>JAJTUV010001525.1:0-650663 GCA_021653895.1 Mastomys natalensis | reverse complement strand
GCCACAGAGTGAAGAGTTCTCAGATTAAGTTACTTGAGAGATCTCTAGAGTCAGGTCTAAAGTATGTTTTCTGAAAGTTGGTGTTTATTTGAACTGGTGCTCACATCCTTAGGGATATACCATGCAGACACACGTGTATAAAGGGAAATTCATCCGAGAGTTATTGTGAGGGTAAATGAATAGCCAGAGTCAAAGGATATCAACTCATACCCTTCAAGGAAGCCTCTTAGCTGCTACATACAGAGAAGGCATTTTTAACCTCCTTGATATGACTTTCATGTTTAATATGGCTATTAGTTACTTTCTCAGCACTGTAAATAAATATCTGACAAAATGCAGTGTTGAAGAGGTGAGATACATTTCAGCTCATGGTTTAAGAGAATACCATCTCTCATGGTGGTGGGTCCCCCCACCTGGAAGCAAGGGCCATCTGTGTAAGAACTCAGTAGACCAGGAAGAAATCAACAAGAAATAGAGCTTGTCTATAACCATTAAAGTATACCAACTTAGTGTCAAACTGACACAGTTACTCTAGCTAGGCTCTGTCCCCTAAAAGTCCCTCAGTCCCCCAAAAGAGTACCACCAGCTGAGGACCAAGTGTTCAAACACAGGAGCCTGTGGGGAAATTTTATAACCAGACCACAACATTCTCTAAATACACACCTGTCTGCAATTTATTGATCTCAGCTACACAGATAAAGTCCTAGCCAGCTGCTTAGGTAATTTTTGTTTATTTTGGTAATCAGTCTCCCTCTCAATAACCATTTGGCAACGTAGGCTGTGAATAAAATTAAGTATGCAGATTAATCTTTATGATGTCATGACCCCCACAGAAATCAAATTTAACACGTAAATGCCACCTTCACAGCGTTCTCCCATCCAATATTCAGTTAAGTTCCCCTATCATACATACTGAATTGCATATGATTCAAGGAGAGGCCTGTATGCAGCCTTGCAGGCAGAACAACATGCAAACTCTGATCCCAGATCGGTCAAATCCATCCCAGAAAGCTCCTGTGGAAGTTTACATTCCTTTTAATCCTTTTGTTGATGCCTTTTCCATATCAACAGTATCTCTGTCTATGCTGCTACATATGAGAAAATAAGCTTTAAACTCAAACAAAAGCACATTGGAAACACTGCAGACTCCTCGCAGCGGCCTCTTATCACATTACATTTTCTAGGTGAAAGCTTCCTTGTTCCTATGCACATCTGGCTGAGTCAGCATCAGAAGCTCTGCACACAAATGTCTCTGCTTAACATGGAAATACTTATATGGGCATAAGCTGCATTTGTGTGGAATTATAGGAAGGTAAAGCTGTGGGGAAGGATGTTACTCTGTTTTTCATTTCCACTCAAAAACCACATTTTCACTTACTTACCAGAACAGAGCTAGTGAACATGCAGTTTACTCTTGGCAGAGAAACAACTCCTGCAAACCCACAGCCCGTGGGATTCCTACAGATCACATCAAACAGAACAAGTAGAGCAAGAATCCAGGGTGAAATTGAATGTATCTTGGGAAGGAAAATCCCTAACCAAGATCAGAGGTTTCATGAAAATTTTACATAATGCAAACATTGCTAGTCTCAGGAAGTTTAATGGAATGTGAACAAACTTTGAAAAAAAAAAAAACCTCCAGGCTCAGCTTAGCCAGTAAAAGCTCAGTTTGAGGCTCCAAAGCAGGCAGTTTGCTGTTTATTTCATTCTGTTTTAAATCAAAGATCAGAAGCAAAAGAACTGCATAAGGTAGAGACAAGTCTCATTAGTGGACAGCAGACAGAGAGGCAGGCTCAGAACTGAGTCAACTGTAGTCCCACAGTGAGAAACTCACCCACAGGAGGGCTAAGTCCAGGTATGGAATGAAAAGCAGGTCAAGAGGACAGCCTGGTGCTCAAGTTCATGCCCCTTAACTGCCATGCTGTACAGTGACTACTTTCTATTGGCTATGAGTTATTTCAGAAACTTACATGATTTGATGGAATCGATCAGCTTCAACCCTCTGAACCCCATATCTTCAGATCCTATTGCTCCATGTCTAAAATTCCTGCGGCACATTGAAGCCTGAAATCAACCCACAAAAAAAAAAAAAAAAAAAAAAAAAAAAAAAAGAGATCAAACTGCCTCAAGAAAGATATTATATGAAGTCCATGTTAACTTCAGTTTATCAGATGAAAAGTTTTTATAATGGTGCATAGAATTGGGTACCCTGATATTAAGCAATGATAATAGGAAGGGTGAAGTTTGAAGGGTCACAGAGGCAGGAAGCCAGAGTTTGGAGTAGTTTAGTTACTTCTGAAAATTTATTTGTGTCAAAATATGAGCAAGGGCTTAAGACTTTTATTAACATCCATACAGTGAACACCTAGTAAGGGCTTCCTGGCATAGCACTTGGCATCCATCAGAAAGTCAAATAGAGTGCTATCCTTGATAGTAACCCAACACCAAGCAGCCTCTTGCCTAGAAGTGATAGGGCATCTAAATGCACATGTAAAGATATGCCTCTTCGCAGGAGTGCATGGTAATTCTAGACTATAGTAAAATATAACTTACCAAATACAGACATATTAATTGGTTTTCTGTATCAAATACCCTTTTCATACTTCAAGATCTTCAGTTTCCCTTCAGTGAGCCATTACATAGTCCTAGACATAGTCTGGGTTTCTGGTGACAAGTCTGTTTCCAGAAGGGATGCTACTCACAGAGTTGGTACTTGGTCACACAAAGAGACAGTCAAGTTCTCTTGGTAGCAAGGACACTTCTATACCCTCAGGAGGAATAACCAATTCTGGTCCTCCATGATTACCATGAGCATCCCTGATGGAACCACTCCTGTCTATCAGTATCATTCCTCCTATTTATTGCCATTCTGTCCAGGAAGCAATCAGATGTACTTGGAAATAATGAACATCTCAGGGAACAATTTTCACGGAGACCAGACAACTGAATCATCCCAAATCTCATCAGGCTGTCTCTACAGAAGTTTTATAAACTAAAGTTTATAGTTCTGAATGATGTGTCAGACTCAGAAGCAGCAGTTTAGCTCACAGGTATAGCCAGTCCTTAACCACAAAAAGGGGATGTGGATAGTGTGAGGAGGATGATTCTGTGCAACCTGAAACTTGTTAAAGTTAAAAGAGAAAATTCTGTCCTTCTTCCATAATGGCTCTGCTCTTCCATAAGAGGCAACATGTCATTCTATGCATTTTTGAAATGAACATTAAAAAAAACACACACAAAAGAAAACAAACAAAAGCTATGAACCATCAAAAAGTGGAGAAGAACAACAATAAAAAATTGTTGTTCCAAATTTTAAATGGTATTCTTGCATACAGATAATTCCAAACACTAATGATACATTTAATAACGAAACCAAATGAATATCAGTATCACAACCTCTCAACATGTAGCCGAAGAACAGTACTGTCTTCTTTTTGAAACTCTGATTTGTTTTTCATCAAAAATGGAGAATTACTAGGAGGGACAACTGGAATTGTGTGGCATCTCTGATATGAGCTAGAAACCTAAGGTGATAAAGCTCCCAGAAATCTGTGAGAGTGACCCTAGCTAAAACTCACTGAACTGGCCATCCCCTGTAACCAGGAAACACTTCCAGTGGAAGGATTGGGAGACCAACCACCCACTAAACTTTCAACCTACAATTTGTCCTGCCTATAAGACGTGGGTAAGAGTGGAGCACAAATAATGCCACCAGTTGGAGTGGTCAACAAATAATTAGTACTGCATGAAGCTAATGCCATGAGAGGGAGTCCATCAATGACATGACCCAGAAGGTCAGGATCCAGAGGCTAGATAGCTCAGAGACCCACACTAGAACTAAACATGAGTGAAAAAAAAAAACAATCAATGAAATGATTTCTAATGATATTCTGCTATACTCATAAATTGTTGTCTAGCCCAATTGTCATCAGAGAGACTTTACCCAGCAACTAACTGATTGTAACAGATGCAGAGATCTACAGCCAAACATTAGATTCAGCTGAGGGAAAATGTGGAAGAATTGTAGGATCCAGAGAGGTAAAATACACTACAAGAAAATCCACAGAATCAACTAACCTGAGCCTATAGATGCACAAAGAGACTGACTTACCAACCAGGGAGACTGTATGGGCTTTGATCTAGGCCCTCCTGACAGTTGTGTAACTTTGTCTTCTCCTAATAGTGGGAGCAGGGGCTGTCTCTGTCTCTGTTGTGTGCACTTGGATTGCCTTCCTTCTAGATTGTATTGTTTAGCTTTAATAGGAGAGGAGGTGCCTAGTCTTACTGCTGGGTGACATCCATCTAGGCTGGTCCTTTTCTGAAGAGAGACAGAGGAGGAGTGGAAAAGAAGTGAATAGGGTTTGGAGGAAGAGACTGGGAGGAAAGGGGAAAGGGAACTGCACTCAGGATGTAAAATTAAGATATTAAAAATGTAAAACATAATAAAAAGGGACGACTAATCCTAAATACCCTGAAAACCTCTCAGCCATCTAACATCACGGCAAGCAACAAGTGACTGCTACACAAGAAAGGCTTCTCCGGGTGTCGGAGGTATTATTATAATTCCGAGAAATTCTCTGTCTTTCTGAGTCAGGGTAAGGAATTATCAACAAAATAACAAGTATCCAAAATTAATTTTTTATGCTTTTTCTGGAATTCTGGTGAAACCTAATCATGTTTATGGACATTTTTCTTAAAGTAGATTGCAAATATATGTAAAATACATATTGAAAGAAAAATACTGCAATTAATAATTTAAAAGAGAATATACATTCATATATGTATATTACTACAGTAGTATCACAAACAAATACACATACGTATCAAAAATCAATTCTAGGAATTAAAAAGTTGTAAGTTTTCATTATATACTAATTTGGCAGGACCCAATAGTTTCAGACTTGTATCAAAAAAAAAAATCAGTGAATTTTAGGGAGGGTGTAAAATTCTTAATTTTTATTATTTATGAAAGTAAAGATTACGATCATCTTTAAAATATGTTAAGAATCAGACAAATGGGATTGCTAGTCTAGCATATTATACCAGATAAACTCTAACTTGTTGCCTAGCATACTTGAACCAGAATTAGAAATGTCTCATTTTAATGTCAGATTGTAGTGAATCAAGAACTTGAATAATATGGGTGATAGGCTCAGCCACCCCAAGTCTGCAAATTTCTTGGACGAAAAGAGTGTTATTGCCAAGAGGATATAATGAACGATTTACTGACTCTGTAATCACAAACTGACTCATCTAAGGCTAAGAGTAAGAAGGATAGAGGGAAGCATGGTGTCCTGGGTGGAAACATGGCAAGCCCTTTCCTAATAAAATTAATGATTAACTGGGCATACAAAGGAATTGCTCTGAGCTATTATTTGCTTACCTGATAGAGAACTTGGGGGCAGATTTTATCTAAGCTTATGACTTACATTTAAACAGCAATAAAATATGTGTATTCTTCTTGGTGATTGATATAAAAACACAAGAATGTAAATGAAACTTAATAACAGCGCCTTTGTACTCAGTTCTGCTATCCATCATACTCAGCGCCCAATGACCTTTCAATCATTCATGGCCTTAAAATTGCCAGGAATGTTGAGAAATGCAGAATACCTCCTAGAATGGTAACCAGGAAGAAAACACCATCTGCTAAAATGTTGCTAGCCGACACAGAGGGGAAAAAAATGCCTAGTGGAAATGAATAAAAAGTCAACATTGGAAATATTCTTCACTTGTATATTTATGCATTTATTTATTCATCTAACAAGGCCATCAATAGGCATAAAATATTGGAAGTTAATTCAATGAAACAGGTATTTGTTTTAGCCAGTCATCATTGAATATGAACTCAATTCAGTCAAATTTCTGTATGAAGATGATGGTTATTTATTATTATTTGAGAGTATTTAAAGAGAATAGAAGATCCAATTATGGGAAGAGTCAAACGAAAAATCCATAAGATAATGATGGATTAAAAAACATAAGTCACTGTGTTTTGAGTGTGGAAAAGATAATTTCAACATTCATTTTGCTTTAGACATTGGAAAGCATTGCTATGAATAGTTATGAAAGGACATCTGGTGCTGAGTTTGAAATCCCATGGAAATGGGAATAGAATGTGAAGTCAATATTTGATCAAGTTGGCCTTAGGTTAAGATAGTTCTAGACAGGGTGTAAAACAGGAATTTTCAAGTGTAAAATTTGAATCCTGTGATTCCCCACCATAGAGACACAATCCAATTTTCCTTCAAGTTTCCATATGCTAATCAAATTGTTCACTTCCAAGAGGTATGCATTCTTCATCTCTATAGCTAAGTTTCTCCCAATATTTGACTCAGGCAGAGGCTTTCATAGGCTGTCAAAGGATAGAATACATGGTGGACCAATGGCACAAATATTAATTACTTCACAGATAGAACTAAATATTTAATAGGAATACCCTGGACTGTAGTGATGGGGAATTCTGTGGGTCTAGTGGAACAACAGAAATCAGAAGCAAAAAGAAAAAAAAAAAATCTCAGGGGAAAAAAACACATTAAGTGAAAGCAGGGGGAGGGGGTAAGAGAAGAGCAAGTATTTGAATTCTCCAATATTTATGGAGAGAAGACGACCTGAACCTAAGGAAGCTTTGGGGCTCTCAAAGGAGTTCCAAAAACTTCTACAGTAATAGGTTTTGAGTGTGTCTGTGTGTTTTATGTATATACATAACACATAAAAAGATTAACATGAAAAACCTTTAATGATATAACAACGTTCCTTCTAGATAGCACATAGTGACATAAATACCAATGCTAGGAATCGGTTATCTATTTGGAGTTGTGGACACTTTCACAATGGATTTCTTACTGGTCTGTGAAAGACCACATACCACCCACTCCCGACTCTTCAGGTGATAGGCTTTTCTCTTGGTTCCCTTCCAGAACTTAACTCTCAGACCCAATTGCTAAAGAACATTGAGAAATCAATCTTAAACTGACCCAGAAGCATTTTCTCCACCAGACAGCTCTCATAGCAATGGAAGATTCTATGCAAACTTTCAGAGGAGAAAATCATGAATCCTACCCAGCTGTGAACCCTGTGAGCTATAGTAATGACTGGCCTTACACAACATGCCCACTGGTATAATACTGTAATAAAGATCACAGGAGTAACCAATCAGTTTCTTATTGGATTTAAATCCCACTCCACATCATGAAAGCCATATCTGATATTATTATCAGACAAAGAACCTGTGGCTACTTAGGTCAAAGGTCAAGGAGTAGAGTAGAATCTACCATTAAATGGAAATAATATTAAATTAACTCATAATAAATAATCCACACAGCTACAGCTTAGTGCATCTGTCGACCCTCACCAGAGAATTTGTTATTTGCAGTAGCTAGTGATTAACACAGCCAAAACTGGCAAAGGTAAAGAGAATAAGAAACTGTTAGATGCTCAGTCCTAAATGGGAACAGTGCAAACATGCCTAATAAATTAATTTTTAATTTTATTATTAACAGCTGCTAAATAATCTTCATTGTTATATGCCACATGCTTTCTTCTAAGGATTTAGGGATCACTGTGGAAGATAGGCCAAAAGTAATATAAAAGCCAGAGGCACTGGATGCCTACAAGAAAACAATGTCTCTGGATACAGAATGGCAGGTGCACATATAAAGCAATTGTCACAGCATGCATAGGTCCTTTCCAAGCTCAAGCCAGCCTAACTACCAGCATAGAAAGGGGAATTAGATAATTCAGTCCCCATCACTAGCCAATGGGTCTCAGAAGATAAAAGGAAAATCTGTCAGAAGAGGGAAGCCTGTTCTCTACAAAAATACAATCCTTGGTAAGTGAACCAAATGTGTGTTAAGTGTAGAAGGTTACACACCCAAGAGTACTTAGGTGTCATAATTGGACTTGATGAACTTTATTTATTTGTTTGGTTGGTTGGTTGATTAGTTTGAGTTTGGTGATTTAAAGGCCACACAGTTAAATAAGAAAAGAGTGGACAATATCTGGGTGGAATTTGCCCCTCAGGAATTAGCCGGCAAAGATTAACTTGGAAGAGTAGAATTTCAGAAGCATGGCTAGAGATGCATTTCCAAAGAAACACTCAGGTATATGGATGGGAATCAGAAAGAAGAGGAGATCAAGGAGAAATGGCCAAAAGCCAGAATGGAGGGTGTGAAAATGGCAACTCCCAGGAAGTATCCCAGGAGGTACCTCCTCATGCCTGAGCCCAGCCTTCTGGAGCTAACTTGACTGGAGGAGGGGAGCTCAGAGGTGTTCTCAAGCTGAAAAAAAGAGAATCAATAAAGTGGTTCTAAAAGGAAATGGACAGAGGAAGAAAACAGCAAATATTCCTGATTAATCAAGTTTTAATTGTATTATTGACAGCTGCTAAGTAATCTTCATTGTTGCCTATAAGAATGAAAAATCACCAAATGAAGCAAATTTTGTGTATCTATTCATATGTGCTCTATGTATGTTTCTCTCTCTCTCTCTCTCTCTCTCTCTCTCTCTCTCTCTCTCTCTCTCCCTCTCTCTCTTTCTCCCTCTCTCTCTCTCTCTCTCTCTCTTCTCTCTCTCTCTCTCTCTCTCTGTGTGTGTGTGTGGTGTGTGTGTGTGTGTGTGTGTGTGTAGCAGAAACAAGAAGAAAGCAGTTACTAGCTTACGACTCATCTATGCCTTGCACAGCTACTCTTCTTGTAGAGTCCACTTGCCTCTACAATGCTCCCTATAGTGGGCAACTAAGAAAATATCTCCAAGACATTCTCACAGGACAATGAGATGGAAACAATTCCTCAAATTTAGCATCCCTCTTCTCAGGTAACCCGAGTTTGTGTCAAGTTGACAAATGTTAGTCAGCACACAAAGTAACATTATTTTTCTTTTAATACTTTGGGTGTTTTTACTCAGATATGTTTTTCTACTTGAAAAATAATGCCATGGAGTTAGGAGAAACTTTTGAATGACAGAGATATAATTTAGTGACAGGACTCTTGCTTTGCTTAGGATACATCAAATCCTTTGGTTCCCTTTCTCTCAAAAACTCTTTCTAAATGTAAAGTATGTCCTTCCACTGCAGACATAAGAAGGCCCTATAACCAGTACACTACTGAAACACTGTGAGTCTCCTGTTTGTACACATTCCTTAACTACTGCTCAGTTTAACCTGGAAAAGACATGTTTACTGGGGATAGACCTAAATAAACTTGGAAGATAGAAAGAGGAGGAATACATGATAAAAGAGAACTACATAAATCTATATTTTGGCTGAATTGTGCAACTGTAAGTGTATATATGAGAGTATAGAAGTGTGTGCGTGTAAAAAAAAAGAAGTGTGTGCATGTATGTGTGTGTCTGTGTGTTTGTGTGTGTATATCTGTGTATCTATGTGTGGGTGTGTTTCTTTGTAGTTAGTAAAGAATACATTTCTCTCTTTTTTCACTTGGATTAGGTAGAAATAAACCATCCTTTGTTTAATAAATTATTTCTTAATATCCTTATGTCTTCTCTTACTACTAAAAGTTCAATCTTAATGAAAAACAGAAAATTTCACATGGATAAATCCATTATGCAATTTTAATTAACCTCATAAAGATATAAAATGACCTAACCAAAAGGCATATTTTCAGTGCCAGCTAAATTAATATTTTAACCTAAACTGAAGAGTTAGCACATTTGAAATCAGGTGTAATGCCTGTTTTATAGGACTTATAGTAATAACTTTTCTACCTCAAGATAACAGTGAGTTATGTATATTAAATTAAGTTCTCCTTCCCCCAGCTTGGGCTTAAATCCTCAGGGGAAAACAGATAAAATATTTTACAAAATAAAGTTACATTTATAGTAATGGAATACAGTGGGATTTGCTGCTATTTAAATGAGATAAATCTTTCAAGATATTACTAAAGGCCGGGCACTGGTGGCGCACGCCTTTAATCCCAGCACTTGGGAGGCAGAGGCAAGCGGATTTCTGAGCTCGAGGCCAACCTGTTCTACAGAGTGAGTTCCAGGATAGCCGGGACTACACAGAGAAACCCTGTCTCGAAAAATCTTTTAAAAAAAATGATATTACTAAAGGATTTTTAAAGGAACAACGTGGTTCACAGAGTTTTAGATTCAGTTTTACAAATAAGAAGAGTCCCCAGGGTCTAAACCACCAGCCTGGGAGCGCTTAGGGAGGGACCCATGGCTCCAGCTATATAACAAGGGAGCTATATATAAGGGGAGAAGACATCCTTGGTCCCATGAAGGCTGGACGTCGTGGGGGGGATACTCGAGGGTGGGGAGGTGAGGTACGGGGGAGGGTGGGTGGGGTACACCAACGTGGAGGCAGGAGGAGGGGGAAGGGATAGTGAGTTTCTGGGAGGGAGGGGGGGAAATGGGGTAAGGAGAGAACATCTGAAATGTAAAAAAATTCCAATAAAAAATAAAAAAAAAAAAAAGAAGAGTCAAATACACTCTAACCTGACACTGACAATATGAAAACAGGGTTATTACACTGATACCTTCCTCACAGGTCTTTGCCTTGGTTAAGTGAAATGAGACTTGGAAACATTGAGCTCCAAAATGAATATAAGGCAAAAGGGGATATGATAATTTAGAATGTAAAGGTGGTGGCTTCTAAGCAAACAAAAAGAAGGAGAGGAAGAGGAGGAAGAGGAGGAAAGAGGAGAAAAGGAGAAGGAGAAGGAAAGGAGAAAAGGAGGAAAGGAGAGGAGAAGAGGAAGGAGGAAGGAGGAGGAGAGAGGAGAGGAGGAGGAGAGATTAACTAACTAATGGGCTTTTTTTATTTGCTAATCATCTTAGCTTTTGGTCACTCCCTTTCTCCTTAAGAAACCTCTTCCACTCCTTAGAGGTTTCATTGAATTTTTACCTACAAAGCACATGTCAACACCTGGGATAAGCAGATTTCTCAACGCACACTGAATTCCAGATGTTTCAAAACATGTTTTGACCATACAGATTTCCTATTGCTCTTGAACTTTGTTTTGCCCATTAAAACTAAGTCTGAGAATAACTTAGAGTGTGCTATGGGCTGGTGCTAGTACTAGTAGAAAAATAAATGTGACAGGGAGAAGACTATAATTATGTGTGTGACACAGGACAATGCCACCAGTTATGGTACTGGTTTGTTGAGAAGAGTATGCATGTGTTTGGGGCAACAAAATGCCTTGGAAAATTTCTCAGTCCTTCCCAGTATGAGACATCCATTGTTGGACTACCTGGACCATATCCTATACTCCTTTCTAAGAAATGCTATTTAAATATATATAATACACATTAATTATTTTAGTATTCTTCCTTTACAGAACTCCAACTAACACAAGAGTGAAGGCAAAGCACACAGGAAGGGAGTTGATTCTGTTAAAGAGAATGAAAAATAGATTTGGGATAAGGAGATATTGTCTTAGATGCCTTTCTCCTACACCAGTAACCAATCCTGCTTATTCATTAATACAGAATCTACACCGATGACTTCTGAACTACTTTCAAACTCCAAAATTCAAGAAGACAGTGACAAAAAGTAAACATGGCAAGTGTGGGAAGAGAAATCTAGGAGGTAAACTTTCATTAGCACCAATGGTTCTGCCCCTTGGCTCTCTGCTCCTTTCCTTGTCCAGTCTTCTTTTTTCTGCATACATAAGAAACTGAAGGCAGAAAGTTTTGGTGTCTTGACAAGATGAGAATTTTGATCTGCTGCAGTGGCACATGGTGCCATGACCAATTTGCCCACAGTGTTCACTAACATTTGGCTCTGTTTCACTCTTGCATCTCTTCTCTTTTTTTTCCCCCCTCTTTTGAGAAAACAAGTACAGTTTCGAGAATCCAAAAAACAAAATCTGAAACTTCTTGTGGACTGGTATGATTCTCAAAAATCTTTTGATTTTGGTGCATTTTATATTTCAGACTGTCAAGATAGAGGTGATAAGCTAGGGAACTTTATAGATATATAAAACCCTAGATGTCTATGGACATCTGCAACCCAGAGAATTCCCAGACCCAGATTTTGGATAAAAGACATCTTACTTGCATAAAAGGGCTACAGTTCACAATCCTGCCTCATCTGTAAGTGAGTCATACTGAGAAGTTATCTCTGATTCACTGTGAACTTGGAGCACCTGATCCATGTGTCTGAGATGCTTCAAGTTCTAAAAGTGGTCAGAGTAGTAAGAACCCCTAAACCTGGTAGCAGAACTTCTGCCGCTTTGAGGAACAGATGTATCCGTTCACCTTCTTATCCTCAAACATGAAATAAAAAAAATGATACCTCCATCCTGTGGCTGGAAGAAGAGAAAACTGAAAATGCATTGTGAATAACTGAAAACCATCTGACTTCAGTAGGTGCAAAGATGAATTAAAGAGTTAGTAACAGTTGTGATAAGGAATCAATATGGAGAGAAGCATTATGAAGTCGAGTGAAGCCTGGACTATTTTACTTCGCTTATCCTGTTCAGTCTAATGTACACCTGCCCTAAATAGCAATGTAGGGGGTCTTTGGGGATACCTCTCATCACAATGACACTGAAAATCATTTATCCATACCACTTTCCTAGTGGCCACACAAGCCCTGGCCATCCATGTTACTTTCCTAGTGGCTGCACCGGCCCTGGACAATCCAGTATGCATACATTTTGCTGGTTTTGCTTAATTACTGAGGAATTCCCAAATCTTAAGTGCTTAAAACTCTGAAATATTTTCAAACTGATAGCATAACACAAGTGAAACATGTGACTCCTGACTTGATGTGCCAGGCTGCAGTCTCAAAGCTCAGGGACACTGGTAGGGTTCCCTTAAAGTAACTTGTATAAGGTATCTATAAACTGCAAGTTAAATTGCAGTCATAAACTATATCTTCATTTTAGACTGGGTCCTGTCTCAAGTTATCATGTTATATATTAGCAAATATTCCAAGATAAAACATAAAGGATGTACAAAACACTTCTCAAGTATTTGTGGTAAAGGATATTTAATTTTATACAACAACCAATGGCCATTTATGGCTCACACAATTGGAGGCCAGAAGGCCAAGGTGAGATATCAGCTGACTGATGTCTGATAATATTCCTTCCTTATTTCACAAAGGAAAACTGACACTTTCACACAGATCTCATGCAGTAGGGGAGGAGAGTGATCTTCCCTCCTAAATCCCATTCATTAAACTTTACCCTCCTCAGTTCATCACTTCCCAGAGCACCTGCATCCATACCCTGGGCTTTCTACTAAGCATTTTACATACATTACTGCATCTCATTTAATTGCAAAATTGCCAGGGAGATAACATCCTACACAAGTAGACTCAGACCATGAAATTTTAACTAGCTCTCTCCAAAGTCGGCTGGGCATGGGTTGGCAGAGCCAGAAAACAATCACGTAAGCCTCTGTATACCAGCATTTTGAAGTCACATATGGGGTCAGAGCTTTCTTAGAGAGCACAGAGAGTGCAAACATTCTGCTCTTATCTTAGATTCCCTGAATCAGAATCTAAATGTTGACAATGTACTGGTGAGAATCATGTGCACACTAAGATTGAAAAGCTCCAAAGTAGATGTCAAGAGAAGTAGATAAAAGATGTAAGCAGACAAAAAAATTAGTTTGCACATAATTATTTTTAATTGTTTTTACTAATGAGTGTGTGTATGAGTGAGTGTGTTTGAAGTGTGTGTGTGTGTGTATGTGTTTTGTGTGTTGTGTGTGTGTTGTGGTGTGTGTGTGTACATGTGTGCATATGCATGCAGGTCCCTGAGGTGGCTAAAAGAGACCCTTGGATTCCCTGGCTCTAAAGTCAGACTCAGGACCTCTTGAAATATGGCAAGCACTCTTAGCCATTGAGCCATCTCTCCTGTTGCTGCAAAAAATTCTTGAACAGTTTTAGGAAACAAAACTGTTAAATATACAAAAATGTTTATAGACTCTGCTCAACTGTCAAGCTGTAGCATCAATCATGAAATGATTACTAGGAAACACTGAAAGTCTTAGGGAGGGGCCTGTGCACCTTGTATAGGAGGCTAGAGATCTATACAGAGGGAAACGTTTTATTGAAAAGTTTGATTAAAAATAGGTTTTAACATATAAGGAAATGAAATAACAATAATACCTACACATGTCAGCTAATAGCTTCCACTTGTACTTTTTCTTCTTGAGTGTCTTGTTGAGAAAGTGCAAATCTAAAGAGGAATGAGTGGAGCAAAGGTCTCTTGATTATCGATTACCACCATGCCTGGACTTCTGCATGTAGATTGCCAAAGCTTAAACTATGCATTATACATTGAGCAAGACAGTACTTTGAAATTTACAGAGCAATAAATTTAGAATCAGAAGTAAAGTGCTTTCTGATATGGTTCACTGTGCGTATCTTTCAGATGAGAGGAATCAGACAGGGAAGTTGAAAACGAAAATAAAGTTCATTTCTCCAATGACTGGCAGCCATGAGTAAGCAAACCACATATGGCCCTGACAATCCAGGAAGAAGAGTTGATGGGATTCTTCTGAAAACAGACCGTCAGGACTGAGAAGAGAGTTTAACAAAACTTAATCCACATCCACACTTAAACTGGAAACTTTAGTCTTACCAGAAAAGACCAAAGTTATAAGAACTGATAGACAGATAAACTTCATAGTCTGCCCTGGTGAAGTCCTGCCTAGTGAAGAGAGCTAAGGTTGCTGCCTGAACCTCTTACTCCCTACTGTGGAGACCTAAGAATGAAAGCTACCAGGAAAATGGGATGTGAGGCCAGCTAGGGACAAGCCAAAAGCAAAAGACAAGGAAAGACCAGTAGAGGGGAGACACTGTACCTAGTCAATCTCCAGAAATACTGCTTATTTCTGACCTGGGAAAGGAAAAGAGACACAGTGCTTTGAGCTTGGGATGCTTTTTAAGCCTCAGGACTGGCCATAGCTCATTTGTTCCTTAATTAAATCCAGAGTGGACACTTTTATACTGAGTCTTCTCTATAATCTCCAGTCCAGCACATAAATTTCTGCATCAGCATCTGGCCCCATGGAGACCAGTGCATCGTTTATAAAAGCATGGGGTACTATGAGGATTGATCCAGCTGCCAGGCAGCTGCTTTCAAACCTCTCCAGAGTTTAAGCCCCAGTTTTATTTAGAAGCATCCTAAAGCCCCAAAAGCATCACTTTAATTCGTCCTCTGCAATGATCCTGAATTTTTTTGTAGTAGTCATCTGGACTTGGCTCTGTAAACACAATATTTCTTATGTTTTCATGACACAAAGTATGTGCTCCACAGTTCTCCCTCAGTGGAGTCATTGTCTGCATCTGGGTAAGATCTTTTTGGCTTGTCCCACCCTTTAGATATCAGAGCAGGATATAGTTGTTTTGTCCTGGGGCTGATGTTTGGTCTCTGCATGACTTTTCTGTCTCTTCCACCAGGGCTTCAGACAACATGAGCTTGTTATCTCAGCAGCGGTCTCCTTTTTGGGCTCTGAAGCTTACAGCCCAACATCAAGGTTTTGCGTACCTGGGCAAGTCTAGGGGAAAGCATCCAGCCCCCTAAGTTTCTGAAGAATATTATTGAACACAGTGTGAGATTGTCCCTGTTCCTTGTCCATTTGTGTAAATGGTGCACTTTGTGCCTGTTTCTATCCTGGTTTTCCACAACACTCTGGGTTTAGCTTCTCAGAGCTTTCCCTGGCCTTCTTGTATAGACTTCTGTTTCCAGTGCAATGTAACAAGTAGGAGTCCTGCTCACACCTGGGATCCCCATGAAGACCATATCCATGGCATCTCTTTTTCATTTAAGGGAACAACAAATAGAGTAGTCCACTGAAAACTCCAGAAGCTCAGTCCTTTGAGATCTACAATCTCAATTATATCTCCTCTGCTATGAAGGAGACATACACAAGTTCTAAAGATTAGTGTGTGGAACTCTCTGCAGAAACCCAGGGGTTATCTAGTCTCAGAATGAGTCCAGAGAGTACTCCTGAATGAGCATCTGGTTGCCGTAAAGAAGAACCACATCTGGACATCATAAAAAAAAAATCCATCTCACATCAGATTCTTTCATAGGACCTATGACACAGTAAATACTGTAAACATTCTACCTTCAAAAATGACATAATATCCTGGCTTTTCTTTTTAAAATGAACCACACTGTAGTGTGATTCCAGTTTTTAGAAAAACTTGAAGTGTTGAGATGTTAAACAATTGCCTTAAGTTCACATGATGAGTCCATGATAAAGACCACTTGAGAACACACCTCCCGAAGCCAGTGCAGAGGTCTCTGAACCATATCACTTCTTACAAAAGCTTTATTCAGCAAAGGTATCCCACAATCACCAAAAGCAATGCAGAGATAGGAATGGACAGACTACTAAGTAGCCCTCTATATTTTAACAACATGCAAATCTTACAAGTCCCTCAAAGCTGGGTAAACTCAAAAGAAAATCAATAAAAATCCCTGAAATATTTTCATAGATTCAAAAGTTCAAACCCATTTGCTAAGAGGAAGAGAATGCTATTTGTTCTCTGACCTTTGCTTGATTGACCAGGTAGAACATGATTTACTATCAACTTCTAAACTTTCCCCTCATTCTTCTTTTGTCTATCTTATTTATAATCAAAGCTTAATTAAAGAGGAGGGATGTGAAATCTAAGCCACTGGCATTTTTCTGTAAATGCTCAACTTGTACATGTCAGATCTAAAGTTGGATAAAACAAGATCACAACAGGAGCTTGGCTCTGACAGAGGTCCCGAGTGAGGGGCAGAATCATTTCAATCATCAAAACAAATGGATGCAAAACAATGGACATTTATGGTATTTTTAAAAGTAAGTTCTGGCCTGTTAAGAAAGGTAAATCAAGTACATATTATTTGAAAGTCAAAATGTACAATGTGTAAAAGCATATCACAACAGAACAGTAAGAGTATATTCTTTCTTGTAAATTTCCTTCTGGATGTGCCTAGATCCAGTCACTAGTGTCATAAAGTAGTAGGGACTAGATTGCTATTAGCTCTGATTAAGTGAGAGTTAAATTTACTTTGTAGTGCAGGATTTGGAAGGCAAAAGAAGAAAAAGGAGAAGTGACATGCTTTGAAAATGTTATTTATCTTTGTACTCAGCCCCAGAGTGATCTTCAGATTACTGAGATACCAGATAAAAACCAGGACATACAGTGGTTTCTCACGAAAAGAAATTAAGCCATGTAAATATAGAAAGGAATAGATTCCCTTCAAATAACTCAGACAATCCCAGCTGACTGACTTGTGTCTGTGCACACTCTTGTTAAGGAAAGTCTAGTAGGGTAGAATGTCAGTCCTCAGGGGTACAAGATGTTCCCTGAGGTCCTCCCAGGGTGAAGTGAAAGTCTTTAGGTGTACAAGATGTGTCCCTTATCAGACCTCAGAACCTCTGCTTTCTCTCATTTTATGGTATTGGAAAAGTAGAAAATGTTTGAGAAAGGCATGACAAGGCAGTAAACAGAAAAGCAAGAAATAAGTACTCCACTTTTATTCAAAAGAGCCATGGGATATCATGAAAATTATTTTCCCATTACTTCTTCTCAGTGAAAAGCTCTGTAAATCTAATCAATGCTTCTGAACAGAGAGAAATCAATACGCACTCAGCAATCAACTCCTATGACCACAATCCACTACACACGTCTAGAGCAAAGCAAAAGCCCTCTGCCTGTGTGTGCCTCGTTAGCCTACACTGATTATATACAATAATGGGTTCCATCATGTCATGTTCATATGTGTACATAACATACTTGATCACATTTGCTCTCCTTCCCCTTTCTTATCCCTCTGACAACCTCTAACCTGTGTTTTCTTCCCACATCTTTTTATCCTTTTCTATTTTTATATCTTTATTTTAATAAGTCAGTGAGTTGCATTATGATTGCTTACAGGAGAACAGGAGGTGCCTTGCCAGGCTACACTAGTAAAGAAAATGTCTCTCTTCTTCTTCTTTCTTCTTCTTCTTCTTCTTCTCTCTCTTCTTCTTCTTCTCCTTCTCCTTCTCCTTCTCCTTCTCCTTCTCCCTCTCTCCTCTCCCTCTCCCTCTCCCTCTCCCTCTCCCTCTCCCTCTCCCTCTCCCTCCCCCTCCCCCTCCCCTCCCCCTCCCCCTCCCCTCCCCTCCCCCCCCCCTCCCCCTCCCCCCTCCCCTCCTCTTTCTTCTTCTTCTTCTTTCTTCTTCTTCTTTTCTTCTCTTCTTCTTCTTCTTCTTCTTCTTCTTCTTCTTCTTCTTCAGTAAATCACTAACTGCATATAAATCCTTGGGAAGAAGTGGAATAGCATGAGCTGCATCTCCCTCCATGACAGGGTATTGACATGCTTGCTCTTGTGCAGCTCTTGAACAGGTGATCACAACTACTGAGATTTCAAAAGCAGCCCAGCCATATCATGCTCTGTCACCAATCTACACACACCCATAGTCACACATACATATACCACTTGTACAAACATAAATATGCATGCACTGAAAAAGAAAAGAATAGATGATGATGATGATGATTTGAACCAATGCAAGTTTAATGTATTCACGAGAGTCTAATAAATTGTAGATTTAAAAGACAGAACCCAAGTGCTAAGTGAGACAATTGAAAAGTTCTATGAATGAGAAAAATTCTAGACATATAAGATACTGTACCCACTTTGCTTCACTCATGGTTTATTATTTGGATCAGCGTGTTTATGAACACACCAACTAAAGCAACTTTCATAAGCAATACTAAGACTCCCATCAGTGAAAGACAACACAGAGAGGTACCTTTCCTTGTTACACATCCCTCTGACTCACTGAGTGACACAATTCTCAACTGTTCACAGTCAGGTCTTGATATTCAGAGGCCCACCATTACAGATATGTGCCCGTTGACTGTTTGAAAGGAAGGAGTTGGAAAACTGTTAGCACTGGTTCTCAATGACTGTCCCTGCAGATTAGACCTGTATGCAGGTCTGTAATCCCAGATAATTGGGAGGCTGAGGCAGGAGGATCACATTTTCAAAGCTATTCTGGACTATAGAATGATTATGCATCCAGTTGTGACAATTTAGCAAGAAGAAGTTTCAAAATCAAAAGAAAGAGAGAAGACCTGGAAATGCAGTTAAGATGCAAAGTACACGCCTATCACACAAGGGATGAGAAAAGAGTGAAACAAAATAATCTCCATTGGAAGTGGTATGTCCTTTTTTCGTGTAACTGGAACCTGGCTGTACTATCTACCCAAAAGATAAGACAGTCAATTCCAGGGCACAATAACAGTGCTCACTAATTTAGCCTCATGTCACCCTTACCACAAAACATAACCTAGAAACTATATATAAAGCTCTAAGGAAGAGTTTATTTGCTTACATAACTGATTTGGAATAATATTCCACATTCAAAGGCAAAGGTTTGGTTCATATTTTATTGGCAGTTTCTCTTTTAAATTCTTGGCTACTTAAACTTTGTCCTCTTATATTTACTTATGGAAAATATATTACTCACGGGGAATGTACTGCCTTCTTCATGTCTGAAACTGAAAATACTTTCCCTCTGCCCTTCTCTTTAAATTACAGTTTGACTTAGTAGAAAATCCCTGTGTTTCTCTATCTGAGATTATTAAAAGCAACACACTTCTATCTTCTATCATCAAAAAAATTGCTATGTAAAATGCTTAAAATGGCTTGTTTTTTTCCTCTCTAAATGACTTAATTTTCACTGTTCATAACAAAGGGTTTTTAAGCTTCATTTTATTTTATGCATATGGATATTTGATAGAATATACATATGTATATCTTAAACATGCCTGGTATAAGGGGAGGCTAGAAGAGGGAGTCAGATCCCCTAGAGCTGGAATTACAGACTACTGTGTGGTATGTTGCCATGTGGGTATTGGGAACTGAACCTCGGTCCTGTGCGAGAACAATGAAAGCTCTTAACCACTGAGCCCTCTATTCAGCCCTTAAAGATTTTTAAGGCCTATATATGTGTTGAGATAACTTGTAGGTTAGAAGCACTGTTTTGATTATTTTCCTATATGTAAGTTCTTTAGCAGGTAGACTTGTTATGATGGTTGCCATGGGAGGCAGTATCATTTCTTTCAGTAGTGTAGCCATAGGCAAGCTTCAGTGTATTTACTGGTGGTGCCTACCTACTGCACAGGAGCATTAAATAATGTGTGAAGCACTCAGGATGTTTCCCAGTACATAACAAATGTCATGTAAGCATTTGCTGATAATATCACTTTCTTGGTTCCATCCTCCTGGGTCTCTGCTATGTTTTCAGCAGTATCAATTCTCTCTAGTTTTCTGTTCCAAATGCCTGCTTCCTCCCATATATCCAATGTCTTTGAACACTGCCAACTTTCAATTTATCTCCTTCTGCTGTCTTGTCGTGACTTTCTGAGTGCAGCTTTGTGGAAGCATGTGATTCATCTTCTTGCAATATCTTAGATCTTAGATAGATCACTTGCTTGCTATTTTCTCCTCACCCTCCAATTTTTTTTTTTTTTTTTTTTTTTTTTTTGGTGCTAAATACTGAACGCAGTCTCACGTAAACTACTCAAGCATTTTGCCACTGATGCCACATTCTACATATTATCCTTGATTGTTGAGTGAGAGGAGTTGGTTCATAAAAGCACTCACAAGATCATCTGCTCTGAAAGGACGCATCACACCCTAGGGCAGAGGGCCGTCACACCTAGATACAAACAAGCAACATGGTGGCCAGCCCTCTTATTATTTGGTAAATAAAAATGGCATTTTTACTTTAAGGAATATATGAGTATGTGAGAGATTTCATACTGCTTCTGTTCCTGGAAGAATAGGTAGATGTTTTCACATAGATAAAGTTTCAGGGTGCATAGAAATTGAGGGAACGCCCATTATAAAAACAGATGGCAAGGATACTGGTTTTCAGTAATATATGAAAAAAGATAATCATGGTTTATTAAAAACCCATTTTCATGCTCATGACCCTTTGCACAATATGTTCAAGTAATCTGCTCTAACTCCCAGGCATGATTTATTTCATACAGTACTCTGACTTGGACAGTAGCATGAAAAGAACTGTCTCTACATGTCCATGACACATCAATACACTCTTGAGCACATGTTAGTGTATCAATACACATTTGAGTACACGGTGTGATGGGTCTTCCTTTAGTCACTGCCACAAATTCTATAACAAGCGATTGTTTTTAATCTCATGAACAATATTGGTATATTTTATTTGAGATATTGGTTTGTTTTATTATTCAAATTTTTTGGTGTTTCATCCTAGACAGACATTTTTGTAGTTTCAAATCATGTCTTGAAGATAAATGTCTTTCATAAAACATCATAGAATCTATGACATAGATAAAGATTATAAAGCCTTTTGATATGTCCATCCTGTATAAGAGCAGTTAGCTAACTGTAGTTATATGTGTGTCAGATGTATTCTTTATTAAAACATTAAATCAATGAAGATAAAAGATTCATGTACATAACTCACAGAGAACTTAAAAGTGTACCTAACAGACACATTTTTTTTGATATTTTTTTCAACCTGAAAAAATCAAATACAAAATAAATAGCAATATTCAAATGCCTGAAATAAACACTCTTACAATGTGTAATGAAACTAGATACAGAATTCAGTAACACCCATGTTGAATTATAAATTTGCATAAGACCATCAAGCCAACCACTGTGACTAAAACCCTATATACACTCTGGTAGGAGCAATTACACAGCCATGCACTTCAACACATACTCACAGCAGGGTTTCCTTAGTTCACTTTCCTTCCTCACCTGGGACACTCCTGATGTGTATGTACAACTAGCCCATAATAGCCTTCTAAATAAGAGGAATATATAATATATATATATATATATATATATATATAAAATATATATATAGAGAGAGAGAGAGAGAGAGAGAGAGAGAGAGAGAGAGACATACACACAGGGACAATTGAGCTGACCTTGGACAAAAGCTTCATGGAGGGAGGTGTATGTTCAAATTTAAGGCATATCTACATATGTGCAAAGATATGGCCAAAGAGACAAAAGGAAATTTAAAGTGAGGTGCTTAACATATGTAAATCCAAACCAGGAAGTGAACACCTGTCTTAGACAGAGAAAATCTCAGTAAAACTTAAAAAGAGGTGCATGGAAAAGAATATTTGGGGGTCAACTCTGTTACACAGACTCTGTTCAGGAAGGGATTTACTTTACAAATATAATCTTAGATTGTTTTTTTCTAACCTGAAAATTGTATTGGAGTTGGCATGTGGCTGGCTAGTGTGTAGCTAGCCTCTTGTTCTTTCCTCTGCCTAATTTAAAGCCCTGGCTTTCAGTAGTTATAACAAAAGACAGAGTTGTAGTCAGAAAGGAAAGGCTCTGCCATGAATATCCAAAGATTGCCCCTCTTCCCTTCCCCAGTGTTTCCTGAGCTTAGATGTAGGAGTGTTTTGTAGATGTATGCACTGGGACTGGGCTCCACAATTCTGCATTTTTGATTGTTTATGGTTTTCTGAAGTGGTCTCCATCTCTTGCAAAGAAAAAGTTGATGAGGGTTTCCCAGAGACCTTAAGTGACAGAAAAATAGCATATGCTCACACCTGGCTTTCCTGAACTAATGGAAGCTTGTCCACCTATGTCAGGTTCCTGAGAGTATAGTACAGCAAATATGTAACTACAGTAAGACAATAAACGTGAACTGGAGTAAAATAACTGGCTTTGTAAATAAAGAAGGAAGAGAGGTTGAGAGTGGGCAACAACACTTGTCATGCATATTTGATACTAAATAAGAAGTCTTTACTCTTCATGCTGATGAAACGTGAATTTTAACATGAAGTGAAAGAACGTTGGCCACAAGATTTGCAATTTTATATTTGGTAGCGGGGGGGGGGGGAGAAAAGATGAGCTGGCAATTCACCAGTCTCTGTGGAGAAGATGAGGGCTTGACTACAGAGTCAAGTACAAAGGATAGTAAACTACTTGAATGTAAATCTAGTGGTGAACATATATGTGTCTTGTCTTGTTATGATAAAATTTCTGAAAGAAGTGACTTAAGAGAAGAAAGCTTTCTTTTGGCTCATAGTTTGGGGGATATGGTCCTTCATGACAGGTATGGTGGTAGGATGATATTTGTAGCTGTTGCAACAGACTTGTGGTAAAATCTTCTTGCATATCCAGAGACAAGAAAGCAGAAGAGAAAGAAGTGGGGAGCAGGGATGTGGTGGCAGCAAAATCAATTATAACTCCTAATATTAGGCCAGCAATGACCCTCTTCTTCCAGCTAGGTCCCAACTCTTAAAGATCTCAGAACTCCCATACAATAATGCCACCATCTAGGGACACAGTATTAAAACACATGAGACTGTAAATGATATTTCACACTCAAACCAGATAAAAAGCAACAGATTTCCTGAGTTTAAGGAATACAAGAAGAGAAAATTAAGGTTAACTCAGGTGGGTATCTCAGTTTGGTCAACTAAAACAGCTTGAAGATGAAAGAGTTTACTAATCCTGACAGATTAGAGTCCATTATCAAGTGAAGACAGGGCAGAAGCTCAAAGCAGGAACCTGGAGGAACTTAAATAGAAATCATGGAAGAATGCTGTTTACTGGCTACTCCACCTGCTTGTTGACCCTGATTTCATATATATTTCCGGTACCACCAGCTGAGGAGTGGTATTTCCCACTGTGGGCTGTGTCTTCCCACATTAATCATTAATCAAGAAAATCCCCCTACAGGCTTGCCTACAGACCAGTCTGAGAAATGTAATTCTTCAGCTGAGGTCCCTCTCTTCAATGACTCCAGA
This sequence comes from Mastomys natalensis, assembly GCA_021653895.1. Classification (NCBI taxonomy): domain Eukaryota; kingdom Metazoa; phylum Chordata; class Mammalia; order Rodentia; family Muridae; genus Mastomys; species Mastomys natalensis. The sequence goes on along the minus strand of JAJTUV010001525.1, from coordinate 626,914 downwards.
TTGTGTCGTTAATTAAAACTAGCCAGTAGAATGGGTTAAGGTTTTCTTACATTTGTTGTACGTGCTAAGGCCATGGAAATAAAGACAATGATGTTAAGATAAGACATTCCTCAATTGATAAGAGTTCAGGTTTTGAGTCAGAGAGACTTGGAGAACTAGAAAGAATAATGGCATATTGAGGTGTGGTTCTGATTTAGACAAAAGCCCACTAGTTAATCTAGACATCTGTAAATATTACTTTCAAAGTACTTTTGTACTGAATGGGAGTATTATGAACAAGGAGTCAAGAACACTAAGAACGAACTAGAGCATGTGTGTGTAACCCTTTGGGTGTAAGAGAAAGTACTCAGGGGGAAAAAAAAAAACGGTGTTCAGTGTGGACCAGAACTACATCAGAGATAAGGTACATGACACTATTCAGAAACACTCGTCAGGGCACACAACATAATAAGGGCCAACTAGTGGAGAGAAAAGCAAGAATACTACACACAGACATATTATCCATCTGATTATTTGGAGTAGAACTAACAGAAGGTTGGGTTAACACTTGATTACAGTAATGCGATTAGGAGGTTTGAACAAAAAGGAAGAGATGCTGCTATTTCAAGTTTTCAGAAATGAGAATGGAAAGGTTTCTTATAGTAACAGCAGGGTCATGCAATAATTATTTTAAAGGGAGAAGATATTCCTCTCTAGACAGAAACAAAGGAGGCTGCTAAAGATGGAGTACACAGAAAACACTGAGGAAGTTGAAGCATTAATGATACAAACTCTCTGAAAAAATGCACAAATCTTGGGGAAAAGTTGGAGGGATTTAGAGACATTTGTTGAACATGTTCATTAGCAAAAGCAGAGTGGGAAGCCCAGGTCTTCCTTGGCATTTGCAGAAGTCTGACAGTTTTGTGTCCACACAGGGCAGCACCCCAATTGAGTTGCACAGATTTCTATCACAACAGAAAATTTCCTCTTGTTCTTTCCTGTCTCACTACAGGGAAAGCCATCACAGGAAGGGCTTTTGTTATAATGTGGCATGGCTTGCTCTGGACCTCCAAAGAGAGAAAATTATGCAACATGCACTCATGTCTGGTTTTATTGATTTGCCACTTGTGTGTTAGACATTTAGCAGTGAGATTGCAAATAACATCCGCCTTCATTTCCAGGGCAGAGTAGTTTCTGTTTCACCAGCACAGCATTGCTTATCATTGTCTCTCGACTCTGCCAGTGTCTATTTCACAGTTGTAATTTGGACATTTGTGGACACGTCATGTAACCTTACAAACTTTCATTTGTTTTAAGTAAGTATTCATGGATGTGAAGACTAAATAACAGAGGTGAATGGTTGCTGTTTCAAGGAATGGCCAGTTTCAATGGCAATTGGAGAACTGCAAGCAGTGAATGCTGTAGACTCTCACTAGCATCCGAGTGTTTGTTTCCTGCAGACTTTGACCTCTCTAGGAGGATGCAGAGGTATCATCTTTAAGTTCTAATTTGCTCTCCATGTAAAGGCACCTATGCTATGCTGAACAGCTTTTATCCACTAAATTATAGTTTCAATTAAAATCAAGACTGGGAAGAGAGTGTTTGAGTTGATTTTAAAGTTGCTTTGTAAAAGTCAGATAAAGTAAATTGAGAAAATGAAATGTTCTCATGATGGTACAACCAAAATTATTTCCGAAGTCGGCAAGAGGAAACAGAGATACAAAGAAGTCAAGCTGAGATGGACAGGCTAGAAGACTGGGATGGACCAACATGACAAAAGTCATGAAATTGAGGGTAGGTAAGGAGGGCATGGAACAATCAAGCTTAGAAAGTTCAAGGTTTCCAAAGTCCGAGAGTTACAGGGGATTTGGCATGGAGATGATATATTAAAGGAGAGTGGGGACAAAGGTAATTTGAAATAAGGGACGATGAGATTTATGTGTCTGGAGCATTGGCCTCGCTGTTCCCTAACCATTTATAGGCTGATATATGAGCTGAACCACGAAGGCCATGATGAAATTAAAAGTGAACAGTTGGATATTCCATTTTCAGAATCATCTCTCCAACTCACTAAATTCTTCTTAAGGCCAGAACACAGCAGGGAGTTTGGGAAACAGGTGGGCCTGCAGAGATTCTTCCCTATGTTTATGGTATACCAGACCCTGGAAAGAAACCCACTAGGCCCACTTATAACACTAGAGCAGAACCCACGATCTGTGTCAGAAGAGCATTTTTATACTATCTGGATGCAACTGTTTCTCTTATGATTACTGGATAAAATATGCTGCAACATGAAATCTTGAAAATGCTTCGCAGTCACTTATCCTTATTTGAATATTTTCATAGAAACTTCAATGTTTGTTAATATCTGAAACACTAAGTGGTTAGGAGTAAGTTCTGATTGCAGAGTTAATTTTAGAGAAAGGCTCTACAAGGATGCTCATCTTTATTAAACACTACCACTGCTTGTACTGGCAAAGCCCAGGCTGGGCCACCATTCAGACCCTGGAAGGCGGTGCCAAGACCTTCATTGCTCATTATAGTCAGAAAGCCAGTTCTGCTGGCAACAGCCTAGGGGGGCAATTAGGACAGGATGGGTAAACAACTCTATTCTCATTGGTACTGCCACACGCTGATCCACAGTGGGGGCAACAGCAAGCTAATATATTTTCTGCACCCTTGGAACTTAATGGGAAAGCTCATCACTGATCTTATTCCACTAGAGGTGGCCCTAGAAATGATTTTTAATTTTATCCATTTATTTGAAGTAGCTTATTGAATTGTACAAAATGAATAAGGGAAAAAAGCAAATTCATAACATCTCCAACTCTCCAGGAAATACTTAGGATCCCTTGAACACTCCAAAGAAGCTTTGAGCTTTCACGTATATTCTAATCAATTCCATTTTTGTAATTCATCATTTCAATAACCCCTGTATGTCTCCATTCTAGATCTAAGTAGCATTGGCAATACATCTCTGCATGTTGGCTGTTACTTCCTTAAGGTGAAAAAGTTGAAGTGAACCAAGAATGAGGGCTCTACTTGTAAAAAAGTGAAAATACGAATACATTTAGCCAGATTATTGTTGAGTTGTGATTTTTCTGGGACAGAAGTGATGAATGCTAATTTTTAAACAAACCATTTAACTCTGGTGGGTTACAGTTTTTGATATTGCATTTCTAGAGAAAAGTTTGGGGCTTGATCACTATCTTGAAGGTTTAATTATTAAAAGTCTCTTTTTCATTTTGAAGTGCTATGACTCTATATTTAAATAATGTATAAAACAACAGAGAGCTGGGAAACCTGGCACTCGAGTTCATGTTTGCCTCTGTGAGCTTATGAATGATGGTCCTCCACAGACTTGATAATGGACAGTAGATTAAAACCAGGGCTAAACTGTCAATGAAGCCAGTATTTATCATCACAGATCATAAAATGGAACAAGACATGAAGGATCAATGTATGAAATTTCTTTCAAACTTTGAATTTCTCTCCTTATTAGGCAGGAAGAGTTAAGAAATAGGAATAAATACATATGGGCTCCCAGTGTTGAAAGATACCTGCCCAGTATATTGTAAACACAGCTTCCAAAGCTCTGTTAATGCTTGCTTGTGATGTGCTACTGGCTACACAGCTTCTTCTATCATGTGGCCCTTAGGTGACAGCCCTGTGTAAATCTTAGAATAATCGAAAGTGCTAAGCTACACTTGGATCACCGACATGAGTACATGAGATAACCATAACCAAATCCTTTTCATCCTTTGGTAGGAAAGTCAACTCAGAGACTTATTCCTATCTTTTCTGAGATTTGAAGTCATGATATGAAGAGTTATATCACTGAAAGTAAACTAAAGGGATGGCTTTCTTCAAACCAGAAACAAACCCTACATTTGTCAAAAGAATGATGAATTAATAATAATACTGCACTCACAGCATAGACGACTACTTAGTACCTAAGGGTAGTGACTGATATGTAATGTTACGGTCTGGATGGGTCTCAGTTTAAGAAGCCCACCACAAAACAGAATTAATTCCTTAGGATTTGTAGTACATTTCTGTTGTGATGAAATGCTATGACCAGAAACATCTTATAAAAGGAAAGGTTAATTTTGTTGTCTAGTTCCAGAACTGGAGTCTGTAATGGTGGGGCACAGTGGGCTCAGGGGAGAGGCACAACAGCAGGTGGTCAGAGCTAGAAGTTGAGAATTTACATCTTCAACCAGGAACACAAAGCAGAAAGAGTGAGTTGGAACTGAGGGAAAGCTGTGTACTCTCAGAGTCTGCCCTCTTTGACATTAGGCTGTGTATCCCAAGACAGTGACACCACGTGTTCAATTCCTGATCCTGTGGGGTACATTTCTCATTCAAACTATCACAGGGAATATGCCCAGAAGTAGCATCATAAATTCATTTACGAATATATCATAATGAAACCCATTACTTTGTTCAAGTAGTATATGCTAACACAAGGACATAATGTTTTATTCTGTTAATGTACAGCTATAAAAAATTGAAGCTAATTTCCAGAGGGGAGAAGGTGAACTGAGTTTGCTTAGAAAGATGAGAAAGAGGGTAGGAGGAAGTCATTACAAAAGAGACTCAGGAGTTTTTTGAGAAGCAATCTTTATGTTTCTACTAGATTCTGATGATGACTGCATAGATTTAAATGTCTCTTAAGGGACCAATGGGCCAGCTCAGCAGTAAGGGCTCTTGAAGCCCAGCCTGACAGCCTTAGTGTATTCCCTGTAACCCATAAGGTGGAAGAAGAGAACTGACTCCTGACTCCCACAAGTTGTCCTCTGACCTCCATACATACATTGTAATGTGAATGTAATACACACATACACACACACACACAAACACACACACACAACACAAATAAAATTTTAAATCAATAAAAATAACTGCCTGCTGAAATCTACACTATTAACTACTTTTCATATATTCATTTAAGAATAAGATAGGTACACTTTACTATCAGTGAAGTGACTTTTTAAAAATGACTATTTACCAGAGGGAAATCAGGGTCAAACACACACTATAAATATTATGACAAATGCTCTCAGACTTTGTGTACAAGTATCAGGATGGAAGGGTGCTGTGAATGGTGTATGCACAACTTCCTTTTCAAACTTCATGATACTTATCTATTTCTCCTTATTAAGCCAAGTCCAAGACCTTCCCTCTTCTGTCTTACACATGTGTCCCCTTCCAACCACAGTATGTTCTACACACAAGACTTACTTACTAGGTAACTGGTGCACATTCAGATCTATATTCTTCTCCTTTCAGACTCCCTTTATGACTTACTTACCAACTCTGTCTACTTTGGCTAAGGTGCCGTGAGCTTCTACTCCTTTCTTAGGCCTTCTCAAATCCTGCTTTATTTTCTTTAAACTCTAGTTACTGTAGCATTTGGAAATCCTTAAATGATATTGGACCAAAAAGCAAGGATAGTTTTAGCCAGTGTGTCTCTGTCTGTTATCCTGGTACAGAGCAGTTGTTAGTAGCCCTCAACTGGGTTAGTTTCTGAAACGAGCAATGACTCCATCATCGGACTTAATATCTTTTCTTAATTTAAAAAAAAAAAATTTAAAGATACATTTTATTTTATTCATTTACAAATATGACATAATATAAGGTATTTTGTCTGCATCTGTGCAATGTGTTCCACGTAGGCATCTGGTGATCGTGGATCCTCTGAGTTTGAAGTTACAAACAATTGTTAACTGACATGTGGGGGATGGGAATAGAACTCAGGACTTCTGGAAGAATGGCCAGTGTTCTTCAGCTCCCAACCATGTCTCCAGCCACCTACTTAACATCTTAACATCAAAGAAACCATCCTAACAAAATAGAGATGTTGACACTTCAAACATACTTTGGAATTTTCTAGCAAACTGGTCAAGTACATATTATTATTCACCTTCAATAAGGAATAAAATCAAACCTCAGGGGGAAAAAAAAGCTAATTTCCTAAGGCTACAGGATCTGTCCATGATTCCTGGTCTATCCTGCTAAGGCATAAGGGATCACCACATGGGAGGGTTTCACTTTGCACACTTCCATCATCAAGTGTATTACACAGTTTACATGCTGGAGTCAGGTTTCCTCGTCTTCACTGCTCAACCTTCGTTGTCCCAGACATTTTAGATTTGTTTTTGGACACAGGCACAACGCAGACATCAGCAATGTGTCTCCATCCTAACACTGCCATCAACACATGTGCAGCTAGTCCTTTAAAAGGGATCATTGTTTGCAACATTTTCATGTCATAGGTCATTTTTCTTTGCTGGTAAAATAAGGCACACTTTGAATGAAACAAGTAAAGGTCTTCAACAGAAACTTAGGACAGGAGAGTAAAATGTCTATACATTCCCATAATAGGTCAGTTAAAGATGAGTCTAGGCTCTTCTGAGGCAACATGTTGGGTGGTAAGATGAAAGGGTGGTATTAGCTGAGTGATGGCCACTTGGGGATTTCTGTGGGTTTATAAGAACAAATAGAGATTCTGGTAAGTTCAGATAATTTTAAGTTATCTGTAACTTAAAGCCTATAAGTGAGACATGACTTAGCCCATTTTCTCAGAGAGAAGTCAAGTACTATGTTGGTTTCTTTACCCTCGTGACACTTATACATTTATGTTCATCAAATATTAATAATGTCAGCCTCCCAATATATCAAAGATCTTCTCTCTACTCTTTTAGCACCAAGGCAACAACCTACAACCAATTACCTTCTTCCTTTACCAACAATAACTATCATTGTGTGTCTTTGGGAACAGACAGGGTCTTGCAATTTTTTGCTTCGGTTTAAAAATGGCATTGCTTATAGCCCCACCCCATATATTGCAACTGGAAATCACAGTAATTCTTTCACTGTAAACTCAGTAGTCTTGGTTACCTGTTCAAACTCCACTAGCTCTCTATCAAGGGTAGGATTAACTCTAAGCCTCTGAACTTGTCTTCCAGAACCTGTTTGATCTAATATTATGGGACTCTGGTCCTCATCTTCCTATCAGATGCTAGCCATTCCATGTGAGTTTTGCACCATGATTTATAGAACAGACATGAAGGCATGAATCTGGATAATGGAAGCGGCATTTTCATGCCAATTTCTTCATCCCATCTTGTGTACACTGTACTCTCCTTCTTTACGTTTCAGCAATAAAGTCTCTAGAACTGGTTTTGAAGTTTGTGAAGATATGAACATGCCAGCATTTGCCACTGGGAGGGTCTACATGAGCATACTCTGTTCCTAGGTCAGTTTACACCTTGGTTTCTATTTTGCACCCAAATTCTGCTACCTAGCTCTAGAACGAGATTGCCTATCTGCAGCCCTTGGTGAGGCATCTGACACACAGTTTCTGAACACTTGCCTAAAGAGGAGTCTGTGAAGCTGACCTTTCTTCAACTTCTAAGTAAGAAGGTCTCATAAACTTCCAAGTACAGAGCAACTCTCACACAGACGTCCTCTTCTGTAAACCACCCAGAGTGTTTTCATAATAGTTTATCTTAACATTATTACATACACTTAGCACTATATCTAAGGAAAATCACTTCCACTCCTAAAAGGTATTGTTATAATTAGCGGGAGAAATGCTATTCTTGGTATTAACATATAATTATGTCTCACAACAAATGTGAGAAACATTTTATTAAAGTACTCTCTGCTTCATTTCCTATGGATAAAACAACTGTAATTATATATGTGCATATATATAATGTGTGTATATGAATATTTGTACTTCAAAGTTAGTTTTAAATTTTAACATTATTAAAATAGCATTAACTCTAAATTCAAAACTAAAACATTGATTCACACATAGTTCATGAATTTATTTGGATATGGAAAAAAGTAAAAGTAAATTTGAATTAAACTTGCATGGCTTAATTTCAAAATGTGTACACTAATAATTACTGGAACTACCAGAAATCTATATTGGGTTAAAGTTAAAAACTCATAAACTTGAAAATAGTAACAATAAATCACACAGCCAGACAATTTTCCAAAAGCCTTCCAGAAATTTGAGATTGTCTAAAAAGTTCTGAAACAAATGCCTGAAACCTCAAATACTGGGATAATTCAGTTCAGTTTTATCTAAATTTCATTTAATCCCAGACTGAAACCTGACACAATGTTCAGAATGTGTATCATAGTTTGCCCAGGAACCACTTCATACTTGCATGACAATTTCATTAACATCACACAGTTCCTAAAGATAGTGTCCCCTTAGGTAATTTATTCCAATACATTCACAAGCTTGATCTCAGCTGTCACTCAAAAGGACCAAGAAGATTTCCAAAATTAAAAATTAGAACCCAATTAATCTTCAGCCTAACGTCAACATGTTTCACATTTCCTTCCGTGAGCCAAGAAATTTTGGAAGGTGACATCATGTCTGAGAAAATGTCACACCCGGCAGGAAAGATTCTTTGACTAATTAGAGTCTCCCCTTTGAGGGGATGCTGTGGAGAAAGTGTTGAGAGCACACAACTGTCCAGCAAGAACAGAGCAGTTCCTTTTTAATCCATATGACACTGCAACTAAGATCCACTGCTCAAGAACTTGCAAGGTCACCAAGTCTCTCTGGTTGAGGGACAGGTGCTCACATGGAACATAGGAAAAAATAGAAAAAGCTACTTTCTCAGGACATGTCACCTCTGAGAACAAGCAGAAGAGGAGGGGGGGAGGGAGAGAGGGAGGAAGAGAGACAGAGGGAGAGAGGAAGAGAGACAGAGGGAGAAAGGAAGGGAAATAGAGGGAGGGAGGGAGGGAGATAGAGGAGAAAGGAAGGGAAATAGAGGGAGGGAAGGAGGAAGGGAGGAGGAGGGAGGGAGGGAGGAAGGGAGGGAGGGAGGGAGAGAAGGACAGAAGGAGGGAGAGGGAGGAAGGGAGGGAGGGAGGGAGAGAGAGAAGAGAGAGAGAGAGAGAGAGAGAGAGAGAGAGACAGAGCCCAGAGACAGAGACAGAGAAGAGAGAGGGAGAGGAATTACTGCAGGTGCTATAAACAGTAGAAATTAAATAAATGTATGTGTTCATCATGGGAAGAGAATAGAGTCTGAGGTTCATCTGATGTAAGTCTGACCACAAATAAGCATTTCCTTTTAGCTCTGTGTTCTTGAGAGAAAGTTAAACAGACAATCATTGCTTAGATGCAGTTTTTAAAAAGCAGGCTTCTTAAATCTCAATAAAATTTCGTAGTACATTGCATTTTACTTAAAAATTCATCAGTTTTTAGCTGAAAAACATATTATCAGTTAATCAGAATTATATTAAACAACATAAATATTTGGTTAAAGACCTTGCCTAATGGTGATTTCATTGCTAAAATAAACATGAAATAAAGATGAGGGATAATGCTGGAGTCTTTTCTTCTCCTACAACTAATTCTCTATTACAAGGATTTTGCCAAAAAAATGAGGTGTTCCAAAAACTCAATCCATTTCATTCTTTTAAGGAAATAAATACACTTTAAAAATAACATGTGTTCCTATTTCAAAAAGCTTAAATAATTCATGAAATGCATGTGTAGTGCTCATTCCCCCAGTCCTTGTTCCTTTTCTGACACATTTTTGTAGAGACATTTTGGATTTAGGTCTGTGGTACAGCATTTCCCTCCATTTCCAACTGTTCACATACCACACACCTCAAGAGGAGGGCAGAGCAGAGCTCAGCTCTCCAGGAGACACTCTTTGGCCTATGTTTCTGTCACATGTACTCTCCCCATTCACAGTCCACTTTAAATCTGATCCCACAGTCCTCATCTTCTCTGTCTTCCCTTCACTGTCTGCACATCATGTCCCTAGTAGAGCCCATAGCCAATGTTTGCTTTGGTCCCAGTTATGAGTGGATTTCCATACATAGTTTCATTATCTTGCTCCTTTACTGTTGTCTGTTTCATTATCTTGCTCCTTTACTGTTTACTAAGTAGGTATGGCCTACTTCTCATAGTTCATCTTCAAAGAATGACACTTCTGTCCATTTCTTTAGTCATAGTAGTCACTGGACAAACAGTGCTAAGAAACCTGACCCACCCTGATATCCACTGAGTCCTTACGCAGTGGAGTTTGGCAGGTTCTTTCCTATGGCCTCCCTTCATGTTTACAAAGCACATCCTCTCAGGCTGTTTTCTATAATCCCTGCATAGCTCAACCTTCTCTCAGCAACACTGAACTAAAAGGAAAGACTGGTTTATGCTTAGACTTCTGTAAATGGGATGAACTCTATACTCTTCCCATGATGAACTTATCCATTGATATGTTTAATTTCCACTATTGTAGCACCTGCAGTGACTCAGGTATTTAATGTATCTTTGTTATGGGCCACTACTTTATTTCTGCACATTGTTCAGGCCTCATTCAAGTGCCACCCTTCCCATTAACCTTTCAGCCTGGAAAAGCCCTTTTCTGATCGGAAAAATCAATTCAGTGGCACTTCTTGGCCATACTATATTTATCGCAGAATACAATCATCATTTCTATATGGATGTTATCTCACTCCCTACATCAAAATCTAAAAGCTATGATAAAACAGCATCTTGCTGACTTTTAAGATCCATTGATTTTAAGAACTAAACTTAATGACTGGTGATTATAATGTTTTTAATACAAAATATAAAATGCATCATAGCTGAGGTATAACAAGGAAGTAAAAATTGAATACTGTGTTTCATCAGAAAAAAAGTTGACTCTCCAGTGTTTGTCCATTCATAAATGGTCAGAAAATTAAAATAATATCTGTTGTACTTTAATGGGTCAAATTAAGTTGTGACAAATAAAAAAATAAATAAAAAAATAAAAAAATAAATAAAAAAAAAAACCCTGTTACTAATTTACATTAGTAAATTAGGTCAAAGTACATGACCTAAGATTTTGTGAATCATTCGTATACAAGAACGCTGCATATTTTATAAAACACAAAATTCAAATTATAACCTTGACCCCACAAGTCAATGTTAAAGTAGGAATAATTCTTTAACAGATGTGTATTTGAAATAAAACATTGTATCCTTTATGATTAAAAGGTTCACAAGAAGAATGAAAAGTTACGTAGAAAGGAACACTAGACTCAATGGGGTAGCAAAGTGCAAGTCCATACTCATTTGAATTTATTGAAATGGTGGAACTGAGGCTGTGCCTCACAAACATTCCCTGTTTACTGATCTCACTTTGCGGACTTGTGTTTCAATCATGCAGATACTTCTGGAATATTTATAATTCCAAGCAACCAGAAAACTTTGCAGCAATCCTCTTTGAGACGATGCCATTCCAGTAGCCATAAGTGTCAACCTTACATATCTGAAAATTTGTTTATACTTTTGTCTCCAATCATATGGTTCTACAGAAAAGCATACTTCACAGAAAATGTTTTCAAACTCTCAAGACAGTGATTATGCTGACCCAATTCCCAGACAAGCTTGGAGCACAGTCCTGTCTCTGCTGCTACTAGATGATGCTACTCCCCACTCCATGAAGTATCCTCTGATGATCCTTACCCACAGTCCATTCTGTTCATTTTGCTCATGGTTTCCAAGATTTCTTTTACATTTACATGAAAACGTGAATGAGAGAGAGAGAGAGAGAGAGAGAGAGAGAGAGAGAGAGAGAGAAGAGAACGTGTGTGTACACATGAACCCATACTATGACCCACATGTGGAGATCAGAGGATCACTTGTGAGAGTTTTGTCTTTTCTTCCACTACTTTGGTTCCAGGGAATGAACTTGGGCGTTCAAGCTTGGGTTGAAGATCCTTTATCCAATAAGCTGTTTCACCAAATGAATTTTTAAGATTTTAAAAGGAGTGTAAGTTTCAGGCTCCAACCTGAGATAGACACCAGATGGACCAAGTGCTTGCAAAGCATACTCTCCTCTCCCTGTGCCACTTTTTATTGTGCCTGCACTGGGAATCTCAGGTCCTTTGTTTCCCTCTGGACAACTGCAGGTGTGGCCGCCAAATATGAGTTATGTGTGTTTCGGGATTTCTCCAAAAATGTGCCATTGTCTAAAAGTTCCAAGAAAAATTAATGTTCCACTAAAAGCTGCAGTGAAAATTGAAGCTTTTCTTTAGACCTAAACAAAGAATATATTTCTTGGTGTGTGCCTGTGTGGCCTGTACAGAAAGTAAATACACAGAGGCTATCTTCTAATATCAGCCTTTGCATGATAAGGGATAAAATGTGTGCCGTATGTTCATTCCCGATTTTGATTTGACCACCTGTACTGTGAGACTGTGTCCAACCACTGGCAAAGAGAGTCAATTTGAGCATAAGAAAACATCCAAGTGTGGCTGGGTTCTGCAGAGGAAGGGAGGCTTTCCAAGGATCACGTAATACGATATGTGTGCCCACTCTTGGGGATGGAAACCAGTTATATATTCTAGCTTTTACTATTTTTTTAAGCAGAAACAGAGACGCGATGAGTCCAACTCATAAAAATTCAAGAGAATATATATATATATTTTTTAACAGATGTGGTGGCCTGCTATTTCAAACAGCTGAATGAGAGCAACTTGGCGCATAAACCTAGCTCCCCAACTGCCTCTCTGAAGCCAATCATATAAATGATTTTAATTGCCACTGCATAAGTGGGAACTATTGAACAATTATTTGGATGTTATCATGCTTTTGCTGCTACTACTGGCTCCCCACACAAAGGTTATTATAAGCACTGTTTTGCACCCTACACTCTCATTGGCCTAACAGTCAGCCTCTGTGGGTATCAGCCATACAGGTCCAACTTTAAGGCACCTGTCATTGTCCCTGCCACGCACAACACAACACACATGCATGCCTCATTCAGCCTCACCCTTCTTGCTTTGATGGATAGAAAGAAGGGAATGTGATAAACTCACACAGAGCTTTGCATGATTTATGGTCCCTCACAGCAATGTTTGCATTTTATAGGGGTCAAGTGTGCAAAGCCTTCATCTCTTGGGTTGGAATTTCAGGCATGATTGGCAGAGCAGAGTTGGGGAATGAAGTCCTAGCCCCTCCCAATCTCACCCTACAGACAGCTCTAGGATGGGCCTGCAGGTGAGGACAGCTCTGCAGATTGCCCTGAGATGAGTTGCAAATGAAAAGGCCATTTTAAGTGCTTCTTTTATAAAGAAAGATACACACGTACGTGTGTGTGTGTGTGTGTGTGTGTGTGTGTGTGTGTGTGTGTATCTTTTAAGCAATGCATATAGTTGCTCCATAAAGTCATAAAAAGTCCCCTCTCCTCCCTCTTTTTTAATCCCTCAAGAACACACTGCTGGTCATCATTTGCTGACACTACAATGAGGCTCTTCCTTTACTAGTCAGAATTTTAGGCCTGTGCTAACACATAGGCCTCTATACAACTAAGAATATACAAGAGATTAATCCATAGGAGAACTGTGAGACATTCTTGAGGATCTCTTGTCTGCCACTGCTCTCACAGGCCTTTGTAAGATATGAGTGGCTGAACTCAAATCATAAATATGTTTCTTCCTCACCAAATACCCACTGAATATCTAACCCTGCTAGACCTACAAGCTTCCCTCTCTCTTACTTACGATGTAGGTTTCCAGGCATCTCACTGAAACCAAATGAGACTGCATCACTCTGGCTTTTGAAACCATCATCTGCATAGCATAAATATGCTGAATTTAATATTTAAAGAGAAATGCTAAAAGAAACGGTAGTGAAGGATCTACATTTAAAATAAGGACTGAGAAAATAATGAATAGCAATAAAATTAATTTGCTTCAAGTTTGTAAACTAAAGTATCTGCTAATAGTACAAGATATCATTTCTAAGGATAAACTATTACCTTCTAAATATGGAGTATGTAGGTATCTGCTTTACCTTTCTGTTGAGAGTTGCTTTCTGGCTTCTTGTCTTTCTCCCTTATAGACTCATCTCCAGATGAAAATAATGTAATATTTTCTACCTGTCTTTCTCACACCTCCTGGCTCCCTATTTCCATTGCTGAGTCATGTTCACATCTCCTACACAGTCTGTTCAAACTAAAATTCTCTCGAATCCTTACCTGCTTACCCTACACTGCTGAGTCTGGAGGAATGTCTGTTAGCATATGACTCCTCCCATTCAGGAATTCTGTCCTTCCCAACTCTCTTCTCCAAATGGTTTCCACAGATAACTTCATGGCTCACTCAGACACTAGATTGAATCTTCTGTCCAACTGTCGCCTTCTCTCAGGACTTTTTTCTTAGCCACTCTATCTGAAACAGCACATGGCTTTTCCTAGCCTTCCTCATGCCACTCCATGTTTCCCTGCTAGGATGGTTTATTAAATTTTTTTTCCTTCTCTCTCTCTCCAGTAGAACTGGAACAGAAGAACTATGGTTGCTCATTTTCTCTATCTTTAGTGCCCATGCCTAACACATAGTGGATGTTTCATAAGAGCAGATTAAATTAATTAATGAACACATTTGTATGTATGACTCATGCTGAAGCTAATTTTTAACCCTTACCATGGTCGGCTGAGAAGGCATTTTACATGTTAGTGCATTTTTCAAAGTAATAAAACAATCAAATGCTGGGACCCTGATACAGTAGATTTACTGGCTCTGACATTTGCACTCTTATCCACTAAATGTGCAAATACAGAGATGAGAAAATTGACAGAATGTAACACACACATACACACATACAGTACCTTCTAGTACAATGTCTAGCTTAATAAAGAGAAGAGAAGAATCACAGGACATGATATACATACATACATGCATACATACATACACACATACACATACACACACACACACACATACATACAGTGTCTTCAGATACAGTCCCTTGCTTGGAGGAATTTAGTTTCTAAGCCTCCAAATTAAAATGGAAAACTACTCAAAACTGCAAATTTTCTCCATCTACAGAATATAAGGCCTAAATGTGGTTACAGGTTTCTGGGGAAAAGAAAGATGGTTTGCAGGCAGGGACCTGTGAGAATGTATTTTTGAAGAGGTGGGGAAGTGTGGAGCAAGGGAATAAAACAGAGAAAATGAGAAAATGAAAGGAAGAAAAGAAACAGCTTCCCCTACCAGATGCACAGAACTGTCAAATACGGCAAAGCCTGTAAAATGGTCCTCCGCTGTAGGCCATAGAATAGAACTGTAATAAACTGACCCATAAAAAGTCATGTAAACATTATAACCTGTTTTTACTAGGTCTTTAAGCACGGGGAGCAATTGATCTAAACCAGCTTGGCTCTCTTAGGTTCCTGAGTCTCCGTGAGAATCCAGCCTCCAACATGGGTGTTCAAATGCCTCTGGCACTAAAAGCCAAAAATAGGAGTGAGCTAGAAAATTGCAGCTATTTAGTTATTTGCCCTGGGCAGAGGGTTGATATTTCCTAAGAGCAAAACATCTAAAAGGAGAAGTCTAAAGCAAATGTCCCTTTCAGTAGGTGTCTGCATGGAATACTTCAACTCTCTGTCTCTGAAAAAAAAAAAAATCTTAGTGATCGCAAGATGCCGCTGTAATCTGTCCCCAACTATCTGAGAACATAAGTATTGGGCGAGAGTTGGCACATCCATGCCTCAGGAAAGATCAGTGCAGACTGTCTCTCTACAGCCCTAACACTTTAAATATGAAATACAAATGTGGAAATTTCAAGTAAGATTTTTACAGGTGTCAACATGAACAGTCATTCCATTACCTCCTTGTGGAATGCTTGTTAAGCCACTCTTGAAAATATCCCTTTCTCTTTCTAAATTCCTAGAATCTAAATGCAGGGAAGGCTAAGGGCAATTAGGCATGAAGCCTATGGCTACTTTTGCAAGCTGTAAATTTTCAGTCTTGTTTCTGATCGAGTTAATGTTAATTCAGAAAAAGATGGTTAGGCAGTCAGGAACACAGTTTTGCTGGTCCTCTGAGAGACAGTTGAAAGCATCAAAACTCTAAGAGGACATACCCAAGCAGGAAAAAAAAATCTACATCTCACATTGATCTTGACTGCCACTGGTAGTCCACTCATGGTCTGGTTGGCAGTCACTCCGTAGCATCATATGGTCGATGGACTGATTGATTCTGGCCAACATTTCAGTTCCATAGAGCAAACACAGCTCTGTACCTTCCTTATGAAAAGCCAAGACTTACTACCCCATTCTAAGATGAAGAATGATGATGACCATGGTCAAGAAACTTATCTAATGGGGAGGACAGGAGTCAGCCTCTACTGGGAGATACTTAAAGCTGCCCTAGACAAGAGGTTCTGTGTTCTCAACATCTGATACATGAAACACCAGTGTTGAGAGTGCTTCCGAATTAGTCATAGAAAAATTGCCATTAGGTAGAAAAAGTAAAAGGATATTGGAAGTGAGATTTATTTTTCTTATTTAAAATTATAATTTGCAAGAATTTCCCCAAATTTGGAGACACTAAAGTTTGATTAATGCATGAGTTTTACATAAATATGTTATTAATTGAGATGGCGACTCTCCCAAAGGAAGATTTACATTTGAGATATATTTTTTAAGTCATAGAAACCTGAATGTATTTTAAGCACACCCCCCCCCCTGAGAATTTAGCAACAAACTCACTGAATTTAAAGGGAGGAAGTAAATCCTTCTGTCTTCTGGTGAGGGAGTGGAATGCTACATGCAACCCTTCAAACAGAAATACAGAAAGAACAATCAGATATTACATATGTTTGGTGTCTGCAGATCATGCAAATAAATGATGCATCTGATCTCCAACATAATCCCTGGAAGTTGGCTCATCCTGGCATTTGCGAATGTGCAAAGCTGAGGGAAAGTTACTTTTTACAAAGACTATGTAGTAGAGCGAGGTTCCCAAACCTTCCATTTCCTTGTGATATGAAAAATTGCAAAACATTCTTTGTCCCCTCTTTCTGGTCCCCATTCCTACTTCTCCAGCCCTCCTTTCATCTGTCTGTCCTTCTTGAAAGATACAAGTCAAGAAAGGGCAGCAGCTTTTTCTATCACGGTAACAAATGCCTCACAGAAACAACCTAAGGAAGATACTTTTATTTTGGCTGGGAGTTTCAAAGGGTGTCATGGCTTTGTTTGTGTTTCTGTGATAAAACACTCCGACCAAAAGGACCTAAGAGAGGATGGATTTTGTTTGACCTATGCTTCTAGGTCATAATCCATCACTAAGGTAATTTGGTTCAGAAACTTAAGGCAAGTTAGCTTCTTGTTGGCTGGTTTTCAAGCTCATACTTAGCTATCTTTCATACATAGTCCAGGACTACCTAACCATGGATAAGCTGCCTGTGGTATCTGGCCTCTGTCACATCAGTTAACAATCAAGACTATTCTCAGCAGATATGACAGGTCAATCTGGTCTAGGTAATCCCTCAGTTGTGATTACCTTCTCAGATGACTCTAGGCTGTGTTGAGTTGATAATTAAAACTAACTAGGGCAAGGGATTGGAACACCATGAAAAAGACAGCATGACAGTATCAGTAGAGAAGAGGTCCTCACATTTTAGCAGATGAAGAAGCAGAAAGAGTTATCCCCAACCAGATATGGTTATAACTTTTAAAAGGCCACCCTCAAGGGCTCACTGCAGCCAGGTCCCATAGGCTCCCAATGCAGAACTAGTAGCCTTGGGCCAAGTATTCAAACACAAGACACTAGAAGTGTTTCACATTTAAACCACAACTGAAGGGTCACCTGTCCTTCACTGGGTATTCTACCAAGCTTCTCATTCTTTCCCATGCTGTACACAGCACAAATAAGTATCCTTGAAGAAGATAGTATTCTTGCTAGGAAGGCTTGTAGTCTTAAGAAAATAAAGAGTATTCTTATCCCTATCAAAAAGAAAGACATGCCTAAGAGGCTAGAGAGCAAACAAAACAAGCATTTGTGACTCCAGATTTGACACCCTAAATTACCTATTTGTCCAGCTTATCTTTTCAATGGCATGAATACAGAACATCCTAAAATGGAGTCACAGTTCTATTTGTTTATGTATCTTTCTAAGATCAGTTACTTCTCTCAATCATCAGAGCTCATGAGATGTGTAATGAAGGCTACCGAAGGCAATATGGGCATAGCTTAGCAGCAACCTGAGAACATTTCTTATGGACATGAAGCTGGGATACAATGGTGTACAGACAGCCAGACATTGACAAATGATAGTTATTTTCTTATTTAGAAGGGACTCTATGGTTCATTTTTCTTGGTTATAGAACTTGGTTTTCATCTTGACTGTATCTGGAATCTACTGAGCAATCTTGTGAGAGAATTGTTGACTGGGCTATTTGAAGTGAGAATAACTACCCTAAATGTAGGCAGCACCTTCCAGTGGAAGGAGGTACAGAAAGAAAGTTGGCCTTTGCCTACTTGCCTTCATACTTGCTGGCAAGTACATCTACTTTACATTACCTCACTGATATTGGAGCCCATCATCTTCAGCCCTCCAATGTGAACTGAAGAACACTGGTTCTCTAGAAATCCTCCAGACCCTCAGTGATAACCTGGATCTGCTATGCCACTTGGCCTCATGGATTTAACAATTTCTAGGCTTTCTCTAGTATAAGACATCCATAGTTAGAGTAAAAAGATTCTAGTTTAGAGTGGAATCTAATAAATCTCCCCTTGATATGAATTCATTGTTTCAATTCCATTTCTTTCATCTGAATAATATAACAATATATCCAAAACCTGGCAACTAACTTCTTTAAAATGCTAGTTTACTTGGCTCATGGTTCTGTAGGCTGTGAATTCTGAAATCATGGTGCCCACAACTTTACATGGCCAGAACCTTCTTACTATGTCATGTTATGGCAGAGGCATCTCAAGTCAAGACAGAGAAAATGCAAGCTTAGTTCTCCCTATTCTTATAAAACCACTGATGCCACCATGGGATTCTCACCTTCAATATCACATCTCATCTTACTAAACTCCTACCCCACACCAAATAACACTCGGGGATTCAATTACCATCACAAATCCCTCAGTGAATTGAAGGACAAGGTTGGCAGAACAGCATTTAAGGGGTAAATTTGAATCCTAGCATATGTATCCTGAAGAAATCTATTCACAGTCTTTTGCCAATGTTATAGAGGAAAGGTTGAAGAACAAGAAAATCAGGGAACATGAAGAAATTCTGGCCAACTGTTCAAAACAAGGAAATTCTGGCCAATGTATCCCATAGACCAAAGACTGCTATGTTACAATTAAAAGCATATTCAACAGGGGGCTGAAGAGATGACTTGGTTGCAAGCATGAGTACATGAGTTCAATGCCCAGACTCATCCACCTGCCAACACACATGAAAGACAAGAGTGGACATATATTTTGCAGACATAGCTCTAAGGAGGTAGAAACAGAAAAATTCTGGAAGAGTCTCTGGTAACCTAGCCTAGTCTGCTTGGTGAGTTCCAGGCCAATGAAAGACTCTGTCTCACAAAATAAAAGCATACAGTATCTTGGAAAAGAAAGATGTGGTTCTCCTCTGACCTCTAAACCTGTGTATACATACCTATACATACAAATGTGCATGTACACACACATACATGTGCACAAGAAAGTAATCTTCAACAAAGCATTCCAGGTGGATATGTCTGATAGCAGGACTAAGTCACAATTTTAATTCTTCTGCATTTTCATCATGTTTTTAAAAACTTTTATTTATCTCTTTATCATGTATATATAATTGTGTATGAAAACATGAGCATGTTGATGCCACACAAGTTGTACAGTGATCAGAGGACAATTTTTGGAAGTTAATTTTTTCCTTACACATGTGTTTTATTAAACTCAGGTCATGAGGTATGTGTAGACAGTCATTTCACCTGCTGAGCCATCTCACTGCCCTAATATATTTTTAGGTTTTGCTTTTTATGATTGTGTATGTGTTTTAAGTTATTCTTCTTATGATTGATGGCCAGAAAGGAACTCTTGCTGAGGCATCTCTGATACATACATCATGAATTACAACACTGAGGAAACTAAAATTCTCATAGTCTGGAGTTGTCAACCTTCTAGGTATGAAAACGTGTGATAAGCAACTTCAGCAAGGACAGATTGTGATTGTTTCCTATGGACTGGAACCAGTGTACTTAGAGATTTCTGGAGCATTTAGTAAAAATTGAAAATTAGGGAGAATCATCATCCCATTGATTGGTTGATGGGCAAGGACCAAAGGATATGATGCTTTGTTATTACTGCTAAACATAAATAATGGTAATATTGACATTTGTGGTGTTGGTTAAGTGGCAGACACTGATATGGGAACATCACACATATGAACAGCTATCAGTTACCTCAAAGAGGAACCAAGACTTTAGGAAGAACTCATGTACAGCACACCAAATGCTGTGCATCCTGTGATGTCGGAGATACTGGATTACCATCATTTCAGACCCTTTAGTGAAAAATTCTTGGAATTTGCTTCTAATTAAAGATTCATCAAACTTAGATGTAGTGCTAACTGCAATAATGATAACTTCAAACACTGTCTAAAGAGTCAAATAATGAATACTCTTGACAACCAAGACTCTTAATTGCTTTACTATCAGTGAGATAAAATACCATGACCAAGGCAACTTATAGAAGAGTATATTTGTGCCTTATGACTTCAGAGTATTGAGTACATGACCATCAAGGCAAGGACCATGGCAGCAAGGAGGCAGGCATGGCATTAGAGCAGTAACTGGGAGTTCATATCTTAAGACAAAAAGACAAAAAGAGAAAAAAGACAGTCTCAGAATAATGAGTCAATTGAAACTTCAAAATCCTTGCCTACAACATACCTCCTCCAATGAGGCCACATCTCCTCCTAATCCTTCCCAACTATTTCCACCAACTGAGGACCAAGTACTTAAATATATATGGCAGCCATTTTCATTCAAACTACCACAGTAAGTGTTCCATGTGAACAATGACCCACAGACAGAGATGATTCTAGCAGGACATTCAAGAGGGGAAAAATATGTCTCATGAAGGAGGTCCTGACAGTCCCGGGACCTGATCTCACTGGAATGAGCATACAGTGACTCTAGCAGGTTGTCCAACATCAGTTCCACATGCATCTGTCCTGACAGAGGGACACATTGAACTGCAAGTCTTCCTAGTTCAAATGCATTTATTCCAATTAGAATGCCTAGGATGTTGTGATTAGATAGTAAGACTGGAGACATTCCAGTCCCATGGGAAGAAATCACTGATCATAGTGAAAGGGGTGCTCCCCTACCACTGTATCTTTAGAGGTGAGCACTAGAAATGAATTAGAGGAACAGCAGGAAACTGGGAGCATCCTTTCTGATCTCAAAGCAGGCTGGAATGTACACCCCAGTCTTACTCACCTGCAGGAACAGTCTATAATCACAGTCTTTAGCACAGACTGTCTGCACCAACATGAACATGCAGCCCATGCCCAGAGACTCCCACCCTGAACAGTCTCAGCCTCAGGTCCTGGCTTGTTCATCTCCCTTCCATTATCTCTCCCTTAGTTTCAGCAGCTTAGCAAGCTGGGTTCATGAGGCATGGAAGTAGCTTTATCAGAGTAACTCCCAGTGTTGTGAGAAAGACAAGAGACACAAAGAATGCCTCCCTGACTTACAGGTTTCCTCCCTGGGTCTGCTTGACTTTAATTACTGGATGACGTCCAGGGTAGAGTCTGTCTGGGCATGTTAAGGGATTCCTTGTATATCAGAGGTGCCACCACCCAAACACTCAGCCAGAAGACAGCAGAAGCCCTCACAGTATGAAACTGGGAACAAAAGGATGTGCTCAGAAATCTTCATTTCAGTCTAGGAGAAAACCATTGCTTATTAGAACAAAAGTCCACAGACTAAGCATTTACTAAGGTTTTGTTCTCCCACGTTTTCATCCGTGTCAGCAGAAACAGTCTCACTTGCTGCTCTGCAGCTGCTTCATGTCTTGTGTGTGTGTGTGCACGTGCACTGGGGCTGTCGTTTCTGTTGTAGGAGGAAATTCTAAACAAACTCTTTTGAAAATCAAATTGAAAATATAAAATCTTGGGGGGCTAGAGAACTTGCTTACCAGGTAAGAGTGCTCTAGCTGCTCTTTCAGAAGACCCAAGTTCAATTCCAGGCACCCATGTTGTGGTACACAATCCTCTGTAATTCTAGTTCCAGATGATCTGACAAACTCTTCTGCTCTTCTGGCCTCTGTGGGCACCAAGCACGTACATGCTGTACAGACATACATGCAGGCAAAATATCCATATACATAAAAATTCAAAAACAAAAGTGTAAACTGTAGCATACAAGATACTAAGAGCCTTTGTTTTAGGTGTTTATACATCATATACATATACATCACATACATCATATATCACATCATACAATATCATATACATCACATACATCATATACATCAATACATCATATACATCATATACATATCATAATACATCATAACATCACATAACAATCATATACATCATAACATCATACACATCATATACATCATACACATCATATACATCACATACATCATATACATCATACACATCATATACATCATATACATATACATGCATGTATGTATATATATAAAACAAACACACACACATAGACACACATACACACTGCTATATATCCTCAGATATTTGAGGAGTTTTTAAAAAAAAAATCATAGTTTTAAGAATCTGTTTGGAAAAAAGTTGAATTAGGAGAATTACTTTAAAGTTTCTATTTTTCATTCAGTTGTCTGGAGTATATGGCCTCTTTGGTCCCCTCTCTGCCTCTCACAGTGCCTTTACCAGAGGCTTTCTCACTTGGAGCTATTAGTCTGTGACCAGGGGTTAAATTAAATTGATTCATCTGAGGAAAAAAAAATAATGAGCGCATAATCTCAGTGTAGACTCCCATCAGAAATATCTGTATAATTACAAGACAGCATGTATAGATGTTGATGGTGAACTTACCATATCTTCCTGGAGGTTTGTGGTAAAGCTGTGTTCCTACACAAGCCACATGAAAAGACATCAATGATGCCTTTCTCAACAGTATGGAGACTTATTCCCGCAAGTTGTCTTATATCCCAGGCCAACAAAAATGTCACTGGAATTTTCACAAAACCTAAGCTCTAATTCTGGCGCTCAGCATCTGAAGGCTTTATTAACTCTTCTCCCTTCACAGTAGCTGATTAAAGTCATATAAAAAGTCTTTATGAAAACAGCGTGCGAGCCTTCGAGTCAAATAGGAGCATTTATACCTGTTCCACGTCTTTTTAATATTTCATTCCCACATATTGCTTTTCAAGCTGTATAATTCAGCAGTAAAATACAATTGGCCTACAGAAACTCTCCATATAGATACGTCCCTGACACACTGTACCAAAAGGAGTCTATAAAATAGATGGTATTTTAGGCTCTTATTAACTTGAATTAAGTTTTCTTTGGCTGTCATATGAAAGATATTTTAAGTATTAACTTCATTTATCTTGCATTTTGCTCGTTAAATACTATTTCATAAGAAAAATGCCATACTGGGGGAAAGGCGGTTTTGCTAAACTGCTGTTCTATTTGGGCAAGCATTGCAAGTATTTACAGTCTAACAGAGGATAACATAGCAGGCCTTGAAAACCCCACACAGCATCAGACTTCATCTCTGCTAGCACCTTGGGTGGGCTTGCATGAAATACAAATTGTGCTATTAAACCCGGAAAAGCTTGGAGAAAATCCGGAAAAAAATTCTGATTATTTGAGACCAGCTCAAAGCCACTTTTTAAGATTCAGAATCAAATATCTCTTTTTTTAACGGACTGAAGTCCTGTCATTGCATTAAAATCTACAACCTGTAAGAGACTAAAATTTATTTGCATGCAAAGTGGGTTATGTGTGTATGAAATTTTGATGGTGTGAGGGCCTGGAGTAGAAAATCTAAGCACCAATAGGTCTATTTTCCTCTTCTATTTTTATTTTATCTGAGGCTGGGGAAGGGGGACAAAAAAAAGACAGGAAAATATATTTTGTTTTCTGTATTCATTTTAGGATTTCATCATGACATTTATTAAAGTAGCCCAACCACGTAATTATTTTTTAACGTCAGTTTGTTTTTAATGCTTTTCAACCACTCCAGGTCTTGGAGAGCTGTGGTTTTACCAGGCCTTTCTTTGATGAATTGTTCTGTATCACAAGAAAAATAAAAACAACAACAAAAGAAAATAAAATAGCAAAAACTACAGCCACAGGCTTGAAAGTGCATGAAAGGAAAGCTTCAGTCCCTCTGCTACCTTTCTGGCTGCTTCTGATCACTTCCTGCTCTGGCTATCCATCCTATTTTATACTATTGAAGTTCTTCCTGCTAAGCACAGTTTATATGTAAACTGAAGCTGTGGCATTTATCATTATGGTTCAGAAAACTCTCCCAATGACAGTATTTGTACAAGCAAAAGAATGGAACTGAAGTCCACAGAATGGTGACAGCCCCAGCTCCAGTGGGTGGAGTTGCACAAAGTACCTACAGGTTCAGCTCTCATCTTAATAACATGAACACCACCATCCCCTCCAGGTGTGCAGCATACTTCCTATGTACCTACAATCAGGAAGCCCCTCCTGAATCACTCACAGAAGCAAACAGAGACATATAGATGGCTAGGCTTCAAGGATTTGGCATCTGTGTCAACTTTCTATTGCTCTGACAAACTGAGGTAAATCAATTAAAAAAAAAAGAAAAAGTGTGGCCTGGTCCAGCTTCAGCCCATGGTTTCATGGCCCAGTAACTTTTGAATCCAGATTGAATCATGGAGGGCAATGGGAAGGTAACATGTAGGAAACCAGGTCACTTCATGGCAGCCTGAAAGGAGAGAAAGCTAGAGTGAGAGCAGGAGCAAGAGGGAGAGAAAGAGAGAGAGGAAGAAGAAAAGGAGGTAAAAGAAAAGAAAACTATGTCATGTGGTCAAAACCCTCATGATCTTGCCACCACCTTGAGATCTAGCCTTCAACTAGTGAGAGTTGGGGGCACATTTCAGGTCCAAGCCATAATAGGATCCAACCTCTCTCTCTGTCTCTCTGTCTCTCTGTCTCTCTGTCTCTCTGTCATATATATCATTCATATATATATATGAATGATAGCTAGAGATATCCTCTTTTACCTCTTAAATGTCTGTTAGAAAAATCCTTTGTGACAGTCAAGACTACCACAATGAAAACCTCGAATCTTTCAAAAGCATCATGAACAATGAAAGGAAGCAATATAACACCGTAGATAAGCTCTTCCAGGAGATGGTGTGGTTCCTCCTTGTGTTAACTGTGGATCATAGATGCCATTTACACAACAGGCCCTCACTAACTGTCTGCATGGCGATCAGAAAGACCACATACATAGGTGTGCTAAATATATTCTCCACAGTATCAGGTGATCCATTTTCGGACTAGACATTTGGTTGACACTGACCTAAGCACTACTGCACAAAACCACAGAAAGATAGAAAAAATGAGATCAGGTCCATACCCAGATGCCATGGCCCTTTATTTATTATCTTGTAAGAAACCAAAAGGCCGTTTCCCCAGTATTCCCATTCTGAGTAAACGTTATTTTCTTGCTGGTCAATTACAGTGAGAAAAATCAATCTGAAGGTTTCACAGAGGTAGAAATCATCCAAAGTATAACTCTGGAATATCAACTCTTAGCCAGTCGAGAATTAAGAAAGAAAACATTGGGACTAAATGGAAACACATGCATAACTCCCCAAATGGACACAGACATTGACCATAGAGTAGTATGCCTAGTAAGAGGTCATCACTGGTGATCATTGGGGATGGATGATCAAATAAAAGAGAGACTGTGACCAGTTAGCCCGAGTCACAATAGGTAGACATGTATAAGGCTTATAAGTAGAATTAAACTTACTAGAGCAGATAAGTGTTCAAATAAGCCATAGTCTATAAACCAATGCAACTTGGTTATATATAGTTAAAATTCTGACGTTTATTTGAAGTCAAGAATCATTAACTCTGCCTAAACAGACTTTGTATATGGGACACATCTGTAGTTTACTACAAGTTAATAGTAAATGCTTTCAAATATAAGGACAGATTAGCTTTGAGTTCTGGGTTGAAAAAATAAATGGTTCCAATATGAGCATTGAAGACAAAGAGCAAAAGAGGGACTCCCAGTGCCAAAGATGAGGGATTGAACAAAACCGCCAACTAACACTTATCAGGAATAGCCTGGCATTAATACTTGGCTCTGCCCACATGAGCCTGACATGTTTTATTCATATCGAACATTGAGATATTGTTCTCTTTCAACAACTTGACTACCCTTGCCAGTTCATTTCTGATTTGCAGTTAACTACAATTCTCCAATTTGTAAATTTGGGTTTGCCTGTAGTTCTACAAGCTAATCAAGCAAATGGCTTTTGGAATTTTTTTTTTCATTATTATTATTTTAGCTATCACCTAAAGCTTCAAGCATTTTAAATACTCTGGTAGGAGAATAAAGCAGTTGAGTTTTCAGTAATTGCTAAATGAGTTCTGTAACACAGACATCTTACCCATGACATGTTAATCTTATCAAAGAAAATAATTGTGAATGCATTTGTTAGCACCACATAAATAATAGGGTGGATAAATTATAATTTGTCACACGGGCTTAAGAAGGTTTAGGTGTGGGTGTGAAAAGATAAGTAGGTATGGGTGTGTGGATGGGTGTGCATGCTTACATAGGTACACACATATGCATGTGAGTGTACGACATTGGATGTTGTTCCTCGGGATCATTCACCGCATCATTTAAGACAGGATCTCTAATTGTCCTGGACCATACCAAGCAGGCTACGCCTGTGGGCCAGTAGTCTCCAGAGAACACTGCATCCCAGCATTTTGATTATAAACAGCACCATCATGCCTGGATGTTTATGTGTTTCTGGGTATCAAACTTAGTTCGTC
The DNA here is from genome assembly GCA_021653895.1 of Mastomys natalensis. NCBI lineage: Eukaryota > Metazoa > Chordata > Mammalia > Rodentia > Muridae > Mastomys > Mastomys natalensis. The sequence goes on along the minus strand of JAJTUV010001525.1, from coordinate 600,114 downwards.
ATGCTTGCACGTACACAAGTGATTTGTTGAGTGAGAATGTCTCTAGCCATCAAATACATTAGAAGATAGGTGAGTTTCTTACTTTTTTCTCTTGTGGAGGAGTTTTCTCAATCTAAATTCCTTGGTTTTGACATAAGAGGACTCCAGAGCCAAAATAAATACATTTCTGATAACAGAGTAGACGCTCTTTTCTCTCAAATGGAAATTTCGGAATATTTGAGCCAAAGGTCCCAGCCCTTTCTGCAGGCGGTTGAACAGAGCATCATTAAACCTCTAAACAAGCCTCGACAGAAGCAACGAGGTATTTTTTCTTGCTTTGCCTGGTCCTTCATTTCAGTCCACTGGGTTTCAGCTTCAGTAGCTGAGCTATGCTAACTCCAGAAGTGTGTCTTGTCCCTTAACACTGTCACCTCTCAGTTACACATCTTTATTGAAACATCAGAGGATCCTGTCCACCCACCGCTAGTGTGGCTAACATCAGTGTGGACAAGTAGGACTCACCATTTAACAGTTCCGTGCTTGTCACTCAGATGCTGACCTCTAAGGAGAGGCAGTGAGCTTGCTCACAGTGTAATTAAGTGTTAGGGCTGAGAGGTCAGGTGGCTGTATCTTCTCCAGCCAAAATAATTTGGAACCTTCATGTGGAGATTTATGATTGTGCTGCCTGGCCAAGCACCAGGACTACAGCTATCTTAACTCATCCAGGACCTGTACTGAAGAACTAATGTCTGCCTTCGATAAAATAAAAAATAAAAAGGCGCTTTATTTGTAGAGTATCACACATTCTCAGACTGTCCCTCACCAATTACCTTGGTTGGAATTACTCATACTGGCTTGGTTTAGACTTTTACTGCAGCCTAAGGCAGTTATCACTGAGAACACAGCCTTACAGTGCCCCATTTACACTATATACCTTACAGCCATTGACACCTTCTTGTTAAACCAAGCCGTGAGCAGGCTTTGCCTGGGCACCACTCAAGGCAAGCCTTTTCCTCAGCCTGCAGATTTTTCTCTGAAAGGGAGATAGTGCAGATCTCTTTTGTTCTGACAAGTAACAAATTGAAAAATCTCTCATTTTGTGTCTCTGGGTAACAATCAAAATAGTATTACAGGGGCTGGAGAGATGGCTCAGCGGTTAAGAGACAAACTGCTCTTATAGACCTTAGTTCTCATCTAAGCACCCATCATGAATGGTTCACGTCTGGCTATAACTCCAGCTTTAGCAGATCAAACACCCTCTTCTTGTATACACCACAGAGATTTAAACACCTATGCATACTGTTACTTATTTTTCATTTATTGAAAATGTTTTTTTTTTCTCATATAACATATCCTAGTTATGGATTCCCTTCTCTCCACTAACCCTCTGCTCCTCCCAATTCCTCCCTTCCAGATTCACTCCTTTTAGTCCCTCAGAATACAAACAGGCTTCTCAAGGATGATAATAAAATAAATAGAATGAAAACTAATATATCAGAATTAGTCAAAACAGACAGAAGAGAAGGCACAAGAAACAGAGAGACCTACTTGTTCACAAACCTTGTTCACACACTAGGGAATCCAAAACAAAACAGACAAACAAGCACTAATCTGGAAGCCAGTATATTCATAGCAGACCTGTGCAGGCCCTGCTTCTTTAAGTTCATATGAACTTTGATTATTGATTTATGTTTAAGATTTATATTAAGCTTTCTTGTTGATTTAGAGGGTCTTGTTTTCTTGGTGTACTCCATCCCCCTGCTTTTATATTCTTTTACCTCCTCTTCTAAAGGGTTCCCTCAGCTTTGAGAAGGATTTGATGGAGACATCCTATTTAGGGATAAGTCTTTCAAGTTCTCTCTTTTTCTGCATAATATCTGGCTATGGGTGTCTGGATTTCGTCCCATCTACTGCAGGAGGAAACCTCTCTATGACTGAGCAAGGCACTGATCTAGTATGATCATTATGAATGATGTTATTGTTTCATTGATCTTAGAACAGTAGTATTTGGTTTTACCCTTGAACTACCTAGTTTCAGGTATTTAGATGCCATTCCATCTCACGGAGTGGGCCCTAAATCCAGTCAGATATTGGTTACTCCCACAAGTTTTATGCCACTGGTAAGCTTTGTACCACCACTGTACAAGGATATCTTGCAGGCTGGAGAGCATTTTAGATTAAAGAATTTGTGTCTGGGTTGGTGTTTACATTTTTCTTTTGGTAGCCTGAAAGGTATCTTCTGTATCAAAGACATTAGAGTGTAGGGCTGAAAACTCTATGTAGGCACCAATTTAACTTCTCAATGTTCATTGATTTATGTAGGTATTGCTTTCACAATGGGGACTTGCCATTAATCTGAGGGGGAAAAAAAAACTATACTTTTGGCAACTCCATAAGTTCCTTGGAAATTCTCATAGATTTTGCAACCAAATTGGATGCAATAGAATTCTAGTACTGGAAGCTTCATTTGGTGACAAGAGACAGCTATTTGGGGCTCTTTATATCTGATTATTTGATGATTTCATTTAGATTGCCTTCATATCTGTATATGTTTTAGCTTTTACTATATTAGGTTTTCTAACTATACTTCAAATGGCTCTTAATTTAGCTTTCTTTTCCTGTATTTTCTCCTTTGTCCTCCCTCCCCATTTGATTCTATCATACCACCTATCCGTCCATAACAACCCACTCTATTTCCTTTTGCTAATGAGAACTTTCTTGATTATTCTATACCTAATCTTTGTGGATCTACAAATTGTAACTTGTGTATCATTCAGTTAACAGGTAACAATTACATATAAGTGAATATGTACAATATATTTCTTTCTGGGATAGCGCAAGAAAATTTGTTTCTAGTTCCAGCCATTTACCTGCATATTTCATGATTTCACTTAACATCTGAGCAATATTCCATCATGTAAATGTACCACATTTATACATTTTCTTTATCTACTTTTCTGTTGAGGGACTTCTAGTCATTTCCAATTTAAGGCAATTATGAGTAGAGCAGCAATGGACATGGTTGAGAAGTTGTCTTTGTAGCAGAATGAAGCATCCTTTAAGTAAGCCAAAGCATGGTATGGTAAGATCTTGTGACAGATCAATTCCCATCTTATTGAGGAGCTGACACACTGGTTTCCACAGTGGCTGTACAAGTTCAAACCCCACCAACAGTGAATGAGTGTTCCCTCACTCAAAATCCTCATTAAGAGCTTGCTGAACAGCTAGCCTATAATGAGCTACTGGTTGTGAGAGACCCTACCTCATGGCTATAGGGTAGAGAGCAATAAAGGAAGATACCTGACGTCCTACTCTGGCTTCTGCAAACTGGTAATGGGTATATGCACCCCCATACACCATATCTTATATGCACACTTTTTGTTCAGTTTTTAATTTTGAGTTTTGTTTTACTCAAATATGTGGATTTGACATGCTACAGCTAATATTCCTTGTTTTATAAAAACAAAACAGTAATAGTCATTAAAAATTTAAAATACTTTAATAAAATTATATGCTCGGGTTTTTTTTCTCTTAATTTCTAACAATAAATTCCAGCACAATATTCTAAATGGATTTTAAGATGCAATCACATCAAGTATAAAGCCATGTTACCAGTGACTGGTAGAGCCCCTGAAGCCAGTGTTTCTGGAGGTCAAGGGCTGAAGTCAATTGCTTACTGTGTTAGGGCCAAACTGCATTCACAATGGGGCTCAATCTATCTTCAAAACACGCTGTGTGTTTTTGCAGAACGAATGGCATACAGACACCAAATTACAGTAACTCAGACAAAATGAACTAGTGGTTTAAATTCTAATTTTAACATAGTTTTAAAACTGTATGTTACAAGAACAAAAGGAGTCTATTTTCACCTGACAATGATAAACGATGGTGAATATAGAAAAACAACCCATCTCATATACTGGTGCCAGCTTTGTAAATTGCTACAAAATTTTTTGGAGAGCAATTCAGCAATTTCTATAAAAACATAATATGCTTATACCCATTGTCCTAGTCATTCCACTGTTGGAAATACATACCAGAGATATGGTGCCACACTACAAAAAGAGAGTGAATGAGGATACTCAATGGAGCTTAAGTGTTTAACCCACCCACAAGAATATCAGCCACATCCCCTGTGTCCATATGCAGCATGCTTAGGTAAGTGAGAATAATGAGGGGAAGTCATACTTGTGAATAGGAAAAGAATAAAAGCAGCTAAACCCAATGAGGATAACTTTGCTCCTGTGAAATCATCTTTTTAAAGGATTAACTTATATAATAGATGATCATGGGTAAGCAGAGATTTTCCAGAGAAACAAAGCCAAAATCATATAATGGCATAGGACAAAGGAAACAGATGGGAAACCAGAAAGACAGACAGAAACACAGTATTTGCTTCTGAAGACCTTCAACTGATTTGATAAGGCCCACTCACAGTGTGGAATATAAATATGTTTTCCACAATGTTCACTGAATTAAATGTTAGTAACACTCATAGCATCTAGACTAGGGTTCAACCAATCAAATAAGAACCAGAGTGTGCCATGTAACATAGATGATCAAAGACATATATGTGTATAACTAGATAGCAGCTAAAAGAGAAACAAATGCATGAATAAATTATATGAAAAAATACTCACATCTTTGTGGAAAATCCCTGTCATGGAACCATTAGGTGTAGCCCTAGGTGATGTAATGTAGTGAATATGGAGGAGTTGACTTTATCATCTAAACCCTGTGATGCCTTCTTTGTCCTTTTCTTAACCCACATTCATGCACACATTGGATTTTAGTAACTACTTAACATAACAAGTAGTTTAAATGTAATTAACATGAAAATACATGGAATTACTCTTGCTACTCATGAGTCCTTTCACTCTGTCCTCTACCTCTGCCTCTAAGACATGGGCTTTTCTTCTCCTGCTTTCTCTAAGCTTTAAAATGCTGGGAGATGACTCAATGAGAGAAAATGCTTAGAGTGCAAACATGAGGACCTACATTTGACCCAGCACAAATGAAAAATCAGATACAGCAGTGTATGTCTATAACCCAAACATTGAAGTGACAAGATAGGTTGTAGGAAGCAGTTCTCCCCACCATTAAAAGATGGCTTGGCATGTAGCCAACAAGCATGAGTAGGCACCACTAAAGAAAAAACAACTCCATATTTGGAAGGCTTGCTTCGAGGTGTGGCTACCTGACAGCCCATCTCCATCATATGGAACAGCTAATGAACAGTGACAGTGTGGCAGCTGCTGATAGGATTAAGGCAATGCATATAAGGGGCTGCTGGGGGGTAAGAGTAGTAGGAAAGAGAGGAAGGAGGAAAGAAAGAAGGAGCAAGCTTGCTGTACAAGGGAGCCTGAATAAACTGCTTGAAGAAGAAGAAGACGGTTGCCGTTTGCCTTATTCCACTGTCGGACAAGGGTAGCGACAAGTGGTGGCCCGTACGGGGAACCTCTCGATTCATCCCTCAGGTCATGTTCAGAACTTCTTGCGGCTTCAAGGCAGTTCGACTGGTAGTTCGTAGTAGGCAGTAGGTTCTCTTGAAGACAATAAAGAGCTAAGTGAAGTAGCGTAAGTCAGGTTCAGACAAAGTAAGGTTCTCGTGAGAGACGAAAAGAGCTAAAGTGAAAGTAGCCGATAAAGTTCAGGGTTTTCAGACAAATACAGCTTAGATATGGGAACTTCACAGAGTCACCCAAATTTTGTTGCCTAGAAGAGCTTTTAAGAGCGAAAGGGCTGGGGATGAAATCATCCACTTTGGAAAAATTTTTAAAGGAGGTAGATGTAGTGGCCCCTGGTTTGCTGTATCAGGCCACCTTACAACAAGCAGCTGGGATAAACTTGGGAAAGATCTTGATTTTCCGTGGGAGAAGGAGAATTAAAAGCAGGTGTCTGACCGTTATGGAAGCTGATACGCAGCTGCATTCAGAATAGGAAGGGAAATGTCAGAGGAAATTAAAAAGGGGCAGGAAGGTTAGAACAACTGAAGAGAGGAGAGATCAGTGAAATCAGACAAGGCAACAGAAACGGCACCGAAGATGAGGATTTAGATTCTGAAGAAGAAATAGAGAGATTAATTAAGAAACTAGAAAAGGTTGATGTCAGAGGGAACCTTCTGCCCCAGGGCCGCCATTACCGAGGCCACTGTCCTATGCTCTGCAGACATCTTCTGGATGGAGCTTTTGCCCGAAGCTTGGAGAGAGGCTAGAGCAAAGCAATGCTTTCCAGTTTTTCAGGATGGGGAAGGCAATCGGTGCACTGAGCCCTGGATTTTAAAGTAATCCCGCGGCTGGCACGAAGGAGTTTGTGCTTATGGCACGAGCACTGCCTTCGTTGTTGCACAGAGACTTGCTATAGCTCTCTTTACTCTTAATTATTTTCAATTGGATAAAGATAGCAAATCTGCAGCTGAGCGACATATGCAACAGTCTCCAGTAAATAAAGGACGGGTATTATGGAAGGATATTCTTAATGGCACAGTGTTGGTGTGGGCGAGAGGTCTGTCTGTGTTTTTTCCATAGGATCGGCAGCAGTCTTTATGGGTTCCAGAGAGACTCACGCATCCTGCACAAAATAGACAACAAGAACATCTATCCAGCCATGAAGCCGCCAATGACGATGATGCTCCTATCCATTGCTGAGGGCCTGGTTTCATGGATCTGAGCTGTGATGGATCACATAAAAGAGTGGGTGGGAATAGGGGCGTTAGTGACTTGCCTTGTTCTTATCAGTTGCTTAGCACTTTGGTGTATCCTAAAAATGCATTCCCAGCAGCGCAGGTCCAAGCCATGGTAGTTCAAGCATTTGCCACTCTTGAAGGAGGTCAATCTCCACAGATCTGGTTGAGCTACTTGAAGACCTCTGAAGTGTAAAATGCAAGCAGGGTGATGGATGCGCACTGCAGAAGACATTGTCTGTCCTCGGGCACATGTCTGACTGCACACAGGTCAGCCCTAGATCCTGTCCCCTGGAAAACGGCTAAGGGTTGGGTCGCCCATGGTAACCATGCTGTATCAACACAGATGGTGATGATGGGGTCAACAATCTCCCAAACTCACAGGGGGTCAGACCTCTGTGTCCTCCTGCTTTGCATAATACAAATAAAAAGGGGGAGCTGTAGGAAGCAGTTCTCCCCACCATTAAAAGATGGCGCTTGGCATATAGCCAACAAGCATGAGTAGGCACCACTAAAGAGAAAAACACTCCATATTTGGAAGGCTTGCGCTTCAAGGTGTGCTACCTGATCAGCCCATCTCGCATCATATGGAACAGCTAATGAACAGTGACAGTGGCAGCTGCTGATAGGATTAAGGCAATGCATATAAGGGGCTGCTGGGGGGTAAGAGTAGTAGGAAAGAGAGGAAGGAGGAAAGAAAGAAGGAGCAAGCTTGCTGTACAAGGGAGCCTGAATAAACTGCTTGAAGAAGAAGACGGTTGCCGTTGCCTTATTCCCTGGTCGGACAGAGGTAGCGACAATAGGTAAATCCAAAGAGCTCACTGGCCAGCCAGCCTACTCAAGACACTGGGATTCCCAATCAGTGAGAGACAGGATGGGAGCAGTAGAGGAAGATACTGGATGCATGATTGACCCTCTGCATGTACACATACTGGCAACTATACCTGTACATTCACATGCATGTCTCACATGTGCCCTTCCTCTATACATTATTTTCTGATACTCTTCCTTTAACTTCTCTGAATCTACATTTCTCCTTTGTCTTTGCCGTCTTCTTTATATGTTCTCTTCCTTCTTGTCCTAATGGCCACATGCACTGTTCCCATTAGGGTATGAAATGTTGGTCATATGTCTACACCACTTGAACCCTTTATTTTGGATTTCTTCCAGTAGGGGCCACTGAGAATGGTCATTTCTTATTATATCTGTGTCTTTCTGTTCTCATCCAAAAGCTTGGATCTTGCCTTATCTTTACAATGTCTGCCCCAGCATATGGAAATGTGCTTGAGGTGACTGCATGAATATCAGAATTCTTGTCAAAAATTATGAAATTTTGGAGATTCTGAAACCCACAAATCAGCCCTTTCAAATAGCCACAGGTGTCAAGTAATCACTTGAAGGCTAAGGTGTTTATATCAGGTAGTGCTTGACCATTCAGTGTCCCATGCCACTATGCTAATCACATGTTCTCTGCAACATGCAAACTAGCTATTTGCAAACCAGCTGTCTTTGCTCTCCTTTCTCTAAACCTACCATTTGTTAAGTATCTTACTAAACTGTATTAACCTGCTTTTAAAAAAAAACATATTAAATGGACTTGAATACCCATATTCGTTTCAGATGAGTATTGTTTTTGCTTCTTTGACAAGTAAAGACTGAAAACTAGAGAGAAGATTGAGGCATGAGCCCAGATGGTGACATTAGTGACAGTTATGGCAGACCTACTGAAGCTCAGCCTGTAAGTACTTTCTGCTGCTGCCTCCTGTGGCCTCTGCTGAGACTCTCTTCACAATAACTCCTGCCCCAGTACTGCAGCACAATGTTCTTAAATTTCATTCAGAAGCCCATCAATCCCAGACACTCAACTTCTTCTTAACTCTTACACCTAGAGGATAGAAATCCAAAGGGTAGCATTCCTTCCAGGGCAAATTCATCTTTCTGCCTTCAGTCACCACAGTAAAGTGAGTTTGAAGTCTACACTGACAACCGTATGCCTTCTTCATAGTAGATGACTTATGAGCCATCTCTTTTCTTAAGTAGAATTCTCATTTTTCTTCTAGAAGTATAGATGTCAGGGCATCTCAGTCTTAGTTCTACTGAACCTTTGACTAGACAGGTCTTCTCTTGAATAGTTTTTCCCACAGCTGAGTCACATCCATGTTCATTCACTAGGTGTCAGTGGCATGTAGTTCCCCCTGGAACACTCACAATGTCCCCACACCTTGATAAATGTCATCTCTGTGAAAAGAGGAGGTATCAAAATTTCCTCACTTGTAAACTGCAGAATAGCACCTGGATGTCCCACTATCCCGATACTCTATCGACTTATACTAATTTAATGATCTACTCTCAGCCATCTCTGTTTTCGTATTCTAAATTCCACTGGTGAAATTACAGTATTTGCAATATTTTCATTAGTATGACGAAAAAAATGATTAAAAACAATTTAAAGAGAGCTGGAGAAATGGATCTGTGATTAAAGACCATGTACTTCTTTAGTGGATTTCCAGTAGCCACATTGGGCCAGTAACAGCCACCTGTAACTCCAAGCCCTGCCCTCTTCTGAACTCACATGTGCACACACACTTTCTAAAGAAGAAACTACCTATTTTGGCTCACAGTTTGAGATGATAAAGTCCACTGTGGCAGAGAAGCATGGTGGCTGGAGCAAGGGTAGCTCATCTCATTGGAGCCATAGTCAGGAAGCAGAGCAATATGCATCCTGGTATTTGAGTCACTTTCTCATTTTTATTCAATCTGGGACTCCAGCTAGTGGGATGCCACTGCCTACATTCAGGTCTGGCTTCCATTAACAAACACTAAGACAAACAGTCTCTGTACAACCTCACTGGGTTAGTCCATTCCATGCTATGATATCAAGAAAAGCTTTCCCCAAGACATCTTGTACTACATGACTTCTCTTCGGTGTTCCTCTGTGATAGAGAAGATGAGGTCCAGGTTTCTTGATCTTGCTCTACAGAGCCTACAGCATATGGTCCCTCTGGATCTCAAGCCTTGGTTCACAACTCTCCTCTGCAAGTATCAACAGGGCAGATTGTGACACATCAACAGTAGGCTGTGCACATGGCTAATGCCTTTTGCTAATGCTGCTACCTCCTTTGGAAAAAATCCTCCCACATGGCATTCTCTTAGGAAAGAGTCTTTTCTTTCAAGACCAAGGAGACAACCTACACTGCTCACAAATGTTCACTTCCCTGGTTGACTTGAAATATACTGCTTTCCCTGATGAAGCAATATGGCAATTTACATAAATTCCCTTTCAATCTCTTGAATAGCCTTTGTGGGTTAACAGCATTTTCCTTGTTGGACTGAAAATTTAATGATGGAAGACCCTTAATCATATTCTTTTTTATGCACCTGATCACGCCTCCCACACCAATGTGCATTTAGGTGTTTTTCTTTGTTTGTATGTGAATGTGTGTGTGTGTGTGTGTGTGTGTGTGTGTGTGTGTATAAAGTTATTTCTTGCTGTCTTAAATCAGTTACTACAATTTCTCTCTTAATTGGCCTACTGACTCCTCTCATCTCAACCCATCCTTTGCCTGCTACAAAAGGAACTTTCCAAGCACAAGTCTCATCACGTTGATTCTGACTTGGAACATGGAATAGTTCCTGCTGCTGTAGGATGGAAGCAAATTCCTTTGAAGGGCACAGAAACCCTTTTGTGTTCTGGTTATCTTGATGTGGCTCAGCAGTCCAACCTCATCTTCTTCTGTGGCATGTTGTCAAGTTTCTCGATGTAGGTGTCCTACCAGCCTTCTGTTTCTAAGCCTTCTGTCTTAGTTAGGGTTCCATTTCTGTGAACAGACAACTCGATCAAGGCAACTCTTATAAAGGACAACATTTAATTGGAGCTGGCTTACAGATTCAGAGGATCAGTCCATTATCAAGAAGGGAGCATGACAGCATCCAGGCAGGCATAGCGTTGAAGTAGCTGAGAGTTCTAAATCTTCATCCAAAAAAAGCCAGGAGCAGCTGGCTTTAGGAAGAGGGTCTCAAAGCTCACCTCTGCAGTGACACACTTCTCCAACAAGTCCATACCTCCTAATAGTGCCACTCTCTGGGTCAAGCAATTCAAACCACCACTCCTTCCAAACCTCTAATTGCTCTGTCCCTTCACCCAGGAATGGCTTACCCTGTGTATATGCACTTGTATTTTTAGTCCATCTCCCACCACTGTTCAATGAGAGCCCCCACTTTAAGTTCTGGGATACATTGTAGTTTTTGTAATATTTTGGTGAGCTGACCTTTCACATAATGGAATACATCACTACTTGATGGATATACAGACAACATGAGCTATGTTTAATGGTAGTCTTTCTAATGCCCAGGATGATGCTAAACAACAAAAGAAGATGCGGAAACTGGCTTGCAGAGTTCCTAGATGGACAAATGAATATATATATATATATATATTATATATATATATATATATAAATTAATGGATGCATGATGCATGCATGCATGCATAGATGAATGCATGGGTGAATAGGTAGATGAATTGAAACCAGAAAAATCAGCTATTTCTATTTACCAATGAAAAGTGTAAGAAGCTTTGAGATTAATCACATTAGTGAGTAAATGTGACCAACAGGATCTGTTTATTCTGAAACCTAAATGTTTAGTACTACTGAAAGAGGGACATCTGAATGAACAAACAGCCACTTGCTGCACTTGTCCATTTTATATTTAGGCAATTTAAGCTGCTTTGTATTGCCCTTCCTCACCCAATTGGACACTCAGGAAGCATCTTTATTCTTCTAAGTTGGTGTCACACTGTACAAATCCCCCCATGTGAGCTTCAATGCCTGTCCACAGATGCCTTAGTGGAATCTGTCTGTGGAGAGGCACATTTCCTTCACTCTGCCTCCAACAGGTGCTACTTCTCAATGCTGTTGCATAAACACTTAAGCATCTCTCCATCTTGCTCCTTCAGCACTCTTGACCTCTCACCTCCACGGGTATCAATCTTATGATTCAAGAGCACTGCCAGGAGAATTGAGAAAAACCAAGGGTGTTAAATCACACATATGGTCCCATTTGATTGCTAAAACAACATGTCATAAAATAATGAATTTATAAACAATAAATGTATCCCTCATGGTCCTGGGGGCTCAGAATTCGAGATCAAATTACTTGATGATTCTATTCCTGGTAACGGCCTGTTTCCAGGTACATAGACGACACACGTCATCATGTCCTCACACAACAAACAGAAAAATATATAAAAATACTCTGGAATCGTCTCTAAAGGCCTGAATCCCATTCAAGAAGTATCTCCAATCACAGCCTCAAGTCAAAATCCAAATATTATACAAAGGAGATTAGCGTCATTTTGTGGCTTTGGTGTTGGGAGAGGAAAAAAATCTTGAAACCACAGCACATAATAATTATGCACTATTCTTATCAGTAGGTGCTGCATTGAAATTGTTATATTTCTGTCCTCTAAAAACACAAATGAGCTAGTTAGGGGCTTTTCTCTTTACATTGCAATAACTTTACACATATGCTTCTATGTATGACCTCTCCCAGAATGGGTTTTGTCTTATTTAAAGTTGGAAGTTGGCTCAACATGACCATCCGCCCTCTCTGTTTTCCTATTGTTATGCAATATAAGCAGCCCTCAAGACTGGTTGTCTTGACTTCCTTACCATGAAGGACTAAACTCTGGAAACTGTGACCCAAGTAAACTTCCTTTCTTTAGGGTGCTTTTGTCTGAATATTTTATCACAGCAACAAGACAAGTAACTAACACAGAAAACAAAGAGAGAAAGCTAAAAAATAATATGAAAAAGCAGTTACGCAAGAGAACTTACAAAGGAAAGTGATGGAGTCACGTATAGTAATATATGAAGGTAATTCTACATATGCTTTAGCAGTCAAAGATTAGGTAGAAATGAAGCCTAAATCAGCTGTGCTGACTCATACCTACATCTCAGAATAGGAGTCTGATGCAGAGGATTGAGATGAGTTTGGCCAACCTGGAGTCTATAGAGAGTACCAAGCCATTCACCACTGCTGTCTTTCATAGGATTTTTGTTGCTGTAATAAAACACTGTGACCATAAGCAACTTGGGGAGGAAAAGTATATTTAACACTACAACTCTCAGGTAACAGTCCATCACTGAGGAAAGACAGAGCAGGAACCCAAATAAAGGAGGAACCTACAGGCAAGAGTTGATGCAGAGGCCATGAAGGGGCGATGCTTACTGGCTTGCTCCCCATGGCTTGTTCATCCTGCTTTTCTATAGCACCCAAAAACACTAGCCCAAGGGTGGTGTTCCCACAGTGATCTGGACCCTTCCACATTAATGATAAATCAAAAAAATGAACCATGACTTGCCCATGGGTCATTCCAATGGGGACATTTTCTGAACTGAGATTCCCTCTTTTTAGGGCACTCCATCTTATGTCAAGTTGTAATCTGAGCCAGGACAACTATATAGCAACATGTAGTTGTTCAACTTGTAGCTCAAAGGAAAATAAACAAAGAGGAAGAACCTAATAAAAGGAAGACAAAAAGAATTACAGTATAGGTATAACTATAACACATGGTTAGCAAAATTATTTACTGGTCCACGAAAGGAAATATAATCGCAGAGGAAGGAAATTTATTCCAAAGAAAGGACAGAGTCAGGCCAACCCTGGTCTCTGAATGGCAATAATAATTAATACTTACTATACATGTGCTTCCCAGCAGGCCCAGGCAAGGCACCTTCCATGCATTATACCATTTAATCTTCACAATAATTTTGAGTTAATTATAAACCTTATACCTATTTAAAGGTGAGAGGCCCTTGTGATTCAGTTATTTGTTTCAAACAGAATAGCACATTCATATAAAGAGTCATGTGACTACAGCAGCCTGTAACAATAACTGTGGGCCCAGGAATGAGTGCAGATAAGCCATTAGGCTCAAGTTCTTCACACTGTGCCTGCACCTGGAAAAGTGCATGTGACCAAGTGCAGGTGACTAGTCCTCTGTGTTTAGGGGACAAGACAGGTGACAGCTGTTCTCCAGTGTCCTGCTTTCAGTCTGAAGCTATTCAGAAATGGGCTGCATAATCTCATCCTGCAGCAGGCTAGATCAGGCATGTTCTTCTACAATGATGGTCAAAGGTAAGCTTGCAAATAGAAACTTGCAGATGCTGTTTCAAACTACCACCATCACCCATGGTTCACAGACAATCAAAGTGCCAGGAACAGAAGCAAAGTGGGCATGTGTGAGAAGGTTACTGCATTGTGAGAAGACTAGAGACTCAGTTGAGAAAATGCCTCCAACAAGACCAGGCCGTAGACAAGGCTGAAGAGCATTCTCTTATTAGTGATTGATAGGGGAGGGTCCAGACCATTGTGAATGGTACCATCTCTGTCTGGACTGGTAGTCCTGGGTTCTATAGGAAAGCAGGCTGAGGAAGGCATGAGGAACAAGCCAGGAAGCAGCACTCACTGCATTAGCTCCTGCCTTTAGGTTCCTTTCCTGACTTCCTTCAGTGATAGTTGACATGGGAGTGTAAGCCAATAAGCCCTTTCTTCTCCAAGTTGCTTTTGGTCATGTTGTTTCATAACAGCAATAATCACCCTAAGACAGTCACCTTTTAAAAGTGTAGCTCAAGAGAGAAGTGAAAATAATTCCCTACAGCAGAAGAATCAATCAGACCACTGGCCAATGGCCATCAGCAGTTAGGTGTCAGAACTAGGATCCAAACTTGAACCATGTGACTTCAGCTCATCCCTGTAAAACAGCTAACATGATTGGAAAAATGTTCCATGTATGAGATTATGGAAATCTGCAGGACAGTCATGAACAGCATTCCTGAGAAAGTGGTGGAAAACTGTGAACTTAAAGAGGAGTGTTTAGATAGGGCTGTGCCTTGCTTTAAATTCCTCCATATTGTATAAAACACTGGCTTTTTCATGCTGTGCCTTACCCTAGGAGTCAGCATTTTACAAGAAAATTCATTTTGAGGAAGAAAGGATGGCTCTAGACCCTAGGTAGATCCAGAAACTGTACAACCAATTCAACATAGGCTGATATATCACTTATTCTGGGAATAGAAAGCCACCAGACACTATAAGTTTGGGTGGGTGAATGTCAGACTGCAGGGACACATGGACATATTAAAATCATAAAAAAGAAACCAAGCTAACGTATCAGCCACAACAGACCAATAAAAGTGTATCACCTCATAAAGTATGGACACTTAATGCTCTGATATCACAGTATTGGAGAAAAGTGGCTGTAAGGTCATTTTATGTTCAGACAACAGAGCACCATTGATTTCCAGCATTGACCAAGATGGCAAATCTAGACATCTGAGGGCTATGTGTCAGCACACAATGGTTGACACACTGGATATCTGGGAACCTAAGAAGTAAGCAGTGATGCAATATGCTTTATAACTATTCCTGCAGAACGCCATTTTAGTGTGGGTTGTATATACATGTAAGGCCTTCCCGCTCCTCTTTAACCAGCCTGTTATTTAGGCTTCTGTGGCTTCATGAGGCCTATGTAACCACTGGCATCCATTTGCCTAGCAAACTTTACCCGGAGTGAATAAAGTATGTTTTATCTGCCTTTGACTCCTTGCAATCTCTTAAGCCTTTTCCAACCACCACTGTGCCCTTTTCCTGGCATTAGAAAATGGACTTTACACATTCCTCTACCTATCATCTGATACCTGACATGCTCAGGACCAAGAACTCTCCAACTTGGTCTCCTTCTGCTGGGACAGCCTACTTTATCCCACTACTTACCTGTCCACCTGTTCCTCCATCTGGACCTGGACCTGACACGCTGTTTCCTGCTCCTGACACGTTTCCTGATCCTGACCAGCTTTGGCCTTTTACCCCACAGTTGTACTCTGCAGCTTCACTCTCAAATCTTATTCTAATTTATCCAACAGGAGTTCCAACCTGATACTGGGTTTATTATTTTGTCAATATAGACACTTTCTTGGTCCACCTCTAAACCCTCGTGAACTTAGCTGCAGCATCTTTAGCTTGTATAGGAATATATATTATACTTAGAAATATATATGTATATATAAAGAGAGATGAACATATTCATTAAGTAATGTGTTATGTATGATATAAGTGTTAATATCAGTATTTAAGATTTGGAATAAAGAACATGCATTCACCTTGACTAAACTACACAGGTAGGCATAATCCACGACATGTTCCTAACTTTGGAACCACTAAACATTGCAAATTCATTACTATCTGACATTGTAGTAAAATACAAACATGTTCATCTATGTCTCTGGCACAGCATACTAATAACACCTGCATTCAACCTTAAAACATCTCATTTCAACTCTTTCCTACTAAGAGCTAGAGTGTTGGGGAGGGCCCTTAATGTATGGGATGCCTACAGAGCAATCATGGGCAACATTTCTGAGAAGGTACGAGAAGAATATAATAAAGATAGAGTTCAAACTCCAGTTTTAAGAGTAAGAGAAAGAGATAAACTAAAACCAGATGTCAGATTGCAATGATAGATGCACCAAGATGGAAGGCTTTGGAACCTTTGCTCCTAAATCCACAAGAACTGCTCCATCAAGAGAGGACAGCACTGAAGAAAGAGAAGACTCTGAGAATATGTCACAGCATTTATTTTATCTTTCAAAGGTTACTCACTTCTTATCTCATTTTTCTGGTTTTCATTCTTGAACATTCTACAAACAATTTTATAGTGCAAAATACTACTAGTATTTATTTTTTAAAATGCATCTATGGATTACAGCTGGAGCAATGGTCAAGACAGCAAAGGCAGACATCACCATCTTTGTTTTTTCCATATATATTTTGTATCCAAGGAGGTTTCAGCATGTAGTACAGGGTAACCTAAAGCTGGGGATTCTCCTGCCTCATCCTCTCCAGTGGTAGGATTACAGGTATGCACTTGCACATATAGCCCAAACTGTCTTTGTGCTTCTGTTTTTATCACATACTATGCTTATACCTGTGTGTGAATATGTGGGGGCAGGTGTATATGCACAAGTGGAATTCAGAGATTATCCTCAGATGTCTGTCTCTACTGTCATCCACGTTAATTTTTGAGACAGAGTCTATCACTAATGCAGAATCTCACAGGCTGAACAAGACTGCCTGGTCACAGAGTTCCAGAGATCCTCCAGTTTCTGCTGCCAAGGAATAGGGTTACAAGTGCGTCCACCACACCTGGCTTTTTACTTTGGTACTTGGAAGCCCAAAATCAGGTTCTCATACTTAAACAGCAGACACTATCCACTGATCCATATCCTCAACTCCCCCAACAACACTCATAAAGAACTAGTCTGGCTGGTTGACCTTGAACCATCTTATCTGTCAAAAATTTTACATGCTTTTGAAGAAAACGCAGTAGCCAAATTCAACAAATATAACTGATGACAACCTTCTTAACTATTACCAGAGCAGTGTGTAAGGGTGGCAAGTCAGGCATGAATAAAAGCAAAAGCAAAGAAAAACATCTAAATGTTAATTCATCTGAAATGAATCCTTTGTGAAGGCAGCTGCTGGGGTCATTGCCACCCACACTCAGCTTCAAGACAGAATAAAATAGACAGGTAACATTTTTCAACATCCGTGAGTGACGGTGAATTTAATTTTGTCCTGTGGCTAACTTCTAACTTGGTGTTCCCCTGACAGAACCATTTCACTGCAAGGCTAATCTGGATGTCATGGTCACGGTCGGAAGCACTCATGATACCGTCACTTCCGTCACATGTCCTTTGCCATCAGCTGTTCTGCTCTGACTTCTTACCTTAAAGTCGCTGGTACTCCCAATGGGATAGAGTAGAATTCTCTCTGACCAGAAGTTAAAAGGTTCAGAACCAGGGAGTGAGATAAGAGATTCACTGCCACCATGATAGCTATTGTCCAATAAGTCACCCACAGGTGTTTTGTTAGTCATCTTGATGCTGTCACTCACAATCATAAGAATCAAAAGCAACAGAATTTTCAATGTTGACTTTGATGTATTTATTAGTTCCTTTTTATCACAGTGTCTAAATAGGACAGAGGCAACTTATTAAAGGAACAAGTTTAGTGACATTTCAGGATTCAAAGTTCATGGTGGAGAAGATGTGGAGAGCTGCTGCATGGAGATAGGAAGGTGTGCTTAAGGCTTCACACAGAAGTTAGACAAAAGGAAGATAGCCTTCAAGACCTGCTACAAGTCTCCCACTTCTCCTCATTAAGTCCTGCAGGCTCCCAAAGCAGCACATCTTCAGGAGAGCAACTGATCAAAGACAGGATCCTATAAAGGGTATCTTACATTTGAACTTGAGATCATGCTACCCACAACGTCTATTTTAACCCTGAAGACATTTCTGGGTCAGCAGGTCGCACTGATTTTCAACTCAGTAGAATCTAGGAACAGCTTGAAGGCAATTTCTGGCCATATCTGTAAGGGATTTTCCAGCCTAGTGAGAAGACTCATCCTACTTGTGACCAACACAAAGAAATGCAAGGAAGGAAGGAAGGAGGAGGAAGGGGAGGGAGGGAGGGAGGGAGGGAGGAGGGAGGGAGGGAGGGAGGGAGGGAGGGAGGAGAAGGGAAGGAGAGGAAAGAGAAAGAAAAAAGAGAAAGAGAGAGAGAGAGAGAGAGAGAGAGAGAGAGAGAGAGCTCTGCTGAGTACCATTAACCTCTGTTTATTGACTGTGGACACAATACAGCCAGCCACCTCACACTCTAGTAAGGCCTTTCCTGCCATGACAGAATGTACCCTCAAATTGTGAGACAGCTAAGCCTTTCTTTGGGTTGCTTTCGTCAAGTATTTTGTCAGGAATACAGCACACTCTGCATAATTTAAATGCAGAGCAATAGTGGCTTGTCACTGTAGGAATGACTGGAGGGATGCAGCCCAGGCTTTGGCTCAGTCAGCTCCATTTCCGCCTATAGATCAGATTCTGTGGGAGACGGCATCTTTTACTTGCTCTTGATTTTTCTCTTCACACTTTAGACTTGCAGCAACTTATCAAGATGATTCTAATATTATAGATTCCCATGGTTTTTATTCACCCTGACAATGCCTGAAGCCACAAGGCAAACTCTCTGATGGGGGCGGGAGGTACAGAAGAACAGAATTCAGATCTGGTGTTCTGTTAAACTGTCCATGTGAAGTGAAGCAGGCTATTTCCCCTTCCCAGCTGGGTTCCCTACTTCTAAACATGAAGTGACTAATCTTTGCCTGGCCTCCCCTCAGGGTGTGTCGGGAAGACCAACGAGGACAAAGTAGATGGTGTTCTTTGTAAACTGCCAAGCAATGCATGCATGCTATATGGGTTTCTGCCTCATTAATCTCCCACTGTGGCCTTGGAAGAGCTGTGTCCTGTTCTTTTTGCCATGAGGCTGCACAGCTGGACAGTCAGGTTAATATCATCCCACCTTTAGCTAGGTCCCCCTCCTGCTGACCCTCTGCTCTTTCCCATGCATGCCCATGATTTATCTTTTAGAAGCAAAACAATATATCCTGATGACTTCCCCCTGCCCCTGCACTTGTTGCTCTGGCCTGCCTGCTGTGCTCTTTCTAAGGCATGCAAGGAGCTGGAACCAAATGCAAACATCACCACCAATTAACACATGCTTACATCTCCTGCAAGGGACAGATCCTTCTCTTTTCCAGAATTCAAACAGTGTGGCTTCCCCCTCTTAAGTTTTTCTAAGCACTATGCAAACACCCTGCTACATGATGCTGAGACTCTGAACTCAGGAGCAAGCTGTGACTCTTGGAGCCATGGGGCTTTTTAAAATTATTAGTGCTGTCCCTGGAGCCCAGAGAAGCACACTGAAATATCTGTTTGTCTTAAAGCTACCCTATTTAGGAACTGTCTTCAACCGATTGCAACCTAGTACCTAAGTCTCTCTCTGCCCACAGAGAGAAGTGAGGACTGGTGGTGACCAGTGCCTGTTTTCATTGCCAGCCTGAGCTCTTACATCCTGGGAAACTCCCCTCATCTTGAACAAACTGCACAATTAGTCACTCCAGAAGAGCGGTTCTCTATTTAGCACCTACCTGAAGCATAATGAATAATTATTATCTACCATTTACTTGAACAAAGCATTTTTAGAAAAAAAAAAGTTTAAAAACAAAAAACGTGGCACTTCATTTTTGCTCTTTCATGAGAACAAAAATGTTCTTTCTTTGTCTTCCTGGGAACTGTGGCTGATCTGGGACACCCACATCTAAAGCCAAGCCTGGGTTCTTCCCTGTATATTCTGTCTCTAACCCTTTCAATAAATTGTCAGCTGGTTTTCATGTTTGCAGTTCTCTCAAACAATAAAGCAAGAATGTTTGTCATCCACAAACTACAGCTGCAAGAATAGTGTAGGAGTGATAATTGGCTGACACCCAGGAGAGGAAAAACCAGGGAAACATCTCCCCCAAGGTAAAGCATCCTGGGAGAAAGGAGGCCATCGCTCAGAGCACTAGCTCTTGGCCAGCTGGGGCCACTCTCTCTTCCTCCTACGATGCCCACCTGGTGCCAGCAATGGGGTTCCAGTTGCAGCATGCTCCCAGGTCCTGAGACACAGATCACCTGCCAACACAATGCTTCCCACACCCGTGATGGTGGCTGCTGCGGTGGCAGCAGTCTGAGGTAGCCTGGGGGAACTTTGCTTCTGTTTCCAAATGGACCTCAGAGCTAGAAAAGGCCAGTCACCCTTAACCCCACAAAGAGACCCCTTTGACAGTGAGGCTTTGAGTCAGGGAAAGTTTGGGGCTCTCTGCGACAGGCAGCTGTCAAACAGGGCCTCTGGCAGAAAGGCAGTAGGAACATGGATCCCCATGAAAGAAACACTACAAATGTTTGATCTTCTTATCCCTATGCGTCCCATTTGGATTCCTCACAGACAATGGTGCAACTTAGGAAAGTCTTCACACAAAGAGCCGTTTATTCTCCCTGATCTTGGCAGAATTGCTACTGCCTTTGAACATCTTGTTGAGGGAAATCCAAAAGGTTTAAAAATCATCCCACTAGTTTTGAATCTTTCCTTGTAGCATTTGAGACCTGAGATCATTTATATCAAGGTCAAGACTTACAAATAATGTCTCTGTGTTTTCTCACTTCCCATGTAAAAGGGGGGGCTACAAAGGGGGGTGTATTAAAACCTGAGACGGGTTTTTAAGTCTCTACAGAGTAAAGAGCTGTGAGGCTTTACTCTGGAACTACATAGAAAGCGACACCTACAAATAGCATCGGAACAAGGCTGAAGGAAAGAAAAATAGCAGAGCAAAGGAGGCAGGGGCCTTGAGATTTAAATAAATTAGCCACCACCTATAAAGAGAAGAATGGGGGGATTGATCTGAGCTCCCTTTGCCCACTTATCTTCTCTAGAGAAGGGAAGTGAAGAGTTATATTGGTACAATGACAGAGGCTACAGCTTCTGTCATTGAGGTCCAGATGCTATGGATTCCTGTCAGTGCATAGAACACATCTGTAGCAAGCCAGCACAGAAGACCCCTCTGAAGCTCAAAAAAGGTTCCAGAGATCCCTGGTACATGCACCTGACTGCAGAAGTATAAAGAAGGACTAAGTTGTCTTCTCACTGCCAGAAGATATATTCTTGTCCCTGAAATGGGAATTCTTAATCTTAGTCCCTACTGGCCACTAAGATCATTTCAGTTAAGACCTGTCTTTGCCAGTTCGGTTACTATTAAAAAACTGGGATAATGCTGTGTTTCCCATAGTATTACAGGCACAGGATCAAAGGGATGGGTGATTCCATATCTGGTAAGGGCTCTGGTACTAATTTGCAAATGAGCATAATCTTCCCAACTCAGGAGTAGAGAAAGAGAGCAAGCAAGCAAACTCCTTTGTCTCTCCACATATGGATACTAATCCCCTTTCCCAAGGAGACCACCCTCATTAGTAATTACTGCCAGGGAGCTCCATCCCATTGTCATCACAGGGGAGATATAGATTTTAACACAAGAGTATTTTCAGAGACACATACTCTCAGTACACACCTGGGTCTTCTATAGAAACAGGACCAATCTTATATGTGTATTCCCCTCATTCTCACTGTGGAAATTTTCAAGCTTACCTCTTGAGGTCTTCAAGAGATTGGATGAGACCCACCATCTAAGTAATCTATCCTATCTAAAGTCACTGAAAGAAAGATATTAACTAATGTACAAAACGCCTTCACAGCAATACCAGCACTATTTTAAATAAAGAACTGGTTTCTACAGCCTAGCCATGTGGATGCATACATTAGTCCTTTGTATAGATCCACCCTACTCCTGTTCCACCAATTACAAGGTATTTAGCAGAACTCTTGGGTTTCTGTCTGGCATATGCCAGTCAATGTCCATTCTGACTGTGGTAATCACAACTCCTATCCCTATACAAACACACACACACACACACACACACACACACACAAAAATGTACCACACTGCTGAAATCTTCAGTGTACAGGAGAATTCTTCAACTTGAGAGCTGCTTTCATAGAATATGTGGTAGAAAACTTGGGTTTTATGTGTAATACCACAAAGAGTTCTGCACTGTTCCAAGAGTAATATAGAAGAGCCCAGTGATGGGCCAGCAGATAGCTCGGCAGATAAAATCACTTTGTCCATAAACCCAATGACCTGAATCCAATCCCTGGAACTGCTATCCAGGTGAAAAAAAGAAAAGATTCCATAAAAACAGTCCTTTGACTGACACACTTGTGCTGTGATATGCAGACCCATTCGTGTACAGCATACAACCTAGATACATAACAATAAATGATAAACAGAAATAAAAACTTTTAAGAGTGGTGACATTTCTCTTTTTAGATACTTGTCTTTTTTCCTTGAGCATTGCTTTAGTACACTGAAGGTTAAACACCTTAATTAATATTAATTCTTCTTAATTGATATTCTCTTGTAGGTTCTCAGGGAGCAAAGCCCCATCTCTTGTAGGCGCCACCCTCTAGAAACCACTGACCTACCACAGCCTCAGGAAACTGTATCATCCTGAGCTCTCATTAAAGCTACAGTAACTTTTCTCCTAAGACTTATAATTAAAATAAAGCCATGTGACCAAATGGGGGCAGGTGTCCCAGTAGCTCTAGTTAACCCTTGCAAGTCAAGCCTTAGAATCTCTAGTCAAAATGACTTAAAGGCTTAATATCATAATTTTATTTGATATTTCATTAAACAGAATATATTTTACTCTCTGAATACATAAAAATACCTTCGAGATTGATATGGATGAAGGCAAAGTAACAAATCTACTTTTCCTAAATTATGGCTCCTTTTTCTTATTCATTATGTTGCTATTAACAGATTTTATACGCACCCTCCTAATATGTATATAAATGTGTCCTGTGCTCTTCCAACCATCTGGAGTGAAATGGCACATGGGTAGCAAAGTGCTATTTTAAGCACTGAATGCATTATCTATAACTAAGCACGATTATCTCCTGCACTGTTAATTTCCTGCTGGGTCTGTGTAATTCTGGTATCTTCATGGTCCATGCACAACTGTGAAGCATCTTACATTAAGTATCCATGTACATTTAGGAAGGAAACCAGAGTTTTCTTTAATAGTATGTTAGCTGTAGCATTCTGGTGCCAGAGTTGCAAGATGAAGACCCCAGGAGGCTAGTAAACCACTGTTTGTAACTGAAGAATACCTGTTTATTTAGCCGCTTCAATCAAGGCAAAGAAAAGCATCCAATTTGGCTTTTCAGCCATTAAGCATCATAGCCGGATATGGGAATTTCTTCTTGGCATTCCTCTCTGTTGATTTAAAACAAAGAAAAGAGCAATTTTTTTTCTTTTTTTACTGGACTCTTAAGTGGCTGCATCTTCTGTTTTACGGTGAGGTCAGCTGAGAACCATATGCTAAATGTGCACACTGTGAAGTGCATCAGAGCCTGCATGTCCAATAAAGTGTTCATTTTGCAAACCTAGCAAAATGGCTGTACAGACTCAGGCAGAAGCCAACTCTGAGATTATTTCTGGTGAGAGGCTCCTGGGGTTCACCAAGCCTGACTGGATGATAGCATAGGGCTACTTCCCAGCACAACTGAGTGCTGACACCAGCTATCCTCTTCCCAATGCTTAAAGAAAATTAGGTCTAAAGAATCCCAGAAAGAGTAGACAAGATGCTAAAGGATATTTTTTTCATCCTTCACCATAATCCTCTCTGTTTGGCACTTTCATCCGACCTTAAGACAAAATGAAAGTGAATTATATGTCTTGAGGCCTTCTTAAAAAAAAAAAAAATCTGTGTTCTACATTACATTTCCAGGACAGACTTTCCCAGGTTAGAAGTTAACCTTACATGCTTCATCAAGGAAGTTGTCACAAATGGGAGGTCCTAGTCCTTCTGAGTCCTGGAACTGCACAGCATTCTCCTCTCTATTCAGCTGGGAAGTCAGGGGCTTGGGCCCCATCTCCTCTCAGAGAACATGCATCCTAACCAATTAGACTTTCACTCTCCTTTCTGTTATATTTAAGAACTTCAGTCTTACACTCACAGGGAGAGAAAAATGGAAAACAGGTCTGGGCTCATTCTGTGTGAACACATGCATTTATCCCCTATGATGGCAAATAGCCTTTTGTCCTGTTTGGTTTGCAAGTTTACTGTAGTTTGAGGGTGAAAGCAAGCAGCTCAGACTTGCTGCTTTGCATGTGTATTTCAACTATTTCTCACAGAAACTGTGCAAGATGGATATAATATTTCTCATTTGCCTACACAGATAATGATTGCATTTCTTAGATTTATAAAAATAGAATAAAATGCATCTGATTATTAAGTCCATGGTCTACCTATTTAAGTATGACACACAATAGTTAGAATTGGGTGAAGAGGGGCCTGGAAGTAAATCCAGTATGCTGTTCTTCTACATGTCAGACCATTGTTCTATAGCTAAGCTGCTTTAACCAATTTAAAATTTAAATCATAACTTTGGACAATTACCATTGTAACTGGGACACAGATTCCCAGTATTCTCTTATCCTGAATCAAAACAGTTCTAACGTTGTTTTAAATGGTACTGGTTACAGTAGTAAGTATCTGCTAGTACTGAGTATGGTGAACTGATGAGAGACAATAAATAGAGACATGCTTATTGCCTAGCAGAGGATAAAGAAAAGTATTCCTTTGGTGAGGTTTAGAGAGACATGTCAATCTTTACCAACAGACCCAGATACTTTTCAAACATCCCACTCTAGAGTTTGGACTCTTGCATGGCTCAGGTTCACTGAAACAAGCCAACAAAATTTCAAATATTGTCACCTAAATATTGTCTATTGAGCCAGGTGTAGTTGTACATGCATGCAGTCCAAAATTCATGAGCCAGAGGCAGAAGGATCAAGACTCAAGCCTAAGTTACACAATGAAACTCTGATTCAAAAGAAATAAATTTCATTTCATTTTAATCTTCCATTATACCAAACTACATCCTCGTTCACCATCCATCATATTCAACCAACATTTCATTCATATTTCTTGTTAAATTTTTAATCACATGCAAGAATAAGACCAACATGAACTAGGAAAACCCTTCTAAACTCTCATCTCTGAAGAGTTTCTCACTCAGAATCCCAATATGTTCCTGTCTGTGGGTCAAAACACATCTAAAGCTGCTATACATAATATAAATTCTAACTATATGGGTTCAGTATTGAGTATCTCAGAATGAGAAATAAGCCTAGTAGGATAGAGCAATCCTTTCTGGGTTCTATCACCAGGACCAATTGCTGGTGTCCAAGAATATCTACTCAATATTTACTTAATGGGTCGATTACTGGATGAACAAAGTGTTTCATATCATAAGTTCCAGAGACTTAACATTTTAACCAAGGTTTAAAAGAATGGATAGTCTGGAATGACTGTGTAAAACAAAGATACTTGAGATTTCTCTGAATACAGGATTCCCTGAACAATGGAAAAACAGAAAACACCAACTGGAGGAAGAGACAAACTGAACCTTGTGGAAAGGATTATTCGTGTAACCTTATTTGTCCCAAGAGAGTTGTAGGGTAGACATAGACTCACCTTGTAAATGAATAGTTGGCTGCAGTAGAAAGAGAAGATAAGGCAAGCCTTGAGGCCCTGCCAGCTTTCCCACTGCCCAGCCGTCACCTACTGAGTAACACATAATTGGTCTGGGAGACGTGGAATGGGAGAGGTTCTAATTATGGACAAGCTAATGATGCCCAAAATAATTACTCTGGAGCCTTTTGCATTGTGTGGTTTCCATTTTATGGTTTTAAGAAAAGAGAATGTGACATTCATCATGGTCAAGTCCAAATTCCTTCAAGATGATAGAAATGTAATACAACTTGACATGAAAGAATTCTACTCAGCGACTCCATGTGTACCCCTCCTGACAGACTCTGCAGTTCTCCCATTCCCAACATGGATTTCTTTGTAAGGCCTGTCAGCCATCTCAACCACCACACTGCATTTATTCTCCTTGAAAATACCATGCTCTGACCTTCTTCATTTCGTCCCAACACATTATATCTCCTAGAACGTTACCCAGCCAGATTTCTGTTTATCATCTCCCTGCTATTTTATACATCCCATGTGTCTCACTAGCCTCCTAACAGGGTGCCTGCTCTAAGCCCACACCCAATAGAAACCTCCTACAAGTTAGATTCCTTTCCCAAAGTGTTAAATGATAATGCACTCATTAATTCTGAAACTGTCTTCTATTTTTCTCACTTCCTCCTTTTTGTTAATTGCATTGCATCTAAGCTCAAACTTCCCAGGTTGCCACATCAGTATGTATTTTAAGTGTAAGATTGCTTTACTGTGTGGGGGGCAGGGGATCTCTACCAAAAGGAAGATGAGACTCCCTCCAGTGCCGTACTCCCACTCAAGACTGAGTAAGAAGTGCCATGAAACAGAAGGAGGGTATGTTCAAGGCATCAGGCACTTCCTGATAAAGATAAAATGGCTCTCCAACTGGCAAGAGGGAAGAACCTCCCACACTCAGGACCCAGGTTGATAAAGAAGCCAAAATATCTGGAATATTTTAAATGAGCCACTGTAGAACTGCAGAAAGTTTGGGGGAATGAGTCCCTTTCATCTTGTTTCTTTCTAAACAAAGTACCTAATCATCAGGTCTTCTTACTTCACAGCAATGCTCAATACATACAAGTAACACAGCTATGCTCTTACACACCAGTAACACAGCAATGCTCAATATACACCAGTAACACAGCTATGCTCAGGACACACCAGTAATTCAGCCATGCTCAGTACACACCAGTAATGCAGCTATGCTCAATAAAAACAAGTAATGCAGCTATGCAACATACTTCAGTAAGAAAATGAAAAGATGTGAGATGGCATATATGTACAAAAATATAACAATAAAACCCAATATTTTGTACACTAACAAAAAGGTTGCTAATTCAGAATGACCAGAAATTGAACTGGAGATAAACAACCCTACATTTGATCACATTCTGTGATCACAGACATTGTATCAATCAGCTACTTTGTAAAAACCTTCCACCGGCCTACTTACTTCTTTGCTAATTTTTTAGTGCTTACTACAGACTCATTAACACAAATTTATCTACCCACAAAATATCAGTACATACGCTCCTAATTCTGTACTGTGTGTGTGCATGCCTCTGTGTCTGTGTATGTATGTATGAAAATGTGTGATTATGAGCAAGTATGTGTGAAACTATGTATGTGTGTGAATGTGTAAATATGTGTGAATGTGAACAAATATGTTTGTATGTTTGTTCGTGTATATAAATGTAAGACTGTGTGTCAGATTTATTGATGTAAAATGAACACAGGGTAAAACTCAACTTCTTTGGTTATTCAGTTATAAGGACTATTATAAATTCAAATTATTATGACCATTATAAAATAAAGGTACACACAGCTGCTATGCCCCAGAGGTCCCTCTTATCTAAATAGATAACTCCTTTCCTCAGCCTCAGCATTGGTAGACAAAAGTACATTTACTTGTGTAGCTTGCCCTCTGCTCCGTCCCACGGAATAAAAGGCAGCCACAACCTTGTTCTTCTTAAAGCAGCTTTATTCAGGTTCCTTGTTACAGCGCTTGCTTCTACCTTCTTCTTCTTCCAGCCCCTTGAATGCCCTCCTTCAATCCTCCCAAGCTACCGCCCCAGCGCCTTTATATACATTGCCTTAATCCCATCAGTAGCTGCCACGCTGTCACTGTTAATTGCTGTTCCTGTGATGCGAGGTGGGCTAATCGAGTAGCCACACCTGGAAGCACGAACCTTCTCTCGACAATGAGCCACAGCCACAGTGCCTACTCAAACTAGCTGGCTACATGCCAACCGTCATCCTGATGGCGGGAGAACGCTTCCTACATACTTGCCCATAGTCTTGCCTCTCCAATAATGTCATAAAATGCACCTTACTGTATTTAGCCTTTTGTTGATGTATGACATCAGAAGACATGAGTGCCATGGTAGAATTCTGGGATTCCAAACGTGTCAGAGAGAAGAGACTACGTTCATGGTCAGAAAGTAAACAATTGTACAGAAACACCCTTCTACAGTCAAAAAAAGAAGACACACACCTTTGAAGAAGATATCAGAAATCATGAAGATGATGGCTAACAGAGACAGAGTGACAGCAAAGAAAGTGAAGAGAGAGAAATTAAAGAAGCAGAGGAGAGAAGAGAAGAAACAAACGAGGAAAGGCAAGTGAAGAAGTGAAAGAGGAGAACATACAGAGTTGACAGTAAATAAAGAGTGGAGGAGAATCAAAGCCACTGTGCAATAGCGGTGGTAGAGAAACAAATGACCAATATTTCAATACACAATTAAAAGTGAGGCAGTCGGAATGCTAAGGAAAGGCAGGCTTCTAGCTGTTGAGTTGTGCTTCCCTCTCTCTCACACCTGCAGTTTCCTCCTGTGCTTATGGCAGCTCTTAGGACATTGAATTGATATGTAGGGTTTGGTTTAATCTCACTTTCTACTGTGATTTTTACTGTGAGCTATGAGTAGTGGGGATTACAGTAACATTGTGACTATCTCAATGGCAAGGACTTTCAAGCTCATCATCAAATTTCACCTAGTACTTCCCACAGTGCCTCATGCATGACAGATGTATGTCAAGTGTCTCTGAATGAATAAACAGGTTAAGAGGCAGACAACATCCTACTTCAAAAGCTAGATCTGAACCAAGATTTTCAACAAGCATATATTGTTATAAATTTCTTTAGAGGACTGTTTGAAACCCCTGCCTTGTATTAGTTGCCCCCTTTGACCATTGAGTTCATGTAAACAATCAGATAACCCAAATTAGTTCACAGTGGAAACAGATCAATAGTAGGCATAGACAGAAGAATGCACCTCTGAGAAAATTGGATCATTATGGTTTGTGGACTATGAAATTACAGAACACCACCAGGCATATGCCATGGAGTTTCATGTGATGTCCCTTCAGCAAGGCACCATTAATTTCTAGAACTCAGTGAATGGAGCCACCACAGACAGCCATTTGTCTTGATGATCTCCAATTGCATTATATTATTGCTACATTCATAAAAATAATGCCTGTGACCCACCATCAATTGGCCATGCACAAGAGGCAGCTTTTAGCTCCTGCAAATTGATCTACTAACCTGATGAAGGCATCCAGGACAAGCTCTGGTTAAGAAATACCTGAGCCCAGGAAGGATGTTTCCTGATATGAATGAAATTATAACTACCTCCTTCTATACTTTGACCCCATATATAGTTAGTTGACTGATAGACTTATAAGGCTTTCACTGTGGAAGGTTAAGAGGATAAAGAGGGTTGAAAGTCTGGATTCTCCTTGAGCTAATTAGTCAAAAATGAATCCTATCTTGCCTTTCCTGTAAGTTTTTGATATATACTGCTAGAAAGTAGGTTCTTAGGAATTTCATTTCTCAGGCAAGACCAAGACTTTTAAAAATCTAGGTTTTCTCTACAAAGGATCTTGCAGGAAAATTATTTCTCCATAGGTTCTGAAAAGCTCAACTCAGACCCTCTCAATGTGGGTTCATTGTGGTACACTTAACAGATCATAATAGATGAAGGTAGACACTGATTCAACATCATATTCCATTCTAAGAAGGAAACTGGCCACAAAGATCCACAGAAAAGGGGAGTGTCCTGTCATTGACATGATGTAGCTATGAGCCTAGAACAGCAACAAGCTGGAAAACACCAGAAGCTAGGAAGAGGCCCAAAAGTATTTCCCCCTACATTCACAGAGAATATGTACCTAAGTTAACCCCTTGATTTCAGACTATCTTCCAGAGAGGTGGATAATAGACTTCTAATGGTCAAGCTATCAGCCTGTGTGCTCTATGATAGAAATGGAAGAAAATAACCTGAGGATGAGCCTTCAGGATCACCAGGGCCAAGTGTTAACAACCAGGCGCTGAAGGCAGACATCACATAAGCAACACTAGCCATTCACCTGTCAAGTAAATGCCTCATCATTTAGACAAAAAAGTGGGGAATGTTCTATGAAAAAGAGGCAGCAGATTTTGGCAGACGGTGGCATGTGGAATTCCAAAGGGTACATGAAGTGTGGCAGAGGTTCAAGTGGGGCACTACTCAAGCTGTGGGCTCTCTGGGACAATGCATTCTCCTTGCTAAAATAAGTCCAACAAACATTCTGTTTTCCCATATGGAATTGTCTCTACCTAGACATGCTAATGGTCAGAAGTAAAAATCTTAAAAGAAAATCATGTGTACCCTACAAGGGTAATGCAAACAATTGCCACCTTTATTAAGAACCTTGAGGGACTTCATGTTCCATTAATAATGTTAGAATTTTCAAGTGAATAATTCAGGAATGTTTAGAAATTATATCTATTCAATTCTCCAGTAATAAATTATATATCCTGGAGCAAAAGTGTAAGTGAACATAGTAAGGATAAATTACTATTAAGAATGAAAAGAAGAAGATATTTACAATGAAAAATCAGAGTCAAAGAGATGGCTTATTGGGAAAGAGAGGACCTTAGCTTGAAACTCCTGGTCCTACATGAAAAGCAGTGAGTAGCCATGAACATCCAAGCCATGGGGATAGAGGTAGGATAATTGCCTAGAGATGCTGCATAGCCTCCAGGTTCAGTGAGGGACCCTTTCACAAGAAAGGAAAACAAGAATGAGAGATCAGGACACCTGGTATCCACACTCTCAAACACATGTCTGCATATACCACACATACATTTACCACACACACACACACACCACCCAAATAAAAAGGTCAAATACTTCTATAAACAAGCATATGTTTGCAGCTAAAAAACTACATGGATTAAAATGGTGAAAACATTATTAAATATAATTAAAAACAAAATCAAATATAAACAATGATGATTTAGAATTGTGTGTAAACATAAGAAATTTACAGAGACAAAGATACACACAAGTGCTCTTACATGTGCCCTAAAGAAGTATTATATGTCATATATGTTTGCACATGAAATGTTCTCTAAATGTCAAGAGATCCCACTCATTCCAATAGTCTTTACAATGAAAATACAATGGGGACTTGAGGGTTACTAGCACTAGCTGCTCTTACAGAGGTCTTGAGTTCAGTTTCCAGCACTCACATCACAAGCATCTGAAACTCCAAGTCCAAGGGATCTGATGCCCTTTGTGGCCACTGTAGGCACTGTATGCACATGGTGCACATAAGTACAAACAGGTATTCATACATATACAAGAAGTCTTTTTTCTATAAATATGATAAGTCACTTCACACCTAGGTTAAAAGGTTTTATACACTTTTTCTCCATCAAAAATACCTGTCACTTATTTCACACATTGTTTATAGATAAAAACTAGGAGTGGATGTTCCAAGATAACTCCCATTCTACTTCAAATATCAGGAAACAAATAAAACAAAAATAATGTTTTCAAAACCTAATTTCCTGACTTGCCTATCTTAAAATCTGTCATATTAAATTAACTTATCTTTTTTTTTTTCAAAAGTGATACCAGATAGATTGGCAATGGTAACAGGAACTCAAGATCTTTCAATGATAAATGTAATTCAACTACAACTCATTAAGAAATACATGATTTTTAAAGGTTGTATCTCACGAAGTTGAAAGGAAGACTAGATATACTTGTTTATATGCATAGATGCATATGAAATTCTTATGGTACTAAACACAGCCGTCACCTCTCTAGTGCACGCTGAACAACTTCGATACCCAACACTTAGTATCCACCCATAGTCCTTAATGCCTTTCTTGGTGAACTTAGACTCAGCATCTAACTTGCCCTCCAGCTTCACGTTCATTTTTAGATTGGTCCAGTGTGGTATCTATTCTGCTGCCTCTCATGAGCATGGCATCCCACTCACTGGTAAATTTTGTATCCATATAGAACTTGCCTGGAGCATGCTTCCAGCCCATTCATGGGCTGTCTTCCCCTGCTGTCCACCCTCAGCAGCTACTCCTTCTAAAGAACTCTCATTGATATCGTTGTAGCCAAATCACCCCTGAAAAGTCTAGAAGGCATGTCCCCACCAACTCTGCAAGCAAGCCTTATTCACTGTGTACTTTACCACTGTGAAGTTAGTGTTTTGGACTACGGAGAACAAACATACACTTGTCTATTAAACTTAGCTTGCTCATCTCCTGTCCTTCTCATTCCCTCACTCTTTCCCATGCTTTCTTCTCTTTCTATAACTTTGGCCAAAGTACAGGTACCTCCAGGATTTGGCTCCAGCCTCTTCACTCTTGTTGTTTCAAATATTCATCTTGTCTTTTTTAGTTCCAACCTATCTCAAGTTGAAGAGCCATATGTCCAACTGCTTGCAGGATTATCTCAAAAAAAAGACATTTCCTTGTCCATAGTCTACTTGATTATCACTTTAAAATTATGACAATGTATTTCAGTATAAAAGAGTTGGGCCTGGGACCTGGAAACTTGGCCCAGCAGTTAGGAGTACTGGCTACTCTTCTAGAAGACCCAGGTTTGAAACTCAGCATCAATGCTGTAACTCTCAACTTTCTGTAACACCAGTTTCAGGAGATCTAATGTCCTCCTCTGACCTCTGCAAGTATCAGGCATGCATGTAGTATGCAAACATATATGCATGAAAAACACTCATAGATATAAAATAAAATAATTAAAATTTTAAAAGAAAAAGTTGTATCCATGTGCATATGTACAAATTGACTTTGATATATCTGTTTGGGCAGCTTTTTCAGTATTTGAAATATATTATCAGTAACTAATAAGCTATATAGCAAATAAATTAAATTTCTGTCAAAACACACCAGTTTATTTGCATGAATTATGCCAAATGTAAATTTATATTGATAAAATGAAATTGAGTAGTATTCATGGAACATTTTATGTAGCCCACTGCCCTGACGATATGAGATATCATATGCAGGAAACAAGTGATCCCAGCAAGATCCTGGCTGTAAGTGTCATCCTACACTTGATCACATGTAGCCTGCTTCTGTCCAAATCCCTCTTCCATTTCATTATCCTCCACCCCATGGGCTGCCCACTCATCCTGTTTCCTGGCCAGATAGGCCAATACATTCTGACCTAAAGCAACCCTAGCCTTCATCTCAGAATTCACCTTATATGCAAAGCAGCGACGACCAGGGTATTGAGACCATGTCGGAGATGCCCCTGAACCCCCTGATCTCTCCCTGGTTAATTTTCTCCATTGTTGTTTTCTGCTTTTTAATAATGTTCCCTCTCAGAAGACTTCCAGTTGACTACCTGTGGCATAATGCATATTTAAGCACAAATGATGTTTCAGTGGAGACAGAGAAACTGTAAGTGAAGAACTTGTGGGACCAGCCATCAATTCTAAGTTTGCTCAGTGGTTTTCTAATTATGGATGAATTTTTTTGAATTGCTTTGTAAGCTAGAATAAAATTTTCAATCAGATGTCATTAATACTGAAAGTACAATATGAGTTTGCATGGTCCATTACTCTCACCCGCCGAGACCTGGGAACTTCATGTAGCTTCTTTCCTACTATTTTTGACAAGGAAAATATTTTGGAGGAAACATGACCCCATTGGCTCCTCCAGATTACATTGATGAGCTGATGAATCAAAAGAGAACACATGTCTGTATTTTTTGGACAGCATGACCCTCTAGCCCTCAGGACAGACAAGTAATTTTATATATGCAAGTAATGTTTTGGCATTTGGCAAGAGGGGCTTTAAATGAAGGTGACTCCATCAACCTCTTCTCCATCTTCTGTATTAAAATAAAATTAATTTTCCTGTTGTATACAGTTGGCATTTATATTCATCTTACACAAAATCTTCCTGGACAAGTCTTCCATATTCAAAATACAGCTCTTCCATGTTCAAAATACAGCCAAAATTCTGAGCCAGAGTCTCCAAAGACAAATTCCACTGTCCAGCCTCTGCAGTGTCATTAAACTTTGCCCAAGGTGTGGTCTTGTTTCTTGATTCCCACCATTCCTAAAAGGCCACAAAATTGTCTTTCACCTTGCTTATGAAATAAACTCTGTTCAACTGCCAGGTTCGAAATAATGTCCACCCTCTCAGGAGAAATTTGCATTCCCTTACCTCATAAAACCATGTGTCTATGCAGTTGTACATCATTTATAACACCTAACGCACTCTTCTGTCCTGTGCTGTAGTGAATAAACACTCTAGCTCCTCGACTGGTTCTTGTGTTCCTTGACGGTTCCCATTCTGTGTGCCTTGAGTTGCTTTGTATGTACACTGGCATTGTTGGATGATAATGGTCAGATTAAAGTAGAGATGAATTGAGGTTATTTGAGTAAGGGTCACTGAGAAAATGTTAATCAAATAGCAGTGTTATTCCTTATTCAAAGGACTATCCAAACATGCACTGGCACATAAGACATAGTACATACAAGAATCTACACAGAAGTTGCCAAATAAGTGATTGTATATCAGGGAGAAGAAAAAGTACAGATTAAACTGCCCTTCTTGAAGAAAGTTGTTGCTGACTTTGAATGTCTGTGGGGTTTGTGTGTGTGTGTTAATTGTCTGTGTGTGTTCACATGTATGTTTGGTGTATGTATGTGTGTGTGTGTTGTGCATGTGTATATGTTTATGTGTATGTATGGTATGTGTGGTATGTGTGTTGTGTGTGGTGTGTGTGTGTGTATGTGTGTGGTGTGCATGTGATATATGTGTGTGTGAGAGAGAGACAGAGAGGCAGAGACAGAAGCATAAAACTACAGAGACAGAGAGACAGAGAAAGGGAGACACAGAGAAAGAACCACTTTTATTTTCTTTCCCTTGTCTTTCCTAAATGAGAAAAAGGAACATATGAGCATGTGCTTGTACACATACACACATACGCCATACATGTGTAAACATGAACAAAACTGCACTCTATATATACCTAAAATAAAATATGCATGGCTTATTTTCCCTTCAGCAATTGTAATGAATATTCCTATCTGAAATCAGAAATTGAATCTTTCTTGTAATCTGATTATTCTGTGTCACCTTTAGAATTCTTCAGCTAACTCCCTCACATAGCCCTCAATAGACAGCATCTGTGATCTGTCTTTGTCACTTATAGTGACCATCCCCTGAGTCTGTCTCCTGAGCTGCTGGGAGATTGCCATCTTTCAGGAGAGTTTCACATGCTGAAGCCTTCTTGGTCACTGTATGCTAAATACTTTCATTGTTTCTGTTATTTCCTTCCTCTTTAAAGTTTTCTGTGGTGTTGGTGGTGGATTTGATAAAGTATCTCACTATTTAGCCCTGGCTGGCTTAGAACTTTCTATATGAAATCTACCTGTTCTACCTCTCAAGTGCTGGGATTAGTAGTGTGCAAAACCATTCCCAGCATCTCTTAAGTTCTTTATTGCTTTGTGTTCTATGAATTTATTCTGGCTTAGTTTATAGATACCTTATTTTAAGTATAGAGTAAAAAACATTGAAACAAGAATGATCTTCTTATATCTAGAAAGGATAAAAGTGAAAAATAACTGAAGCATGTTCTTGGAAATGGGGAAGGGGGTTCACAAATGTACTCACAAAAAATTAAAATCCAAATTACTTCTACTACATTAGTGTCTAGCAGAGACTAACAGAGACATTTGATGAAAGTAAAAATGGCTTTTAAAGACAAACATTCTAGTATAATTCTAGAAATATGACATCCTATATCAAAAAAACCACATTTATTTGCTTTGTCTTGTTGTAAAAATATCATAACTTACATTCTGGTGATAAAATCTGGGTGTCTTTTCTGTTAGTTTCTATCACAGAGTTCACATGGAACTACTGGGCTCTGCTTTTAGGCAACCATACTCCATGGTCTAAAATCCTTTGTCTCCTTATCTACTGAGAGTCAAGCTCCTTACCAGTCCTCCACACTTGTGTGTTTGCAAGGAAGCCAAAAAGTTTGTAAAGTTCTACCATCAGTGTTCCTAGTAATTTTGAGTGAATGTGTATGCGTTCAAAGTTTGAAACAGAATCATGACCTTCTCATTTTATAATTGTTCAAGAGATTTTCTTTTAAAAGTAAATGTAGCCCACAATTAAACCCTTGGGCATAGATTAACACAGCTTGGACAACCCAATATGGCCCTGTTTCAAGTCAAAGAGTGAGAAGAATTCTAGGGATATAGCTCAATGGTGGAGGGTTTTCCTAGATTGTGTGAAACCCTATACTGAATCTCCAACATTTCAAAAACAGGAAGGAGCTGAGGGAGGGAAAGGAGATGGGTGAGAAATAAGGATACTAATACTGTGATGGTAACAGAGACTGGGTGAATGAGAAACACAAAGACCGTTAGAAAGACTGGATTGCCATCCAGTAGTAGGAGTACAAATCCCTCAGACGAATCAAGCTGAGGCAGAGACAGAGCACCCTGGAATTCCATACAAGATAAGTTGGCTTCAAAGATCCTATAAACATACTAACTCACCCTACCATTTTATCCATTCATCTCTCCTATCTGTCCTGAAATGTCTCTTCATAAGCTGCAGAAATTAGGTATTGACCTCCCCTTTAGAAACTGAGGGGAATCATAGTAAAGAAATGTAGACTTTAAATAGTGGGTCATTTTCCTTCATTAATTCTCTTCTGTCATTAAATTTGTTGTCTGACCATTGCACACATAGGTAGCATATTTGGATGACTGTCAGCCTCACCATCTCTCATTTCCCTCTTGCTGCTGCTATCCACCATTATCCCTATACTTTGCTTCCCCACATTAGTTTCTTCTCATTTTTTGACTCATTTGAGTTTAACCGGAACCATCTGTGTGACGTTGGGTTTGGAACTGTACCTTTGAGCACGGTTGGCTCATCAGTAGGTACACAACTGAAGACAGTGTCTGCTCCTTCCCCAGAAAAAATTAATAGCTTATAGTTTAGCCAGGATATGTAAGATAACAAGGGCCCCTCTCCATTTATTGTTGACTGCTGATGTGAGAGAGTGATTTTGTTGGTTGTAGAGCACATGAAGATAGTATTTCAGAGCTCTTCTCCCCTTTCCTGTCCCTTGCAGGTTTCACTGTTCCCTTCTCCTCTTACACACCATTCTCTGAATCTTAAAGGTGAGCACATGACAATCCTGTTTAGAGATGAGTCCCCACCATCACTTAATCTTAGCACCTTGACCATCCATGTATCTCACCATGTATTTTGCCAATATTCATTGTGAATTTTCTCTGATTAAGACTGAAGCAACCTTTGTCTGTGCTTATAAACGTAACTATTTAGAAGGCAGCTTCAAGCTTCATCAGCTTAGCCAAACAACAGTAGGAAGCCCATGCCCCAGGTCCTATACCATCCTCCACCATGGGTTTTTAGCATTCTGTCTTGTAGAACTTGCATCAAAACTAATCAGAGAACACCTGTTTGCCCCTGTAAAAATTGTACCACTACTGTTCAAGTGAGAATATCTTGCCTGGCAGGGGGTAAAGTAGTTCATAGGGTTCAAACTGGGTAAAACAATTGAAGCCCTTTCTTAGCTAGCACACTGAATTGTACCTCCAAGCACTATGAATGCTGGCCAGCAGGGAGAAACCTTCCAGCTTAGTTCCTGCTTCCCTTCTGTGTCTTGAAACAAGGTCCGTGGTATTATGAGCAAGAAGAAACTATCAACTAGCTGTGATGAGCAACCAAATGAATGTCGGGATCTTGTATTGCTTTGGGTGTCTCTGGTACCTCTGTTACCAACACCTCACAAGGAGGTACCCAACATCTGGCTTTGGGAGTTTTGTTCAGTAATCTGTTAGATGCAGCATAATTCAGCTATGTAGGCTATGGCTCTTCTGGTTCTCATATTGTTTAGTTGTCTCAGAAAGTTAAACAAAGTTTCCTTGTGGATTTTTCAAGCAACTTTCATTTAGTTTAATCTTTCTCCCCCTTCCATCTCCCTCATCCCTGTACCATTGCCCCTTTTAACATTCCTTCTTCAATGTCACCCCTCTTAGCTTTGTCACCTAGGTTCTGCAATATTCCCTCCCCTGACACATTCAGACCAATGATCCTCTTACAGTTTTCTGGCTTCCAAGTTAAATACACAAATCTCAACCTTTGAAACTATGAGAGAGAGCATGTCCATTTGTCTTTCTGGGCCTCAATTTTTGTGAAAATTTTGTTTCTCTTTACAGCTGAACAAATTTCCATTGTGAATATGTACCACATTTGCAATACTCATTCACTCATTGATAGACATCTAGGCTGACTCCATTTCCTAGCTCTTATGAATAGAACAGCACTGAACATAGTGACCACATACCTCTGTAGTAGGATACAGAGACCTTTAATATGCCTTTGAATGGGTTGACTGGACTGTTTAGTATTTTTATTCTTATCTTGGTGAAGAATCTTCACACTGACTGCTTTGGTGTCTGTGCCAGTGTGTCCCCCCGCCAACAGTGAATACAGGTTATTCTTTCAAGGTATCCTCCCCAACACTTGTTGTCATTTGATTTCTTAGACAGCCAATCCAACTGGGATGAGATGTGATCTCATTTGCATTCCCCTGATGAATAATGATGTTGAAACTTTTCTAAATATTTATTAGTCGTTGTATTTGTTCTCTCAATAGTGTTCTATTCATATCTACAGTGCAGTTTTGTTTTAATTAGTGTGTTTTGTTTGTACTTAGTCTTTTTATGTTATTGTGTATTCTGGATAACAATACTGTGTCAGGTATATGGCTGGTGAACATTTTCTTTCATTCTATATACTGGCTCTTCACTCCATTGACACTTTCCTTTGCAGCACAGAAGCCTTTTAATTTCATGAGGCCTGTCCATCAGCTGTCAGCCTGGTCTCCTGAGCAATGCAGCCTTGTTTCAGAAATCTTTGCCTATGTCTTTATCCTATAAAGGATTCTCTACATTTTCCTCTATCTTTATGTTAAGTCCTTGTATCCATTGGGAGTTGATTTTATACAGGGTAAGAGATAGGATCTATTTAGATTTATACATGTATACTCTGCTTCTCCAGCATCATTTGTTGAAGATATTTTTTTCAGTGTGTCAAAAAAAAAATCAGGCTATCTTTTCTTGTCTGATCAATCTGACTAGGACCAACTAGATCTTATTCAGATCAAGTACAGAAGAAAGGGGACTATGAACACCATGATCTTGTTACTAAGTAGAGTGGAAGTGCTTCAAGATTTTCTCCTCTTAGCATGATGACAGTTTGTCATATAGAGTCTTTATTGTGTTTAGAAAGGTTCTCTCCATCCCTAGTCTCTCAAAACTTTAGTAATATTGATATTTGTAAGAAAATTATTGTCTCAAAGATTCTTATAATGAAAATACTTTTGTGGATTTCATTAATCCAAGATTACTAGAAATATCCCCAAAAGGCTATTTCAAGTGAATGGAGGACCACCCTTACTACTCAGTGTATTTTGTATGGTCCCAACAATGCAATGGTCCCATGTTGGCAATTTCATTGCAGCATATTATTTAAATTTCAATGGCATCACACTATGTTTATTCCTAGATGCTGAAATGTGAGTGTAATCAATTAGGTTTGTGTTTGGGGATACAACCTCTACTTGAAATAACTGCCTGGACATAACTTCCTATTCACCTATGGAGGTACATCAGTAAACTTCAAACAGAACTGGTCAGAAAACCCCTGTACAGTGCTCATATCCAACTTCATGGAGTATCTGCACAATGATCCAAAGACCATCACAGGTGCATATGCAGGAAAGTGCCAATGTGATTCCTGACTTCAATCCTAAAGGCAGCCTGAAACCAGATTTCTTTTTTAACTATTCTGATATCTTAGATAGACAAATTAAATCCAAGGAATGACTGCCTTATACTTTGAGTTTTATTTCTAGCCTGATACATGCTTTTGTATGTCTTCTTTGTATGGCTCCTCCAGATGCATCTTGGTTTACGAGTCTCCCACTGTGTGACTCTTTCCATTACCATTTATTAGACTGTTGATAGCAACCAACCCCTTAGCATGTTAGATCTCAAAGAACAATGCTGGTTTCCAACAGCTATTCTTTAACAAAAAGATATATGCTTCTCTGTTGTTCATCTTTTCCATGTTTTCGTCATAATGAGCAAAATAAAAAAATAGCCTCCTTAACAAAATAATAAAAAAGAAGAAAAATGACAAACTCCTTGAACAATAAAAAAAAAAAAAGTCAAAATGTAAACATGGCAGGGTGCAAGTGAATTCAGAGCCAAAAGTAAATAATCAGCTGATTTGTAGAAGCTAGAATTTGAAATGAACACAACTGAACTGGTATTTTCCAACTGAACATATGGTATCTTACCCTTAATAAATTGGTGTTAATATCAACATCAAAAAATCAGGAGAGAACATTCATTTGAAACCATAACCAAACTGCAAAGGAGGAAAAATAGACTAAAGAAATACAGCAAGCTCAAACTCTGGATCTGTTGCTTCTGTCCTTGTTAGTTAAACAGAAAAAAAAAAAAAAAAAAAACAATGCTATTCTAATGAATGCAACAATCATATAAGGTGGAGTTTTCAGGCAGATGTGATACAACTGAATGATATATAAAAGACCACCTTTATTATTGTTTGAAGAATCTCCTTTCTGTAAATAAATCTCATTTAAAGAGGTCACAGTTCTAAAAATGAGAAACCTTGAAATACCAAAAAAAATCTGACTCCAGGATTGAGGACAGATCTCCCACAGAGCATAGTTCACCTGCCACCTAACATCTGAAGTTGTTCATTTGCAAATAAATCTAAAGACAATGAGTTGCCTTTAAGCACTGAAGAAACACTGGAAGACATTAATGGTGAGTCTTCTCTACGCCAGACATGGTCCTCCTACTGCCCACTGTACCTAGAAACACACATTATAAAAAAACACTGAATATATTAATGTATCAGATGGAGCCAGGTATCTTAGGGTTAGTATTGCTGAGACTAAACACCATGAACAAAAGCAAGTCAGAGAAAAGGTTTTATTTCAATTATATGGCCCAGTAATAGTCCATCTCTGAGGAGAATCATGGTAGATATCAAGTCAGGAACCCTAAGGCCTCAGAACTAAAGCTGAGGTCATGGATGAATACTGCTTACTGGTTTGTTCCTCACGGCTCGCTCATTCTGCTTTCTTACGCACTAAAAACCACCAGCCTAGGAATGGCACCCCCATCCCTGGGGGATATTTTCTCAATTGAATTTACCTTTTCTAAAAGGACTTTAACTTGTTTCAAATTGACATAAAACTACTCAGCATACTAGCCAAACTAGCAAGAGATCAGAACAAAATTGGAAAGTGTGTACATATGTGCATACACTGAGAGAGTAGAATTTTTTTAATTCAGCAATATTTTCTATAGCTGTATTTGAATTGACTTCACTCCCCCTCCCCCCCCAAAAAAATCATGTTTGCAGGAGATGATGGATCGTGAATGCAATCAACACTCAGAGTGTGAAGCGAGGAGGGTAGGGACAAGTTTGAGGTCAGCCTAGGCTACATAATGAGCACTAGGAGAGCAGAGATTACAGAGTTTGACCTAGCTCAGGAAAAAACAATATGCCATTAATTAATCAAATCCAGCAAGGCCTAACATTCAGTGAAGGTTTCCTATATTATCCTCCTTTGAACTTTCATGCTTTTGTAAAACTAACTTTCTTTCCAAGAAGAATTGCATACATTTAAAATTCATCTTCTCCTACACAAATCAAATACAAATTTAACCAAAACTACAGTAAACATGACACATGGCCAAGAAATTGGAAAATTACTTGTTTAATTAAATGTTGTTTATGCAGAAATGTTTCAAAGGCCTGCACACAGCTTGGATTCTGAAAGCCCTGTTGGACAAGAGCTGACTCGGGTGCAGGAGCATGTGCTAGAGTTTACTCTGGTGGTTAAGTACTTGAAGAAGCATTTACTCCCTCTTTGGAAACTTCAGTCTCTATGTTAGTAGAATTCAAATAAGGCCATCATCATATCATTGTCACAGGGCCACAGGTAGAATGTTTAAGATGGTATCAAAATAGAAATGCCAGCCACATGATTGCATTATGTGATTGTTGTCTAGTTTAGCATTCTTGGCTTTTATGTATGAATCATAAATAATTAGATCATATCAAAAACAAAAATAAAGGGGACATTAACCTTTTTTCCAATTAAAAATCTTAAAAAGAAATAACATGATGGAGGGTAGGTAAATCCAAAAATATGAAATAGGATTACTGCTGAAGTCAGGAGTACAGAATCCAGAAATATTCTAAGCAATTACTAAGTGAACTCTACTTACTTTGTATTTTATGTAACCATGGAATAATGGTGATTTAAACAAAAATCCTTTTTCTACATAAATCCCCAAATGTGATAGCAAAAGAAATTGGAACAGGGGAACCAATGGCCTTGGAGTACAGATAGAAAAGCTTCAAAACTACTCATATTCAAAAGGCATTGTTATAGAAAAGCTTCAAAACTTGTCCATATTCAAAAGGTATCAATAAGGTCTAATATTATGTGATATCTAATATCATCATGTGATATCTAATATCATGTGAGCTGAAACTCTGACCCCAGTCTATTGTTTTATAAAATTATGAATAAAGTACATTAATCTCTATATGACTTTTTATATATTTTATTATATGAGCAAAAGGAAAATGCAGCCTTGAAATACCAAAGTGATGATTGGGCCAGCCTGCTGTGTACAAGCCTGTCCTAAGTGCAGGAGGATCAAGACTCAGATAAAAAACTGACTTTCA
Source organism: Mastomys natalensis (assembly GCA_021653895.1). Lineage (NCBI taxonomy): Eukaryota > Metazoa > Chordata > Mammalia > Rodentia > Muridae > Mastomys > Mastomys natalensis. The sequence goes on along the minus strand of JAJTUV010001525.1, from coordinate 557,285 downwards.
GCCCTGGCAAGGATGAGGGGACTACTCTCTCACATATTTCTGGCAGATAAGCACATGACTACAGCTGCTTTTGAAATGTTTTAGGAATTTCTTTTTAAATTAATAATACATAATATTCTCTGACTGGTTTCTCCTCTAAAAGCTAGCCAGCACAGAAGAATACAAGATGGCATATAAGGATATTCACTGGAGTGTTTGTAGGATGGCAAACTGACAACAGTAATGGCAATAGTAATTTTTAAAAATGTGACAGTCACCATGTAAAGTAGAGTTTAAATGTATTCACTGAGCGTCAGGAAGATGGATCCATGGTAAAAAGGCTTGCCTGATATACCTAAAAGCCTGGTGTCAATATGCAGGACCCATAAAGGGATCGAAGTGAGGAACATGAACGTATAATCCCAGCACTCCTACAACAAGACAGAAGACAGAGACAAACAATGGCTGGACAGTCACGAACTGGCAAACTTGGAAAATGCAGTGCAGTAGTAGAAACAAGAGAGTCTCTTCCTTGGAAAAAGTAGAAGGAGAAAACTGAGGCCTAAAATGCCATGCCTCCATATGTATGCTGTGACACACACACACAAGCACATACGCACATGCATACTTACATGCATACACATACACAGACATACACACACAAACACATACACATGCATACATACACAAACACATACACACACATATACACATGCACATGCACCCACATACACATACGCACATATACACATGCACACACATACACATGCACACACATACACAAATATACACACATATACACATGCACACACATACATATGCACACACTACCAGACATATACACATGCACATGAGCCACACACAACATATATACACATGCTCATGAACACAGATACACACACACAAACACAATCACACATGCACACATACATACACACATGCACACATACATAACACATGCACACACAAGCATATACACATATACACTGCATACACATACACTAACATATACACATGCACATGCACACAGATACACACACAAACACAATCACACATGCACACATACATATGCACACACAAAACACACATATACATATACACATGCACACACAAACACATCATCACACACATACACACACACTTATTTTAAAAAGAAATTTACTTTTATTCATTTGTGTGTGTGTGGTGTGTGTATGTGTGTGTGTGTGTGTGTACATTAAGGTCTAGCAGGATGATTTAGTGATAAAAAGTGCTTCACCAAGCCAGACAACCTGAGTTTGAGCCCTAAGATCCATATGGTGACAAATGATAACTGACTACTTCAAGTTGTCCTCTGGCCTCCATACCTATACATGGCATGCACACACACACACACACACACACACACACACACACGAACTCCAAAACAAAGAATACACACAGAAAATAAATATATGTTAAAATTTTAATACATATATATAGATAGATGTTGAAAATGAGTTGTATGTGTGTGTGTGTGTGTGTGTTACATCAAAGGAAGGTTATTATTATATATTGCTCAATAAAACAGCAATAAGCTTCAAAAAGGTATTTTGATTAGCCAATTAGCAGCATTTTGTGTAGTGTTATATAAAACACTACACAATAGCAGCATATTTTAATTTCCAGGTGTATAGAAGATAAACAGTTTAAAGAAATAATGGCAAAGGCAGCCCGAGACAACTGGCATTGCTGTAATAGGTATGATAGCATTTTAACATCAACCCTAGCACAGCTGAGGAAACCAGGTGAAATCTACCGAATGGACCAAATCACATCAGCAGAGCAATGATCCCTTGGCAGTGCCGAAGACTGAACTGGACAGAATTAGGTAGCTAATTCCAAGAACACTCTGGACCAAGTGAGACTAGAGGATCACCAAAGGGAGCAACAAAGTGCAATTAGTATGAAATGTGTTCTGTCCTGTGGACTGGCAATGAACAAACCAGAGTTATAAGTCTCCGTCCCATCAAAACTCTTCAGAATTTATCCTGTTAAATGTTTGGCTGTGTCTGGTTTTTGTTTTGTTTTGTTTTTGTTTTTGTTTTTGTTTTTGTTTTGTTTTCTTGTTGTTATTGTGTTGTAATTTCACACATTCAGGCATAGAAAACTGAAATAAGTAGTGGAAATAACAATATATCCATCAGTATATCCACAGTATTGCTAAATCAGTTTTACTGAACTGTCATCTTAATCTGGTATGTGGGAAGTCATTAACAAATGAAGAGACTCCTTAGTAAGGATAAGCCTCATCTCCTCTAGATGTAACAATCCTTCCACTCCTCTTCCACATATTTTTCATTAACCCTGAGGGAGGAGTTTGGTGAGATCATCCCATTTAGGACAGAGTGCTTCAAAAATCTCACACTTTTTTTTTCCATATACAGTTGTTGGTCTTTGTATTATTTGCCATCTAACTGCAGGAGAAACATCTCTGATGATGGCTGAGCAAAACACTGTTCTAGCAGTTATTTCATCACTATGTTTCTTTTCAGCAGAATAGTGATATTTGGTTTTTCCCTAAGTTCATGACCTATCTGAGCTCAGATTTTTGGCACTCAACAGTGTCAAGTATGGACCCCATCTCATATAATGATCCTTAAATCTAAGCAGATAGTGGTTGTTTACTCCTAAAATGTTTGTGGAATTATTGCACTTATGTATCATGCAGACAGGTCATCGGCTGTCAGTAGAAGAATTTGTATCTTGATTGGTGTTAACCTTTCTCCATTGGTAATGTGAAGAGTACTTTCCAGTACCGTGAATATTGGTACTCACTGGCCAGCCATCCTGGCCTACTCAATGAGAGACCCTTACCCAAAAGCCAACAAACAAATAACAAAAAAGTGGACAATGCTGAGAAAGTCCACCTAAGGTTCCCTTACACACACACACACACACACACACACACACACACAACACACATACAATCCTTCTCTAACTAGCAATTTCATACCTTTCATCCTATTTAATCTTAGTGTTTCAGATTCCAACAGATTCAACATCCTAAGTAATTGTCTTTTTTTTTTATCTAAGAAAGATTCTGAACTTCCTGCAGCTTCCTTAACCTTCACAAATAGAAGTTTGTGAGCAGACGAATGTCCCTTATTTTTATTTCAAAAATATATGAAACCCATTGATTTCAATATCAAGTAAATGTTCACACTCCTTTTACACATTCTCATCCAAATGATAAAACCATGTTGTCAAATAAAGAAGGGTGACCCAATCAGGTATTTACTCCAAGCTCTGAGTAAGTCATTCCCAATGTGCTGATCACAGTTTTATCTTCGGTCACTGGCAATACAGAGGTTCCAAATTCTCTTAGATTCTATAAACATTATGTGCAAATATTTGCAAGGTAATTTTCATCAGTACTGTGGTACTAGAGACATGTGGCCAATTACATACAAGAATATAAAGAGACATATGATTTATAAATCGATTTTATTTAAATAGTGTATCTAAATTGATAGTAAACAAGTTTGCCCAAACATGTTTGCCTTTGCACTAAAATATCATCTTCATTGTGGCTGGAATTGGTGTCTATATTAAATAATATCTCGTTTCAACAATTTGCTTTCATAGTAACATAAGTGTTTAAGCAGATGGACCACAAGATACAAACAGACTAGAAAGTGTGCTTTCAGACTGAAAAAGGCTTAGTTTTATGGTTAACACCATATAAACCTTCAGAAGTTAAGAACCAAAATTATTGATTTCTGGTGACTGCTCCAAAACCACATATACAAGGGGAAATGGACCATTTTTTCAAATGAGAATAAATAGGTATTTTTCAGGATCTTGCTCACTGCCCTACCCTATGACACACCTGAAGATCAAAAGATTCTGAACTCTTTGTACTTCCATCCTGGCTCCTTCATCGCCTATAATCTGTGTTTTTAGACAGACCTTTTCTCAGGAGGCTTCAAGGATGTTATTCTGTAGTGTTTCTTATCCTTCCATGTAGACAAACATTTGCACACCACCCCTATCCACTCCAATGCTCCTTTCATCCTGTCCTCTCCTATATTACCAGACCTCTGTCTACTTTATTCTCTGTTTTTACAGCATATATCCTCCATGGAATAGCTTAGCTACATTCTTCTTTGTGCTATACTTTCAAACTCATTTCCAGGCAAGTTCTCCAAGTTGAATGCATCTTGTTGCTGGTAAAGATACCCATCTGAGTCTTTGAGGGCTTCCACCCCAACAGTTCCACACCAAAGTCACCAACTTCTTTTTCACTGCTTCCCACACCTACTCACACTCTTCTAGTCACATGGTCATTGGCACTTTAGCTAGACTAAAGTGTACCAAGCCCTAGAGTTTAAGTACATAGAACACAGAGGGCATTTTAAACTCATACCTGAATACTTTCTATGACATGAAATATTGTTGATGAACAAATGCTTTTAGAAAGAGTTACAAGTGAATTTTATAAGGGAAAAATTAGAATAACAGACAACATCCAAAAACAGAACAAGAAAGTTTAAAATAATAGAACAAAACCCAAAATCTGGGGGTTGTGGTTGTTGCTATTGTTGGTTTTTTTTTTTTTATTGTTTTTGTTGTTATTGCTTTTATTGTTGTTGGTTTTGGTTTTTTTGCTTTTGTTATTATTGTTCTTCTTGTTGTTGTTATTGTTGGTGATGGTGGTACTGGTGGTAGTGGTGGTGGTTTTGAAGAGGGAGACATAAAGAGATTGTCTGAGGGATCTTGTTGTTTGGTGGTGGCAGTGTAGTTGCTGTTGTCTGGTTTTGAGAGGGCAAAATAAGGAGGTGTCTGTGGGATGTTAAGCATGCAGACTATGTCTCCATACCTGGTAGCAAGCACCCATCCAAGAAGTAGATGTTTAGTGACTTCATGAGCAAATGTTCTTAATAGAAGCTGGATTTACACTTTAAACTTATAGCTGAATGACTGACACATTTCTAATTTTGCTAGTGAATCCCTTTAATCAAAATGTGCAAAAGACAGTACAGGCTACCTTATCAGTCGGAATAGATAGTACATTATAACAGAACTGTACATGTATTTATCCCTGACTCAATGTCTCTATGACATTAGAAAGGCCATGGACCTTCCCAAGCTGCCGTCTTCTCATCTGTAATGGGATGCAATCATCTTTAATTTGCATAACTAGGTCTATATCAGAAAATTTCATATGTCTATGGAAACTGCTTCAACAAATACATCACCCAGTGTTGGAGGAAGATTACAAATTTCACTAAGGACAGGCATATTTGAACCTCTTATCAAGGCGCATGGCAACAGCAGCAGCAGCTCCAAGTGTTGATGAGGTACTTGTTTTGTTGCCTCTGGCCTTTTGTGATGCCCACAAACCATACGTTTAAGGTCCACTGGCTCAAATCATGATAGCAATAGATTACACTTCACAGCCACGTCTTTTATTTGTTTTCAAACACATTTGCTTCCACAGTTTTTACGGAACAGGGAGTCACTGAGTCAGCCACATGCTAAGCTGGCCATGTTTGAGCATGGAGCAATGTGTTCAGTACTGAGGATGATGAGTAAAACAACACTGGACATCCCTTGGGCAGTCTTGGAGGATGTAATTTATATGACAAGCCATCCTCAAACACTAACTCAAATGAGTCTAAAGTTAAACCAGGCCAGGTAAGAGGAAGGAAAGAGACAGCTGTGATGAAATATCCACCGAGGCCAAATCAACAAAGAAACAGAAGATGAGTGGGGCCACTGTGCATCTTAAATCAAATTCATCAGCCATGACCCAAAAGAGTAAAAGAGTGGTTTTGTTTTAGCATGAACACTCTTCCATCTGTGAAAGTATTCTTATCAACTCCTCGACTGGATGTTTGCAGACACTGAGGGCACAGCTTCCTACAGAGCTCATGAGTGACGAGTTGACCTGGGATCATGTCAAGAAGAAGAAGAAAAATAAGATGCTGCCCAAAGTTTTGAGGCTGTATAGCAAGGCCAGGGCTGAAGGCAAGAGCAGCAGGCCAACATGGAAAGAAAAAATGTGGAACATGTTCCACAAACTGTGTCACTGGAGGATGTGCCCTTCACAGGAAATTTCACAAAATTAAGATCTTTCCCATGTCCAATGTACATATCTTGAGACCACAAATTCTATATTTAAGAATTGCATTTTCAAGATTATCTTTTAAATTTTACAAATGGGTCTTATTTAGATAGATTAGTTATGATTTTATAAAAATGGGAAACAAAAGTATAACTCATAAAGAATTTAAATAAACATGATGTACTCATGAACTGAAAGGTGAATGGTTACTAAAACCATAGAAATGTGCAGAAGGAGAGATAGCTCAGCAGTTAAGAGCACTGGCTGTTCTTCAAGAGGACCCAGGTCCAAATCCCAGTACCCATATGATGACTCACAAACGCCTATAGCTCCAGTTCTGGAGAATGTTATGCCCATTTATAACTTCCACTGGCATTACACACAGGTGTTGCACACACAGATGCAAGCAAAATACCCATTCACATAAAACTAAAAAAATATAGAAAACAAATTGTAGAGATATGAAAATGATGTGACACATAATTGCATATACATGCATATATGTGTGTATGTAGGTATGCATATACTTGTGTACATATTATTTGATCTGAATTCCAACAAACACCAGCTGCGCGCGCTCTTTCTTGTGTGTGAATCTCTGCTTCTATGTGGAGAAATATACAAATGTGTAAACAATAGCTAATCTGCCTTTTAGCTTCATTCTGTCTCATCCTTCACTCTCACCCCCCAAAAGTCCATCTATGATAAAAAGAAATGCAAAACAAAGCCAGGTATTAGTGCAAAGAGAGAGTTTCCAGAGAGCCTTATCGCCTCTGGCTGACCCAGAGGCTTGGGAACACTGAGTGCCCTAGCTGGCTTTCCACAGAGGAGCCAGTGACTGCCCCAGAGAAAATGGCAGTAAGAACTCAAAGCAACCAAAGAGACTGAAAAATGCAGAAATCTCTTTCAGAAGCTTTATCTCATGTTGCATGAATCATGTATTCCAAACAAGAAGCTCACAGGTGATTAACACTGTTTCAAGTTGTTTACAAATCTTAATGTAAATAGTTCCAGCAATAATGGTCATGAAATTATGAGCATATTGTTTATAGTAAAATAATCCTATTCTTTAGACATCCATCAAATGTATGGACTTTGAGAAGGATAGATTCCCTTAAAAACTCATGTCTACTTCTACCTCTGTTTCTTTTAAAGACTTGTGTGTTTATTCTACATTACTAATTTAATGCAAGCATGTGGCCCTTAACTGGGAGACTTGAACCATGGCTGTATACTACCTACATTGTCATGTGTGCTGAAGCCATGACATCAATACTGTCACCTAAGAACATCCCATAATCTTCAGGAAGATCCCTCAGGAGGCTCTGGGTGACAAGCCAGCATCGAACTTGGCCAGCCAGTCTGTGGAATGATGCTATACACTTTCACATCAGGTCTGTGGTGCCTGGAGCCTGATGTGCCCAGGGGTAAGACACACAGGCTGCCCTCCCAGCTGGTGGCCATCTGCCTAAGTGACAGCTGCCAGATGGGGAGAAAGCACTGAACTGAGGATCAAACAGTAAATAAAAGAGGATTTCTTGGGAAGTGGCACTGACACCAATTCTTCATATGACTTTTTAATGCCTTGGAAGTTTTCATTTGAAATATTTTGGGATGATTTTTTTTAAGGCAGATAAAATAATTCCGGGATGAATGTGCCTAGTGTGCAAGACATGAAATGCTTTGGGCTTCCTACAGAAAACACACTGAACTGATTTATAAATGTACTTGTTGTTCCATTCAGACTTCAAACTAGACAGATCAAAGAATCAATAAATGCAGGCTTGTGCCTCCCCTTCCAGAGTAGGAAGCACTCTGCTGCTTCCATTTTGTGGTAGAGTTCCCTAAAGCTTTTCTTCCAGGAGTCTCTAACCTGCTGGTTGTCACACATGTTGGAACTGAACCATGAGTAGTAGAAGGGTTGAGGTGATGGGATCTTGGCCCACTCTTCCAGTTTGTAAACCTTGACTAAGGAAAGGAAGCAATGGAAGATGGAGGGACAAAGAAAAATGAACTTTTCCTAACTCAGCTAAGAAAGAAATACTTTTTGCTGAATGTGTGTGTGTGTGTGTGTGTGTGTGTGTGTGTGTGTAGGCCAGAGTCAGATACAAGTATGAAACCTCAGAAGCACTGGGACCTGAGGCTTGCCCATGAAACTATCCTGGATGGCCACTGAGCTCCAGTGTATCATCATGTTTCCACCTCCCCTGTCCTGGGTTATAAGTATATACCACCATACTTTTTAAAAACAATTTTAATGTATGTGTTAGAAATGTAACTCCAGTCCTTCTGGCTGTGTGGGAAACTCTTTACACACTGAGTTATGTCTCCAACCCCTCCCATTTTCATTTTAATATAACATTTTATATTCAGGGTATAAAAGGCGATAATACTATAGTGGGAATAACCACTAACAGCCAGAAGAAGAGTAAATCAGGTGGCGATGACCAGATTAAGTTTTTCCTTTAAAGAAATGTAAAATTAATTGAAATAAAAAAATAAAAAGATATATTTAAATTACTATCTCATTCAACTCAAACATGAATAAGGATTTAACACTGAAGTTGAGGACAGATATTAAGAAGGGCACCACTGTGCTCAAGCCTTCTCACACAAACAACTGGAGGCAGTGTGGCTTCTAAAATCCTGTGAATGGGGCTACAGAGATGGCTCCATGGTTAAGAGCTGCAACTGCTCTTGCAGAAGACCTAAGTTCAATTCCAAGCACCTCCATTAGTCAGATTACAACTACATATAACAAGGATTCAACACCTCTGGCTTCTGCAGGTGTGCTTGCTCTTGAATGTACGTACACACGGTTAAAATATAAAAGTAAATCTTAAAAGAGTTTAAAGTCTGAGAATGTGAGTGTGTCTGGTTTGTCTGTGATTTGAGGGCAGGCCCAGTGTCTGCAGTGGTGTCAGCTGACACTGTGATTTGGGGGTGGGGCTTCCATTTTCATCCTCTTTAATAACAGAGCCCACTTCTCCATTCTGTGGAATTGGTTTTATACAAGTACAGGTGAAAATCTCTAACAAAAACTGACAGACACAAACCCTCTGATTTGACATTTCCCCTGGTATTTGGCTCTGGCATAATTGCTAAAAGATGGAACAGGTTATTTTAATTTATTTACATTTTTATAATTCAGACTTCTATCATGCCTATTTTTATTCTATTGTGTGATTTGATTTTCTTTCTGGGGCTTTATTGTGGAAATATACATTGGCACCACCCTAAAATGATATAATTAGTAAAAGCAAATCTGAACACTAACATTTATGTAAATTTTCAATTCTACCATGGAAACACAGCTTAATTGGGCTCCAAGTCTGACCAGTAAATTTATTTCTAGGCAAATAGATACCAGAAAACATAGACACTCATAAATTTCCTACCAAAGAGTAAATGTCCCATATTCTAGAAGGTGCTATTGTTTCTGGATTGAAAGCATGCAGATATCTAACTGTAACTACAAAGCTAAGAAACATACACAACAGAAGAGATCATTATAAATCATTTTACAAATGGCTCATCTAGCTGCTTTTCATAATCTATATTAATGACACATAGATCCAATTGAATTGAAAACCATATAAATAACTGCAGCCATCCAATTATTTTTTTTTTAATGTATAGGGCAATGTCATGAGCAGTGGTATTTTCCTCCTATGTACTTGTTACTGTGATGTGTGAATTAAATGAACAGTTACCTTTCTGGTTAATTCCAAATGTGCACAACATCATGGGGTTAACTTCCCATTTGTCCAAGAGAATTAAATAACAGCACTGAATGATTGACATCCATCGTGCTCTGCTGCCCTCACACTTTGAAGATATCTCCTGTCTTCCTGCTCAGAGGAAGAAGCATCAGAGGCTGGATAGGTTTGCAGCTCACCTAGAGGACTGTTTGCCTAACATGCACAAAACCCTGTTTGATCCCCAGCACTGCAAAACAGGACACACATCTTTAATTCTATCACTTGGGGGATCGAAGCAGAAGGATCATAAATTACTAGTCATCCTTGGCTACTCGGTGAGTTTGAAGCCAGCTTGAGATAAGGACTCTGTCTCAAAAATAAAATGAAACAAATAAAAGATAAATTCACCTAGAAGTTATATACACAGATGTGTTTCTGAGAGCCAGAATATAGCAGCTCATCTTTGCAAGGATAGATTCCTAACTCCATCTCCCACAGGCTCTGTGCGTCAACAGGAGTTATTCTTACCTCACGTTGGGAAATCCAGTGAGTATTATTTTGCAGTTTCTCATGGCATGTCACATTCTTCAAAGTGCTGTGCTTTAGAGAAATATTCCCTAATTTGTAGCCAAAATTCTCAGCATTTGGGAAATAGTGTTGCATTTTTGGCAAATTCCCTGATGCTGAGCTTTGAGGTTGAACTGTAGCTGCTACAAATCCTGAGAGGACACAAATGATACGGTGCCATTCACACTTCAGACCATTCCCCTCAGGTTTTTCAAAGATGATTGTGGCTTGTAAGATGCCCTGCTTCAGGACTCTTCCTAAAATCACAAGAGAATGAAGACCTGAGTGTCAGAAAAAAGTAATGTCCAGAGTCCCCATGCCACTGTGTGCAGTGTGAGATGATCCGAAGCAAAATACCCCACATAATCTATTCCAAGTTTCCATATTTGAGAAATAATGACTCAATGAGATTATTCAGGCCAACTGCCTGGGTGATGAAACACTTGTTTAAAGTCATATTCTTGGAGTAGAAAGATAACTCAGCAGTCAAGAGCACTTGCTACTCTTGTGAAAGACCTTGGTTCAGCTCTTAGCACCCACATGGCAGCACACAACTGTGAGTAGCTACAATTCCCTTTTCTCGACTCCCTGAGTACCAGGCATACAGTACACATATATACATGCAGGCAAATACTTACACACATAAAATAAAAATATTTCAAAAAATAGTAATATTACTTTTTCTGGGGCATGGAGCATCCTATCAAGGCATCTTCTGAAGCTGCAATCTCCCCAAAGTTTTATGAGGTAGATACACTTTATATAATGTGAATAAGACCCCTTCTTCTCTAAACTTTTACTTTGTGTGTATTGGGAATTTAACTACAACCTTGTGAATGATGGATAAGTATGCTACTACTGTGCTATGGCTTCAGTTTTCTAAACTTCTTTTAAACCAAAATTATCAAGCAGACCAGGCAAGAATATGTATCACCATGTGAGCAGGCATCTATCAGATCATCTATAAGTGTGCTCAGGGACACAGAAGTTCCTAATATGATTGCCAACCTAAGTTCTTGGCACCCTTAAACGACATTGAGGATTTCTTAAGACATACCAATAAACCAGGACTTCCATTGTGTATGAAAGAAAATACACCACACACACACACACACACACACAGTGCACAGCTAAATTTCATGCCCAAATAAATGAGTTTAAAATTAGAAATCTGAGGAATTTATTAGCAGCAATACCCATGGTTTCATGGTTATCACCAGGCACTGCAGGGAATCAACCTCCTAAGAATCTAAAACTTCCTGCCCACTCCACCCCCAGATTAACAGAGTGTCTTTCAGTGCTGACCTTGTCGATTTTCCACAATCTCTCTTTGATTTCTTTTAGTTTCTCATCACTGTGGTCATACTTGAGGTTACCCCATGGAAATCATGTCCACTGGGTGTTCACTGTGTGCCGCATCAATTGCAAACCCCTGGCAAAGGTAGGCAGGAGCAAACCCTGCCAATTTAGATGCTAGATAAGGCGAAATATTAATGTATGCTCAGTCAATCAATAAAATATTGATAGGTTGAAGATACATGTAATTTAAATTTTATGCCATAGGTAAAATATGGTCAAGATTAATTAAGAAATAACCATATGAGAAACTCATTAATTTAACTACAAGAGCCAACTTCTTTAAAAAAGAATTTGAGGCTGTTCATCAAATTGTTGGGAGTAACAAAGAATCAGACTTAAAGCTAATGTGCCAGATATTAACCCCCATAGCATGCCATAGACTTGATACAATACCAATCCTAATTTTCCACTATCTGTTTCTCAGTTAGGCTCAAGTTTTATTTCAGCCACCTCAAACAACTCTCTCACTCCTGTTTCCACGAATCAACCTTATATACACAACTACTACTGACCCTAAAAGGAAGATATGTCCTCTGATGTTACCTTTCATTGTCAACCTGATACCATCTAGAATCACTTGGGAAAAAAGCATCAACACAGAGTGGCTTACTTCAAGCTGGCCTTAGAGCATGTCTATGGGGGGGATTATCTTGGTTACTCTAATTGTTGTAGGAAGATGCACCCCAATGTGAGTAGCAACCTTCTTTAGGCAATATTTCCCGAACTGTATAAGACTGGAGAAACAGAGTTGAGTACAAACAGGCAACTTCTTCTGTCTTTTCTCCTGAAGATGATTTGACTATCTGCCTGGAGTTCCTGCCTTGACTTTTCCACAGTGAAAGACCAAAAGCTGAAATTGTAAGCTAACATACATCTTTCCTCTCCTAAGTTGCTTTCTGTCAGAGTGTTTCACCATAGCAATGGAAACTAAACAAAAATAAGTCCCGGAAAATGAATTTCCTGAGTCTCAGTCCTAAAGGTTATCTAGAGTTGGTGAATTTGACTAGCAGAGCCCTGAGCTTTTTAAGCAGGAGAAGCTGGCAAGATGCGTAAGCATTGATCCCTATCTGAGGAATTTTCCTTCATCTACATTAGAGTCAAAGAAGAATCACCAAAATATGTCCAAGGGCACTCAAGATAAGTAAGAGCCTTGCTATTTCCATTGCTCTAGGTAGCAGCAGCTTTCTGCCGAAAACTCTTACCTTCCATCTCCACGTAGCACCCAGCACCTAGCAATGGCTTATCTCATAGAAAGTACTTACTTTATCAATAAATAATGAGCTTTCTAATCCTTAATCCCTCTGCCCTTTCTCAATGAGTAAATTTTTGAAATAACGCCCAGGCTGGTCTCTGACTCAAATCCCCCTGTGAACCCCTCTCTCCATACTGACAATCAGAATGATGCCTGGCTGCTTTCTTTTCTTATTCAGCCCATATACTAACAATAGTGTTTATCACTAGGGAAAACTGTATGTCAGATACATCCCTGTCCCTCCATCACTCATTCCATGGTTGTTAAATGTTCAACCTCTTCACTAGAATATCTGATGCTTCTCTTGGTTGCCTCTAATTGATTCTTCTATTCTTCAGTAGTTTGGAATTGCTGTATTTCTTCATTTTAAAGAGTGCCTGGAATCATATCAATCCTATCTATAGCTTTCCCTCTTTACAAATTACAAGCTATTAGCAAGATGACTCGAAAAGAACAGGGATTCACGGCACATGACCACAGCCTGGTCTCATTCATCAGATGTTATCCTGTCTTCCTTGTTACTACACAGCAGGTTCAAGTCCTGTGTCCTGTTTGCCAAGATTCACAGCTGATTCTGACCCTACACAGACACTGTAGTTTCCAACCCCTTTTCTGTGGCTTCAGCTAATTTCAACTGAAAATATAAACCTCTTTGTAAATGCCATTCCCAGAAGGCCTAACCTATCCTCTGACTTGTTCTTACTAGTGTGCTATTTTTGTGTTTTGACATAGTTCCCACAGGTGATAATCATTTTCCATTTAGTTTCCTATGGGATTACATGTTCACATTCAGCCCTCCCCTTAGCCTTTCGAAGGTTCAGATAGTTATGTTTCTTTTTACTCCATGCGAGAGACCTGGAGTCTATCATCTATCTTCAGATAACTAGCATTTGGCAGAACACAGAGATGACCAAATAAACCAATCCAGGTATGGCACACACCACATTTAGGAGAGACACACAAGTGATAGACTTTCCTTGCTGAAGGAAGACCAGATTAGAACCGATTCTGGAGACAAATACAACAAAAATCACATGGAAAAATCAACAGGCCAATGAATGTAGTCATTGCCTGCAACACAAACTACAAATTCATAGTGGGAAACTGATGAGAAAGGATGAGAGAGATGTACAGAAAGCAGGACTGGGCAGAAAGTCATGGCCTTTCACTTGAAAATAGGGCAGAGGAGAGAGGACAGGAAGAAGAGTCCATGTGTTGACAGCGCAGAAGCAACGGACATCTTCCCTGGAGCCTCCTGCCACTAAGCCTGGCAACCACATGCCTAATGCACACAGCTGGAGCCGGGTGTCCATTTGTTGTCTTTTCCAAGTGTCTATTATGTTCAAGGCAAAAACAAATTACAATTCTAGCTTCCAATAATTTAAAGTCCATTAGGAAATAATGCAAGGACTTCGTAAAATCATCAACGCACGCACCTGCTTTGGGGTTTCGCTTAGAGTCTTCAAAGTGCTTTCACGTGCAAGATCTCTCAAAGAAAAACGTGCTCGGGACTGGATGAGTGGCAGAGCCGTAATTGTAGTCTATTGCAGGAAATTGCTTATCCTTAAACGTTAAAAATAAACACTTGAAAAGGTAAAAGCATAAGGAGGTCCACACTTCAGAAGGCTTGTGCAGACCCTAATGAGGACTGCGCTCCTGCCGCAGTCAGAAATCCATTTTCAGAAGCCATGGAGGACTGAATGCTCGTTCCCTCTCTCTCTCTCATCTCTCTCTCTCTCTCTCTCTCTCTCTCCTCTCCTCTCTCTCTCTCTCTCTCTCTCTCTCCCTCCCTCCCTCCCTCCTTCCCCCTCTCTCCCTCCCTCTCTCTCTCTCTCTCTCTCTCTCTCTCTCTCTCTCCTCTCTCTCTTTCTCTCCTCTCTCTCCCCTCTCTCCTCTCGTCTCTAGCTCACTCTCTCTCTGTCTCTCTCTCTCATATCTCTCTGCATATATATGTAATATTTTCCTGGAGACAATACTTCTGCTACAAAAGAATTAGCTCACCTTAGAGGTGCCAAATGCCATATTTTATCCTGAAACAGACTTGGAAATCATTTCCCTTCATTGGTTGAACTGAGGTCTCACAACTACATGCCTCCTGCCTCCGGTGAAGTTATTCATTTACTGATACAATCTCCTAACAACACATTCATCTCCAAAAAATTAGGGAAAGTAGCTGCCTGTTGTCTAAATAAATATCCTCAAAAGATATTGTCATTAGTGTTCTTGTTGAGTACCTGTGATTAAATATATATATTCTTCTGAAATAAGCTCTCCATTTATTTTCTAATAATTCAGAAATTTTGGGTACAGGAATAAGCTTGCCAAATCAAAGTGCCATGCATCTTAAACAGATAAATACATGCAGTTTTAGATGAATACTGTCCATTCTGTAAATGTCTGTAATCATCAAAAATAAACATTTAAAAATACTAATGAAACAGATACTATTGGACTTTCCCTTGAAATGCCTTAGCAATTTAGTTCAGTTTGCTTTCAGATAATCACACCAGGCAAACAGAGAAACAATACAGCTGATAATGAAAGTTTAACATTGTTTAACTCCCTTTGCTTTCCAGCCAAAACAAATTGGTCTGATCTTACATTCATTTGGAATAACAGAGAAAGGAAGGGGAGAGAAATATCTAATGCATGACCTCAGCGCATCTTTCTCTTTGCTTAAATACCACTTGTTTTCCCTCCTGATTTACTGCAGTAAAGGCCAAAGCAAGGACTGTTATTCACATGGAGATACAACACCAAGCCTCAAAGAGGGCAGTGGTCTAAAGAATATCAGCATAGAAAATAGTGTACCCAGGCCTTCTTCAAATGTGGTGTCCTTCAGCCATAGAGAGTAATCTCCTTAACTTGAACATTTTGCTTAAGGAACAAATGTGGGTTCACTTGTCCACAGGCTTTGATCATTCTTGGAATATTAAAACCACAAAGCACGTTTACATAAGATCATGCAAAACTGTCATGATAAGTCAGCAAATAAAGTAAAAGGAGAGAGAAATACATCCTATAACCGTAAGAGGAAATTCAGGACAAAGCTATGATCCAACATTTTTGCTAGAGGTCTGAAGGGACAGCTGTGTTCTATGTAAATTTGCTGACCCTCCCAAACTTCCTATCAACAAGGTCTTCTCAGTCTCCCATTATTGCTGTTCAACAATTAATCAGCAGCTGTTGAAACATTATAAGCATGCATGTAATTTGGGGTAAAATTAATGATTGTCTATCTATTAAAATGCTGAGGGAAGCTTTGTTTTCCAGCCCCAGTGTGAACTTGCTGATTTATTCTTTAAATCAATTACCCTTCTGAACTCCCAGCCTCCTGACTGTTGGCTAACAGCCTCCCACATCCCAAGCCTCCCCTAAGGGACCCTTGACATATTTAAGACTGTATACGTAGCCTGGCCATGTGGTTCTACAGAGCAGAGAAATATGTCAGTAGAGAAAATATAAAACATACATATAAATAATAAGAGGAAGATTTGTGTGTGTGTGTGTGTGTGTGTGTTCTACAGTTATCTGAAAATTTTTAGAAAAATTCTGACTTCATAGCTATGAAATTCCATGAATCAGTACCTCAAGCATTAATGAAGATATACCATGTCTTATGTGAGAATGGAATATAGACAAGCCAATGAGCCGCTTTGAGTGGGTTGACTGCCCTCTGGCAACTGTGAGTCAGCTTCAGGGCTTCATGTGAGTGCTGCCAAAGTCCACTGGAAACTCAGTTTCAGAAAAGTGGGCTCTTATCAGCGGTGATACTCTCAGCCTCATGGCATGCCTGTGGATTCTATGCTAAATGGCCATTAGCCTTGACCCAGTCTGCCCTTACACTCTACAGCACTAAGCTGGACACAGAAAACTATTCTGCTTTAAGGAATGTGGTCACCTTTAAGGAATGTGCTAGATTACGTAGTCTGTTTTAAGAGCTTGCTTTTACTCAACTGCTCATATCACTTTTACAGTCACAATTTTCAATGATGATCCAAAAAATGTAATATATGTATTTATGTATGTATGTATATATGTGTTTATTTGTGTGGCATGTGTGTAGGGGTATATGTGTATGTACACACTTGTGTAGATGAAGGCCAGAAATAATGTCTCATGTCTTCCTCGGTTGTTTTCCTTTAAGACAAAGTGTCTCATTGAGTCTGGAGCTCACCAATCCATCTAGACTGGCTAGGCCAGCCAAGATATCCTCCAGCCTCTGCGTCCCTATCCCTGAGATTTCAGGTGCTCACCACCACACTCATCTTTCTACAAATGTGCTGGAAATCCAAACTCAGGTCCTCATGTATATGTGTGACAACCCCTTTACTGACTCAGATACCTTCTCGATTCAAAAATTGAATCTTTAAGCTCAGAGACCTCCACAGCTGAGACACAGAGATGAGCAGGAATCAATAGGATTTCACTTTTATACTGCTGAAGACACACCATGGCTCTGTGGCTTCTTACTACCTCACAGAAGAGGATGGATGAGTTTCCACATTCCCTGCAGTATAGCTCATACCTACCAGGTCAGTCCCCTACAACTTTCCCTAGAGCTTCCAGGTCTGCTACCCATTTAAACCAATTACCTTGCTTTATCTGTTTGTATTGTTTCAGGTTATTTATACATAAGAAAGAATAAGAGCATGGTGAGATGTCTCCAAGGATACAGGTTCCTGCCATCATGCCTGACAATTTGGGTTCTATATATGTATATCTATGCACCTAGTAGAGAAACAACGCTCTGTCTTGTGCTCTGACCTCCACATGCTCACAGTGGTACACAAGCTATGCTCCCCGACACATACACCAAATAAATAAAGGCAAGCCATATATTTGGAAGAAAGTTTGATGTGCCAAAACATGCCAACAACACAACACTTTGCAAACATAGTGATAGCAGATGCAGGCTTCACTGTGAGAGTGTGATATACATATATAGTAGTGAATGAGGGTTTTAATAATATAAATGTATTACAAATTTCCATTCCTTTTTACCATTGTTAAATATACAGGTTCTTCATCTAACCAGTATCATTTTATATTTTGTTAAAATATAATAACAGTATTAAATACTTGGGATTCTAAATATGTTTCTCTTCCGTGAAGGAGCATCATTCTGGCTCTTGGCCAAATGGTGATAAACATCTTGGCAAAAATGGTGATAAATTAGAAAAGTTGTGTTAGTGTTGTATCAGAGAATGACTCTTTGTAGGCCAATGTGCATTAAAAAAAATTACATTTAAAACCAAGTTACAATTATATACAATTACTTCATCACAGAACCGTAAGACTGTAATAGACTACAAGCTACTTAACTTACTGCAAGGACTTTTAAGAAAAATTACACCATCAGAGGCACCAGCAGAACACATCAATCTGTGTTCAGTTACTAAAAAAAAAAAAAGAAAAAGAAAAAACTTATTTAAATTTAAGGAGCCAACAAAGCACAGCTCTTACACTACAGCTCGATGCTCATGCACACCTCCAGCCTGACAGGAAACCCTACACAGTGAAAGGAAGCCTGGAGAGATTGTTGTCATCAAAAGTCAAGACTACAATATGGCTACGGAAAGGTGAGTTTGAAGCTAACCTGAGAGTGTTTTTATTTAACTGTAGATTATAAATAACAACAACTGTACATCCACACAATTCTCTTTTTTAAAGTAAAGTCACACTTAGAAACCAAGACAGGAGACAGGCGAATATAGCATCCGGAACCTCTAGTCTTTATTAGACAGATCCAGATTAACTTGGCCTGTAGAGTAAAACCTTGTCTCAAGACAAATCATAAATAGAGGGAGGAAAATGAAATCATGTGTCACAGGCCTAAGTAAACATATCTTACTGGCTAGACTGAATTTTAATTTTCCCTAAAGTTAAACTTTTAGATGGCTACCATGAATTCTGTATTTTAAGTGGGGACAAATGGACTCTTATGGATAACTTACAAATTCTTCATTCATGTTAATTCTTCATTCCAATTAGAGATAAATATGTTCTTCAAGTGTTCTAGTGTTTGTTTCCAAAAACAAAACAAAAAAATGCTTCTGGGTTTTATAAACACCTATTTGTTGGCTAAAACTGTAGTCATGCCCTTATAATTCACTTTAATGTTTTTCATATTTTATCTGCAGAAAAATAAACTAACTGAAGTCAAATGTGTTTATACCGATGGTTGGTTTACAAGACAATGTGACAGAACGGCCTGATTTATTAAGGTATTACAAACACTCAGAAAAGCCACAGAGATCGCCACGTAAAGCAATATGCAAGTTTGTCTTCTGTGTGAGTGCAGACATCCGTGCTCACACACAGACTAGCACACATCTCTTGAATGGATCTTAAAGAAGACATTGCACGTGCATCTGAAATGCCATTTGACAATGATCTCTTTAAAGCCTCTATTAACAATCAAAGTCCCATTCTTCCCTTTCCTCCTTTCAGCTTGCCTTTCTGTGCACTAAGAATGACATAGTCCCTCAATTTTCTCCATTCTCCCCAGCACAATCATCCTTCCATCTGACTAATATTATTAGTCAAAAGTGCAGGAGTAAGCAGTGGGGGATGGGACCAGGCAGTGCAAATTCTACAAAATCTGGGAGCTAAATTCTGAACTGAGATAAACAAGAAACCAAGATTTACAGCTGCCAACACAACAGAAAAAGAGACAGCACACAAGAGGAGATGCTTCCAGGTCGAATTTTTATTTTGAACATAACACTACAAAGTGGTAGAAATTATAGCTTGCTGTGAAGAAGGGTTAGCGCTCTCTCAGCATACCTGCTGAGTTGGGTCACGACCTTAGAAAAGTCATTGAACTGTTTTGTGACTCAACTTCTCAGAAGCTAAATAGGCAGAAACTTCACCTGACATCTCCCCATCAACAGCACAATGAATATTACAGAGAAAATTGAGGAAAGACACTCCTGGATCTCAGATTTAAAAGAACGTTGTGTTCTCACGGTGTGAGTAGTTTCCTCGCAGCACGGTGCTAAGGATGCTGCCAGTCCATCCATCAAGTCAGTAGAGACAACAGCCTGTTAATCCACATATCCAGAGAACCCTTAGCATTTTTGTATTATTCCAAATATGTCTTGCAGTATCTGTATTTGGTTACTAAGCTCCTGCCTTTCCTTGTACACACATTCAATTTAACCTTCACAGTCTGCAGCCATCTGCTCACAATATGCCAAGCCACTGACTACAAAACATATTGTGTGACGTCACTATCTTGGGGTCAGCAAGATACGTCAGCGAGTAGAGGCCTTGTCTCTGAGTTTCTTCAGGCTTGAGTTCAAGTCCCCAGAACACACATGGTTAAAGTCAAGAGCTGACGCCCGTGCATTATTTTCTGACACTAACATCTGCACAGTCATAAGCATGCACATACGTGACCAAACAGATGTAATAAATAAATTAATCAATCAAGTAATCAATGGATATCTGTTTGTTTAAAAAAAAAACTTTTATTTACATTTTAACAATTTTTTGTTGTTTTGTTTTTTTAATTTTTTTTTTTTAAAGAAACTAAAGTGAAAAAGCCCACATGCAAATTTAGTGTTCATAATTTTTTTTTAAAGTTTAAACCTCTTTTTTTAAAGGGGGAAAAACAATTTTTTTTCCCTTCAAATTTTACATCCAAATATGACAGCATTTTTTTTTTTATTTATTTATTAACTATTTTTATTTATTTACATTTTTTTTCTTTATTTTTGTTTACAGTCCAGTCATTTCTCCCCTCCTGGCTGCCTCTGTGTTTCTCATCCCATACCCCTTTTTCCCCCACTCCAGTGGATGCCCCCCCCCCCCCCACCCCCACCCCACCAACCTCCCCCAAATCCCTGGGGCTCAATCTCTCAAGGGGAAGGTGCGTCTTTTTCCCCCTGGGCCAGACCAGGCGTT
This sequence comes from Mastomys natalensis, assembly GCA_021653895.1. Classification (NCBI taxonomy): domain Eukaryota; kingdom Metazoa; phylum Chordata; class Mammalia; order Rodentia; family Muridae; genus Mastomys; species Mastomys natalensis. Next base: position 536,428 of record JAJTUV010001525.1, on the reverse strand, counting down.
TCTCTGAAAATTTATTTTAAGGAAAGGTTAAAAGGGATTTGGTCAGGGGGGGGTTTTTCTAACCCCAAAGGGGCAATTTCCAAAAAAAAATAAAGAACCAAAGAGGCCCAAAAAAAACAAAAAACCCCCAAAAGAAAAGGGGGGATTTTAAAATAAAAAAATTTACAACAGGGAAACAAATGTAGGGAAGCCTTTAAAAAATATTAAAGCCCAATACGGAAAGCAAATAAAATTGACCCAATTTCCAATCCTCAAACTAAATCAAAAACCGGGGGTTGAAAATTTTGGGGAAAAAAGAAAAGGGGAATTTCCCACAGAGGAAATTCAAATTTGGCTTTAAAAACTTAAAAAGAAATAAATTCAAAAATTCCCTTTAAAAAGGGGTTTCAAAAAAAAAAAAAATTAAAGTACTTTTTTCCTTATAAATACACCCCCTTTTAAAACAGAATGGCAAATTAAAAACCGTGGACATGTTTCAAGCCTGGGCTTAAAAGGGGAAGTTCCCCATTCCACCCCAAAATTCCAAAAAGGTCACCAATTGGGAAATCAAAAATTGGGGGTTCCTCAACAAAGGACAGAGGTGTTAAAGGGGAAGACCCCATAAAAGGGGGGCACGGGGGAGCCTATCTTTTGTTTTGGGTTCAAAACCTCAAAAAAAGACTTACAAAAAAAAAATTAAGTACAAAATTTATTCTTTTTCCCAATTAAAAAATTTTCCCATTTTTTTAGCCGGAGGAAAAACCCTAAAAAAATCATGGACATTTTCTATCCTGCTTTGAAAAAGAAAAATAAGGGGGTCGGGGGGTCCGCAAACTAAATTCACTTTTTAAAAGTGATCAAAAAAAGTTTTTGTACCGGGGGGTTTAAAACCAGAAAAAAACAGAGTTTAAAATTAAAAAATATTTCCCTTAAAACACGGCCCAAAAAAATTGATCTCTTCCTGTCAAAAATTGGAAAGGAAAAAATCTTCAACAAACCCTTTTATAATTTTATCCGCATTCTAAATCCTCAAGCTGGGGACAATAGCCCCCTGAAATTTTAAGAAATAAAAAAAACCCTAAAAAATTGAGGATAAAATTTTTTCTATCCCCTTTTTTTTTTTACATTTAAAGAAGTTTAAAGACCCATCGTACAAACGACATTCCTTTAGGACCCAATTTCACTAGCCCCCCCAAAACAATTGGCAGTAAAAACCAAAAATGAATTAAATTTTATAATAAATTTTTCAAAGAATTAGCCCAAAAAATTTAAAAGGGAAAAGGCAAAAAGAAAAATTTGTTTGGGCCCGGGGACAAAAACAACCCCTTTTTGTATTTAAAAAATGGAAAATGGACTAGAAAAGGAAAAAAAACTAAAAAGGAAAAAGGTTTTCAAAAGGCACCCTTTTTTCCCTTTAAGGGAAAAGGGAAAAAACATCCCTTTTTCCCATCACCCCCCAGAGAAACCCTCAAAAACTTAAAGTTATTTTTTGATCTTGCATTTCCCCCCCCCCCCCCCCCCCCCCTTTTTTTTTTTTTTTTTTTTTTTTAGTCCCCCCCCCCGGGGGGTTTTTAAAAACCCTGAAAAACCCGGGAAAACCCTTAAGATAATAACATTATCTCCCCCAAAATTTTTTTCCCCAAACAAAAAAAAAGGGGGGCCGGGGGCTTTTCCCAAACTGAAAATTTTTGGGGGAAAAACTTTAAAAAAACCGGGGGAGCAAAAAAACCCAACCCTTTTTTTTTGTTTAAAACCATAAAAAACCAGGTAACCCTTTGATTTAAAAAAATTTACCCCCCTAGAAAAAAATTAAGCCCAAAAACCCCCAAATTTTTAAAACTTAAATTAAATTTGGGTTGAATCAAAAAAAATTTCCATAACCCCTTTTTTAAAATATTAACCAAATTTGGGAAAATGGGCCCGGGTTGGTTTTAATTAAAACCCCCCAAAAAAATGTAAAAACCAAAAAACCCCAATTTTTGGCTTCAATAAAATTGTTAAACTTTTTCAAAACCCCCAAATTTAAAGGTATAATTGGGAAAACCTGAAAAAAACCCCAATTTTACAAGACGGGGGGATCTTCCTGGTTGCACATTTAAAACCCAAAAAATTTGTCAGTAAATTAGGGAAATTAAAGGGGCTAGAATTTAAATTTTTGGGTACAACAAGATATTGGGCACAACTTTTGGAAAAAAGGGCTAAAAAAGTTTTTTGAAAAAAACCCTAGGCACCAAAGAAGACCTTCTAAATTCTGCCCAGAGGAAAATTTGACTAGACAATGTCAAGTTTAAACTTAAGGGGAAATGAGGGTGAAACTGGAACAGGGTGGGAGCACATAGAAAAAAAAGAAGAACTTTGGACCCCGGGGAAAAAGAGGTGAGCATCTGGGACTTCAGAGCCTAAAGGGAAGGGGTACCCGGGAAATTTTTTCTAGGGGCCCACTTCCTTCCAATACATAAATTTTGGGATTTGCCCTTTTGGCTTGCTTAAACCTGCATTGATTTTTAAATTCACCACAAGTGAAAGGGTTATTTAGCAACAATTCTCTATTGTTTTTAAAATTGAGTTTGCAATCACCTAAAAACCTGCACATTTTCCTCTTGCAAATGTTGTCAAGCTTGATCACTCCTGAATTTTAGTTGAGAATTTTTTAAACTTAAATGCGGACCCAATGCTCCTTTAAATTTCATCTCTGTTGTTATGGTGAACTGTTATTTTAATTTGTCAAATTTTTCTTGAATCCGACTGTGTAAATCCTCTACAATAGCTTTCCCCATGCACTAATAATAGCAAAAATTAATTGTACCACATAATTTTGAGAGAATCAAAAGACTGGGCCCCAATGGCTTGACAGTGGAGACCTTTTAGCCAAGCTGACTGGCTCAGCCCAATCAACACTTTTTAAGTATTAACTTGATGAGCTTTCATCAAACATAATTATTATACAATCTGTGTTTTTTTAAAACTTGTACGCAAGTTCATGAGATTATTTTTGAACTTCTTGCTTGAAATTTAAAACCCGTTCCCTCATTGCCACCATAAATTAGCTAAGCTTGTGCTCTGTGGATGGGACATATTCCTGAACACAAACAAATTATGTTCAATAGTCCTATTTTTTTTAATTGACCATTATCCTTTTATTTTACTAACATTTATAAATATACAAAAAATTTTTTTTTTCCAGTTTGTCAGAATTTGGATTACCTGCAGTATCTTACTACCCAATTTTGTGCAACTCCATAAAATCTACTGAAATTTTTCCCCAGTTTCATAGGTCAAAGACTCATTGGTAGGTTTAAATCATTCTGGTAGAAATATTTATTTCATGACATCAGCTAATGGACTATCTCATAGATTTTTAAACTATTAAAAAAAAAAAAAACTGTTGAGCATTGTTTTATTTAAAGAAGATAGTCCTAAAAGTCCCTAAGTTTCCTAGCTCTTGAAATTTACTTTCATTGCATATAAAGTCAAATGCTTTTTTGTGACCTCGGGACCTCCAAAAAAAGCATTTAAAACTCATAAGTAAGGAAGAAAATGTGGAGCTTAAGGAACACAAAATAAGGCCCATTTTGGGACCCAACACGTAAGCAATGTGTCCCTAGACCATATGGGCATAGGGAAAGATAAAGTAACAATGCAAGAACAATGTCCTAAGAACCAAACCTAGTTTTCCCCTACTCTGTAAAGGGGGATTGGAGCCTCTGTATAAAAAGAAAGAACTATGATCCAGGGAGAACCAACCTTAAAGCCTCAGCTCCTGATTAAGCAAACACAAAGCACAGGATAGCCCTGGTGATTCAACCACTGAACCCAGTGATGTGTAGAACCATCCAGTGCAGCAAGCAACAAAGAATATTGCAACTTCAGCCAAAAGGACATATTTGTCACAATGTAATCAAAAATTTGTCCCAACTGTAATCAAATATAATTGTGTCTTGTGTACTTGGAATCCATTTTCTTTTCTTTCCTACAAATTTAAGAATCTGGAAAGAAATCACCTTTGTGTTCTTTCCCTTTTGGCCCTCCCCTTGTCAGGATTAAAACAGAATCCTGTATCTTTTCTTTCCTATTGATGTAGTAGAACACCCTGACACAGGGCTGCAGAAATGGTCTGCATCAACAGTCACACACACATAAAAGAAAATAATCAAACAAACTAAAAATAAAATAAAAAAATTAAAAAGCAACTTAAAAAAGGTTTTCTTTGGCTGAGGATACAGTCATCATGGTAGGAAAGGAGTGTGAGGCCATCATCCATCAAAAAGTGATCACACCATTTATCCACACACGGAAACAGAGAGAGAGAGGCGGAGAGAGAGAGGAGAAGACAGAGACAGAGAGGCAGAGACGACAGACAGAGATAGAGACGAGAGACAGACAGACAGAGAGATAGAGACAAGAGAGACAGAGCAGAGAGGCAGAGAGAGACAGACAGACAGAGAGACAGAAAGACAGGACAGAAAGTGACGCAGCTCTAAAATCTGAATTCCAGTGGCATGGCGTACTTCCTCCAGCAAGGTTCTGTCTCCTAAAGGTTCCATAACTTTCCCAAAGAGTGCCACCAACTGCAAACTATGCAAACACGTGAGCCTGTGGGAAACAGTTTCTATCTGAACCAAAATAATCACTAATGAGAATTATATTATCTTTTCAAAGTGGGATGATTGGAGGACATTCATAATTCCTCTGGATTTGTTTTTGCCAGACTACTGAGATCACTCCATACCACAGCACTGTGCATGTGGCTGACTCTCTTTCAGAATTGCAGATGCTGTGCCAGTCTCTTGGGATTTCTAAGCATTGGAAAAGATTTGACACTACCAATAGACTCATAATCTACGAAATAGTGACTTGGAAATGTGAAATGTTTTCGTGACTCCAGAAAATTTTATTTTGGTTTTCAACTGAAACTATACATCTTTAGATAAAGAAAATTTGTAACTATTATATGATTCATCATAAAGCTAAATACTTTTAAAGTATTTTACAAAAAGAAAGGACTTTTATGTAATTTCTGTAGTTCATGTTTATCTTCTATCTGTCACCCCATTCTAGATTTTTAATCTCGATTTCTCAAGAGGAGGTAGGCTTTAGAATATTTAATTTTTCTCATTCTGTTTTCCTGTATTATCCAAGTTTTCCACAACTGAAAAAAATAGAAGACGTTGATTTTTTTAAAGATATATGGACCACAAAAAGGAGGATTGGGTTTTATATCAACAGGACTTTTCATTCAGAACAATATTATATCAATTTGCTTCACTGTGACAGCAATTCAGTTAAGGTTAAAAAAAAACACAACATGCATGACCCTAGTAAGTGACTATGTTTACTGGCCAGAGCACAGTAATTAAAGACATTACCTTAATGGTTTAATTTGTAAAAACTGATTAAATTCTAATTTTATATGAAAAGTTGACAGTTTTAAGAGTGACCATGGATAAGGACAAATATGTTTCACTCGTGTTCACAAACAAAGATACTTTCATCAAGAATGAGATACATCTCAGGACCCTAAAGGCTTGTAAGATCCTGAGAAGACCTGCAGCCCTAGTTCTTACCCTCTCACCATCTCTGAGCAGCTTAGAGGAAGCCTCAGAGTGAAACCTCCATGTGTGTGCACATGGATGACTGCAGCCTGCAGTACAGGCAATGTAGGAACCGGGCTATTTTCTCTTCCATGATTGATCTCATTCTTTTGCTTGCTTGAAAATACATTAGTCATTTCTGCCAACAACAGCATCCTTCCAGCAACAGATGTTATGTCATAAAGAAAGACTTATACATGCTGGTATAAATAACAAAGGTGTTAGCTAGAATTAAAAGTAGACATTTCATATATATATATATATAATATATATATATATGTCTTTAGTGATTACTGAGTGAGTGTAAAAATCCGCTATAAATAAATTTTATATAAACAACGTGTTTAATGAACACTGGAAAGTTTGACTAAGAAAGAAAATTTATCTTCAAATTGATGACTGTTTTGCTCACCCTAAACAGAGTTTACATGACTGTTATACATAAACAGACGCTAAGATATTCATTAATCACCAGCTTTGAACTAAATCCCCCACTTGAAGAGAACACATGTGCTTCTGGGTGTGATTGTTATAAACACCAAGATGCCTTAACCCCTTCCTACACCAGGAGTCAGTGACGGCCTCTCAAATCACCTCCTAGACAGAGATGTCATGAGGAAAGCTGGGTGTTGTGGCAGCAGATTTATGGCTACTGCACAAGGTGAGTGTGTATGTAGGCAACGCCAGGTCAACCTGTCATGTCCTACACTCTGTTCCATCCTCCATTGCCTATCAGCTTTTTGTTGACACTTCTGAAGGACTCTAGGAAGAACCATTGCCAACAGTGACAGACCATGAATTGTAGAATAATGAGCCTCCTCTGCATCGGTTGCATATCCTTGAGGGCAGAGCGTTTATAAACTGGGTAGAGTAACATGATTCCCTGCCTTCAGAGATCCCTTCTTTTGGGTATTTATCTAAGCTCTTGGGAGGTGTATCAGTGTGCGGTGCTAAAAGAACAAGCAAGCGAACACGTACACTGCACAGGCTGCACAGAGCATGGTTTAGGCCCTAGCTCTTCCACACAGGTCCTGCATTATGTACATGCCTGTTTCACATTGGGCTCCTCTCCTGTACATCAGGAATGTACCTACTCCATGTGATTGTTAAGAGTAGTTGATGTATTAATATTTGTGGAGGACATGGAATTATTTCTCAGGGATTTATTAGGGAAAACTTGACTAAAAGGTGCCCGCATGCAATGAGGAGCACTTTCATGCTTGTTCCTTACCTTCATTTCTTAACAAACACATGAGCACAGCGGTTTTAACTCCACTCGTTAGATAAGGAATCTGAGGCTTAGGAGGTTAACCACCTTGCCAACCAAAGTTCGGTAATAGGCCCACAATTGTCTGCGGCTGAGCGAGAGTGTTCCAAGCCCTTGTTAAATAAGGCTTGATTAATGGTAAGAGGATCAACTGCCAAGCTACTAATTAAAATATCCACCAAAGTAAGTGCACACTTCGATCTCATGTTGCTCAAAGATGCATTTGGAGAAGCTGATAAAATAGAATCCAAAATAGCAAAAACCAAAATAAACAATTACAAAAAGCTATAAATAGATGAAGAAAATAATAACTTAAATATTTTTAAGTTGTCACTTTCTAGAACTAAACAGTAGTTCTTCATATTTGTAGGCCATTGACACTTTGAGTTCTCATATTATTGTAGGAACCTATTTGTAGAGAAATGTACCCATCAAAAATTTTACATAAATGCCTAAGGTACTAAAGACAGAACAACGTCCACCTCAGAGTTCCTCTCCACTTTTGGCTATGAACTTGCTTGGAGTCTTATACTAATTACCAAGGAAGAGAAGAAAAGATGTACAAAGGAATGTCTTTCATATAAATTATTTTAATTGTGGGTGTAAGGTAAGACTTCTCAAACCTTGCTCTGTGAACACATGCACATCCAAAGGAAAGGTATGCCAACAGTGAGTGAGTAAACCAGAAATGTTCTTACCTGGAACACAGCCACTAACTGAGCAAACCACAAGTCAGCATGACCTGAAACAACCCACATTTCCTCAGATGGTGCCTCCACTGCCTCCTGACCAGTGTCTTTCAGACTAAGGTTGTTTGAACTGGAAGAGAGTAGTATCTCCTTGCTCATCTCCACAGACTTGGCAGGCAAACATTATCTGCTGTCTGAAGGTAATTCAATAAATTCTTAAATTAATAGAAGAAATGAAGGTGGATAGACTGGAGAGATGAGTCCAGGGATCAGGGGCTGTACAGGTCATAAATTATTTTAATGCAGAGCATTGTTCATATTTATTTATTTGTTTATTCATTTATTTTATGTGTATGAGTATGTTGCATGTATATACGTATATGTGCACCACATGCCTATCTGGCACCATGAATCCCTTGGAACTAGAGTTACAGACAGTTGTGAGTTGTCACATAGATGCTGGAAATTGAACCGGGGTCCTCTAGAAGAGTAGCCAATGCTCTTAACTGCTGAGCTATCTCTCCAGCCCATACAACTGCTCATATTTAAATGACTGCATTAATGACTTGCAGTATAATCTAAAAAAATAATAATAAGCAGAAGTGTACTTCAGAATACATGGCACAGCCAGGGACTATAGAATTTTATTTTTCTATCTCACTGTTTTGCAAACAATGTCAAATTGAAGAGGAAGAGCAATAATATATTATAAATACTTATATGTACAATATAAGTACATATAAGTATCTACCAAAAGATTCATGTATTGAAGTCCTGTTCTTTGATCCAGGAAGTGGTCAGAGATTATGTATTTGGGAAATACTTAGAAAAGGAGGGTTTCCTTCCATGAATGGGTTGACTCATTCATAAATACCCTATATGAACAGACTACTGACAGACGGCAGAACTCTGAATGGTGGGGTCTGGCCACTAGGATTGTGCCTTCAGGAGTTGTATCTTGTCCCCAGCTCCTTCTCGGTCACCTTTCTCTATCTTTTGACTGTTGTGTTGGAAACATGTTCTTCTATCCTTTCTGCTCCCTGCCATGGTGGTGTGGCTCACCAGGGCCCACCATAATCATGCCAGCTGATCAGGGCAGGAACTCGGGCTTCATTCCAGACTAATTACAACTCTCTACCTTTCTTGACCCAAAAGTGTCACATCATATTTAAGCCTGTCTCTCAAATGTGTGACAAATACAAATTTTAAAATATCAAGTGTTTTTTTGTCTTAGAGACCCAGAAGAAACCTACCAGTCCCCTGTGCCCTGTGCTTTCCTGTCCTTTTTCCTTTCACATCTGTGTACCTTTTGTTGTTTTTTTACTTGTCTGCTTTGGGATCCGCTAATATTAAGGCTTTTCTCTTTAGGAAAGCTGAGGATTTTATAACTTATTCTGGAAAAGTGAAAATTATGGAAGAATGAAATCTGAAAATCTGATTCCAGTTCACCTGGCCTATCTTCATCAGTTTTGGTGAAACCACCGAATACTATCCCTTTCCTGAAGATGGCATACACCAGATCTAGCCTCAGATACCCACTGAGGAAGATGTGCTAATTGGATTTCATCGGCTTGACACCAACTTAGATCTGGAATAAAAAAAACCTCAGTTGAGAAAATATCTCCTTCAGGTTGCCTATGGGCAGGGATGGGTTGTCATTTTCTTGATTAATGATTCATGATCAATGTGGTTGGGACCAGTGCATGATGCCACCCCTGGGCAAATGGACCTGAAATGTGTAATAAAAAAAAAAATAAAAAATAAATAAAAAACCTGAGTGATCCAGGAGAAGCAAGGCAGTAGATAAGCATGCTCTCATACTCTCTTCTTCAGTTCTGTGCCTCTGGGTCTGCCCTATCTGAGTTCCTGGCCTGGCTTCCCTCAGTGATAGACTGTTACCTAGAAGCATAAGCTGAAGTAAACCCTTTCCTCCCAAGATGCTTTTGGTCATTGTCTTTATCACACCAATAGAAACCTAATGAAGATGAGAGCATCCTCTGCATCTGTTTGAGATTTACCTCCTGGGATCTCACCTAGTCATCCCCTTGAGTAAAACTAGTTAACACCTCAGTAGGGAGAGCTGAGTCACAGAGCACTCAACACTGTCTTGTTTGCCCTGAATTTTACATTCCATGTGCTTTGAGTGTGAAATATCTCCCATAAACTAATATGTCTGGACAATTGGTCCCAGCTATAGACACTGTTTAGGAAAGATGAGAAATATTTGAGAAGTGGAGCTCGAGAGAAAATGGGTTGGTTGCTCAGGGTAAGATTGGGACTTTTGTTGGAATCCCAAATTCCTGTTTGCTCCTTACCAATGAAGACACCATGGATGTACACCATGGGTGTAATGTGCCTAGTGGCTTTATGCCTCTGCTGCCATACCACCCCATCACAAATGGACTGTGTCCCTTTGTAAACTTAGAGCCAAACAAGGCCCTTCTTTCTTGGATTTGCCAAGTATTTTGTCAGGGCAATAAGAAGTAACTAATACAAATATATATGTATTTGTATTATATACTATATATATAAATATACACAAATATACAAATTATATACTATATACACAAATATGTACAAATATATATATGCACATATATATATATTCAGAGAGAGAGAGACATACACACATATATTTAATCTTCATGATTATTTTGTAATGGAATGTTTTGTTTTGTTTTGTTTTGTTTAGCTAAATTTTATTGAATGGTGATGTCCTGGTATGATATTTTAAACTTTCAAAGTGTCCATTACATGGCCATTGGCTTACCGTGAAGAACGTGAAGAACTCTGATACTTCAGCAGGAGCTTGAGCTCTGATAGACAGATGGACTTATCAGTGATTCTAAACCGGGCTGCATATTCTCAGTCTTCTACAGACATGAAATGGAGCCCTGAAGGTTCAACAGTGAAGACAAATGAGATACTCTAATGCAAGCTTTTGAATGTGAGGAGATTGCCAGCCTAAATTGAGCATGTTGTGCTCAATGTTGCTGTGAATTTAAACTGCCCTTAACAAGGACTATTAAAGAGAAAATGACCACGTGGGGGAGATGGCTTAGTGGATAAGAATGCTTGTCCTGCAAGTATGAGGACCTGGATTCTAATTCCCAGTACTCACCTAAAAAGTAGAGTATGGCTTCACATACTGTAATTCCACCCTGGTGTTAGAGGAACGGGTGGATACTGAGAGCTCCCTGGACAGTCACCCTTGCCAAATAGTATGCTACCAGTTCAGTCAGAAGTCCTATCTCAAAGCAATAAGGGAGAAAGCAACCAAAGACACCTGCTATCCTGCTCTGGCCTCTGACTTCATGTGGCATGTGCACATGAGTGCGCGCATGCACACATACATACACACATGCATGCACACACATGCACCAAACATATTATATACATATACACACATATACACATACAAAGAATAAATAAATAAGAATGGCTAATATCCAATTCCCAGCTCCAAGCAATTTGATTTAATTTGTGTTGGTTATGATATGGTGGCAGAATTTTGTAATGTACCCAAGTGGTTCTATAATATGTTAGGATTCAGGAATGTTGTGTTGGGTAATTAAAGTTTTAAGTTATTTTTCTATTTTCTCTGGTGCCAAAGACCAGAAATTACAACATTATGCTGGATTTTGGTTTTTTGTTTTGTTTTGTTGTGGGTTTTTTTTTTTTTTTTCTGTTTCAAAAGCACAAGTGTTTACTTGCAACCATTCAGTAGCTAGATCAAGAGCAAATGTCTGAGGGGCTTGGGAGACAGCTTAATAAGAAATTCGTTTGCTGAGTAATCTTTGAAGATTCAGTGAACGTACACAAGAGGCACATTCAGCAATGCTTATCTATAACCCAGTGCTGGGAAATGGAGTGGGGTCAATAGATGCCTAGAGCTTATTGGCTAACCAGTCTAATCAATTGGTGTGCACCAGGTTCAGATGAAAGACTTCATATTACATGGTAAGGTGGAAAACAAATACGGGAGAGCCTAGACATGAACTTCTTCCCTCTACATGCATGAACAAACCTGTACACAACTACACACACAATAATAATATTATTAAATAAATAAATAATGTAAGAATAAAAAGGTAAAGAGTTTAGTAGAAAACAAATTTTCCATTGGCTAGAAAGTTGATCTCACCAGTGTGTTTGTGTGTGTGGGTGTGTGCATACGTGCATGTGTGTCTCTGTGTCTGTCTGTATGACTGTGTACAGCTCCCTTCAATAGTAGGTCAGAGGTGACCATCACATGTCTTCCCATGTACCTCTTCACTTTACTTTTTCAGATAGGATCTCTCATTAGACCTGAAGCAAAGGGCTCAGCTAGACTGGCTAAAAACACTGGGTCTCCCTGTTTCTGTCTCCAGGAGTAAGTGTCTCAAAGTCTTCAAAATCTATACATAATGTTTCCTGATGATGCTGTCTGAAGTGTAGAGTACAAATCAAGACCGAAACTCACAAACTAGAAAACAAACCCAATACTGTGAGTGATAAGATAAATGAACACTAGCTATGTAGCATTGCCCTAAGAAAAGCAGATGAGCAGTTAGAAAAGCTTGATAATGTTGAGCTGAAAGAAATACAGAAGGATGAGCCCAGTTGCTTCAAAATCTGATATAGGTGTGGAATATAATCTGGGATAGCTTTTTGTTATTGATACAGCATGTAAAAATTAACAGTGGTCATTGCCATGACTGAATTTCATGCAAAGGAGTATTTCCTCTCTAGAAGCTATGGAAACACCGGAACATGTGATTGACTACAAACTCAGCATGTCCAGTAAATATTTGTCAAGAATTTAAGGATCACACCAGGTCACTTCAATGACAGACAAGCTAAGCACTCACAGAATGAAGCTGCATTTTTTTCATGGTCCTGTCTCTATAGATCAGGAAACTTTGAATTACAACCTCAAATATTCTTTCACCTAAGGTCGGTTTCTGCTGTCGTGAAAATGGCCACTCACTTACAGACTTTCTTCTTAACAAAGAGAAAACTTCTTTTCTGTTTGTTTTTCAGAAAATAGCTTTTAAAAGAATGAATAAGGCAATCTGAATACAACAGAGAACTACAAAGTCTCTACCATCACAGCCCCTCTGATGAATGGCTGGATGGTGACTGACCATGCAGTGCTGGACAGTTCAATGTACAAATGTTTTGAGTATATCCACTTCCCCTTCCACCAACATCCTCAGTCTGTGTATATTTATAAAGCTGTCATAGGTGAGGCGCATAAAGGGTAAGGATCCATGAATGACATGATTCCTGGATCTTCCAAGTATTTCAGCCACACTTGTCAAAGGTGGTAAACCATGGGTTCGAGATTTCAAACTGCCCTGTCCCAGTACCCCCCAAACCATTTTAGGGTATTTTGTTACATATAACACAACCTGGCTCTTCATTCTTTCTCTCCTATGCCCTTATCTCAGCTCAACACATGCACAGAGACACATATACATGCATACAAATCCAGTACAACAGTACAAACAAGGACACACACACACAGATATACACACACACACATTCAGGCATAAACACGCATGCACATTTATGTAAACATACCACACAATCTTGTATATGTAACTTAGGACTCAGATATAGAGATACACATGGGCACACACATGCAAATACATATGCACACAGATATATTCACATCACACACTGTGGAACTTGGCTGTCAGTCGCATATATTATATGCACAACTGCAGCATTTATGTTACTTTATCCTGTAATGTATCAAGAAGAGGTTAGTTAATACTTGTCTCTTCCTGGACAGAACTCATCTTGAAAGGATGCATACAAAAATGTGAACCAGTTACTTGATGATTGAAGAAGGCAGCATAAAAATTTACTTTAGAATAATGAGATCTTTCCCATTATGCTGATTTTTGCTTTTGGTTTAAATGATTCCAAAGAGCAGCAGGTGTTCTGTTTTATGTGAGTGGGGGTTATCAACCACCCCAAGTTAGACTCATCAAATTCTTCTTTACATACAAGATCTTTGCATTCTGTTTACTCCATCATTATACATATAATATTAAACTAAATCAAATATAATTTTACAGAGCAATTTCACTAGTAAGGAAAACTATGACCTGCATGCAAGGACTCCATCTATAACTGAAAATACACAAAAAGAAGACACAGTATCTCTCAAAGATTCTATTGATGTAAGGAGGCTGTGTTACAAACATTCATATTTGCCTACGAACAATACCTTTGAGTTTACCTTTGCCAGAAATCCCTAAAGTACTTTCTATCTGGCCCCTTACAAAGAGTGTTTGTAGATCCAGGGTTTAGATAGCCATCATTTCTTTAAAAGGTTAAACCTATATTGTCATTTCTATGGCTATAATCTCAAATACTGAGAAGCCAAGGCAGAAAAATTTCAAGTTCATGTCCAGCCTACAGAGTATGTTGTAAATGAACCTGGGCTACATAGCAAGAACATGACTCAAAAAAAAAAAAAAAAAAAAAAAAAAAAAAAAAAAAAAAACGTCTGATGTACTAAAAGGCAAAGTCATGTACTAAAGGCAAGGTCAAGGTCTCCTAAAATGTAATGCGAATCCACCTTGTCACCTTGTTACTTGAGGCTATCCAACAGAAACCATTCAGCTGACCCACTTTTACTCCTCTAAAATGGGTCTACAGGAAGTTCTGGTGATGCCTCATTAGCTTCTACCAATGTGTCACCTCACTAGATGTCAGACAATCTGGCCGAAGTCGAGCTTGCTGTCACCTGACCCTTATCTCTCAGTAAGTGGCACATCTTTCTTTCTCAAACCTGCTTATAGTGCTGTTTCCATCCACATGTCTGTGCTGCATACTACTTTGTGTGGAATATGGTAAAGACCTGAGGTGACAGTCACTAATCAGGGGGATGAGACTGTGAGTGCTTATCTGTCATTGTTACTTTGATAGTGATCATTGAATGGTATTATTTCTAATTTAGAATATCAGAGACATTAAAAATATAAGTGGATTCTGATACTATGATAATAATCATGAGAAATTATGGTATATTCTCTCTGACAGTATTCTTAGGGATGGCATGAAAAATATACTTGACCTTAAGGTAATTTTTTTTCCGACGCAGTGATTGGTTGATGGATAATTAGATTGATTAAGGCTATATATACATGTATGGAACACCTCTACTAAATATTCATCTATCTAGTTTTAGAAATGTAACTCTCAGTGGCTTTAGATTACTTCCCCTTATCCTGCTAAATCATATGATGTTTCTGGAAGCTGCAGGCATTTCTCAATCACCCCCAAGCAATTCCCTGTAATGTTAGTGTTATTTTATGCCATTGCTGATCCCAATTCTTATTTTTGCTCTACTACCTGAAGAATTCTAATCTCTCCTGTCATAAAAAAAAGGAAAGCTTTTGTGATTTCCTAGAAATTTTCCTCTAAGATATTTCCCTAGGTTGTATCATGCAGAAAAGTAATTATGACGCATATTGTTTAATTGCAAATCCATGTTTTGAGTTGAAATTCTGACTTGAAAAGTGAGATAAATAAAGGAAAAAGTGATCCCTTCTCTGGGGAAGTAGAAAAGCTATACTAATTTGAGAGTTAAATGGTTTTTGTTTCTGTATCTGTTCCAGCTGCATGGATAAAGAATAGTTATAAAACTGTCTTGAATTTCTCTTTTCTATTCACAATGATCAAGGTTTTATTATTTCTAGAGTAGGAATATAAACCCTTAAATAGATGAAACAGCATGTAGAAGACCTTGGTTATAATCAAAAAAAGTGAAGGAAGGAAGGAAGGAAGGGAGGGAGGGAGGGAGGGAGGGAGGGAGGGAGGGAGGGAGGGAGGAGGGAAGCAAGGAAGGAAGGAAGGAGAGAGAAAGGGAGGGAGGAGGAAGAGAGAGGGGGAAGGAGAGAGGAAAGGAAGAAAAGAAGCAAAGAGGAGAGCAAGGGTGGAAGGGAGGTAAGCCTCTTCACTCTTCACAGATACAAGAAGAATAACCACAAGGGGCTGGTGG
This sequence comes from Mastomys natalensis, assembly GCA_021653895.1. NCBI lineage: Eukaryota > Metazoa > Chordata > Mammalia > Rodentia > Muridae > Mastomys > Mastomys natalensis. The sequence goes on along the minus strand of JAJTUV010001525.1, from coordinate 520,903 downwards.
CTATACCAAACTTTCTACCCCAACAGTTAGATCAAATACCAACTCTCCTCATCTACTGTGTGGCACTTAATGCCATTAGGGGCTTCTAAATTCACTGGGTAAAGTTGTGAAAAATGAAATGAAATGATTTCAAATATATGAAAAAAAAATAAACAGGAATGTAAATTTGGCTGTATCTGCACTATGTTTGTAGGAAAAAAGTATTGCTCAAATCTTGTCAACTCCAAAGCTCTGTTTAAAATATTCTTAATAGCCCTCCAACACATATATGTGTGTGTGTGTGTGTGTATGTGTGTATGTATGTGTGTGTGTGTGTGCATATATATATATATATATATATATAATATATATATATATATATATATATATATATCACAGTCATGCTGTAGGAAAAAATACAAGAATATAAAGCTATATAGTAAAAAAAAAATGATGAACATAATTATATAGTCACTGGCTTATAATTAACCAGCTTTCAATGTTTGAGGCCTTATCAATATAGGTGATCTTGAGTTTTGTTCTTCTCCCTTGCCATCTATCTGCAGCATGAAACTCCCTTGCAATTCTGATCAATGACAGAAACCTGTACTGCAAAAACAAATAGCCCATGCTGTGCAGTGCTGTGCTGCTGAGCTGTGAGGGTTTGTAATAGTATCTTAGAAGTTTCAAGTGCATTTCTGACTTCTTGTATCTTCATCCTATGAGGCACTGCCTGAGAAAACATGGAGCACTAAAATATGATAAGGATTTTCCCTTGACATAGCACACCTTGAAAGAGTTTCCCCTTGAGAAAGCATACCTTGAAAGCCTCCCTAGATCTTGGGATCAGAGTATAATAATTAAAACACTCTCTGGGATAAGGACCTTCAGAAAGGACCAAATAAACTTAAACATTAAACCAGAAAGGAAAAATTAATAAAAGAATCACATCTTTCTGATGTGAAAACACAATTGTGTCTATTGCTTCTTGTAGTTTTAATATGAAAATAGACAAATTAAGCATGCAGAAAACCTAATTGTAAACCTAGTCAGTCATGAACTTTGGAAACAGACTTAGCCTGTGTTTGTTTTGTGGCTAAAACTGTCACAGAACTGTTGGGAGAGTAGACTGTGAATAAAAATTAAGTAATTTTTTCATTAAATACTGAATTTTTCTTCCTTTTGGGATACATACTGAAGTCAGTAAATAGTGTGTCATTATAAAATATTACTAGAGGGAATGCAGAATGGTACCACATTAATCAGTGGGAGGACATATAACAGTAGCCTCCAAAATCATGGATGCAATTATCTTTTGCTTCAGTTGTCTCAGTTATAATATTGTATTGGCACAGAAGGAAATTTAAGACTATGTGTGGCAATCTAAGTTCAAGACCAGAATCCATATAGAGAAGGAAGGAGAGAGTAAGTTCATAGTGAACAATAATTCATTAACCTCTGCATATGTGCAGTGACATACATATCTGCACATACACGTCATGAACACACGTACAATAATAAATTAAAATAGTCATTTAGAAATAGCCAGTAACTGTGTGTACCATGAGAAGTCCCCATAATAAAAATCAGTTTTAGATGATGACCTATATTTCCAGCCAAGATGAGGCAACAAAGCATGTTTTTCTATTTGGATCAACAACAGTAAAAATAGATAAGGCACATAGCTGGCCAAACAACAGACGCCAGGAAACAAATATGGAGAGTGGGAGAGACAAAAATTGATTTGTCTTGTTGGCTTGATCAGTCCATGATTGTAGGAATTCTCTCAGATAGTTTGGACCTGGAATTTCACTCAGCCAGGACACTCTAGCTCCCTGACAGATGCCAAAAGCAATGTGCCCATCCAATAATGGAATAGACAAGTTAAAGACCTGCAATTATAAAGAAGAGCAAAGCATTGCTTTTATATATCTTTATTTTCTAAGATATTTCCTATAGCGTTGAAAAAAATGACTAAAACTACCTGGAGTGGTTGATAGCATCAGAGTCCAGCATGGGCAGAGGGCCAGATACCTGGTTGTTCCCAGGAGAACAGCAAACCTCATGATTCACTGACAATAGAATATTGAAGAATGTCTCAGTAATGAGGAAATACAATTCCCATATAAAATACTGTTCTACAGCTGCCTGATAAATCTTTAAAACAATATAAACTATTCAGAAAGGTAAAGTTTATAACGTCTGATTTCTGAACAAAAGTTATAAGAAAATAAAAACAAAGAAACAAGGAAAAAATACTACAAATAGATAAAACTGTAAGGCTTCCTAGTGAACACTGATTCTAGAACTAGCATAAGACTATAAAGCAGATATTGTGACATGTTCATGATTCAATAACACATGTTCACAATTAAAACAAAGTTACAAGAAATACTTTTTAAGGATTTAAAAGTCAATTAAAATTTTCAAAATGAATATAACATTGCTTGCTACTCATAAATAAACCCTAATGCAACCACTGGACATAACTAACCAGTGATTAGATGCTGCAAAAGAAATATTTGTGACCTTACATTTACATATGAAGACCATGCAAATAAAATACTAAGATAAACAGGAATCCTAAAACACAAAATTGCATCAGCGAGCTGCAGGACTATATCATGTGATCCAATGTATGAAGGAAGTTACTGAGGGAAACAGAGGAGAGATAAGAGACAAAAGCCTCAAAGAGTTACCTTTTAAAAAATATAATGAAAACTACCAACCTACAAAAGTTACAAGAACAGAGACATTAGAAATCAGCAAAGCAGATAAGCAAAAGTCAGTGCTCATGCACACAGTAACAGAGATTAAAGAACATAGACTATATAAGACATGATTTCACTTCTATTGAGAGATTTTAATACTATTTCAATAACTGGCAGGAAATTACATATAAATCATTAAGGTTACACATGACTTACACTATTTTTTCAATTTTGATCATTTATGCAACCCTCCACACAACAATAGTATACATATTTATTTTTAAGTGGTTACAAAACCTTTACCAAGATGAACATTCACCCTATACACCGTAAAACATATCTCATATATACCATAGAACATAAATTTTTAAATAAGGCTCTTTCTCTGGACATAATGAGATTATCTTGAAATTCAATAATAGAAGAGCATTTGGTGAATTCCTAAACAATTGAAAACCAAATCATACATTTCAAATTAACCTATTGATCTATACCCTTGGGGGAAATCTAGAGTCTGGAATTATTCTGTCCAGAATTGCTCCACAACAAAACCATAAAAACATTGCATGAAAATAAGACTGAATTCCAACATAGCTCATGGATACACATGCCTGGATTTTTAGGCAAGATTTTACCAAGTAAAATTCACCAAAATATTTGAAAGGACATTACATTGTGTTCTGCAGAGTTCAAATACATCCTAAAATATCTCCTCAGCTACTGTGTTACATCCACATCCTACATAATCTATCCTGCCTGTGTGTTAAGAATGCTTAAAATTGATTGACGGATCAAAGTGTGGGTAAAGTGGAGACGACCTGGAATTCTTCACACTACCATAGGAATGGAAAATGATGCAGCTGTGAAACTGCCTAGCAATCCCTTATGTTAGTAAATGTGTACCAGATGTAAAACCAAGCTCTTTAACTCTTAGATGGTTCCTAGAGAAAGGACTGCCCTTTCCCAAACAGGAGATGTATCCTAGTGTCGATGCGGCTTTATTTCTAACAACCAAACACTGAACCTAATCCAGATGTTCATCACAAGTCAATGAGTAGACACTCTGAAGTCCACACACATAACGCTGTGCCACACAACAATGAAAGAGTGAGTGACTGACTCACCGTATCCAGGCTTCAAAATAATTATACTTGATGAAAGAAGCCAGACAGAAGTAAATACATATGTGATATAACTGCATTTGTATAAAAGTCCAGGAAATGAAAGCCAGCGTTCAGTGACAGAGAGTAGAACGGCGATCCCCGACAACAGTAATGAGAGATAAACTCAGAAAGAGGAGGAGCTGTGGCAGTGGTGGACACGCTCATCAAGCCAGCAGTGGTGATGTTGCCGCCGTATGAACATACATATGCATACACTTATCAAGTTGTGTATTTAGGAAATCTATTAGGCCTCAACCCTGCATATAGAACTATAAACAAGGTAAACTTGGAGCACGGGAGAGGCCCTCTTTCCTAGGATTGTCTAGTGTCAAATATCAGCCCTAAAAACATATGTATAAGTAAAATTATACAGGCTGAAAAGGTTATATTTATGACTATATATTCATATATACATATATGCATGCAGTTAGTGAGAAAAAAGAAGCTATAAATTTGAAGAAGAGTGTGGAGGGATATATAGGTAGACTTGGAGAGAAGAAAGGGAGGGAAGAGATGTCATAATTATATTATAATCTCAAAATCAAATAAAAATATGTATACAGTTTGCTATATATCAGTTATATCAGAATAACACTACTTTTTAAAATAATTGAATAATGAGGAATATTTTATGTACTGATCCAGAAGTGATGGGAAACATCTGTAGTAAAAGGGTTAAACACAATAATGCAAAAATATACTATATTCACATGAGAAAAGAAAATAAATATATGGTCTCACTGGGAGACCCCTCAGTCTATAATTTCTTCTATAATTTCTTTCCATGTTTTGATATTTGATCTATAAGTACTCTTTAAAACATAAATGTAGTCAAAAATAATTGACAATCATCATATCCATCAACTAGAGGGTAAAGTAATCGGATGTGGTATGTATGACCATTCAGTGTATGTTCTTTCAGAAGTAAAATGTATGAGGTATTGCTAGATGCTACAACAAAGATGAACTTTGCCACACTGCACTAAGAGGAAGAAGCTAAGCACCTCACACCACATAGAGTCTAATTCCCTTCATATAAATGGTCTAAAACGGATAAATCCACAGACACAGAGCTCAGAGACTCCCAAGTGCTTGGGGCAGGAAATTGGTGCAACTGATAATGTAATTCAAGTTGCTTTTCAGAGTGATAAAACTCTGAAAATTTCAGTGTTCTAAAATTAAGATATGGTTCTTGATTATTACACATCTCTAAGTTATTGAAAACCAGTGAAGTGTGTGTGTGTGTGTGTGTGTGTGTGTGTGTGTTTAAATGGTGAAAGTTGCAGTAACATGTTCTCAGCAAAGCTGTTAAAATAATGCTTTCATAGTCATTGAACTCACTCCATTTGAAATCTTTGTATATGTTATTCTTTTATTTGATATAATTTAGCAGCCACACATTGAGGGAAGCCAACACTGAAGTCCCTTTTTGCCAGACACAATGCAATAGTGTATTCTTTGTCTCTATCCTGCAGCACGTGGGCCATGAGTGATCCCACTGAAGTCTGAATTGACAGGATCATAAAGGGTCATGGATGCCCATCCATGTTTCCATGTGTTCTTTCCTAAATGTGTCTACCTCAGTCCTGAAATACACTTTGTCACAAGCTGGCTCTGACCAATAGATGAACTCAGAAATTCCTCCCATAGGAGCTCCCTCTGACAGGTGTAAAACAAACAAAAGCTGAATGAGCTTTAGGGTGTAGCGAGGTCGTGCTAGGGTTCATTTAAGTATATTTGAACAGATCAATGAATGAGGCAAGTTTAATATCATGTGACTTAACAATTAAGTCTCCGGTCGATTTTCGAAGACCATGATGAAGCAGAAGATTTGAAGCCTCCCATCCCGATGGGTGGTCTGTGAGCGAGAGCAGCTGCGCGGAGAACATGACAAGAGCTAAAGAAACAACCTGAAGATAGATAAACCAGTGGGTGACGGCAAAAGTTACAGAATTAGGTCAACACGGTGTCGGCATCTGAGTGCAGAAAAAGTACAAATTAGGAGCTTAGAAATAACTTCGCTTGATTAAATTAAAAGTCTACAGGATAAGACCACACAGCAAGTGAAAAATAAACCCACAACTAATTATTGTTCTTTCAAATTATTTAGAGAATCATTATAATTGGAAACAAAAATTCCACGGTGACAGAGGTGACAGGCGTCCTCGGGAGCTGCCACCCTGGTACAAAACCACAGGTTAAACTCAGCTTCTGTTTCTCCTCACACTTGAGGTCGAATGTGGACGCCGCTCCCTTGCCTCAGCACATTTACAAACAAAGCAGGAAAATGGAGTAGATGAACCTGGAGAATATACCTGAAGTCAATAAGGAATAGGAAGAAGACCATGTTCCCCGCAGCTAAATACGTCTCAGCCCTCCACAAATCACTTTACAACTACTTTTCTAAGTTTTTGTTTTTCATTTTTTAACTTAAGCACCTAGTAAAAACCATGCCATTTTCCTGTTTTTAAAATGAGCAGCAAAGGAGAAAGAAAAAAAAAAGCATTCTGAGTATTTTTAAATGCCTGGATTATGTCTATCTCCGATTCAACTTCCTTTGCTTTCTTTACACAAATATTAGAATAGAGAAACTTATTTGCATGCAGGGATGAAGAAAGGAAACATTTAGAACTTCCTCCTAGGATATAAACAGAAAGAAAATCCTTCCCTCCCTGGCTTCCAGAGCCAAGGAGGACAATAAGCATATTGTGGAATTTGGAGAAAAGTACTGATGTTTCTAAAACACAGAAAAATCTTCAGGAATAGCCCCTCATGGCTTCATTGTTGCCTAAGTACATCCTCTAGCCAGGGCTTGCTCTAGCACTGGTTGCTTGAATAATCTCCAGCTTTAAGAAAAATAAGTTAATAAAGTTGTACAATTTCTAGTAATAAAGGCGCCAGAAAGCCTAGAGCTATGTGGTTGAAATGCTTCAGTGAAGTCTTTTTCCAGACGTTTCCCTACCCAGTGCCCCTCTGCATCTAAAATCAGTCACTCACTGTTCAAAACCTGAACATTTCCAGTGGAGGACAGCTGACAAGCTGTTATGCCGGGAGACACTGTCTATAGCTTCAAAGACCACCACATACAAACACATTCAAGAAAAGTCAACAATACTATAGAGAGAATATCTCTATTATAATATCTGTATTATATGGATGCATCACCTGTCAATTAAAAAGCCTATGGCCTATGATTTAGGAAGGAAATAGAGGTGGGACACCCAGGAGAAGAAAAGAATTCTGGGATAGAGCCAAGGGGAAGATTTGATGAGAAGATGTGAGAAGAGACAGACCCATAGTACCTAAACACAGAGAACCAGCCACAGGGCAGAATTTAAGTTAAAATAAATGGGTTATCTTAAGTTATGATCTAGTCAGAGAAGAGCCTAGCTATATGGCCAAGGTATTTGTAAATATATTTTTAGTCTGAGTCTTATTTCTAGGAGCATGGGACTGGAAGGTAGATGTGGGCTTAACAACAATATACAATGCCAGCACTTCTCTCAAAAAGCCAGCAAAACCCCAAAACTCCATGAATGACAAATCCCACTGGAGTCTAGAGAAATGGAGCCTATACTAAATGCTTTGCCTCTCATGAGTGTATCCAGAGTCTAACTAAGAAGAAAAAAAAGAAATACTTCAAAATATGAACCTTAGAAATTCCTCAAGAACCAAGGCTGCCTTCAGGGAGAGAAGAAAAGAACAGACTGAAGAGTTTCTACCTGGATCTACACAGTTAAGTCCCATCAGAGCCTAAGCATATACCTGTAGAAGTGTGGCACAGGAAGGGGAAAAATGAAATATGGACATTGGTGCACTGGATGGGAAAGTGACAACAGCCGCAGAATTCTTTAGAGGATTGTGTTGCAAGACCCAGGGTCTACCTTCTTTCTCCTTTTTTTCCTAGCCTGCTTTCCCATCCCAAGGCTGCAGAAGATTCTGCGTTGAAACTGGCATGAGGGATTGCTGGGACAGAGACAACTTTTCTTTTACCAATCAGAGAAAATAATAATAAATAGATCCTAGACCCATTCACACGAGTGCACCTGCACCAGGGTTCACTTGAGAACACCATCAAGACTTTCTAGTAAGAGAAGTCATCCATGAAGACAGTCAACAAACACGGAACTCCTAGAAAAAAGTATTTTCTCAACAGTTTTCCTGAAATGCTTTAGAATGTAGCCAAATGTTTGATTAAATACAGTCTTTCTAGTTTGTTTGTTGGTTTGTTTGTTTGTCTGAGTTTTTGATGTTCTTTGCAGTGCTAGGGATGGAACCCCCTAACATTACTAAGTGTATCCCCAGACCATAAATTTTTGGAAGTTATTTACAAGTTGACTAATTTGGCTACTCTTCAAAAAAGACTTTCACAATGTTTTGAATAAACATACTCAATCATCATATAAACATCTTATACTGCAAGAAGCAGGGAAGAGAGTGGATCATGCTACACAATCCAGTTGCAGAGAAAAAAATATGAATGTGCCTTTTTAAAATATTCCATTTTTATTTATATTTGTGTATGTGTATGTGTGTGTCTGTGTGTGTGTGTGTGTGGTGTGTGTGTGTGTGTAAGGGAGAGAGAGAGAGAGAGAGAGGAGAGAGAGAGAGAGAGAGAGAGAGAGAAGACCAGAAGAAAATGTTGAATCCCCTGGAACAGGAGTTAGAATTCAGGTCCTCTGCAAAAGCAGCAAGTGCTCTTAACTGCTGAGCCATCTCTCCAGGCCCTCTGGGTGAACATTTTAGTATTTACTTTCTGATTATGTTCGGTAGAACATGCTGTGAAAGATGGAAATTCTTTTCCCTTCCATGGCAGAACCTCTGTGAGTGCTGTGTCTATTTTGAGCCTCTCTCCAACATTGCAAACAAGAATCATCAGACCCATGGGAGCAGCAATGAGGGCTACGTGAGAATGACGGGATGTTCCAATTCCTTATGAAGTGGGTAGCAATGAATATGGATTGCAAATGGAAGAAAACCGTGGAGAGCAGGGGAAGCCCTGAGCAAACGCGTAAGGAGCAGCTGAGGTGCTAAGTGATGTGTAATATTGACAACAACCAATGCCTCAGGCTCACAGAAATTGACAAAGTCTTCCTCTGGTCCAAGTGCAGACGTTGACAGAGTGTACAGAAAGCACAGACAGACCACAGCTTCCTGGTCTCAAATGTTTACATCCTGAGTGTTAACCCTTACAGACTCCTGCTGATACGAGCTAACCCTTCCTCCTTGTGCGGTACATAGGAAATGCACTGAGGGTCCAGCCTGTTGCACACTAGTGCCTCTCCATCAGAGCATGCATGGCCCACACTGCCCCGGTTTTTCTGTATATGTCTACCTGTCTGTCCTTTCTTCATTCCCTTGTCACCCCAGTCACATCTAAGACAAAGCTATGCTGGATGGTGCATTACACAGAGGACTTTATGAGTTTTACAAAACAAAACAAAAACAAATAAAACAGAAGAAAAGGCCCCAAAGTAGGATCCCAAGAGACATGGCTAAGAGGTGAATGAGGAAAGGGTACTTCAGGAAACAACCAGTCACATGATTCCTAATCCCAACTTCACCTGGTTTATGGAGCCATATACCACAAAGATAATCCTTAGTGACTGGCTACATTGCTACTTGAAGTTCATGAGGACTGGAGTGACATATTGGACTCTCTGGAATGGAGACAAGTGACATATTTTAATCGCCTCTCAATATCCAGATATTAAGATCATCTGGAGAAACAGAAAGCTCCATCTCTGACAACCAGCAGGAAGGCTCCTCAAGCCTTCCAGAGAATAAATGGGCTCAGTCTCATTGCTGCTACACACAGGAATTGTTTCCAAGGTGACTGTGTCCTTCTGCCTAAGGACATGAGTCATAAAATGTGCTTTGCTCTCATCCCATAAGATGGGTTTGGTACCTATTTATTATTTTGTTGTCTTCCCAACATCTCAAACCACAGGAGTCATTTATGATTTATAAATTATTTAGAACATGTGTATCTCACATAACCAGGCCAAGCACAAAGAACCAAGGTACTCTCAGGAAATTTAGTTAATAGCCAAGATCTTGCCCTTCAATCCACATTATACTTGATATTTGAAGCAAGTAAAAGAATGTTATAGCATGATCCTGGGTACTTTTGTATTATACCAGTGGATTCTGATAATTTTGTTAAAATATCTACCAAGAGAGCTCATAGGTAGATATGCCTCGCAGAGAAGATACACAGGAATATTACATCAATAAATTGAGTCAATCAATAAATCATCTCCCCAAAAGAAAAATCCCATTTTCTTTTCTTTCCTCTAAATAACAACACCTAACCCTGACATACCAGCTAAGCTCAATGGCAAGGAACTTAATCTTGGCTTTAAGTTACTCCTGGTTTCCTTTCTCTGGGATTTGCTCAGATCCCAGGGTTCCCTCCAGGAGCTGAGATCTGGAAGCCACTTCTGAAGCGGGTAATCAGTCCACTCTTGTTATCATTTGCTCTCCATCTGTCTCACTCTGCCTGGACCCTGGGATCTGGCAGCTTTGCTCCCTCTACAATTAGTCACTGGAAAGTCTGGGAGATAGGAATCCAGCAGCCAAGCTTCTAGATGGACCAGGTGTTATCTCTCACCCCATGTATTTGCCTAGGCAACTCTTTCGTTTCTATATGCTTCTAGTCTCTCTTGGTTCTACAAATCATTTCCCTTCTAATTCTCCTATTAAGAAAATGTCCCTGTTACACCAGATAGAAAAGGCTGTTAGATTTAATGTCTTTGTTTGAGACATGTAAAAAAATGTGAGACAAAAATGAAACAGAATATTTAAAAAAAAAAAAATCCAAAGCTCCTGGCCTTAAGGGCATGGAGAAAGTGTGCCACACACAGAAAACATGAGTATATTTATTCACCAGCTCCTGCTCCGCTACTGTTCTGTGTCTATTAACAGCATCTGCACTGACATTTTCCTACTTGGCATAAATGAGAGTTGAAGTTCCCGCTTGTCCCCTGAGGTATGTCTTTGCATTTTTATTTATTTACTGTGGTTGATTTCTGTTTTTTTTTTTCCTTCATTTTATTTTATATGTATGGTACGAGTGTTCTGCCTGCATGTATGCCTGAGCACCCTGTGTGTGCTGTGTCCAAGAGGGCATTGGATGTCTGTAACTGGGATTACAGTTGATTATGAATTGCTATGTGGGTGCTGGGAATTAAGCCTGGGTCCTCTGAAAGAGCAGCCAGTGCTCATAACCTCTGAGCCGTCTCTCTAGCACAATGAATGACATCTCATTCAAATACTTCTTATTCAAGTTTGCATAAGTGAGAGGAGTGGCCCTTGGACCTGAGGAGATTCGATGCCCAGTGTAGGGGAATGCCAGGGCAGGAAGGCATGAGTGGGTGGAGGAGGAGTACCCTCATAGAACCAGGGGGAGGGGGGATGGAATAGGGGGTGGGGGGGTGAGACCTGGAAAGGTGATAACATTTGAAATGTAAATAAAGAGAATATCCAACAAAAGGAGGAAAAGTAAATAAATAAATAAACTATTTTCTGGACAATTAAAAAAAAAAAAAAAAAAGAGCAAGCCTTTTTTAATGATTTTCTTTCCTAACTTTTTTGTACTTGATAGAGTTTCATGGTACCCAAATGAGTTGGTTTGAATAGAAATGGCCCCCATAGGCTCATATTTTTTTTCTTTTTTCTTAGATATTTTCATTATTTACATTTCAAATGTTATCCTCTTTCCTAGTCCTCCCGTATCCTCCTATCCCATCCTCCCTCCCCCTGCTTCTATGAGGGTGTTCCTCCACCCACCCACTCCTACCTCCTGGCCCTGTTACTCCCCTACACTGGGGCATCAAGCCTTCACAGAACCAAGGGCTTCTCCTCCTATTGATGCCTGGCAAGGCCATCCTCTGCTACATATGTGGCTGGAGCCATGAGTCTCTGCATGTGTACTCTTTGGTTGGTGGTTTAGTCCCTGGGAACTCCGGGGGGGGGGGGTTGGGGGGAACTAGTTGGTTGATATTGTTGTTCTTCCTATGGGATTGCAAACCTCTTCAGCTCTTTAGTCCTTTCTCTAACTCCTCCATTGGAGATCCTGTCCTCAGTTCAATGGTTGACGGGGAGCATCTGCCTCTGCATTGTCAGGCTCTGGCAGAGCCTCTCAGGAGACAGCCATATCAGGCTCCTGGTGGCATGCACTTCTTGGCATCCACAATTGTGTCTGGGTTTGGTGACTGTATATGGTGTAGATCCCTAGGTGGGGCAGTCTCTGGATGGCCTTTCTTTCAGTCTCTGCTCTATGCTTTGTCCCCATATTTCCTCCCATGAGTATATTGTTCCCCCTTCTAAGAAGGACCAAAGCATCCACACTTTGGTCTTCCTCCTTCTTGAGCTTCATGTGGTCTATGAATTATATCTTGGGTATTCCTAGCTTTTGGGTCAATATCCACTTATCAGTGAGTGCATACTGTGTGTGTTCTTTTGTGATTGGATTACCTCACTCATATATATTTTAATGCTGGGTTACCAAGAAGTGACCTAATTGACAGGGATTAGGAGATATGGCCTTCTTGGAGTTGGTGTGGCCTCACTGGAGGAGTGTGTCACTGAGGGTGGGTTTAAAAACCTCAAGTCAGGTCCAGTATCTTGTTCTTCCTACTGCTGCAGATCCAGATGAAGAACACTTAGCTACCTCTCCAGCACCATGTCTACCTACATTACCATGCTTCCTGCCATGTTGATAATGGACTAAACCTCAGAACGTAAGCAAGTCCCAATTAAATGCTTTCTTTTATAGGAGGTGTAGTGTCATAGAGTCTACAACAATAGAACACTGACTAAGATACCATGTGTATCAGGAATAATAAATATATAAATCAATCACTCCAGAGAATCATCTTTAAGGCTATTCTACATATACAACTTTCTGTTGTTAAGAATAAAAGGAAATTTTATACAAATGAGATCAATATGCTTGTTTATTTTTACATAAATAATTAAACTTCAGCTGAATATTTGATATTATAAAATATACAGAATCCTCACCACATTTCAGAGTTAATTGATATTTTAATTTTATAATTGTCAATGCTGAGAAGGCTTCTTTGCATAAATAATTTGCACAAAATGGCAAAAATATATTTAAGGCCATTTCATAAATTGTTGGAAATTATTTCCTAATCACTGGCAAATTCATTTAATAGCTGTTGGTTTTAACTTTGGTTTGGTTGTTATTTTTGTTGTTGTTGTTGTTTATGTTACTCAAGTCAACACCTAAAACAGCAAAATTTTAAACATTCTGTGCCAATATGGTCTAAAGATGTACTAATTTGATACTCACATGGGAAGGAGTCAGCTGCAACATGTAAGTCTTGAATGCACACTGTGGTATTTCAGAAAACACTGGTCAGCATTGTTTGGTATGGCTTCATGATCATCATGGAATGTGTGTGCTAGGTATCCAGAATCTAGGCTATAGTGAAGTTGCATGGTATACAATGAGTAGGCACTTATCAGAAACACCTCAGATTTATTATGGATTTAATTTTAAATTAATTCTGTTTGCTGCACATTCAGAAACATCTTATTGTTGCCAAAGTTTTTTACACCCTTTGCCTTTAGCTACACTTCTGGAGAGGGAATCCACAGTGTTCAAAACTGGACCTTAAAGTGGGGCAAAAGAACGTGTTTTTTTTTTTTTTAAATCAACATAAATTAAAGAAATATTGAGTTTAACATTGAAAATCTGTGTGAAGCTCATGTTTATGAGGAAGCGTAGTGTTTCCATTCTCACACCTTAAATCGTAATTCTAGACATAAAACACAGGCTGTGGAAAGAGGCTCACAACTGATTCAAAACTGGCCAGCGGCAAGAGACTTCTGCAAATAATTAAGAGAGGAAATTGGAAGATCAAAGATGAGCAGGAGAAAAGTGTGGCTGAGGTGTGCTTGTGAAGGTGGAGTGGGGGCTCCTGCTACATAGGCTAGGAAGAACAAAGTTAGAGACGCTCCCTGGGAGTTCCAACCCCAGCCCAGCTGCCTTACTAAATACAACAAACAACACCGGAAGGAACCAGCTCTCAGTTTAATTCAGATAAATGGAGGTATGGAACTAAACAATCAGCATTGCTGCCCACAGAAAACACAGCAAAACTTAAAACATATGGGACAAGCCCAGGCGAGACAGATGGGTGCATCATGGGAGAAGCCCAGGAGGGAAAGCTGGGTGCATCATGGGAGAAGCCCAGGTGGGAAAGTTGAGTGCATCATGGGAGAAGCCCAGGTGGGAAAGCTGGGTGCATTTCTTATTATTCCAAATATAACTGATCATGTGAGTATCACCTATAAGACGATTAAACCAAGCTGAACAAAATATTTACAGGGTGCTTATTTTGTAATGATGGCTTTGTAACTATTATGTTAAATGTCTCCATCATTGCCTCACAATTCTGCCCAGAATAAAAAGTAATTCATGGAAAATGTGTTGATGTTTTTAAGAAAGAAAGAATAAAAGCAACCGGAGTCATTTCACTTTATTGTAAATTAAAATAACTGGAGTTATTTAACTTTATTGTGGAATCAATTAAAATTTTCTTAAAATTTTTAACTTTTTTTCTTATAATTCTACATTGTTTTAAGATAGTATGTAACTTTTGGAGTAACTAATGTTTACCTACCTTAAATGTAGTTTAAAAGTATCTGAACTATTTTTAAAATAGTTCATTGCTACTACACAAAAATAAATCAAGCCATACAAACATATACACTATTATCATTTTTTTCTAGTCAGTTTTAAATAATAAGTTAAGAAATTTGGGGCTACAGAGGAGATGGCTCATGGTTAAGATCAAGTTCAGTTTCCAGAACCCACATCAGACAGTCCCTAACTACTGTAACTCCAGAGGCTCTGACATCTTCTTCTGGTTTCCACAAGCACCTGTATCCACAAGCACATACCCACAACACAAACATACATATACACACCACTAAGCTTGAATAAGGCTTTTCTAAAAAAAAAAAAAAAGAGAGAGAGAGAGAGTAGATTTAAGATATGCAAAAGCCAGGGGTCTGTCAGGAGTTACATATGAATATGTATATGATGTATATGTATGTGCATGTACATGTATATGTATATGATGTATATGTATATGATGTATATGTATATGATGTATATGTATATGATGTATATGTATATGATGTGTATATGTATATGTATATGATGTGTATGTATATGATGTGTATGTATATGATGTGTATGTAATATGATGTATATGTATATGATGTATATGTATATGATGTATATGTATATGATGTATATGTATATGATGTATATGTATATGATGTATATGTATATGATGTATATGTATATGATGTATATGTATATGATGTATATATATGATGTATATGTATATGATGTACATGTATATGATGTATATGTATATGATGTGTATGTATATGATGTATATGTATATGATGTGTATGTATATGATGTATATGTGTGGGAAAAAACCGGTGGGCCGCAGCAGCAAGCCCCTGGGCCCAAGCGGCAGCGGCCCGTGACCTGAGAGGTGGAGGCTGCCTGGAGGCTTCCAGGCAGCCTGTGTCTTGTACAGGAGGAAGGTCCCAGGTTCCATGGGCTGGAGGCTTCGTCGGCAGCAGGCCCTGCAGGCCCCAATGATACGAGGAAGTCCTTGGTTCCAAAAGGCAGATGGTGGATGGATCTGGATGTACCCCCCCAAACTCAGGGCAGACCTGGGTTAAATAGGGAGGGAGAAAGGGGGAGGTTCTGGGGCAATGCTTAATTGGCTCCACCCTTTGACCTTCATTAGTATGTAAATCTCTAGGGCCTGAGGCCTGTAGTTACACCCTCTACCTCTGCACTTTGGAGGGGCTGTAATGGCCTACGTGACTGAACAATGTAGGTCTATGGAGACTGGACTGCTTTTCAGGACCCTGAGTTCTGGGGACGTAGCCGAACTCCTGCCGTTTCTCCCTTGGAGTCTCGGGGTTCTAGGCCCATGCCCAGCCAAGAACCAGGATACCCTTATGCAGTCCCACATATATGTATATGATGTATATGTATATGATGTACATGTATATGATGTGTATGTATATGATGTATATGTATATGATGTATATGTATATGATGATGTATGTGTATGTGGATGTATATGATGTATATGTATATGATGTACATGTATATGATGTATATGTATATGATGTATATGAATATGATGTACATGTATATGATGTGTATGTATATGATGTATATGTATATGATGATGTATATGTATGTGGATGTATATGATGTATATGTATATGATGTACATGTATATGATGTATATGTATATGATGTACATGTATATGATGTATATGATGTACATGTATATGATGTATATGTATATATGAAATGAGGGCAATACATAATCTCATAATGAGACTAGCATATTCTTCCCTGAAAAAATGTCAAATTCATGCAAACATTGAGCATCTTGACTGGGTCATACACATATGAATATTTTTACATAAACACATCGGCAAGCCTTCCACAAATTTTTAGAAGACATTATAAGAAGTTATGAAAAATCATGCAGTTTGGAAGCACTCAGAGCAGTGCTGGGTAATCTTTCTAGAGGTGGAAAGACATTAAATAAAGAAATGGTTTCAAGTTCCAGGTCATGACTTGTTGCTTCTCATTCAAGAACATTTTTAAATCTAAGATCCATCTGAGATCCCTTATCATAGCATCTAGAATAAGTTGGTTTTTTGTTTGCTTTCTGTTTTGTTTTGTTTTGTTTTGTTTTGTTTTGTTTTTAAGACGAGGTCAAAGAACAGCTCTGGCATCAGGGGTAGAAACGGGCCATCGGATGACAAATCACTAGGGAGGTGGGCTAGGAAGCAGTGGCGGCTTGAAAGGATTCTAAAACACCACCGTACAGTATCAGAGACTTGAGGGATTGTTTATGTGCTAAGTGGAGAATGACAGCCATAGAGACATTGTTTCACTTCTTGAGCAGCTGATACCGCTGTGAGCCTTCCACACAGGGAATGTTTGAGTCACAGCGATGCTCAACTGGAGCACAGTGAAGGCCGAGTCTCTGAAAACCTTTCACATCCTGGGAAGATTTCAAGAATCACTAGCTTCCCTATAAAATGAGCCTCGATATTAAATATGTACCCGAAGCAATGTGTGAGACCAAATGCTGACTTAATCTGATGAACTCAAGTTAGACAAGAAAATCCCCTTCGTGACTCTTCTCCATTTATGTTCAAACACTCTTGAGAAGTTTTTCGAGCCTGTTGATGCCCATGCAAGGCACATTCTGCAAACAGACAGAAGACTTTGTTCAGTAGTTCCTTTCATTCAGAGCCTTTCATGAACTGTGAATTCCCTCTAAAAGCACCTATCAGCATGAATAAACTGATAAAAGCAAACGTGTGAAATGCCTTTCACTTAGCTAACAGGCATGACTCCAGACCCTGGAACTCCCACTGCTTTCATCTGAAACCCTACCCCGCCATGATAGTAAACACAGTTTGATGGAAGGTCCAGGACTGAAGTTACAAGATCCTTGGCCTATTGTGAAGCCATGGTTAATGGCCAGCTTTGTCAGGCATAATCCATTCCCGTGCAGTCTTTTAGATCACCCTGTGACTGTGGTATTCCATTTTGCACAAAAAAAGTCAGATTAATAAATCCATTCGGCCTTCCCAGAGCGCCCATTTATACACTGGTTCCTTCAGCAACTGCCACGCAGGAGATACTAGGGTGACAAAGCGGAGCTCACGCCTCCAAAGCCCAGTAAAGATGTCATGCCAGCAGCTAGGTTTATAAAAATAAGAAGGGAGAATGATAGAGCTGTGGGATATTGATTAACTCACAGCAGCTGGGTATCTCAATCACAGAGAGGTCAGAAGCACAGAAATAGGAGTGAAGACCTTGAAGGAGATCAGCACAGGGCTTATCAGAGCGCAGACCTAGAATCTGAACACCCAGAACTTGTATTCTCCCATGTACTACTGGACTCCCTAATCATCACATATGCATTTATAAGAAAATTTCCAAAATGTCAAAGGATCTGTGTCAAAAAATAAATAAATAAAGATAAATTAGAAAAATAGTAGCCAAAAAACTTCATTAAAATCCACGATAATTCTAAATATTGATTTTAAAAAGACAATGAAAAATAATGCTGATAACTCAGCAATAATGAACATGCATGCTGGCACATCACATACAGGGTTCACCATGTAGCTGAGGCAGAACGCTTGCCTTTATTTCCTCACTTTGGGGAACAAAGCTGTCACCCCCATTCCCTGTATGTTGGGAAGTAAATACAGGGGTTTGATTATGGTTGGTGAACATTCTATCACTGAGCTACAACCCAGTTCCTTAGATCCTTAAATTTTGTATAAAAAAGGAGGGGGTCTTGATTAGAAGATTTACTCAGCAACTGAGAGAAGTGTGAAAGAGCCCTGGTTGATTATGAAGAGAGAGAGCCATGAGTAAGCTCCATTCGTATATTAACACAAAAGGCCACATGAGAAAGTGCTGAGAAAGACAGAAGATTTCAGGAGAAATAGGAAGCCCTCTACTCCCCGCCCCCCCCAAAAAATGCTAACTTACTTTGTAAACTTCCATAAAACATTTCAAATCTTTCCTCCAGAAAAGCATCAGGCCCAACTGGCTTTATAGAACTATTCCATGTTATTCCCCTTGTATATGAACATTTCCAAAAGGAGAAAAAAGAAAGGAAAAGACCCCAGTGTGCAGCACCAGGTTTGCACAGGACAGGAGGTGACAAGTATCCAGAACAGTGTCAATCAGCAGCGGAGACCCACAAATCAAAACTCTTAACAGAGAACTAGCAGATCCAACATTATCATTGTTTTTGTTTTGTTTTGTTTTATTTAAGTAGAAGGCAAAGTTGTATTAATTCTGGGGATACAAGAGTTCATTCACCAATGAAAAGTGGTGATTCCTCACACCAAGAGATCAAAGAGAAAAAGCATAATCATCATGCTAGGTAAAGATCAATGTATTTATTTAATAAAGCATCTATTCATAATAATTGAAGTCTTACCACACAAGAACATTTTTTAAATCCATAGCAAGATGAAAAGCCTGGTGTGTGGAATCTCTGATACTAAATATTTTGAAACATTTTCTTTAAAATTGACCTCCTCTAAAATTATGATTTCTATACAGCAAGAGACAGCATAGAGTATATGAGAGACAAAAAATGAGCAAGAGATGGTAGACACAGAACAAACAATAAAACAGTGTGTAATATAATCTGCCTCAGTCCAGTAGGCTACTAGAACAAAATGCCTTAGGAGTGATACATAACTGCTGATAAAATAAAAGAGGAGATGGATTGTCCATAGATCTGGAGGCTGGGAAGCCTGAGATCTAGATACCACAAAATTTCGTGACTGGTGAGGGCCTCCACACTCCCTCAAAGATGGCTTCTTTGAAGTCATCCTGCAAGCACTTCTTTCTCCAAAGATGAAAAAGGCAAACCATGTGTCCCAGGCCTGATTTAGGAGCCTGAATTCCATTCTGGTGGGGTCTAGTCATGAACAGTGACCTCTCAAAGGCTCTGCTTTTAGCAATGTTTCATTCAGGATCAAGTTTCTACATGAATATTGTGAGGACATTAAGATTCAGCACCATAGTAGAGTCACAGATACTGTTAAGAAAACACAACCCTGTTGAACTACTGGTAATGGACACAAACAGCCGTTCACACAAATGGCTCAAAATCAGGAAAAAAGAAAGATTCTTTAGCTGTAACTACTAAACTGTACATTAAGACCAAACCAAGATACCACTCGTGCTTTAGAGTGTAAATTTCATAAAGCCTGATGAATTTAAAATTTGTTTATGGGGCAGAAGGAGTGTCAGCACAGTATGGCTATACTCAAAACAGCCACTTTGGAATTCAGTCAATCTCAGTACTTGTATACTTTACTGCAACTTCAGCAGGCACTTACTCATGAATATAAAGAATATAAAAATAATCTCTATAATAATTAGTGATGGAGAGGTCAGGGGGAGAAATCACCAGACATCCAAAAACAACAAAATGGATAACCTGTATCCATTCAGATGAAATAAGAAGATAAAGCAAATCCTTCTTGGGTACAGTTTCCTGGGAATACCACCATGACCTGCAGATATCTGGAGGGTTCTGCAGGGTCTCTTGGTCTGCCTGGCATCACTGGTCTACCTAGGAAATCACAAATATAAGCCACCTCTGCTCTCATCCAGACCTGTAATGTCAGAATATACACGTTCGCAAAATTTGTGTGCATTTTAAGATACGAGAGGAACTGCCCCAAGTGTCACTCAGTATATTCTCAGTTAGCTATACCCTTCATTCTGTACAGGTAACTTCCTAAACGCTAGCTAGAGTAGAAATTGAATACTACTTGGCCTTAGTTTCCTGGAGCTCACATACCAGCACCTTATATATACATACATATACTATTTATGAGTACTACTTTTATATATGTACATGCACATGCTAATACATACATGTTCACAAGTTGAATGGTCTCTCATGATTAAAATAAGTTTTTCTTTCAATTTCTTGGTATTTGATAATTTGATGGAATGCTAACATGACCCATGTGCTTCCTCCTTCTTTTCTATCTTAAAACATCCCTTCTCACAATAGTGATCTCGGCTCCAACTAGTAATACAACAATAGTGTCTTCACAAACTGTGGGTGACCTGAGTCACTCCACTGAAGAAATGAAGAAATGGAAAAGCTAACATAAGACAACCTGAATTCTGGATGCCTTTTGCACTCAAGCATGCAGCAGAGAGCACAGATTTTAGCTCAGTCCCCTGAGCTGCCCCTGAGTAGCCCTTTAAGTGATTTCAGGATAATCAGCTCAGATGGCAACTGGTGCAGGCAGATTTGAAATGAAGTGTAAGTCCCTCTGGTGTATATCTGCTGTGCCGTACAATACAGCTGTGATCCTCCTAAAGTGATCCCCAGTAGACTCTATTCTAGTTTGCTTTTCTGTTGTTGAGGTAAAACTCTCTGACCAAAATCAACTTAGGAAAGGAAAAGGTTTGTGTCAGTTTGAAAGCTAGAGTCCATCATCAAGGGGAGTCAGGGCAGATTGCTACTCCACAGAGCATTACCTCTAACCAAGGAACTCATAGCCAAGGAAGTCTGACAGAAACCATAGAGGAATGCTGCTTGCTGGCTCACTCACAGATCCATGTTTATGTAGTTTTCTTATATTACCTAGAACCATCTACTTGGGGAATGGTACCACCCACAGTGGGCTGGATACTCCTACATCAAGTAACAACCAAGATGAAGCCCGCACAGAGATGCCTATGGACCAATATGAACTGAGCAGCCTCTCAGTTGAGACTCCCTTCTCATATGACTCTTGAGTTATGTCCAGTTGATGGTTAAACCTAACTAGGATAGATCTCATTTGCATCAGTAAATACTTTTAATTATGTATGTATATGATACTCAATATAAAAAGAAATGAGTAATAAATTATAATAATGAGAAGTGTGTGTTTCTAATTTAGATTCTTGGGCTGGAAGACATAAAGCATTCTAAGTCTCTACACATAGGTGTCTACACACTCTGAACAGAAACACAAAGGCTGAAGCAGTTATAAGATTTCTGATACCCATATCAGATACAGGTGTGCGGTGTTATGCTTAGATGCTATGCAGTGTTGTTGCTATCTCTGACTTGAATGAAAATTCATTTTGGTCAGAGTTTGAAGCCCAAAGTGCAAATAGTTCTCAACTCACCCAATAGTTTTATTCTTAAACCATCATTAAGCTCCAGTCAAAAGGTGAAGAAAAAGCAAAGGTAAAAAAGGAAAGAAGGAAGGGAGAGAGGGAAGGAGGGGAGGAGGGAGGGAGGGAGGGAGGGAGGGAGGGAGGGAGGGAGGAGGAGGAGGGAGGGAAAGAAAAGGGATGTGGTTCTGTCTAAATAATTTTTAAGCAGATTCTTAAAGAGAAAAACCAACAGCAAACAGACCTGGAAGATTATCTGATGAACCACGAGGAGTTTTTCAAAACACAACACAACTTTCTGTTGTGTGGTCTTAGCAGAATGTATTCTGTTCTGGATCCTTATCTAATAATCACTGTGACACATCTGCCCCCCCCCCCCATGTTCAATGTGGAGACAAAAACCACCCTTGCAGACTTCGCTGGACAAGGGTTCCTCTAGGAGGCAGTACTGCCCCACAGAGACATGCTCTAAGCAGGAAATTGCTGCACTTTGGCCCCAAGCTGCCTTTGGACTTAAACCAATTATCTCTTGCTCCAGGAATGCTTCCAGTGGACATTTATTTCCATGGCTTCTGAATCTCCCTTCAAATACTGTGTGTTCCTACCCATCAACAGCAGGCTACTTACATTAAATACCCAAAAGTGTTGCAAGCTAATTCAAGTCACACGTTGATTGCTTATATTAACCAAAGCGAAAATGTCTATCTAGTGTCAGATTCTGGTGAATGTCATGTGTCAAGGGTTTATCTCATAGAAAGCGAGTCTAGTTTGTAAATATTTAACAGTACACACCTGATTTCTATGAAGGAACCTGAGTCACTTCCTCTTAGTCTCTGTTTTGCATATCCAAGTCCCTTTAACTGAAGTCCAACACAATCATTGACCTCTCCTCACTGATAACATTCAGTGACATTAGCGTTGAGCTCTCTACTTTCCTTTCTCTAGATTAAAAACTGAACACCAGCATCAAAGGAGTAGAAGTGTCTGTTGTTCACTCTCTAAAGTGCCTGTTGCAATCAACTTGTAAGACAACGCACATATTCAAACACTTACACACACTATACAAACACGTATACACGTTGAGGTCTAGTTATATGTAAAAGTAAAAGCTTTTCTTTGTTTAAAAAAAAATATTTGGTAAAGAGGAGGTTTAGTGCAGTTAGGACATTTATGGAAAAATGACACGGAGACCCTGCAATGATTTTGCCATTGTGTTAGCCCCTGGCTAGAGTTCACTTAGTGGGTCACCTGTGGATGAAGCAGATACCTCATCTAACTAAAGCAGTACATTTATCTCAGATAGTTCAAGGAAATGCTCCTAGGACCTTTACGATCAAATCCACACCCTAAGCACAGGAAAACCAGGACACTTCTGCACCTTACCTTGAACTTTGGAATGTGGTAGTAGGTAGTCTCAGAGACACCTCCCAGTTTACAGTGTGTAAAAATGAGTAATTGAGCTAGGGAACAAGAGAGTAAATACCCAGGCAAGCTACCTCAGGTGGATCCTGGTAGTCAGGTTGCTCAATTGTCTATGAAATTTTTCATAAACATACTGAAGCTTCCAGAAATTGTCAAAAGATATTTCATATAAATTCTACACTTTTGTGGGCTGGCCAGATGACTCAACAGGTAAAGGCACATGCTACCAAGCTTGACAACCAGAGTTCAGATTCAGGACTCCACATGTAGAAGGAAAGATCCAGTTCCCCAAATTGTCTTCAGACTTCCTCTGTGTGTGTGTGTGTGTGTGTGCGCGTGTGCTCGTGCGTGTGACACAGGTTCCTTGGGCAGTTGTTCAAGCTTCTGAAGTGAAGTAGCCATTCCTGGGACTATTTTAATATAATTCTGCTGATTCTGCTAAAACTAGTGTTCTGGTGTTCACAGACTTTAATGCACATCACTGTTGTTAAAATATAGGTTCTGAAAGGTTGGAGAGATTACTCAGTAGTGAAAAGCATTGGCTGTTCTTGCAAGGGAGCTGATTCAGTTTTAGCACCAATGTGGTGGTTCACAGTCATCTGTCATTCTGGATCTAGAGAATCTAACACCCTCTTTTGACTTCTGTAGGTACTAAGCACATACATGGTACACAGACATACATGTAGGCAAAATATTCATATACACAAAATAAGAAAAATACATGATTAAGAAATTCACTTTTGCATATCGATTCCAGAGGAAAAAAAAATCTTATACATCTTCTAGTTACTCCTTTCAAATAGTTCTTAGGAATCTATCCAA
Organism: Mastomys natalensis; assembly: GCA_021653895.1. Taxonomy (NCBI): domain Eukaryota; kingdom Metazoa; phylum Chordata; class Mammalia; order Rodentia; family Muridae; genus Mastomys; species Mastomys natalensis. The sequence goes on along the minus strand of JAJTUV010001525.1, from coordinate 497,039 downwards.
ATGTATCTTTTAATGTTGTTTAAATTAGATCTCAGGGTTTAAAACATTGCAAGGAGAATAATCACACCATAGAAAGGAGAGCCAGCACACATTCAACGCATAATATATTATGAATTATTTCCATTCGTAATAAGGAAACAACAAACCTGAGGTAGCCAAATTAGTTAACAATGAATATAATGAGCCAGACCCTTCGCTGTTTCTAAAGACATATTAATCCAGGTGGAATAAACAAGGCAAGATGATAGAAACACTGTCTCCACTCTGCTCCTCCCTCTTCACAGAAAACCCCCAAGCCTGACCTTCGGATTCTGTCTGCATGACAGCAACATAATCTGTTGAAAAATGTCAAGCAACATTTCATTTCTGCTTAACCTAGAGCAAAACAATAGTTTATTTATCTGGTTGTTTGTTCACTTAACTCACTAAAGGGATGAGCGCTGGCACTGTCCCAAAACAAGGGCAGATGTGGAAGAGCAAGTTTCCTGCTCACCTTTGAGCCTGTGCTTAGAATCAGGACAAACTGGGACAAGGGCAATGCCTTGCACCAAAATGTGGAAAGATTTTCTGACCCATGCCAGACCCATGAGGTCTTGACCCTCAACTCGGCTGTGTCATTCCCCAAACCTCTCTCTTCCTAAGAACATCCAAGTCTTTGTTCATTATTTTCAGCTCCACTCTTTGAGGCAGGTGATTCTTTTTTTCATTTACGTAGGTGTTTGGATGAGACATAATCTTAATGAAGTGAATATCTGAAGGAAACAGGAGAGTTCAGAAGCTGATGGAGTAGATTTTAAGAGCAGCAGGTCATAACCCCAGCCAAGTACACAGTAGGTTGTAAACCTTCATAAGAGTCTCTAAAGGCAGAAGAGGGATAGGACTCACAACATCCCTATGACTGTACTTCCAATATTGATATCACATAGTCTACAATTCTAGTCCCACACTGTATTTCATAGTTCACTAGAACCATTCTCTGTTAGTAACCACAATACTTAAGAATGCAAACACCGCTGATATTTGGGATGTCATAAGTGAAAGTTATATTGGTCTAGCTCCTCGGCCAATATTAGAAATCACCCAAGTACCAGTCATATGTAACATGACAGTATCATGATCACCAAGGATGTTAGCAGGATGTGTGTGTTTGTGGAGGTTAGCACAGGCAAGTTTTGTTGTATGATTAACACAGTATTTGGCCAGTGGCCCTGGAATTGGCCAGTTTGATAGTCAGAAGATGCTTGCCCAGGGAGTGGTACTATTAGAAGGTGTGGCTTTATTCAAGTAGGTGTGGTCTTGTTAGAGAAAGTGTGTCATTATAGGCATGAGCTTTAAGATCCTCATCCTAGCTCCCTGGAAGCCAGTCTTCTCCTGTTTGCCTTCAAAACAAGATGTAGAACTATCAGCTCTTCCTATATCATGCCTGCCTGGATGCTGCCAGGCTCCTGCCTTGATGATAATGGACTGAAGCTCTGAACCTGTAAGCCAGTTCCAATTATATGTTGTCCTTATAAGAGTTGTCTTGGTTATGGTGTCTGTTCACAGCAGTAAAACCATAATTAAGACATGCAGCTACATAATGCTTGCATGCAAAGCTTGAGGAACATTCAGAGCCAGGAAGCTGTCTTCTACTCTTCCCAGTGTCCTTGGATGGCATGGACCCTGAAACAGCTCAAGCTTGTCACTAAGTATGATTTGCTAGTCAACTATGAGATTCTTTCATGGAATATTGTCACTGATATATAATAAAGGTTTTCTACTACATTCCTGAAACAAACTCCCAGTGTGTTACCATTAAAGACTTCTTTATAAAACTGCTTAGGAGCCAGAGAAATGACTAAATCAACAAAGGCAGTTGCCACTGAGACTGACTTCCTAAGTTAAATCTCTGGGTCCCCACATAATGAGAGACCCATTACGTAAGGGAGAGAACAAACTCCAAAAGTTGAACACTAATCTCCATATGAGGACCATGTCAGGTGCCCTTCACAAATACTCACGCACACATGCATGTACACACATACATGCACACACATACATGTACATGTATACACATACAACAAATAAATTAAAATGTATTTAAATTTTAATCCCCTGAATCACATATAAACAGCATACCATAAAAGAAGAGTTTTCATTGATATTTCATACACTAACCATCCCTTCTTTCCATTTCCTGGTGCTTGATAAAGTTATACAAGGAAGAGAAACAAAAGAAAAACTAACACATTCAGAGTTAGGTATAGCCTGACAGGATTCTCTTTAATAATTATGAGCATTTTCCTAACAAAGTACAGTTGACTCATTTGGTATTTTTCTTGGCCTGGCACAGGGGCCAGGAAACTGTCCCAGATTTGTAATGACAGCCTGAACAAAACTAGCATAACAAAGACCCAGGGCATCTTTCTCCCTAAACTTACACCATTTTGCTAATTTTTTTTAATGAAAGTTCTTCTTTTGTTCCGTTTTACAAAGAACATAAAACTTTGAAAAACACCCAATTGTCACATGCTGCAGTGAGGCGAGGATCTTCCTGTCTGTGGAAAGAACACACAACTGACAATAACACAAGCCAATCGGGAAGGGGTGTGAGGGACCATTGACATGAACAACTCTCAGAAAGGAAAGGCAGCCATCTTCTACCATACTGCATGAAGATCTTCCATGTGAAAGGAAACAGAAAGACCGGGTGAGTCTGAAACGAGAAACTGGGCCACCTTGAGATGACAGAGCAAGGGCTTCAGGAAATCAGTAGAAACTTTGGATCTAGAGATCATGACTTAAAATTACAAGTCTGAATTGTCGACTGGACCATGATGGGTTTCGTATAGGAGATGGATAGATATAGCACAGGTCTAGTTTCTGGGATGAAACAAGGATGGCTTGAGATCAGCAGGGAATACAACGAAGGGAGGACAAGTCTGGGGACTGGAAGTTTTGTCCTTCCCTCCTGTCTCATGCTCTTGATTCCAACATCACTGGTATCAAGGTAGGCTTTTGGTGAGCATCTTATTGATTCTTGTCGTGAACACGAGTTAAAGCATGTGGAGATCACGTGGTACTTTAACTCTTCCTCGGGTCATTTTCTCTGGTGTTCCCTCTGACCCCTGCCACAGTCCTTTGTTCTGTGTCTTCTTCGAATGACAGACCCTTCCTGAAAGCAGCCTCAGCGTTTCACACTTGGAATTAGAATAAGATTTACAAGAATAGGACTGCACGCGTTTAGTTTTCCCCTTTGTACACAATACATAACTATAGAAGTATTCAATAAGCTTTTGAGTAAACAGTGAGTGGAAGAGTGGCGGGGAGGAACATCAAGGAAAACTCGTCTCTTATTAATGTGAATTTGGCTTTGCCCATTTAGGAAAACTCTCCCCCTGCTCAGCTTCCTCTACCAGTAATAGAGCAAGGAGCAGTGGCTCTTTCCTGCCCTAGAGGAAGCTTGGCTGTGGGACAAGAGACGCGGGGAGCCGTCACTGGTTGCTGTCTTTGCTACCCAGTATGAACGGTGCCAGCATCAGGATGCCAGCTCTGATTAAATTCTTTTGATTCTGGGCTTCCCTCTGACAGAGATGGGGAAAGGGTGTTGGTTCATCCCATCATTGCAGAAAGGGAAAATAAACACAGTTTTCATTTATTAGAGACCAGTATAAGAAGCAGCCCTTCAGAACTCTCTGACATGGCCTCATTACAACATAACAACGTGTTGAGAAAGAGCCCATCACTCTTTCCTACTTCATTTGGCTCCCACCATGACCACACAGCTTTTCAAAACCCCAGTGCTATGTTTTCCAAAATCCACTTGGAACTCCATCACAGCCTCCCCCTCCTTCTCGGCAGCTCCAACCCTCAGCTTGAGAATTAAGGCATGAAACACATGGAAATACAATGTTCCAATCCATCTAATTAATGCATTAAGTCCCTCATTTACATAGTACAAATTTCCCTTTATGCTTTCAGTTGCTTGGCAATCGCTTGCCTCAAGAAAATATATTAGCAGCTAAAACGCTGCTTAACAATAAGAGAAATAACAAAGACATCAGCCATCTTTCAAAAAGCATATTTCAGAAAAGGAAGGGAAAGGGGGAAAAGGGAAGGGAAGGGAAGGGAAGGGAAGGGAAGGAAGAAGGGAAGGGAAGGGAAGGGAAGGGAAGGGAAGGGAAGGGAAGGGAAGGGAAGGGAAGGGAAGGGAAGGGAAGGGAAGGAACCCATCATGGGAAGGGACTTCAAATCTTTAAGGAGCTCAGGAACCAGTTTTGGAAATTGATGTGAGAAAGTGAGTAAGCTGGCATTGGTTATTCTGGCAGGCAGGAGAGACGTCCATTTAAGGTCTGTGGAGCAGATGCTGCCCTCAGATCTGCATAGCAGTTCTTCAAATATGTCTGCCTCATGAAGGCCATGGGGAAGGAAGCCAGGAAGGCAGTCAGGGTGCCTCCAGCATTAGCCCTGGGAAGAGTTTCACTGTCCCTAGAACCTGAGTACTCCAAAACAAAGGTAGATGGTAAACCACATTTGTAACAATGTTCCCCCCAAAAAGTGGTATCAAGCCATACTGCATCACTGCAAATAGACAGATGGAGGGACAACTTTGATCCTAAATTAATCCCAGCTTGTGTCAGAGCACCGCACGTTCCTCCAGTGCTGGAGAAGCCCCAGCTAGGTGAAGGCAAAACTACAGCAGTTAATATCTCTCCATAGGATTCTGCTTCCTCAGAATGCATAGAAAGGAGAGCACCAGAAGTGCACAGCCCAGGCAGAAGGACAGTATGAATTTTCTGGTTTGGAAATAAAAGAAAAATTGTGAGAACCAAGCAGCAATTCCATCCTAACCCCTGAGAAGGCAAGTAAGTTCCTGCCAGGCCCAGAAAAAAAATATAGGAAGAGCATTTCAAATCCAGGCTGTAAAAATGTTTTGTGAATACCTTGGAGTGCTACCTCGGCAGATCACTCACCCTCGTTCATGGCATCACAGATCAAAATACATTTCCACAGTCCCCCTGCCAAATGTTAATACTCTCTGCACTATCTAACAGTTGTGTGTAACACATCAAAATATCGAGAAAATGCTTTAGATATAAAGTTCCTTTTCCAAGAGTACAACAGGGGTATATGACCAAAATGCCTTACACACACATATGCAATTATCACTGAATAAATGGTTTTCAGAAATTCATTTTGCTGTTTATTAAATACTGAAAAGCCTGAATTTTTAACCACCCCTTCCTCGTTTTTGAGATGAATTCACAATACTGAAACCATGACTTGAAGATCTCATGACAGGCTAAGCATAGTGCCTTAGCCTACAACCTCAGCATTCACCAGGATGAAGCAGGAGGTGGGGCAGAATGAAATCAATCTGAGCTACAGAGTGGGGGGTACAGGCTACACACACACATACACACACACACACACACAAAACAAGAAATTCATAAAGTCAAAGTATGTCCATATTCTCAATTCCAAACCGAAGCTCCAGAGGAGGAATACGTTAGCACATCATATCAAATCATACTAAATGTAAACCACTTATCCTTGTGAGATGAGATCAGATTCGCAGTGTACGAAATCAGCACACAGGGGCCTGCTTTCCCACCATATCTCTGTATTGGAATAGACCTTTTCTCAGAATGTTGCTCTTTAGCAATTGTTATATTTACAACTCCTGATAAAAAACAAACAAAGGACTCTGAGAGGGGAAAGAAAAAGGAAGTTATGATGTCTCAATAGGGAAATGTATATAAACCAGGTCAAAATAAACAATTGTAACAAACTGGAAGAATATCCAGTTCCTGATTTGTTACCCCAGTTTGAAGATATCTCCTTTGAAGCCAACATTCTGAGGCACTTTATAAATAGCCCTTTTCTTCATGGGCTGGGTAGCATCTGCTGTCTAAGATGGCCTGGTTTTTTGGGACTGCTGTGAGGGACAGCTTCCAACTTCTAAACCCAGGCAGCAAGCTGTGTGACGACATGCTTCCCAGAGAGGTTGACAGGTTGTGGTGGAAACTTCCCAGGCGCTAATTTCAGAGTCGTCTCCACTCTGCTTCTGAATCTTTGTATCTGTGCAGGTGCCAAGCACTCTCTGGGGAGAACGTGAGCTACTTTTCTCTTTGATGTGAACAAATATTTAACAAGGAATGATATAAAAACAGGTTTGTTTTGTCCCATGGTTTGAGGACACGGTGCATCTTAGAAAGGAATGTTTGGTAGGTGGGGGCAGCTGTCCTGCAGCTGTGGCAGTGGAGCTGCCACATCTGGATGGATGAGGAAACAGGGGTAGAACAGGAAGTGGGGCTTGACTATAAAGTCTTAAAGTCTACCCATTCTGACCTACTTCCTCCATCTGGACCACAACCCCTAACAGTAACACAGCCTCCCAAAACAGTGTCACCAACTGAGGACAAAGTGTTCAAACACATGACCCTGTGACAGGCATACCACACCGAAACTGGTGGGATAGACTGTATTACTGGCTGTTTTCTATAATAACCATAGGTGCCAGTGTGTCCTTTAAATTAACTTCTCTCACACTGGAAGTGGTCCCCCAAGGAGCATCCATTTTAACTTTCCATCTCTTCTATACTGCTGCTACACAGAACTCTGACTTTGCCAGTTCTTGGTCAAAATTCAGCAGACTGAACAGGGAGGGCGGCATCAGTCCATCACTGGAACCTATGCCTGAGCCCTCCTGGCCCTCCCATTCATCCGAAGGTGAGCCTTATGCTTGCTCAGTCCAAACTCCTAGTGTGGGAAAAGCAAGCCTCCAGCTATACTCTTCAGTCTTCATTACTGCTCTATCACAGGCCCTCAAAGAGCTTCACACGCCCAGACCCATCTTCTCTTTGAAGACTAAGAACCATGCTCCTGCCTCACCTAACTACAGTAGTTTGTCCATTTGTCCAGATTGCTGCCCATTCTGTGGTCTCATAATGCTTCACATAGTACTTGTTCTATGGGCATCATAGGACCAAGACCATAACAGCATGAGGAGATGGCTCAGCAATACAAAGCAATGGCTGCTCTTCCCAAGGACCCAGGTTCTATTCCCAGTATCCCCATGATTGCTCATAGCATCTCTAACTCCAGTGTCAGGATCCAATTCTCTCTTTTGGCCTCCTCAGGCACCAGGAACTCATGTGGTATACAGACATAATACATGTAACTACAATATACAATAAATAAATAATACATAAACAAATAAAAATAAATTTCTAAAGAAAAAATGGTAGATATTTCAAAAATTCCATTTTTTGCAGACCTCCCAGTTCTCTTAATACTGATTTTCTTTATGGTAAAGACATACATATGAATACTGGTCTATCTATATACATGTGTACTACACATGTACATATGTAAGTACAACATTCAGAAAGGAGACGAAGAAATAGTAACATTGGGTGACAGAGAGAACAGAAAAGCACATAGCTATCATAAAAGAGGATAGAAAGTTATTTTTTCTAATTTCAATTCTGTCATGACTTTTCTTTCCTTTTCTTTTCTGTGATGGGATACATGTATAAAAGTGTAATTAATAGTAAGGTGAAAACCCTAACTTCCATGGCTTCAGGATGGCTATTCTAACTGTATAGAAATTCACTGAGATATATGGAGTTTGGGGCTAAAGAAGCTCTCATTTGCATTGCATCCTTAAACTGTCTTCATGGTGTTATTCATGAGCCCATTACAATAAAGTGATTTTATTTAATTTTTTTTAAAAAAGGCTGAAAATGTTTTCTCAGCTAAATTAATTCACACAAATTATAAGCTTTATTTTGTCCTTTGAAATCTCCTAGTGTGAGATTTCAGGAGTGTTAGTTAGAAAATAAATGTCATTGGGGCACAGGGGCTACTATATTTTTTACAAATTTAGTGTGAATTATCAGTGTTCACCACGGAGCACCCAATCTGGAAGATTTCTGTGGTAACTAATATTTGTTTATAGAAATCAACACATTGTTCTCAGAGATGCTTTATTTTTCTAACAGGTGGTATTCATCATAGACTCATGGTTGGCTAATAAAAACTCTAAAGGTTAGTAGTGACTGTCAACTTGACAGCATCTGGTATCACCTAGGAGACAAGCTTCCAGGCACACCTGTGGGGAATTATTTAGATCAGGCTAGCCTCTGGGTAGCCTGTGAGGGATTATCTTGTTTAAACTGACTGGATGGCCTTCTTTCATGGGTTTAGCTCCTAGACTGCATGAAAAAGAGGAAGCTGAGGCTGAAGAGGTGACACCAGATCTAAGCACCTTACTGGTATTACAAAGGACCCAACTTGGGGTTCCCACCATCTACATAGAGAGGCTCACAACTGCCAATAACTCCACCTCCAGGTGATCCAATGTCCTCCCTGTTCTGACCCCAACAGATCCTAACTCATGTGCACTTAACCCCACACAGACACACATTTTTGTAATTAAATTATAATATTTTCAAAAGGATAATGCTATCTGGGTGAGATCACTGCTTGTTCTCTTTGATCAAATTGCAGATACAATCTGACTATTTGCTTCAAACTTCTTCCCCACCAGAATGGATGCTATCCTCAAGTTGTAAGCCGAAGGTGCCATGGTTGTATACACTTTTAATTCTAGCCCTCAGAAGGATGAGGCAGGTGAGTCCCTATGAGTTCAAGTCCTCCCTAATTCAGGAGAGCCAAAGCAACATAGTGAGACCCTGTCTTAACCACATCCCCAAAGAGGGGGTAAAGAACTGAGGCAAAATAGACCCTTCGATCCTTAAGTTGTTAGAGTATTTTATTACAACAACAAGAAAAATAACTACGACACAAGTCATGCTAGAATTTTACCTTTGGAACACAAACATTTTACATCACAAATACCCTCTTTAAAACAATGTAGGATGTTTCATGACAGTCATCTAAATACAAAGGCTACACAAGGATATCGTCATAAAACAGCCCCCCCCCCGTGTCAATCATTACCAACTTGATACAGCTTCTTTCTGCACTCAATAAAGTGTATCCTCCAGCACTGAACACACCATTACTGTGCAATGAAATTGCTTGTTGTTAGGTTCAACTAGCAGCCTCTTCTGCTAGAACCACCATGTCATATAAGGAATATTGATGCCTGTATTTCGAAGTGATTGTTCTCAGAGCTTACATCTTCTCCTAGTCTTTTGTAGTGCACTTACAGAGGGCTCCAGCCTCTTGGTCCCATCTTACTTGGTCCTTCTTACTTACAGAGTTCCAGCCTCTGCTCTGTGCTCCTCTTCTCTCAGCCTAAAGGAGCCCATAATCTACTTTATGCTGAGCCTGGACAATACAGAACATCTCAGCATCCCAGCTATTTCACTGCACAGTCTCTCAAAGCTGCTCCACATCCCTTACCTGTACACGTCCATGAAATGCATATTCTAGCTCTCACGTCTGCTGACACTTTCCAGTCAAGCAGTCCCTTCTTTATCACCTCATACACTGACCATACTCCCTTCTCACCCACATGACCTCCACTGCCTTTGAGCCCTGAAGTCTACCCCTCCCCTCTTCTCTGACTTCTTTAAATTCTATGCATTCCATGGGTCAACTGTCACCAGTTTTCAAATGGCTCCCTGGCCCTTGTGTCAAGGCTGTCATCTTTGTGCACTCACATTCCCAGCTACAGATTAACACCTTGGTACCATGAGTCCTGAAGTCACGGTGAAGAGTGGAACATGGATACCTCCTCTTGGTTATTTCTTTTCCTTAGCTATAGTCTATCCTTTTACTAATGGTATAATCAGCTGTTAATCCCAATCTGAGTTATAGCATCTCATGAGGCTGCTTCCTGGAAGCTGTTCCTCATGTCCCACCTGACAATATCCACATTGGTTTCTGTGGTATAGATTTCTCCAGTCTACTTATTGCTTCTTGTCTTGTGAGATTCCAGGAGATGTCAATATACACTTCAGTCTCAATGGCAGCCTCACAATGGATGGGAGAAGGGAAATGTCAAGCCAGCTTCAAATACTGATCAGAGCACTATCACCATTCTAGAATTCTCATTGTACCTCACTTCCCAAGCACCCATGTCTAACACAGTGCTCAATTCTTCCCATGCACCCACTATACTCTTCACCATCTACCATCAGTGGCTGCCTTAGCCTGTGGCTTTCATCCCTCCTGCCCCCTCAGCCTACTTATGGAAGAACCAGCTCCAGTCACCTCCCATGTGTCCTTACTGCAATGTTTCTTTCCTTCCTGAACACTTTTGTGTTGTTATATAGTAGTAATGTATGTGTGTGTGTGTGTGTGTGTGTGGTGTGTGTGTGTGTGTATTTTTAGACTCCATAAGATCAGGGTGCTACACCCTAATTCTGCTTTTATCACTCACGGGCCACCTGTTGTCCACTAGATAAGCCACTAAGGAATTTGATCGGAGCGTGTTTGGTCCGGCCTCTCTGGACACATCCATCTGTGTCTGTTTGTCTTTATCACACCTACTGCCATTTCAAGCGATAAAGCCTGCACTTCTGTACTTTTCCTTTCCAGGCTTAGTCACTTTTATGGCTGTCCTTGTCATATACATTTATTTGATAAGCATACACTTTGTGCAAATTAGTCAATTAACCTCAGCTGCCTAGTCATCTACATTTCTGAGTTAATTCTCAGACATGGCATCTTGAAAATCTCATGAAACCTACAGGCAAGATAAAAAAGGAACTGGGAATCCTGAGTTTTAAAATGCCAGTGCTGACAATACCTATAGTTGTGTGTGTGTGTGTGTGTGTGTGTGTGTGTGTGTGTGTATCCTAGAAAATGTCAACATCTCCATTATAAGATATGATAACATTTTTGAGTGCTCTGTTAATTTTAATTTCTAAACATTTGTTCAGGCATTTGTTAGTAGTAATAACTAAAAAATCTCTAAACACAAGTTAAGAAGTATAAAAATCTAAAAAATTAGAATAACCTTCCAGGGGTTGAAGATATGGCTCAGTAGTTAACAGTACATACTGTTCTTGCAAAGGACCAGAGTTCAGGTAGCTTACAACCTCCTGAAACTTAACCCACAAAGCACCCAGCACCATCCTCTGGCCTCCTTAAGCATGAGCGCTCATACTGACACATACCCCCATCTATACACATCCATACACATAATTAAAACAAAAATAAAATCATTAGGAGATGTTTGGAACATTTAACCTTTTTGTGGGACAGCCTGTGACTCTGAGGAATACATTTTAAATGAGCTTTGTTGATCAGCAATAAAGGTCTCTTAAAGGGAATGCTCTGTGGTGTGATTTAGTTACAGTCTTACAAGTTGTACAGGAAGATTTCAACTTAACACTGGACTTGTTTCCAGGAGACTAAAGAGATTTAGGTGTTTGAGTGTTTAGGAACCTTTACTGCTCTTGCAGAGAACCCAGGCTGAGGTCCCAGTACTCACATCAGGTGGCTGAAAACTATCTGTAATTCCATTCCAGGGACTCCTCTTCACACCTCCTCCATAGGTTCCTGCGCTCCTGCCCCAATGTGCCCACATACATACACTCAAGCACACATACATACCCCCCAAAAAAAATCAATAAAATTTTTAATTGAGTTGTATCCTAGGCAAAGTGTCATAATCCTATGAGATCTGTTTTTGTGCTGTTGGTGGATATGTTCCTCAGCTCGTGTTCATGGTTTCATGTTCTCATTCACTGGGAATATGTTTTTATTTCTTCATTCTCCCAGCCCTTCACTTCTTCCTCCTCTCGGCACTGTTTACAGACTGCACTGTTGACTCCTAAGAGGACAAGCCGAGGGAGGAAAAATAACTCTATTTTCACAAAGCTCACCGTCTAGAGACAGTAACAGAGAAATAAACAATTCCTCTAAAATCAGAGTCAGCATTCTGGGGTTACAAAAGCAGGGCTTCTGGCTAGACGGAGAAGGGGGAAATGCTCCCACAGGAAGTGCAGCTTGAGGAATCTGGAAGCAGAGTGACAGTGTCAGGAAGAAAGATGTACTCCGCAGGGAAAGGCAGGAGAAGAGACTAGTGGGTTGTTGCCATGTATCTGGAGACAGCTGTAATGGGAAGAATTTGGTCAGACAGTTCTCCATGAGCCAAATAATGATTAGATATTTAGTGGGGCAACCTGGAGCCTTCAAGCCACATGATCAATTTGGCATTTCCAAGGGTCTCCCCAGGATCATTGAGATAGGCAGGTGAGCTGTCCTCTCTACATCAACCTCAGTGATACAGAGGGAGTCATGGTCAAATGCCTATTGGTGTACAATGCAGCCTTACTGTCAAAGCACATGTGCTGTTCTACAAAGTTTGGTTCTAGTGATTTCAAAGTCAGTGGTGTTAGCCAGAGCTCACTCTTTGTAATGCTCATCCCTAGGTCATATACCCTCGGATAATCTAATTCAGAGTTTCTAGAGAAATGGCACCCTGCTACACACCCTGGGTATTCACACAATTTATGTTCTGGGACATACAAATTAGAGGGAATCACCAGAGGTCTGGATCCATGACTGGGATAGGATCATCACATATTAAAAACACCCACAGCAGCCCTGCCCTGCCCTCCCCTTCCCCTCTCCTGCAAGCGCTCCTCTCCCATTTCTTTTCTTCTTTTTTTCCTTCTTTTCCTCTCTCTTTCTTCTTTTCTGTTCTATGCTGGCCACCTTTTTCCCCTCCTTTTCTTGCCTGGCCTTCCCAGTAGGAACACTGAATGGGTCAGTGCTGTCATCTTGTCACAGGTTCGTCCCAACGTCTCCACCATGGAGATTGTCTTGATCACCCTAATTGCACATGATCACCCAGGCCTTTGAGTTCCCACAGGACTTTGCACTCTATAATGACTTTTATCATTTTCCAGACGCAACACAGTTTCTTAAATCCTAAGACTTGGATTTTAGTGAATAGTGTCAGAATGTGGACTCTCAGTTCAAGCACCTGACAATGACTAAATAGCTGATCCAGATAGACATAAGGCAGAGGGTGACCTCAGAAGGAGAACAAAAAAGTGAATTTTCCAAATTCACTTTAAAATAGCCCATATCTTCAAGCACCAAGATGAAAATTGGAATCAACCTTAAGAAGGAGATCAGAGGTTGTAGAAATGTTTCATCCTTTTATATATAAAAGAAAACAAACACTTAGATTGTAGATTTTTCTATGGGATTCTGAAGCATCAGTATAATGTCATTCAGGGAAAAATAGAGGTGGAAAGTAACGGGGTTCTTGCAAATAACCCACTAGAGGGTATCGGCAATGAAGAAAGACCTCAAAGGAAGCAAGACTGCAGCAGTTACGGGTGTAATATCTACCAGATGCCCCAGATGTTTTCAAATTACCAAAGTGCAACTCTTTCCCACAGCCCATTTGCAAGTGGACCTGACAGCCCAAGCCCACAGAAATCAAAGACTGCAATCTACAATAAATTCTGCCACGCTAGATGGAACGAATATCTGTCAGATTTTTTTACTTAAACTTCTCTTCCTTTGAGAAAGCAGCATCTGGCCTCAAACCGCACATTTAATTGAAAAATCCTTTAATAATAGCATTAATTTTCATCGTTGTGCATTCCAGCAGGCTGGGACAAGGAAGCGAGCTTTGCACGTGGAATGCAGCCAGACTGGAGAGGGAAGCATGAACATTAGGTACTACAGGAGGTGAGCATTCCCTGGCTATTGTTCCCCTGAGCCTGGCTGATAGATAGCATCATGCCTTGTGATTAAGGAGTAAAACATAGAACTGTTTTCTTGTTGTTGCTGTTTTGATTTTTTTTCTTCCAAAATAGATGATGTCCTTCTAACCAGACAACGCACGTATAGCCTACCAAATGCAAACTGGGTCCATGAGGAAGTCAACAGTAGAGTCCACAGCCAAGAATTCTGACAGGTCTTTGGACAACCTAAGCTATGGTTTCCCTTCTATGTTTGCAATTTCATTTCTGTGCTCTCATTTCATCCTGTACCAATGCTTATCAAGTGTTCTGTTCTCTTTCACTACAACAACAGACTAGGGACCTGTCCTAGAGTACCTTAGCCTCTGGCCCCAGAAACAAGAAGCAGGCTTTAACAGGAGGGGCCCTGCTCCAGCTCTGCAAATTCCTTCACTGTTTAGCAGTTTCCTGGAAACCCAAGGCAGGACTGTAACCCAAAGGCTGTGTGTTCCCCAAGTGTACCACACAGTACACACCTGGCCAGCCTTGCAATGGGTAATCAAGTAATGTAAGTTTAGTCAGAAGGATACCCAGGGAGAAAAGGGAAGTGGAACTTGGAAGAAAAGGCCCCTTCTGGGGAGGCTATGTTCCCTTCAGAAATGCCTGCAGAATTTTCAGAAGATAAAAGGCCAGACTCCCCCACCCCACTCCCACCCGGACTCTATGGGTAGCCCTTTTGTTTCTGAACTGCTAGCTCCCTGGGGTGGAGAATCCTTGGCTGTTGCCATGACTGCCTGTCACACTTGGTTATAAGTCCTGTCTCCTTCTGCCCTCGAAATGTTATGCTAAAATGAGCGAGATGTGTACTTTTTCACTTTTGAAGAGGGAAAACTCAGTCTCCATGAGTTTCTAAGCTACAGATTTAATTTTAAGTCCATTTCCCCGGCCAGCAGAACTCATCTACATGAAGGTACACTGAGAATATCTTATTTTTGTAGTCCATGCCTTTTCAGTTCTTCCTGCTTGTTTTATTGAAAGTCACACGTGATACAGCAGTGTTGCACAACAATAAGAGCTTAATAAATACCAATGGAAAGAGTTGAACTCCCTGGTGGAAATGGGGAGAAAGGACTGAAGAGAGAAGCACAGAGATAGACTTTCAAACAGTGGGCATAAGTCTGACCCTCTCCATATTTATTCCTATTATTAATGTTGGGAGATGAAGCCATTGCTATACCTCTCAGACTCTCATTAAGTGGTAGAAACAACCAGCCAGGAAGGTAAGCTGTGGTTTCTGCTCAGCCTCAACAAAGCTCCTGAATTCTTTGAGAACACTAGAACTCTTTGGGCACCATTCCTTTTGCTCTTGTTCATAGGAGAATGCCAGCCTCGGGAATATATATATATATATATTCATATATGAAATGTGCTTATTTGAAAACCTCAGGGATTAAGAATGCTAAATGACCTGATATGGCTCCTCCATGGAAGACTGGAGGAAAACTGTATATTTTACAGGGATTTCAAAAGGGAGGAAAAGGCTGCCTTCTGTTCTCCGCTGTGTGTTAGAGTCATTTTCTTCACAGCAGCAGGTAGTAGGCACCAAGGGTTTTCTTCAGGATTCACAGGGACTCAAATCCTAGACAAACACCCAAATTTCTAAAACTTTGAAGATAAAATGTTGCAAAAGAGGGAGGAGGTTTCCTTCTGGTTAGACAGAAAAGCTCCAGGTTGGCTGGTCAGAGGTGAGTTACACAACATTGCTCCAAGGTCCAGAAACACAGGGCACCTAGATGCAGAACACAATGGCTAGAAAGAACTTGGGTAGGGACATGTCTCATTACAGGACACATGGCCAGTCTGTAAAGACTGTTAGGGAATCAGGAACTTTCGCATGGAATGCCTTCCAGTAGTAGAGGATGTCATGCATTCTTTTATGCATTCAACAGATATTTAATAATCTCTTTGAGTGAAGCACTATTTCAGGTCACAGAAATATACCGTGGCCACAAAATGAAGTTTCTTCCCTCATTGAACTAACAGTTCAGTTGGATCAAAGTCTTGTACTATTTTGTTAGTTCAAGCAGACACCCAGAGCATCTCTTTCTTGCATTAAAGTAAAGCATCTACTATGTCTTTTAGTTTATTCTCTTGCCTTTTACAGGGTCCCATTTCCTAGGACCCTATGGAAAGGGCAGAACTTGGGGACCTGATACAAAATATGTATCCATACTGTTTTATTTTTTTTTGCACATTTATGCTGGAGTGGACACACACACACACGCACACATGCACACACAAGAACACACAGAAGATACATGCTGACTCAAGGATTGGGTGAGTTCCATTTATCCTGTCTTCCTTTTTTCCCCACTCACTGCTAACTGTTCTGAACTCATCCATGTCCTCAAAAACCATGACACAGCACATTGCAGCAAAGGCATTCTGTGGGGGCTCCTTGTTCACGGCACACCTACTGAACCAGGATTGGACAAACTGGGTCCTCTATCTAAAGCCTACTCATCCCTTTCTTAGTGTCCTTACATTTTAATATAACTTGTCACTAAGAGGAATATAAATAAGCCTCTTCCCACAGCCACTGTTCCAGTTGTCATGTTTGCTACCCGGCACCCAGCCTCTAAAGCAGGGCCTGGCACACAATCTGTGTCAACAAGTATTTTCTGGATGGGTGGAAGAGAGACTGAATAAACATTTTGTTTTCTTATCTGATGCCATTGCAAACAGATGCCCCTCTCCCCCATGGTTGAACACACATCTCTAAGAAGAAGATCCATGTGAAAAATGAATTATACTGAATCTAGAATAGAAGCATCCTACAAATAATATTAATTAGTTGCATTCTAGACATCTATAGGAATGTCTCTGTGTCATAATATGATCATGGAATCCTTGCCATTGTGCTAAGCATTTTACCCAAATAGAGTCTTCAATCCCAGACAGGCCTTCCATTGTATTCATTTTACAGAAGAGAAGACTAAAGCATAGAGCAATGCATGTAAGACAAAGCTACAATGGGTTCACCTACTTCATAAGCATCTCCAGAATGGTGAAGACATACTCATAAAGAGTACGGCCTCCTTACCTCGAGCTACTGCAGCAGGATACACAAGCTGGGTGTCCCAAACACCACTAATGTACTTCTAGGGACTACAAAGTCCAAGGTTAATGTCCTGGCCAATCTTGATTACCACATGGTAAAAGCTTTCTTCCTGGTAAGTATAGAACTACTTGGAAGAAGAAAAGGGAGTTGAGAGGAAGGATCAAGACAGAGAACACTGTGAAATGTCTTCTTCAGAGGTTACTAATCTTAGCCAGGCATGGTGGCACATACTTATAATCCAAGGCTAGAAAGATGTGAGTGGAAAGTTCTATGCCGGCTAGCCTGGGCCATAAAGCAACACACACACAGAGAGACACATGCAGACACACACAGAGACACAGAGACACAGAGACACATAAACACACACATATACACACAGAGACATACGCACAGACACAGACATACACATAGACACACACAGACAAACATACACAGAGACACACACATAAACACACAGAGACATATACACACAGACACACACATAGACACACTCAGAAACATACATACACAGACACACACATAGACACACTCAGAGACATACATAAACAGACACACACAGACATATACACATACACACACATACACACACACACACACACACACAAATAAGCACTCTATCACAAAGGACAAAAGAAACATAAAATGAGAATGAAAGGTTACCTAGATCAGATCTCCACCCTCACAATCTCACCTTGACTATTTCCTACAGATCCTACCTGCAAACACAGGCACACTGTTGGAAAGACTCTGGGATAACATGAGTTTGGAGCAAGGACACAAAGAACCTACAGACTGATCCTTCCTATAGTCCATAGAAGCTTCTCAGACACCTGTTATGTGTTGTCACTTGATAAGATGACTGAGTGTGAGTAACTGCTTGACTTCAAAGATAACACTTCCAAGGGAGAAGACAAATAAACAAATTTAGGGCCCTGAGATAAGTGTCCTGCAAAGATGCTGGAACCCGTGCCTGCAGGGGTCAGAAATGGCTTTGTAGAAAGGACTGTGGCAAGGGATCAGCTTCAGTGACATACAGAACAGAGCAATAGAGGTACCAAAGGCCTCAGGACAGACACTTATAGAGGACTACAGCCAGAGGACACATCAGAATGACACAGAAAGATGGAGACTTCACCTTGATGTCTTTAAACAGGAGCCTATCAAAGAGACTATGACAAAGATGTGTGGCATATAGACACTGGGACCACACTACTAGGAACAAGAAGAACAGAAAGCACCACAGGCAGAGGACTGTAAGAGGCCAGCGATGGAAGCTGAGCTATGCCACCCTGTGATGACACTTGGACAGGACTATGCAAAAATTCTCTCTAAATCCTCTTTTACCTGAGTTGAAACATGCCTTCCTAAGTTGCTTTTCTGTTTAGAGCTGACTGTGTACACTACACAGTCATCCACAGGCTTGGATGTTTAGAGCTGACTGTGTATACTACACAGTCATCCACAGGCTTGGATGTTTAGAGCTGACTGTGTATACTACACAGTCATCCACAGGTTTGGATGCACTGTGGTCAGGATGTCTGTGGAGCTGAGGGTGAGTTTAGAGTAATATTGGCTTGTAGATTCTGCACGAGCCCATAAGTGTCTGTTAAGATGCTTCCATGTTGTCTTTTGTTACAAATAAAAAGGAAGAAGTACTAAGAGGTGACAGCAGGGAGTTGGTGTTAGCCTGTGTGTCTGAATGCGAGAGCAGACATAGATGAGAAGTGATGGGCTAGAAAGCTCTAAGGGCAGAGGAGGCTTTTTGGTGGATGACGAGGAACCAACCACTGTGAGCTAAGCCACCGCAGGCAGGAAGCCGAGTCCCACATTCGCAGAAACCTTGAGTGTGTTCCACGGACATTTTTCTCCCTTGAAATTATCTTTAACCAAAATCTGCATCGCATTATGAAGTTTATTAAATCCCAAGTCAGTGCAGACATCGGGTTCATTATCTTCGCCTCCCAGGGAAGTTCAGTAATTTGTCTTGTAACAATACCCAGTCTAAGTAGGAAACTAAAGGCCAAGTCTCCAGACCAAGGGATGGCTGGTTCTTCCACAGAGAACCCAGGCCAGCAGCAGCCAGGCTCTCAAAAGCCTCACACAGTGGGATTACAAGGTTAAAGGAGCTACTGAAGTCCAAGGCTCGCCTTCAATATTACAAGCTGCTACCAGTGAGTAAAAGTAGATTTTGCAAGCTCATTAGACTAAAGTATAAGGTAAGAATGCCAATTTAATCATTTCAGAGAAATAAATCTGTCACCAAGACTCAGCATAGCCAACACATTCTGTCCCTAAGATTAAACTGCAGGAAAATAACGAACTACACTCAGGACCCTCTTCATTGAGATACCAGGAAGAATGATGACATCAAAGGCAGAGGGTCAGAGGCACCTGTGCAGTCTCTCTCTCTACATGTAATAAACCAACCTAAACATTAACTCTGAAAATTTGTAGCTGCAGAAACCAAAATAATTTGTCAAGCCCAGGGAAAGCCAGCCCATGATCAAAGTATTCCTGGTTAACGTAACTCCTGAGCATTTGGGGCTTGAGAGATGACTCATTGAGCAAAGTGCTTGCTTCACAAGCATGAAGACCTGGGTTTAAATCCCAAGTAAAAGCAGAGCAGAGTGTTGCTTGTCTGTAGCCCCAAGCAGACACAAATGGAACCCAAGGACTTCATGATCAGCTAGTCTAGCTGAAAGTTCTATATTCAATGAGAGACCATGCCTCAATAAAAATAAGTAGAGAATAAAAGAAGACAGCTAGTGTCAAACTCTGGCATGAATACACACACACACACACAAACATACACAGAAAAACAGACAGAAACAGAGACACACAGAGAGAAACACACACACACAGAGAGAGAGAGAGAGAGAGAGAGAGAGAGAGAGAGAGAGAGAGAGAGAGAGGTGGACACGTAAATGGCATCCAACAAAAATTTACTATAATGTTTGTGAACCATAAAGTATAGTTCCTTTCATTAAGCCCTCAGCCCAGAGGTAGCTTAACTCAGAACATCTCTATGGCCTTTGTATTTGGAACATGCTTACCAATGGACTAGAACACTTGGAAGTCCCTCAACCAGAGTGTGTTGTGTCTCTGCTTGGGAGGGTGCTGTGAACACATAACACATATCACCCCCAGGTACTCTTCACAGACCCATAGGTTGTCTAACAGGGCCCATCTTGCAGGTGCGGTGTGATCACCATACACAATAGACCCCACAGCTCCAGCATTTCTGGATAGACATTCTACATCTGTTCTTGCCTGCACTGGTGATGCTGTTGCAGCTAAATGTATTAACACACACACACACACACACACACACACACACACACACACACACACCAGTATGTTTCCTTCTGGTCCAAGAGACAGTGAGTATCTTACTGTGGTGTTTTGATTGATTAAGACTATGTGTAGAAATGGATTCTCAAAGCTACATGTTCTGGGACTGAGCTCTACGTCTTTCCTTGGCTGTCTTGATGGTTCTCTCCTATGAGGATGGCTAACTGTATTCTAATGCCCTTTCTAACTCTGTGGGCTCCCAGTATTTACTGAGTGAGAGCTGAGAGTTGGAGTGGTTTTGAGGAAGATAATAGGAATCCATAGAGTTCGTGGACATATATTTTACATTCTGATTTACATGTAACTCTCACTCCAGGTCCCTGAATCTCACATCTTAATTTAAATTACATGAAAAGCAGAGTTGGCATTTGCTTAAAGCTTTGACTGTATTGCCCTTTGGTCTCCTGAGTTTCCAAAGAGGTGGCACCTGGTATCAGCACCCCTGGGGAACTGCTAGGAATGCTATCAGAACACCACCCTGACATTGGGTCCAAGGCTAGGGGTGGGACCTTCAGTCTGTTTCCTCTGTCAGACTCACTGCATAGAAAGCAGCAGGTAGGTGGTTTTAGATTTTGACATTTTGCCAAACATTATAATTTTATAGGAATGAGAAAAAAAAGATGGGTGGGTATTGAGTATTAACTTGACTCTTCAAAGCCATGGCTATCATTACAAGGACTAGGCAACAATTACCTAAAATAAGGATTTTCTGAGGAATCTGCTTGCTTTTACATAATTAAAGGTTTCCTCACCCACCTTCTATTACACAATGGTACTAATATTCTAGAGAGATCAGCTAATATTTTACAATGGTTTACACTATTTTATTACAAGTTTCTCTGAAACACATGGATCTGTTCTGTCCAGCCCAATTAATCAAACAAACAAAAATAACTTCCTCAGTACCACTTTCCATAACCCTTTCTCTCCAGAATGAAGTCAGCTGTACTCTGATTTTATATAAAGGTCAAACTCCAAATAGATGCTCCAGTGTCACCGTTGCGTAAT
The DNA here is from genome assembly GCA_021653895.1 of Mastomys natalensis. NCBI lineage: Eukaryota > Metazoa > Chordata > Mammalia > Rodentia > Muridae > Mastomys > Mastomys natalensis. The sequence continues at coordinate 475,955 of JAJTUV010001525.1, read as the reverse complement.
CAGCAAAGAGGAAGTAAAACAAAGGCTCTCGGGGTGGGAGGGGAAGGGGAGGGAAGTGAATGATATAAAAAGGTGTAATTTAATATCATGTTAACTCATTCTGCATGATACAAGGTACCGCTGCATCATGGCAAAGACACGGTGTAAAGTATTCCCAGATGATTTGGGGACCATTAATATGAGAATTCCATATTTCATAACATCAACAAACCAGATGAACCTCATCCACTTAAAGCAGAGAACAGTGAAAAGAACAAATGTCTTGTGAAGAGTGGAAATGAGAACAACGTGTCTGAGGTTAAACAGTGGAAATAAGCTGCGGATGTTGTGCATGAAGTAATTATTTCTGCAGTGCCGTTTCTGCATTTAGTTTATAAGCATGTCAGGGTGTGCAATCCAGGCATATTTCAAGGAAAGAAATACCCATCTACATGATGTGTGGAGAAACCAGCCGTATGCTCAGTGAGTTCTACAAAAGTCCCAATAAAACTTAAATGTTGAGCAGAAAACCCCACAGGTCGGAGTACATAGAAGTCGGATGTACCTGTCAATCACTTTGGTTCATGGCAAGCTTTTATGAATCAAGAATCTTTAACTATTTGAAAACCCAAAGAGATTGTGAGGCAGAACTTTTGTTAAAGAACAAATCAAAACAAAACAAAGCAGCAATGACAACAAGAAAAAAAATACAGAGTGAAAGTAAATTCCTATGAAATTCAACAAAGAGGTATAAATATGCCCTATTTAATATCTAGGCTGATTCATCTCTTCTGGGAAATTTCCATGGAAGTTAATGATGTATTAGATGATACATTAATGTTAAAGATACAATGAGAAATCTTATTTTTTTTCCTTTATATAACTTTCCAAGTAATGAGTTGACACAATGAAGAAACTTTAGGTGTTTAATCATGTAGAGAGATTATAATGGCCTTACAAAAATAAAAAGCAAGTATTGTAAAATTATGTTAGCATTTGCAAATTAAGTCATAATAGCTCAGACAGATGAAGTGGACTTGACCCAGAACACAAACCCGGATATAGTTAAATTCAGAGCCTCATTGCTCGATTAGAGTCCATTCTTAGTAAATAATGGATTTGAAACTATTGGTAAATTCATGTTGTCCTCTTCAAATAGGACAGAAAGGACGAAAAACGGGAAAGTGAAATTCCAGTTTCATTTCCTGGTACTGTGATAAAATACTCCGACAAAAATAAATGAAAAAGAGAAAAGGTTTATTTTGGAGCACAGTTCATCAGGGCAGGGAAGCCAAGGCAGCTGGTGGTATCACATCCACAGTCAGAGAAAGGGCTGAGTGCATGCTAGTGTTCTCAGAGGCTTCCCCCATGTTATATAGTACAGAATCCCCATGATCCTGCCCAAGACTAGTATGAGTCTTTCTACAGTGATCAACATAATCAAGACAATCCCTCATAGGCATACTCAGTCCTAGCTTTCAAGTAAATCCAGATTCTGTCATGTTCATATCTGATATTAACTATCATAAGCACGGAAGGTTGACTGCAGCAGGGTGGACTTTGGAGAGCTCTTTGAGTTAGGACAGACAGGTGCCCAAGCATTCAAGATATGTGTGGAGTGTGAGGTTGGAACTAGAACAGAAACCACAGTTCCTGCCATCACAGACCTGAATCCCAGGACACTGATCTCCTCAGTGGGGGAGGGACTGGTACCCTAAAGTATGCCCACCAATGATGGGGTCCCTCCTGAAAAACCCTGTGATAGAGTCTGTGTTTCCTGTTAGATCCTTGAGCACTGTCTGAAAGGCGACGTATAGCGTGTGTCAGACTCCCTCTGTGTTCAGTCTGTCTGAGTATTTGGGGAAATAGCCACAACATTAAGCAGGCTGGCATGTGGAAGCTCACACTCACAATCCCTCACAACAGCATTATTCCCTGGGAAAGTTGCCATCACTCAAAGGCCTCCCACTGCAATTCCCTTCCTGAGTCCTTTTCTAAGCTCTTTCTCTGGACTATGGTCAGTAAGCAAACCGTCTTTACACTGTGTGTGGGTTTTATTTCTAGAGTTGGAAAATGGCTGTCGAAAGCCAAGTTTGTAAATTAAGGTTGAGCAATCTCACTGTGCAACATCAAAATAAGTGTTGCAGCCGTAAAGAAATAGATGTTTTATGGTTTTGGTTCATGAACTGACTCTGAAAGAGTTCCAAAAGAAGAATTTTAAGCATTTAGAACAACAAACTGAAGCTTTGGGTAGTTATTTTCAGGATGTATCTATCAACATGGATTTAGAATTTTTTTCCTTTAAAAAAAAAAAAAATGACATTTCATGTTCCCTACCTGCTTCGCAAGGCACTGTGCATACATATCTTACTCCTTACATTCCGTCATTTGTAGCCCCCATATTGGTCTGTATATTAAATATCTCCCATGGGTTTATAGATTAGACACTTGGTGTTAGTCCTATTTCAGGTAGTTCTATAAACATCAGTCAGTATACCTTAACTAGAGGAAGTAGGTCCCTGTGGGTGTGACTTTGAGTTTACATATGGCTTCTGTCCCTTCCTGTCTCTTTCTCCTTTCTATTGCAACGTGAGGAAACTCTACTCACATGCTACCACTCCCATGAATATTCTGGCCAACCACAGGCCCAGAACCAGTTAGGTAAGTGAACTGACATCACTGAAACCATGAACCAACATAAATCTTTCTTCCTTTCCAGTTGTTTCCCTACATGTTTTGGTCTCAGCTGTGTCAATGTAAGAAGTTCATGTCCTCATCACCTCAAGATAGGTCAGTGGACATTCTTATCAAAATTTAAAAAATGTCAACCTGGTGAGACATTGATTTGGACTACTAGTCAACTCACATGATATGAACAAGAGTAGAATTGTCACTCCTTGTAAGACCCCCAAATTCTGACCCTCTGAATGCCAGTTTGATAATTCTAACTGCCAAGTATTTCACATCCCAGCAGTTGTACATAGGATATTCAACCAGCCATTTACTAAGCTGATACCCACTGTGGGGGACAGAGTAAACTTGGGAACTCAACTGCTCATAGAGGATACAACCACCCCAGCTCTATGGGCCATCATCATTCGCCAATGTTCCCTGATCAGCCACCCCATTAAACCCCTAGGAGTTTGTGATGGAAAAAAAATGTGGGGTTTCAGACCATATAAAATATCTCTTTAATGACAGGGATCAACTGAATTTAATTTCCCAGTTTCTTCCAAGTCCCTAACACATTGTGTAAAAATGCACCAATGCCTTCCTTGTTCCTTTTCTTCTAATATTTTATATCATTTTTACATGTACGTACTCTTTCTTTAAACTCACATGTTTACTTTACATATAGCCAATCCATCTATCACCTAATCTGCGGCAGTACTACATCATCTTCTGTCATGGGAATCTGATATGTCTCTCATCTGTGTCTCTATCAACTAAAATTGTTAATTAGATGTAACATGTATATGTGAATTATATCCACCAGATAAGTAACTACCAGCCCTCACAAAAATGATTTAAAAAATTATTGACTCTCATAGCAACTCTTCTTTATTCTTTTTAGGACTTTAAAAGTTTTACACACAAAATAAACATATGCATGTGTCACAACTATTCTTTTAATTGCCAGGCACAAATCATATACAGAAGAATTTTGTGCACTGATTAGTTCTTTCTATGTATGAAAAATTAAAATACTTATTTTTCAAAAACCAAAAATTATTAACTTTCTATGAGACTCAGCCACTCAGAGGGCCTCTCTTTCCCTGGTCTCGTCCCTGCGTGATCACAATCTTATTAATATATTTAGTTATTTGAAGAAATAAAATTCCCATCCTTAGGGTAAAGAATGTTGACTTCACTCAGAAAGACTGATGGTGCAGAGTGCTTGGCTTTGCTGTGAATATAAAGACTGGTTTTCAGAGGGGTGAAACACTTGCACTCAGAGTCCTGAAAGCCCTGGCTTGGTTTACTTAGCATATCAACCCTTGTTCTTTTCTATAATAAGTACAATGTAGATTTTATTTAAGATGCCTGGTAGGGTGTTGGAGAGACAGCGTACTGATGAAGAACATAGGGACCCAGGTTCAGCTACCAGCACCCACCTGGTGACTCACAGCCATCAGTAACTATATTTCTAAAGGATCCAATGCCCTCTTCTGGCCTGTAAGGGCATTACACACATCTGGTCTGCAGACATCTATGCAGGCAACCACTCATTCACATAAAATTTTAAAAAGAATTTAAAGATCCCTGATGGGCACATAGGCCATTTTTAATTTTATTTCGAAGACTTTAACACTGTGTGACATTTCAGATTAAAGAATAGGAAACATTTTGTGTGACTTACTCTCATTTTTTTTCCCCAAACGTTTGTAATAAAATTGTCTTTAGTGGGATTAAAGTGATAGTGAATTTTTTTCAAAAATAGGAAATAAAAATATTTAAAAGACAAAGTGAACTGAAATTATGATGCCACTAATTAGCCATCTGTAGGGCAAGATGTGAGGAGTAAGACAGTCACAGGACTCACTGGCTGTCCCACCACACCACGGTAGGGCAGCATTTCCCACGGAGGTTCATTCTCTCCGTTAGGCTTCAACCAGGGAACTGACTTCCTGTGACTGTGCTCTCCTGAATTATTCATCTGCTTTCAATCGTCACATAGGAACTAGGGTCTGCCAGACCCTCAAAAACAGAACAAAACAAACAAACACTCAAAATGGGTACTTTTCTGATGACAAGAAGGCAAAATTTGTCAGGGAGTCGGGGTCCATCTTGTCTAATCAGAGTCTCTCCTAAACCCAAGCCAACAGAAGCCTAGCTTAACCAATAGGGATCAGAGAGGAGAGAGTAGCAAAATATACAGCAGCGGAAGAGGATGCTTTACAATACCAGGTCCAGGGTCTTGGCTTCTCCACAGCTAACCCTGCTAATTCTCTACCCTCTCATTTCTATTCATTCCCTCATATGCTTTGGCACACATGAGCATTTGGGCAGAAGTCACATCACAGAAGAAAGTACATCCTTCCTTTTTAAATTCCTCAGATGGGCTCCAGCATACTGGCTTAAATATGTCCAGTACCTCCGTATCTGCCTGCCCATATCCTTCATTGGATCTACAGTTTTAATCCCGGCTTCTGAGACCTCACCCATCCCTTCCGCCGCTGTGTGTGGAACCCAGGAAAGAGCAGAGGAGCTGCGATTGAAAAGGAATCAAGAAGAGTGAGAGGAACCGGGAAAAGCCAGTTCGGGAAAGAAAGTAGTCATCTATGAAAGCAGAAGAAAGGGGAAGAAATGACGTCATCCTTCTGGAGAAGAAAAAGGAAGAAGTGACGTCATTCTTCTGGAGCAGAAGAGAGGGGAAGAAGTAACGTCACTCTGGAGTGGAAGAGAAGGGAAGAAATGACGACATCCTTCTGGAGCAGAAGAGAGGGGAAGAAGTGACGTTATTCTAGAGTGGAAGAGGAGGGAAAAATGACATCGTTCTGGAGCAGAAGAGAAAGGAAGAAGTGATGCCCTTCTGGAAAGGAATAGAGGGGAAGAAGTGACGTCACTCTGGAGTGGAAGAGAAGGGAAGAAATGACGACATCCTTCTGGAGTGGAAGAAAGCTAAGAAGTGCTGTCCTTCTGTGAGGCTTTTTTTTTTTTCCTCCTCTCCCCTTCCTTTCATTATAAACACCTGAGGAACACCCATCTGAATTAAATCATTTTTTAATTCTTCACAGTAGAATGAAGTCATTGAATAGAATTCTGTGCTATCATCACGTGATGATCCCCCTACAAACCATTTGGCCTGGATAGCGAAGTCTGAAATGTCCTCCAAAAGAGAGGATCAGCTGAAAAAAGAAAAGAAAGAAATAAAAAAGAAAAGAAAAAAAGCTTTATTTCCTTTTACCTTCTGCTTGGGTCTGGGAAGAAATATCTGCTCTCTTGATTCAAGGAAAGAATACCTCAACCCTGTTCCTTAGTTTACCTTTTTTGTACGGCTCATTTCAATTCCCGTGTCAAGACATTTGAAGGAATGAGTCCTCCCCCACCTTACCATATGACCAGGTATTTATTGTAGACACAAAGAATGAACTGTGCTGCAAGCACCCCATGTCTAAACATTCGCCATGTTGGAGTGAGATAACCATGAGATCCCTAATTTGTATCACCACATCTCACCTCCCTCCTCCGGCTCTTTAAACCTTCTCCAAGCCACATCAAAGCTCAGATTCCAGGAGGATTTTCTTATTTCCTTCAACACCTTCACCGAATTAAAATCAGAAGCCAAATAACTCAAGGCTTCTTTTCTGTACCCTGGGCATCATTCCAGTGTTGACTCATGTGGATCTGAGATATTTGAACATCTTGATGCTCTCAGATATTTTCTGACCTAACTTCCTTGGAGATTACTTAGTCTGGGTAAAAGATCAGTTCTGAGGTTCCCCTGTATCACAAAGCCTTCAGAATTGGTTGGGAGAAAGAGTCTCCTGTAGTTTGTGATACAGAATCTCCCTGAAAGGTGGTCTTTAAGCTGTCTTCCTTAAGCTTGACAGTTTTGTAAGTGAAATTCTTTTCTTTAGTCATCTATGTAGACAGTAAGTATATTACATTATATAAATTAGTTGGATTCTTTAAATAGCTAAAATCTGTTTGAAAAACATCCCAACAAAGGGCTGGAGAAATGGCTTCATGGTTAAGAAAAGTGGCTGTTCTTCCAGAAGTCCTGAGTTCAATTCCCAGCACCCACATGACAGCTTACAAGCATCTGTAAATCTAGCTCCAAGGGACTCAATGCCCTCTTCTGGCTTCAGGCATGCAGGTGGTGCCCAGACACATATGCAAGCAAACAGTTACATAAAATAATGTTTGCAACAGTCCATGATCCATACAGTTATAGCTACAAAATTGAGAAGGGTGAAGAGGAAGAAAGACTTGATGTTCTAGATGACCTCTTCCCTTTAAAAAAGTAAAATAAAAAACCCTTTTAATGTAACTTTAAAATTTTTAATAATGAAATTAGGTTGGGAGGCATGTGGGAACTTCCGGCACATAGGAAGGACAGAGGTCCCAAACAGAGAACAGAGGAAGTTGTCACTATAGAAAGAAGTCATAGTGATAATGCTCATTCAGTCAGGGAGAGAGAGAGGGAGAGGTCACCCATGGCCACCCCAGCCCTGAGACCTCAGGAATAGGCTCCTAAACCATTCTAAGCCCATTACTGGAAAAGCTCCAATAATGAGCCTTGCTCATTTTCAGGCAAAAAAAAATATATAATAGCTATTAATTTGTGCTTTTCAAATGTATTTACTCATTCATTTGGCAAGAAGGGAGATGTCTACCAAGCATGTGATGATCAGGGGACAGCTCATGGGAGTTATTTTCTCTATCACATGGGCCTAAGTAGTAGAACTCAGAGCCTCTGGCTTGGTGGCTAGCGCCTCTTCCCACTGAGCCACCTCCCAATGTAGCTGTCAATTTTTGAAAGAAGTAAGAGAGCCAAGACAAAGCAAGTATTTAAATCTCAATTTTTATATCTCTGCCTGCCCCATGGTCCAGTCAACTAATGCCTTTCACTGCAGTTTTTGGGCCAGTGCAAAGTCAAGCCCCAAATGACTGAATGAAGATCTGAAAAGCTGGGAGAAAATAAATGAACTGCCTGCTTTTCATTATGCTCTGGGCCCAGGATGGGGATACATCTGGTTTTCTGATTACACTTTCCCGTAGTAAAGAAAATTCTAGTCTAGCAGGTCAAACCAGTGGATGACTAGCCAGCTCCAATTACTGACCTGACCTGCATCTAACCTCAGAGGGGAAGAAAGAAAGCCCTTTTACTCACTCTTAGAAACCAAACTATGGGAGTAGAAGGTGGTTAGGTTTTCTCTTTTGGATTAATTAAAGTTGCTTATTCAAATCATGCTTTAGTAATAGTCTTTAATTATAAACAAAATAATGCCCGACTTCCTCTATAAAACAACACTCAAAGGCAAGGAGAAAGAAAGACTAGACCCTTTTATTCTGGTAATAAAAAAACAACAAAAGCAGCAACTTCAATATGGCATTTGAGACTCAATGCGCTCTATTTAATGAATAAAAGATAATAGTCTTTCTCAAAGGAGACAGTGTCTACTAAAATAAGCCTGTTTCAAACTTTTTTTCCTAAATGGGTTTCACTCTGATGACCATTTCCAACTTCCAACTAAATGTTACTGTGGCTTTCAAGGGTCCTAGAAAATTAGACCCAGAGCACTGTTGATGTATCCTAAACTATGTTAACATGATCTACCTCCAACTTTACCGCCAAAAACCACTCCATTGGTGAAGAAACTCATAATAATCTAGCATAAATTCTTCAAACACTTTAGAATATCTAAAACAAACAAACACATCATTCTTTTTTTATGAAAGCATGCCTATGGTCCAGGGAGTACTCACACCAAATCCCTACTTTGTTTTACCTGTTGGAATTTGAGACGTAAAATGGATTGAGATGTAAACTACTAAATGAATGTAGTTTCCATATAAGCGTGAACTGACGGAAGTTGCAATATGAGCTTTTGATCTGTAAAATGGTTCAGCCTAATTATATAAAGAAAAGTATATAAAACAAAAACATCATATTCAAAACATCCAGACATTTTTAAGTCGACAACAAAACTCAACACTTGAAGATAATTATTTGCCAACTGAGGAGAATGACGAATCCACAGCAGTGTTCTTGCCTCCATCAGAACACAGAAGCAGTCTCTGAAGTGTCTCTACAATAACACTTGACAAAACTATCAACCTTCGTCCCTCATTCAGGAAAAACAGTCAAACATTAGTTTTGATTTACATATTGTACTACTCTCCTGAAGCAAATATTGGCTTGCCATAGAAATGTAACTTAAGAGAAAAGTTATACAGAATACCGTATAAACCTGCTACTGGATACAATCTAAAGGCCAGGATTTACTACTTCTTTGGAGTGTTTAAATCATATACACAAAAAAAAAAAAAAAAAAAAAACCTGAATGCTCTTGAAGCTTTTAATGGGAGTTGATTGGAATCTTTCGTGGTTACTTACTTGCTTTATTCACTATAAGCTCTTAATTAAACTGTTCAATTGAAAATACCAATGTGTTCATTTATTTTACCTTATGTATGTTCCCACTTGCATCTCTTCCCACCATTCTCTGTTCAACTTAAATCATTTTGATTCTATACAACACACATTTTAGCCACCCTATGTTTTATTTCTTGTTTGGCTCCATTTAGGTTTGAAAAGAGACTTGGGGGTGGAGGGGAGGTCACAGAGAACAATGTGTTAAGTAATTAGAATCTTAAAAAAAAGTCAGTCAAAGAATACGAGAGAATCAGCACACATAATAAGCTGTATAATTTTACAGGAAGGTTATCAAAGACCTGCACTGCAAAGGATCACGCAGGGTATGCTGAACATCTGCACTCCGAGCGTGTGGTTGTGAAACCTGTTGCCTTCCCTGTCTTATTTTAGGTGAGGGGGCCTTAGCACAAGCTGGTGTGTGAGTACATTCTCACAATGGACCAAACAGTCACAATTAAAGGTCTTCAGCATGCCAAGGCAGGAAGTTCCTGTCCGGCTCAGCTTCTGCCTTTCATTCCGTTCGTTTGCTGGTCTTAAAACAACTGTCCTTTCCATCTGCCGCCCGCCGTGCAATTCAGAGCTAGCCCCTTTGTTCTCCGGTTCCCCCCACCGACGCAAAACAAGCCATACCCACACTTGGAGCAGCTGCTTGTCTGTGACCATGAACGACTTTTCCCACCCGAGGTTCATCTAATCTAAAAGGAATGTCCCTTTTGTTATAAAGAAACTGAGATGTTGAATGTTTTCAATCAACATTACATCCTTTCATGCTCATAGTATTATGTCTAGCAGAGGTTGATGGTTCAACCCAGCCTTAGTAACAATTATAATCTCAAAAATGACAATATCAACAATCATTAAAAATCAAAGGGGATCCTAAAACCCTGCTGGCCATGCATGCTCAGCAGATAAGCATGCCCACTTTAATCCCAGCTGCAAGCCGCGTGACTTTTTTTATTTTTTTGTCAGCAACTTTCAGCTTTCTTCATTGTTGGACATGATTCTCAGAGGACTTAGACTACAGGATCTCAGTCACTACCTCCCACACTCTTTTCTAGTCTCATCTGACTTCTCTACCCCACCTGGCCTCTCCCTACATGCCCAGCCACCTCTGTAGCTCCATCCAGTGGACCCTATGCATGCCACCTTCCATATATCCTTGACCCTTATGAAAACCTAAGACTTCTCTGACCAGACTCACTGACATGACACTTTCCTCCACTGTTCTGGTCTATCCTCAACTTCCTTTGTGTATCTATACATGCCACATCTCTAGTCGTGGTGCTCTTAAGCCTGACCATTGGGTCTCTTTTCTGCTGGATTTATTCAGTGACTCTGAGCACCCCAAACAATCACTGAGTCACTTCTGGTTCCTCAATATTCTTTACCTTGAAGTCCACAGACAATACCACCAGATCCAAACTTTCAGAATTAACTCATCCCATGGAATGACAGAGTCCACTCTGCATCTTAGGTAAGTAAGTTCCGCGGTGATTCCAACCTCTCTGCTTCACTTACTTCAGTGAAATTGTGTCTTAATGTTGTCCTAAGTCTCATCAAAACTTCCTCTCCTCCACCACCCATTATGTTACCTGCTGAAGGCAATGCCCTGGTTCTCAATTCAAAGTTCATTCTTTCTCCATGCCCCTGTGCAAAGCTGGGGGAGATAGTGTGATCACATTTCTGCACTGCCCATTATAGGCATTTGTAAGCAGTTAATGTCAATTGCAGTACTCTACACTCTTCATCCTGCATCTGTCACTAGCATCAGTCCTACCTTCCATGTTCTAAGTGCTGGTGGTTCTGTGTCCTACCCCAGTTATTCTAAACTATGGCTGGCTTCTGTCTCTGCACGTGAAATTCCCTCTATAGAAACCTGCTTCCTTTTATCTATAAAGTTATTGAAGTCAAAGTTCAGTTAAGACAACCCTTTGTTCACGAATCTGCTCACATATAGCCCCAGCTGCATCCACCTTTGTTAATATCAGATGTTGTCTTCTCAGAGCCATAAGAGCACAGGACACTTCAGCTGCGGCTAACTGCTTCTGCTACTAAACTTCATACATGGACAATATACTCCCATTAGGTTAGTGCTTCTCAGCCTCAACATTGTTGGCATCTAGACCAGACATTTCTTTACAGACATGAGAGCTGACCTGCACACAATGCTGTATTTTACAACGTATGTGATCTCTACTGAGCTGATATCTGTAGAATTCCTCACTCTCCTTTTATGACTACTAAAACAGTAGCCATGATCAGACACTCCTGGGACCATTACCTACACTGAGAAGCAATTTTGCATAGTGTAAGCTTCTCTATGACAACATCTTATCTGTTTATTCCAGTGTCCAACAAGTGAGGTAGAGACAACAGCCATCAGTGTATGGTTATTGATTGATTGATGCATGTTGGTCACATGGTGACATGTGTCCTGGACCTTACATTTTAACATATAAACTCCAAAATAGAAATTAATAAATAAATCCTTCTTTAAATGTGGTATTGTTGACTCATGACAGGAAATAAAATAACAATGCTATCTTAGTGGGTTTGCAGAAGATGACTCAGAGTGTCTGCTCTGGAGAGGACAATAGCACATTATAATATAAGCTAGTAATAATAAACAGCATTGCTTTGTTAAGGCATGTTCTTTATTTTAGTAGGAAAATGAACACTTAGCATCAGGGTACTTCAGCATGTTGTTTTCTTTCTTACGCAAAGGAAAGAACACCTTAGCCGAATGGATCGCATTTCAATTGATATTTTTCTCTGTATTAAATTACATTAAATATGTCTAAACCAAGAAGTGTACATAATGTGTCACACTGTAAGTACAGTCTCTGAGCTCCAATACAACCAACATTTGGCCATGAACCTTCTGTTTCATAAGGTCTGTGCTTGATTAAGCTTGCAACTTAAATCTTAAAGGAAGCCCACCAATTCCAAACTTCTTTCCTCTTGGTCCAAACCACACAACCGATTACATCTGTCTTTTCCTGGGAAATCCTCATTTCTCAAAGGATCTTGCTTGCATTTATCCAAGGATTATGATGAGAGGCAAAGTCACATGAGCTTGATTCACTTTAAGAGAACTACTAAGCAATTAAAAGTTTCATGAGTAAAGTATCTATCCATTAGGTTAGGATAAAGTCAAGCTTTAAGCAAAGAACCAAATGAAATTAAAACCCACAAGTAATTGGTTATAAATGGATATTTATTGAATCTTACCCCTGGTCTTTACTTACTTTAATCAATAATAACATTCTTTCATGTTCTCTGAACTAGATTACCCTTTAAAATGAAACAACTACCCCCTCCCCTTCTCTACAGTTACTCAGACAAGAGTTTTATAAAGCACAGCTCCCCATTCTCTCAGGGAACACAGCAAAATAAACTTAAATTTTGACATTAGTTAAGTACTACTCCAAGAAGACTGGAGGTTTAGAGAGGGGGGTCACAGAGAGAGAGAGTACCTGCTCATCAAACTTTGTTAGCACTTTCAACTCTAGGGCATGTATAATTCCATGCTGAAAAAAATTAAATATTTCTCTATTAAACCACATTTTTAGCATTTAGGATTGTTACCTTAAAAGTGCTCTAAATAGCACACTGAGTTTTATTTAAAGATATACCCATTATGCAAAATAATACTAAAAGTTGTCTTAGATTAGGATAGATAGTCCAATCCAGCAGGCCTTAAGTCCAATTTAACTGCTTCTGGTTAGCCCCAATATAAAAACATCACTATTACAACACTGGGGATATCTTATTGAGCTAGTCATTGTGGTGGTTCCTCGTCTTTATAGCTGGATAGGACTGTTGACTGCTTCTTTTTTACATAACATCTTCCTACACTATGGAAGCTAGTCTTTAGAGAGTAGACTTCCAAGACAGTCTCACCTTATTTCCTCCTAAACCTATGTGGAAGGTATCTAATGTCTTCAGCAATAGTGTCTTGTCTTTCATCTCTGGAAGATGACCATGGGTACTGACAATAGCCTATAATGTTTTGAGAGTCTCTTGGACAACCATGGCCAACAGAGAAGGTCTCCCATGCCTGGCACTGGGTTTTTGTTAGTCTCTATAGCTCTTAAGACAGGGAACATTATCACCTCATGTGGTATAACTCCATTTAAAATGTGTGTGTGGGTGGGTTTGTGTGTGTGTGTGTGTGTGTGTGTGTGTGTGGTGTGTGTGGTTTTAAATAAACTTGTAAAATAATATATCCACCTAAGGTTCAGGAAACATCATGGAAATAATCTTACCCTGACAGAAAGATTGTAAGAGCCAGGGGACCAAGATATCTGATGTAAAATAGTAAAATATATGCATAACAGGGAAGACATACTCACTAAATCTCAACAATATAGATCTCTAATAAACCTATATAATGACTCCACCAGTTGCCACATCAATACGTATAGGTGGAATTTCACAAAGCTCTAAGCCTAACTGAAAAACTACAGGCTAAGAAAGGAAGAATTAGTTTTCTCCAGAGATCAATTCTCTGGTATATTATCCAACCTGGAGTTATCAGCCCTAAACATGGGGGACTCTGCAAACACCAGGGTCAGCAGATTGACAAACCACTTGAAGCAAGAAGGAAATCCTGTGCAACATGATTCAGTTGCCGATGTTGTTTCAAACTTCTAGAGTCTGTTACTGAAGAGTTTATTATTGGCATAGTTAAGTACAGTATGATTTGGAATTTTTTTTCCTAATATAACATAATCTCATGTGCACAATGAGGCATAAGTACATTGAAATTCTTCTAAAAGTACATGTCACTTATTCTCTGAAGACAGGTTCTACAGATAGGCTACATGTGTCATCCTAAGGACCTGGGAGAAGATCTGGTGTAGTGTCAGTCATATAGATAGCTTAGAGGTTATCTAAGCTATTAGCCATCTCCAACTCTGTTTGTGGGAATCTGGAGGAGACCCTGGCCATACAAATAATAGAAAGTTACCTAGATTATTAGCCACCTCCAGTCCTGGTTGTAGGAGCTTGGGAAGTTCAGTTATGACCTGGCCCTATCTGTGAGCATAAGGACCATTGTGCTCCCAACACATTAACATATATGTATTAAGAGAAACAATAAATGAACTCGGGACGGATAGATGATTAATAGGTAGATAGATAGGTAGATAGATAGATAGATAGATAGATAGATAGATAGATAGATAGATTACTATTTAAAAAGGAAAAGATGATGAATTTGAGAGGGATTTGGGGGAAATAGCTTCTCCATAATAAACAAATAAAGCTAAAAAAAAAAAAAAAAAAAAGGAAAAGAAACAGTGCCCACATGTGATGTGTACCCTACAACAGATAGCAATATGAAAATTAGGACCCATAGCACATGGAAAAAAGATCTAAAGAAAATCTAAGATGTGGGCCTGGGAGATGGATCGCTCAATAGAGTGCTTGCTGCAAAGGCACAGGAATTAAATTTGACCCACTGCATCTACTACTTAAAAGGCTATGCAAAGCAGCATGCCTGTAATCTCAGGACTGGGGAAGCAAAGACATGAGGAACCTTTGGGCTTGCTAAGTGAGATCCAGATTCACTGAAGAAACCATGACTAGAAACATAAAACTTTCAAACACATGCGCCGCGCACACACACACAAAACCACACAACGCATAGGTGCACACATGCATGGATTCATATGCTCAACAAACAAGTAAATAATCTAAAACGTAAAATAAAGTGTTTACTTAAATAAAAATACTATAGTAATTTTCTTGGTAAAACAATTTTTAAAGGATGAAAAAAGAACTTACCATTTCAACTGTGTATTTCAGAAACATACCTAAGACCCATAGAAGTCTCCAGATCAAGTAGATAAGCCAAGGTTTTCATCAAGACCAACCTCAGCTGTGAGAAGCTCCTCAGACATGTGTGTCACTGAGAAGCTCCTCAGCTGTGGGACCCATTGAGAACCTCCTCAGATGTGAGTCTCACTGAGAACCTCCTCAGCTGTGAGACCCATTGAGAACCTCCTCAGATGTGAGTCTCACTGAGAAGCTCCTCAGCTGTGGGACCCATTGAGAACCTCCTCAGATGTGAGTCTCACTGAGAAGCTCCTCAGCTGTGAGACCCATTGAGAACCTCCTCAGATGTGAGTCTCACTGAGAAGCTCCTCAGCTGTGGGACCCACTGAGAACCTCCTCAGATGTGAGTCTCACTGAGAAGCTCCTCAGCTGTGGGACCCATTGAGAAGCTACTCACACATGGATCCCATTGAGAAGCTTCCACTGACAAGTTCCTCTTCTCTATCCCACTCACTACCACTCTGGTTGCCTTGCCACCCTTAGCCTCTATAATGCTGCTCATTACTCTGAGGCATCAGAGCACCACAGGTGTGCCTGTGGCTCAACATGAACTGCTGCCACACAGTTTGATAGCCCAATTTCTAAGCAGTGCCAGCCTTCCTTTCCTGTCCCCAGTGATGTCCCTTCATCTTGGATTCAGACCTGCAATCACATCACCTTTGACTGTGCCTAGTATCCAGCAGGGTTCACTTCCCTTTGCCTCTGTTGAGACCCCAGACCCTTCATGATCACATCTTTACATGCACCCCTGGCTCCCTGTGCCCTTCTTCATCTTGTTTTCAAACCTCAAGCCGACCTTCAATTAAGTTAGAATTTATTTACCAGGGTGGTGAAAGAAAGGTGGTGACTGGTATCTATTTTCTTCGTGACCACAGGCTGAAGAGAATGCTCTCAGTAAATCCCAACGTGTTCCTGGACCAGCATGTGTGTCATCTTCTAGAAGACAATTTCTCACTTTCCTTCTCTTCAACCAGGCAACTTTTGCCTTGTCAAAGTGATTTTTGTTTCATTAGGAAATAAAAACAAGCAAGAAAGGCTCACTTGCTCACCCAAAATTTATGAGCCATTGACTGTGCTCAATGTTTTCCTTCTTCCGTGAAAAGGTAGATCAACTGCTTAGTCCTATGTGTCAAGTTGTAGCCTTCTACCTGGGTCTCAGGGCCCCTCCCCCCTCATTCTAGGACAGCACTGTGGGAAGCCTTTCCTTCTAGTGTCTCATCACTCCTCTGTTTGTTTTCCATCAGCAGAACACACTGAGATGATACCAATCTACAAGCAAAACAAAGCTCCCATACTCCTGCAGCTCCCAGCAGCCATTGTGTTGTCTGGGATGGTTTTCACAGCATGCTTCTCTTCAGAGCTCCTTGACTCTTCCTTCCTTATCTCCCAACCATCTCAATGGTAGGCATGCCAGCATTCAGTTCTGTTTGCTCCTTGGTTTATCTCAATAGTCTGAGCATCTTAAACACCTCTCTAGCTTGATGTCTTTCCACACGTCCAAACTGAGTCTTCAACACCACATGTAGCCAACAAGCCACCGCTTGCAGGTCCCTGTTTTAGGTAAAGGCTATTTACATGCTGGTTGTCTGGATTTGGTTTTGCAATATCCAACAGAGAGAGGCACATTTGTTATCGTTGTGGTTGTTGTTATTATGGTGGGTTTATAACAATGTCCTTAACACATTAGTCACTGGTACAAAATTCAGCAATCATGGCATGAACTAATGAATTGGCCCACTTACTATCTTTTACTTCTGCTACTATTGATCTATTCCTTCTTTGCAATGCACTAAAGATTCCTTTTGGTCCCTCCATCCTCCCAGTCTCGTTTGTCCCCAGCTCTCTGGTTCAGGTCGATTTGTCCTCTTTGAAAGCAGAGATGAGCATATTATATGTTTTAGGTCTGGTGTGCACCCATATGCCAAAGAAACAGAGCATGATCAGTGGGTTTGCATTGAATGAAGCTAATCGATCCAGACAACAACATCGAGGCCAGAAAAAAAGAAGCCTAAGCTGAGATGGGTAGGAAGTTTGCAGGAGAAAGGCTCCCTGAAAGGGGAATTGCTGACAATTTTCTCTGATTACAGAAAATAGAGATGCTGTTCTGCCTCACTTTTTATCAAACAGTACCCACAGAGTTTTGTTCCCACTCTGGTTCCCATACTTTCTGAAAACCGTGATAGCATATGATGCTTTCTGAGAAACACAACCATGATGGCAAGGGGAAGAAAGCCTGGCCTGTGGTGAACAGTCAAGAAACTGGTTCTGTTGACAATTCTGACTGCAGAAGCCTTAGGAAAACGAGAAGAGATGCACAGTTGCTGCCTTCAAACCCTGAAGGGATGTCGGGTTTTAGAGGAATTCAGCCTTCTGTACCTCCACAGACCAAGTCACTTCCTGACAACTCTACAGAGATACATCGCAATTCAACAATAGAAGGGTGAGAACTATCCAAAAGCAGAATGAAAGACATTGGAAGATGTGGGATACCCAGTACTGGGTTGTCCGTAGAGCACCTGGCAACCTTACGAGGGAGCTGCAGAAAACCTAGAAGAAAGAGTTTGGTCATCACTTCAAGGTCTTCCCCAGGCAACTCTGGAATCATACAGCTCCTCAGAAGTCTACAGAGGGAGAACAAAGAGATGCCTCAGCTGCTGAAGGACTTGTCCCAGACACACGGGGACTTGGGTCTGATCCCCAGAACCATGTGAGAATATGGAATAAAGTGGTGCATGCTTAGGAAAGAAGATACTAGAGGATTCCTGGAACCTAAATTAATCAGGGAGCCCCAGAGCCAGTGAGAGAATCTTTCTCCAAAATAAGTTGGTTGATTTATAAGAAGTGACACCTAAGATTTGCCTCTTGCACTGACACACACATGCACATACATCATGTGCACCAGAATACACATGGATATAACAACACACACACATACACTATAACACACACACACTAAAATCTATGGAGAGATCTGTCTGAAAGTAAAATTGACCTACCATGATTATGCTGCTGCCTGGGAGGTCCATGGTCATGGGGTAACAGTGCAGGGTTAACTATCTTTTCAATAGATAGTATCCTTTCCAGAGGCAATTAATTTACTGTATCATCTCAAAGTAAACACCAAGAGAAAAAGAGAAAGAAACAATACATGAAAATATTTGGGATAAATGAGAATATCATTAAGTTAAAAGCCACAGTTTGGCAATATATTAAACTTCAAAATTACTAACTATAAATTATGTCTAGAGGAGGAAAAGGGAAAAGAATGTTGTCTATTCCCACCTCAAGTCTCAAGTACAGGAAAATCCAGTAAGAGACAACCCTAACACTGGCCTAGGTAGAGCTTTGGACACGCCCTTGGCTATCAAAACCTGCCTTCGGTGGGAGTCACAAATTCAAAACTAAGATCCATGCACTTGAACTGAGAGTTTCCCATTAGATATTCCTTTTTTTTTTTTCATTTCTTTGAAAACCATACTGATTTTTCATTCAAACATTAAAGTATCTTCTATCAATGTTCCTTCCTGTCTTACCTATCAGAGGGGACACCACTGGGTTTCCTGTCTCCCCTCTCTCTGAAGGCCTGCTACTCCTGATAACATGACATTAGCCCAAACCACACCATTAGTCTAAATCATACTTTTGTCTTAGAACTTAACCCACTAGATGCTTTACTCACATCGTCATATTCCAGTTTGGCTCAGTAAGAACAAAATGCTTACAGCTCTGCACCAGAATGAAAGATCACTAAAGAGATGTATTTCATTCTCTGTGACATTACAGAACTCGATGAGTGATGTAGAATACTGCACTGAGCTAAATTTTGCCTCTTGAAAAAAGGTTTGTTCAAATTCTAAGAGCTCGTTATCTACAGAGAGTAGAGGAAGTCCTGAATGAAAGAAGTTCTGAGTGAATGCTATTATTGACACAGGCATCATTATGTCAAGGACCACCTCAGTTCCATGACAGTGGCAAAGCTTTCCCCTGCTGAAGCTTAGAAGAGTGCCAAAGCTTTCTTCAAGAGTCAAAGGAGAAATGATTGACTACCATTTACAAAAACTAGCAACCACAGCTTCTTCCTTCAGGATGTTTACAGCTTAACTCTGCTCACCTACAAAGCCCTCCTAGCAGTGATAGATGCCGCTCCACAGAGTGCATACATACAACTGACACAAGATTTTCTGAATGTGCATGTAAGCATCTATCTTATGTTCTGCCATCAATGAATCTAGTCAGGGTTCTAAGATCTATGCTGGTCATATTATCTAAAAATAACACCTTTACAGGTATAGTTCAACATTATCTAAAAATAACACCTTTAAGGTGTAGTTCAACATTATCTAAAAATAACACCTTTACAGGTGTAGTTCAACATTATCTAAAAATAACACCTTTACAGGTATAGTTCGAACACAAATTACATGAGGTTATAGTGTACAAGAATGGACCATCAGTCAGTGACAAGCATCTTGGAAGCAGAGAGGACTCTGGATCCCAACGAATGGAGCAGAAAATGCTTTGTGAGGAACCAAAGATACAATAGGGAGATGGTATGAACAGGCATAGAGAAGGTGCCCAGTGGAGACAGAGGCAGAACTTGAAGAAGTAAGGTATCTGTAAGTCAGTCAATGACAGGGCTGCCAGCCAAACTAGCACTAAGATAAAGGTAGCCAAGAGAGTCTCCTCTGGAACAGTTAAAGAGACTGTGTCTGTCATCCTTGAGTCACCAAAAACATCAGATAATAAATTGTTCTCGGTTTAAGCTATTGGTTTATGATATTTTGCTAAGTAGTCCAGAGAAACCCATACAAGTAATGGACTGACCAACAGAAAGTATGTCAGGTGCCCAGAGGAAGAAGTACAAAAAGCCATGGATGAGAATGATGCATTAGAAAAAATATGTCACTTGCAAATGATAGAAGCCCAAACTCAAGCTGTATTTAGTAGGGAAATGGGAGCTGTCAAGTCCAAAGGCATTATCTAGGGATCTGATGAGGACTCAGCCTGTCATTCTTCACTTAAATGAGCTGTGCTTTCTTATTCAGCATGTTCTTCCTCCACAGAGAATCAGAACCAGCAACTCCAGGTTCTCCTGACCCTGTGCCATCCCCCACTAGGCAGAGTCTGACCCTCTCAGCATCTGTCTGTCCTTGTTGAATGACATTGACTTAGGTGTTTAGCCTTATAGGAAAGACACCAAGCTCTGTGGCATGCTCCTTAACCAGAGACCCAGGAGAACGAAAAGAAAAGTTGATATAGTTTGAAGTCAACCTATATCAAAATAAACCAACAAAAATGACCAAATACTCAGTACTTGTTGGGATTTTTCAGTGCCCATTAAATTCATTAGAGTTGTTGGGAACTGATGAAATGGACTCTTCTATAATTTTGCATGTTAAATTAAGCTAATGTTACTTGGCAATTTCATGCACATGTAAAACCCATTCTTATTGCTCTCTACCCCTGACCTTCTCTTTTTGTCCTCATCTCCCTCTGGTCCATGTCCCTCTCAGTTCCTTTGTGGTACTCAATTGTGTCTCTGTTTGCATTAATGTCCATTGCTGTTGAGGCCTGGATGTGATGTCCTCTAAAGTTCATGGACTTAGGCATTTGGTCCCCAGCTGATGGTGGTGTTTGAGTAGGTTGTGCATACTTCAAGAGATAGGACTTTGCTGGAGAAAGTGGTTCTCTGAGGGCTGGGACTTGAGGTTTATAGTCTTGTTGCACTTCCTGTCCCATGTGTCTTTTTTTTTTTTTTTAACCTTTCCAGCTGTGAGAAAGTTCCCACTACCACAATTGCAAGCCACTCTCTGTCAGTCAGATCTTCCCTGATATGATGGACTGTGTCTCTTCAAAGAGTAAGTGAAATTACTCCTTTCCCCTATTTAGTTGCTTTTATCCAGGCATTTTATCACAGCAAAGACAAAAATAATACAACAGCAATAAAGGCTATCATAAATCGGTAAAAATTTTCAACAACATGAGGTTATTGTGGTAAGTTGTGGGGCATTAGCGTCTGACACAATTTTACTGGCTCAATAGCATGGTATCGGGCATCTGGGGGCTCTGGGAGAACCTGATTTTTTGCCTTTCTAGGTTCTGGGTTTACTTAGAGTCATGGCCTCTTTCTCCATTTTCAAAGGGAGATTCCACAGCATAAGCCCTTTCTTGCATTTTCTTTTTAACTACTTCTCTGTCTCCCTCTCACACTGAGGAAGACTTCTATGGTTACATCAGGCCCACCTGATTTACTCATCATACTCTGTAGGCTTTTATCTTTGAAAACCTACTTTAATAAGGGTTCTTACATGCTTTAACCTCCCTTCTAGCCCACCACACCAACAGAGGTAGTAGAAGGGAAAGGTTAATAGAGCAAAAGGGCGATTTGGACCTATTTAGAAATAGTTCTTTGGGGTGACAATCTACATTGTCAGGATTTCAGTACTTCAGTCCACAAGAATCAGCAACGTCAGTTCAATCCAGAAGAAACTGTAAGGCTCTGCCAATCAGCCTGAGTCTTCGCAGAAATGACAAGAAGCCACCTGAACATCACCAACGTTCTTTGATGCATTTATCTCTATAAAGTCACAACAAAAGATGATCAGCAAAGAAGGCAAGGTGAGCCAATGCCACAGTATCGTCAGCAAAGCCCAACAAAGGCCAGCAAAGAGTAGCAAGTTGAATCAATGGCACATAATATCATCCACTGTCTGTTGGGTTATACTTATATTCCTTCCAAATATCACTTGTCCTCTCAAGCATCCACTCTAGCAAAACATTGCATGCTCCTTTTCCAGGCAGCTTCCCGAAAAACACCATGTGTCTGTTCACAGCAAAACATCCTCTCACATGTCTGCTTCAACAAAAATATCCTCTCATAAGACAGCTTCCAGTAAAACATCACACAACACAACTGATCTTTCAAAGAAACCAGAAATTTCCACTTCAGTACTCCCCTTATTTTAGGCCACCTGATTGGCCACTTCATGCCATCTTCAGCCTTAATCTCCTTTGCCATGTGTGTTGGTCAGAGTTTACCACTGGAACAAACACCTGAATGAATCAACTTGAAAGGAGAAAAGCATTACTTTGGCTCAAGTCTCAGAGTTTTAGTCCATTGTAAACAGTCTTTGTCAATTTTGCATGGGGTGAAACTTGAAACCAGGCATAGCACATGTATTAGAACAAAGCATTTTACTACAGAATATCAGGGTTACAGACAGGAAGGGACCAGAGAGCAGAAATACAGTTATAGACATGATCTTGATGTCCTACTCCCTCCACCGGATCATACCTCATTAGGTTCCTACCACCGTCTGAGAACTGAGTCTCCAACACATGAGACAGTCTGAAACATTACAGATGCAACCTTAGTATCACATGAGCTAAAACATCACATATTCACAGACCCCATAAGTCAGGTCATGATTCTGCAAGGTGATTCATGTTGCAATTGTCTGGGCCTTGTGGCCTTTGCTCTTCTCTGTGTTACTTCCCACCTCCTTGATAGAGAGGTTTTCTCCTACATGGTCCTATTCTACTCCCATTCTCTGAATAGCTCTACAATCACTCCAGAATGCAATCAACCACATCACTACAACACTGTAAAATTCTCCTCTGAGACATGTAGGTGCGGATGATTGGTCTCATATCTTTAGCTCAGGGAGTCTTTTAAGCCAACCCTCTTCATTGTACCAGTACTGAACTCTGACTGAGTTGTTTTTTATTGTATCATTGTATATCTTGAAGAATATGCCTATCTATATCCAGCACAGTTCTCTGTGCCAAGTAAGTCTTCAAAAATGGCCTTCTCAGTTGAATCCTTTCCAGGCTGTAACATAAAAACAGGACTCCAAGATCCACCACAATCAAACAAAGCTTATTTTGTTCTTTATTTTTGTTTTGTTTTTGTTTTTCTTAACCTCCTCTCAGTTTCCTCTACTTCTCTCTTTTCCTTTTATGTATTTGTGTATGCAGTACTGATTTTTCTCTTCATAATTCAAGTGGTTTATCTTGAAAGGGAACCTAACTTCACAAAATCTCTGTGGATCCACAGCAATAAGCAAGAAAGCAACTGGGCAATCCCTTTATACTGTCAATATTTATTTATGTCTAAATTTTGTTGACTGAGTGGTGTAGTTCTAAGCCTTTAGGGCAGAGCTCCTGTACAATTTGCTTTGTTTATTTATTAGTATGCCAGTACATGTCTACAAAGAGCTACAGAGGTTTCAGTATGTTATTTGTAAAAACCAACTCACACCTTTATAATTATCACATTTGTGGAAAGTTTTGTTATTATCCAGATGGCTATCATTTAAGTCTAATTTTGTAGAAATAGGGGCACACTATCAAATTTCAGAATACTGTGTTAAACATGATTTACTTAGAAATTATTCTTTTCTCTGCTGCCAAAATGGTAATACTTCACTAAGCTCAATGTATTAATAATGGATGACTTAATAAAATTTGAGGAATATAAATAATTAACGTTAATGATAATGTTAGTTTTATATTCCTCAATATATAACTACTCAGTAGTTTAGTAAAATGGAGAAGATTTATAGGATTTAGAGAAAACTCAGACTATTGCATTTTATTTTTATAAAATTGACATATGCATAAAACTATTATAAAGGTACTTGGTGACAAGTTTAAAATATTATAATGCAATTCAGGGATTAGATGCAATCATTAATGTCAGCTATGTTTAAGGAGAACATATCATTTTGTGTGTCTTGGGGAAATTGTGAATAATCAAATTAAAATGCAATTATGTTTAAATATTTCCTCGGGGAAAAATTGTTTTTTCTCAGTAGGTGGGATTGTGGACTAGGGCTACAATGCTGAGCCATATTATGATGTTTAATGACCATGGAAATAAGAGAAAAAAAAGAATACTTTAGTGTGTGAGTTGTATGTCTACAAAGTTGAGACATTCATAAAAGTACAAGAAGTACAAAAAAGGTTTCTATTCTGAAGCAGTTTCTTCTGTGATGCAAAGAGGTATTACCGAGAAACAAATGATATCTAGCTTTTGGAGTCTTCATTTAATCCTGATGTGCAGGCTATAATTCACCTACTAATGAGGCCTCCAGTACCTATCCAAGGCCTATAGACTTCACAAGATAAAGTAACATGAGATCCTTAAACTGAGTCCTTTATTTTAAAGATTTATGTATTTTATTTTACATGTATGTGCATATATCTGAGTATATGTATGTGTATGACATGCATACAAGTACCTGTGGAAGCCAGAAAAAGTCATCCCCCTGGAGCTGGAATTACAGGCAGTTCTTAAACATCCCTTGTGGGTACTGGGAACAGGACCTAGGTCCAATGCTGGAATGGGACTGACCTATAATCTTTAAGATCTGCTCCAGTGGTCTACGTTGTTCATCTAAACTCAACTTCTAAAGGCCCTCAATCTCTCCAAACTTCACACTAGCTGAAGACAAAGGGTCCAAAAACCATGTAGCCATAGGAGACATTTTACGCTGAAGCCACAGCAGTCCAGTGTAGGATAATGGACTTCATATGACGCAAAATACATCTAACTTCCCAAATCCCCTAATCCATAGTTCCAACACTTTCTAAAATCCCCATTCAAAGTCTCTTCTGAGACATAGGCAGTTTCTTAACTATGATCCTATAACATCAAGGAAACAGTTGCACACTTTCAATATACAATGACATCAAAAACTCCCATAACAAAATGGAGGAATGGAGAATAGCAAAGAAAGATCATAACACAGTAAATCTAAAACCAAGTAGGCAAGCCACTGAAGAATTTTCTCCTGTAGTCCAGCAACTAGGATGCTTGGTGGCATTACCTAGCACCAATGGCCACAAGTAGCCCCTATCTCTCCAGCTCTGGTATCTGGAATGAATTCTGCCTCTTTCTTAAGATAGTTCCATACAGTACCTTCAGTTTTCTCCAACAAGTATCCCATGTTTTTGTCATCTATCTTTCTATAAAGCAGGATATAAAAGGCAAGACTTCCCTATGTTTACAGTATCTTCACAATAGTAAAAATTCTTATACCTATTCATTATGTGGAGAGCGCCAGAAATGGCATTACTCTCATAGTGTCAACCAAACTTCATTCAGGACTTCCATGTAGGAAATCTGATCCTGATGCATGTTGCTAGTCTCTGCCACTGTCTGGACCCATGGCTACGCCCCTCACTCTTGAATCTTTTATGCTGGATGACCAGCATTTTGGGGGCTCATATGAAGTCCTGCTACCAATTGAAGATGTAACTGGCCCTTACATCTTCACCCTGCATTCATTTTAAAATTGAATATTAATTTCCATCTTTTGTTTTTATGTATTTAATTACCCCTTTCATCTCCTGTTTTATCTATCCATGTTTATGTACTTCTAGACTGGTTAACCCTCGATATAAGTGTTCTTTTTTAGGTTTTGTGAAGGTCATCATAAAAATCATGTGTCCAGCCTTGGCTTTCAGTGTAGATTGTAGACCCTGAAGGGCTGCTATGCCCTGGCTGAGACTTTCTGTGGCTGCTGTCTACTAAGTAACATTCTGCGGTTCCTCTAAGATCAAAAACATCCTGACTAAAGCATGGTACCCCAGGAAGGGAATTTACACTTGACATCCATCAAAACATCCTGTTGAAGGATGATGCCCCAGGAAGGGAATTTACACTTGATATCCCATTGCCCCCCAGTTGAGTTCCTGTTTTTTCCTGAGTTTGTGTTTTTCCTTCCCTGGCTTGGTGTATATATTGAACCTGCCCAGTAAAGGCACTGGCATTCTCTCATAACGGATGACCCAAGTCTGAGTCTTTCTTTAATCTCCAGGCCTACGCCCAAGCTTGGTACCTCAGGTAGTGCCGGAGTTGTCAGTAGGTCATGTCATGAAAGAAATACACAGTTTCCAGATGAAGTCTCAGAGATAATCAACTGACTATTTTATGTGAACAAGTAGAGAGACAATAGACACTGAAGAATGAAACAAATAAATATCCAGCCACAATCATCTTCCTTTTTCTGAAAGACAATCACCAGGTTGTTACCATTTCTTTCCAGAGGGTCTGATCCCTTTTTCCTGGATAGGTCCTTGAGCTTCAAGATCAATCAGTAATAATATGTTCCTTGTTCTTGGCCCAACCTATCAACCCAGACATGCAGATCCCTTGTAGGAGGCATCACCCTTTTACAAACTGTATAGCTCTATAGCTCAGCTCCCAACAGATGTAACACGTCTTCCCTGAACATAGGGAAGGATGGAGCTCTAAACGAAAGTGCATTATAGCCTGAATCTTGAGGAACTCTTGAGTTTCCTGTTCCTTAGCAGGAATTAATATCTGGTAAGTTGCAGGCCCTTGGAATAGTCTAGAACAGTTATTCATCTTTACTTTTGTTTGTTCAAACCAAGAAATAATTGTGAGGGATCTCATGTCTAAGTGGTAACCGGTTGTCACAGAGCAGGAACACAGACAGGACTACCACAGACACCCACATTACCTAAAGAGGTGTTGTATTAGCTACTGTACCATCAACCGTGACCGCACTGCTGATAGAAACAATATGAAAGACATTTAACCAAAGTTTGCCTTGGTTAAAACAGCTCATCGCAGAGAGGGAAGAGTATAACCTGCAAAGCCACCCCCTATGACCACATCCACCAGCTAGGTCCTACCTCCAGATGGCTTCATGGCCTTTAAAAATACCCTAATGGGGTGAGTAGCCAGCATCTGAAGCACGAGTCTTTGAAGCACATTTCAGGTTCAAATAATCTAAAGGACAAAAGAGTTTCTGAAAGTAGAGTTTGCCAAAGTTGACATGCAAACTCATCATATTAAAATCATCCTTTGCCTTCAAGGAATATGACACCTTAACTGTATCAAAGACCTCCAGAGGAGATATCACTATCTCCATCAAGGCTGGTTTCAGTATTTAACATTCCTGTCAGCCAGCTCTTAAACCTAACTGAAGTCCTGCTTCCTGCTGTTCAAGTTGGGAAATATCCTTCTCTGAAGGAATTTAAAATTAGAAAGTTACTCATCAGGCCAGGTATCAGTGCCAGCAATTATCTACATAAGGAAATATTTGAGGTCTGGCACTTTCTAAAGCTTGATCCCATTATTCACACATTCTGCAGCCAGAGACCAAGACACAAGATATTCTTGTGACCTACTTGGGAAGCCATCTGGCTCTCAGATCCAACTGTGAGATTTTGATCCAGCCTTCGCACCAGTGGCAGCTCTACCAGCAGGACTCAGAGGGACAGCGTCTGTTTTCAGTATAGTTTATGTCTGCCATGACTCTGTGAACCCCTCAGTGTGGGGGTAAGATGCAAATAGATATAGATAGACTCCTAAAGCTCATCAGAGTACTGGCTTTGATGCCTGGATACCTGGATGGTAAACAGTCGCCAGATTTCTCCAGCCTGGGGGAAACCTTTAACATTGCAAGCCAAGTCATCTCTTAGCTTTCTGTTCATCTAAATAACCCCTTGCAAAGAATGTCATTCTGTCTACCTTAAATACCCATGGTATAAATCAGATTTGCTTCACTAGGTGTCTGTTTTTCTTGACAAGAATGTCCTTCTATGGTGCTCTCTACATTCCAAAAGACCTACTATTTTCAAGCCTAAAAGGCAGTGTTGCTCACCAGTCATATAGCTGAATTAATAACACTTTCATAACGTCTGGTTCCACACCCTGAATGACAAGACAATTCTGTATAAATCCTTTTTAAAGGGGAATCTTCCCAGACTTCCATACAACTCTGCAAAGCAGCAAATTTGACAAATCCTTTCAGTAGGTGCTACATACCATCAACATGTGAATCATCTTTAAATCATTTCCTTAACAATAGCTGCGTTTTGAATGGTACAAATTACTTGGCTGGAGGAGACACGGAGAATGCCAGCACTCTGATAAACTCACCACTCAGATGAAGTCAGCACACTGTCACTTCCTATATGCTCAGTGGGGGACAGAGGCCAGGCCTCAAGAATGCTTACACATATCTCTTATGAAAAATCACAAGTTTAAATTGACAGGACTGCTTGGGAAGCAAGCTTTCCCGCTGCAAAGGGTATTGTATGCTTCCTCAGGGAAGTCTTTATTGAAACACTGACCCTTACACTTCAGTATTCATCATCTTCATCTTCATTATCTTCATTCTCATCATCTAGGGACAGTAATTCCCATCTTCCCCATAAAGGGCCAAGGGTGTCCAACTCCATAGACCCCCAACCACATATATAGTGACAGTAAAGACCCCAAATCATCCACTTGGACCCCAATTAATTCCAAGAAAGAACCAGACGGTCAAAGCAGAGATTTGACAAAGATGCAGTGATGAAGCTGATGAAGAGAAGAACCCATGAGCCAAAGGATGCAGTCAGCCTGTGAGCCAGAGCTGTCGGGAAGATGCCTGATCCTGGTAACTTCCAGATTGTGCACGATCCCACTGACACCTGGATCAGTCCCCTGAGAACCCTGACCTCCAAAGTTGGAAGACATCTTTTAAGAAAATCTTTATAGAGATACAATTTACCTACCACTCCATTCACCCATTAAAGACAGCAATCTAATATTTTTGTTTTATTTTACAACAATTGGCGTAATCTTCTTTAGATTGTTTTTACCACCTAATTGGGAAAGTCCATATCTGTTGGTAGTAGCTTCCCATTTCCTTCTGCCCTCTAACCCAAACCAAGTCTATCTCCTCTATTTCATGTCTTTATATAATAAGTTTGGAGCCACTCAGCATCTGGTGATCTGTGGCAGCAACATTAGGAACTTGTAATGTGATAGGATCATGTCATAGAACAAAAGTGTAAACTAGAGGGCTGGAAAGATGGCTCAAAAGACAAGAGCATCTTGCAGATCTTCCAGGGGACCTGGGTTCAATTCCCAGCACCCAAGCAGCTCACATCTATATATAACATCAATTCCAGGGAATCTGGAAAACATACATGCAGGCAATGTACCACCAATTCACATAAAATAAAAATAAAATGAATCTTTTTAAAAAAGTGTAAACCAGAGATGTATGCACTAAAATGCTCTTTTTCAGAGACCTGAAAAATTAAGTGTGTGTGTGTATATATGTGTGTCTATGTATGTGTCTGTGTATGTCTTTGTCTGTGTGTGTCTGTCTGTATGTGTGTCTGTGTGTCTGTGTGTGTGTGTATGTCTGTGTGTATCTATATGTGTGTTTGTGTGTGTCTGTGTGTATATCTATGTATGTCTATGTCTGTATGTGTGTCTCTGTGTGTATCTGTGTATATGTCTATGTGTGTGCCTGTATGTGTATGTGTGAGCATGTCTGTACATATACACATGTTCATTTGGTGATATGTGTAGAGATGTCAAAGAACAACTCTTACAGCCTTTAAATGACTCCAAGTTTGAACTCAGCTCATCAGATTTTCATTATTGACTGACAAACACCTTTAATCTAGGTAGCCATCTTGCAGCACAACTTAAAAAATTAATACATATCCTAACTTTCCCTCTTTACCTTAGAGGAGCCTATCCAACAATGTAAAAATGATAAAAGATGCCTCCCTCACTCAAGTAAAAGGAATATTAGGGTAAAGTGAAGAGAAGGGCTTGGTAGCCTTCAGTCAGTAGGCCAAACTCCACTGATTTTGTAAATGAAGCTTTGGGGATCCCAGTCACATCCTCCTTGATATTTTGTGGTTCCTTTCATACTACCAGCACAGAAACTATATCTGAGACAGTAAAATAAATGAGCATCCATGTCCTCTCTTCAACATCACCTTGCCTCCCAGGCTACAAAGCCCCAACCACTTGTCTGGCCTTGTAGAGAATACTTGGCCGAGGTCCAAATTAGAGCATTCACTTTGGAGTCAGATATAATAAATAGCTCCAGTTGCAACTCCACTACTGACAGCTACACCATCCAGGACAAAATGATACTTTTTGTGGAGTACTACTTTCACAGTTGTAAAATAGAGATATCAGTGCCTATTTATCCAAAGCTAGGACCTAGCACCTCAAAGACTGATCAAAATGGAATAAATATTATGTTGTGTATCTTATAAGACTGAGTTTTCCAAATCTATAAAATGTCAAACACAGCAAACATTTTTAAAAGTTATTGTTGCTTGAGTGTAAAAAGCATGCTCATGTGAATAAGCAATTGTTCTCCAGCTGGTAGAGCTTTGGGAAGGATTACAGAGCCTTTAGGAGATAGAATCTCTCGAGAGGAAGTGGGTCACTGGTGGCAAGACTGGGGCCCCACGTCCTTCATTTTTGGCTTCCTATATCCTGCTACAATGTGACCAGCCAGGCTCCTACTCCTGTCACCATGGCCTCCATGCTCCAATCTGTGTCTTCCTCACTATAGCAGGCTGATCCCTTCAAACTCCAATCCAAAATAAACAATTCCTCATTCAAATTCTTTCTGGTTGGATATTTGGTCACAAAAACTAGAAAAGTAACTCAAGCAGGCGTTAGCATTCCTCTGAGTGGTAAATGTCCAAATCATTTGTGTGAATATCGAACCTAAAATAGTAAGCCATGAAATGAAGTCATACACATGAGTCTAATAGTTCTTGAGCTATCTTGGGACACCACAGTTATCTGCTCCTGAGCTTTTCCAGGACATGAACCAAGAAGGGCATCTTTACAGAACTCCTCCAGGGCCAGCAAACTGAGCTCTCCTTCCATGCCTTCCCTGCCCCATGTCATCAGCACGCACACAAGAGCTCTCCTCCTGACTTACTTATGGCATTTAAAGTACACTCAGAGGCTCTAGAGAAGACCCAGTATAACAGTAGTGGGAAAGAACTACTTGGTTTATTCCCAGTTTTAAAGTTTGACGTAACTTTTTAAAGCTCTAGTCTTCCTAAGTCAGAGACACTCACTTTTCTGGTTGATTGAGCATGGATCAGGCTGCTTTCCTGTGTTTTACCAAAATGATACCATTTTCTGTGCAGGACCTCGACTATCACCACGGAACAGGTAATCCTGGCTGAAAAACAGAACAGCCTGACTGTATTCCAGTCTGTAACTTCCCATGATAGTCATCTGAGGAGAATCCTTACTGAGCTTCACATTTCTCTGTTGGGGTTGGTCTGGTGCTGCTATGTATTCACATGCTAAATACTGGCCCAGAGATCTGGTTGTTCATGATGAGGAGATGCTTAAGTACACCAAGTGATGCTGGCCAATAAAAGGCTAACGCCTGTGATTGAGCAGTAGAGAGAGATAGGGGGTTTTCTGTTACCTGGCTGGGGGTTTCAGGCAGAGAGAAGAAAAGAAAACCAAGGAAAGAGGAAACCGCCATAAGAGGAGATGGACCATGAGCACATAGCCAGAAGAAACAGCAAATAACAAGGGACCTATGGCTGGGATTAAGTTAGAATAGTTCCAAACCTGCCCTATCTAGACTTAACAGCTTGTAAATAGAACACCTGGATTGTGTGCCTTTTATACAGACTAGGACTAGCTAGAATATATACTCCATTTTACATTTCTCATCTGCAAAATGGAACAGAAACCATGCAGTCATCTAATAATAAACGAGACAGCATGTATAAAATGTACTTAGAAAGCACTGTTTTGCATATTTATTAATAGGATAGAAACCAAACGAGCAACCAAATGAAGGCACGCCTACAACTACAGAAAGGCAATGCAGGCATTATCTAGCTCTACATAGAAAAGGACTGATCAAATTTTACAGAGTCGACTCTTCCTCCTCTTTTCATGATAGTGTCTTGCTCTACAGCTGAGGGCAACATGGAACTTAGAATCCCGTTGCTTCAGCTTCCAAGTGCTGGGATTATAGACATCCTTCGCCACCTCTAGCTAAAAATGTCCTCTCAAGGCCATTCAGTTGTGCTCATTCACAGAAACATTTCTCACAGTACATGAAAAACTGGGGAGAGTGTGCAGACTCGTTCGCTGGTGCATGCATGGATAACTGGCACACCCATGCTATGGAACACACTCAGAGGTATGAAAATGTAGTACCTGCAACAGTGTGAATAACGCCTGTACACATTGTACTTGAGAAAATGGAGTCACAGGTTATGGCAGCTGATAATAACCCATATCATCCTGGCTGGGGTTGCCACTTAGTTCATGAGATGATGCTGGAGAAGGCTTTAGATATGATAGCCACTTCAATCAGTAGGCTTTGGGTAAAGGATAATGGTATCCATAAAGTGGGCATGCTCATTCAATCTATTGAAAGCCTTGAGAGAAAAGGCTCCTTGATGCTCAAAGGAGAAAACATTTGTGCTTTAGGCTGGCCTTGTTCTCAAAACTGAAGCCTATGGCTCTACAGAGATTCTGTGGCCTTTCAGCATTTGTGTGGACGCAGATTTGGTGGGCCCCATTTGTCAGTCTTTTAAAAGGTATTTACACACATATACACATACATATTTATATAAACATACATACATTTATTTTTATATATGTGTGTATAGATTATATTATACATATATATTATATAGATATGTACATTTTATACATGCATGCACACATATATAAACATACTAATCCTATTTACTGGAGAACTACGACAAGTACAGGATTGTGCCATATAATTCTACATATATAAAATTGTCTGGGCTCTGGTATAGCTCCATTAGTAGAGTGATCTCCCATCATGCATAGGCCTGAGTTCAATTCTCTGGAACCCCATAAACTGGGCATGGTGGTACATGCCTGTAATGTCAGCGTTCAGGAGATAGAGGGAAGACATTCATGGGTGGGCTACATACCAGCCTGGGATCCCTGCCTAACAAACAAAGAAAAATTTAAAACAACAACCAAAAAGAAATTACAAGAAAATCAAGACTCCCAGAAAGGTCAGCACACTGGGAAGTCCTTTAGATGAAACTTTTTAGGATAATGAAAATGCAGTGCTTTGTGAGTCTGTCATGATAGTGGCCCCCTGAGTGTATCAATTATCAAAATGTATCAACCCATGCGTGTATATACATACTTAGAATGAGTGGTTCTTATTGTACTTAGAATGAGTTTAAAGTGTAAGGAAGGATTCAGTTTCAAGCCATGCAGCAAACACTAACACGCTTCTTTGTTATCAACAGGTAAACTTAAATAAAATCCTTTTACATATAATCTTATTTTGTTATAGATAGAGAAATAACAAGGTTCACTGTACTGTTGGCATTTATTGAGCACTATGCAAGGTGAGGAAACATTAACTAATATATCTGTCAGGTAGAACCATGGGCGAAGCACATATTCATTATTCTGAACAACTTAATTAAAAGCATAATACTAATAAATTACATCCACTGAAACTATTATTTTATTCACTTCTGATTTATATACTGTGTCTCTCTTGAGTAAATGTGAATTTTTATGTGCCAGTAAAAACTTAATAACTAGTATATCAATCTACAGTAAACACCATTCAGGAGCTAGAGGGACAAGAGCGATGTCCCTAAAACATCGGGGAAGGACATCAACCCCAAGAATAGAAGTGTTAATAACTTGCAGGCAGCACCTGCACTATCAGTTCCCACACCACCCTTTTATCTCCAGTTCTCCAAGCATTTTACAGCAGTTCTCTGGCTATCTTAAGAAATCACAGGCTGTGGACAAAGCACTTGACAAATGGACAGGGCGGCAGATAAACAGCAGAAAACATTTGCTCAGAACTCGCTCCTTTGAGCCTGCGATGCCCTTTTGTCTCAACAATTCTCTGATAACAAATTGGTCTACCCTTAGTTTGCCACCACATTTTCTAGATATAAGTGAACCTAGCAGGATCTCTAAGTGTGCCTGTGAATAATGGTCGTTGGAGGAATCAGGAATCCCTGGTCTCTCGACTGCTGCATGGCTGAACCCAGCTGATGCTCCTAAGTAGCTTACTATTATTACCACTGAAGCTCATATGAACATAAAGAAACACCTCAAAAAGAGTATCTATAACTGCCTATATCAATGCCATAAAACTTGCCTCCTCCTCAGCAATGGGAACCAGCCTCAGAGGCTTGTCTGGATTTGAATACCATGTGGCACAGTAGAGTCTTAGGTGAACTGTTTGGTCTTGCTGGAAATTGGGTTCTTATTTGATAATTTATGAGTTAATCTACAGACTGTAAACTGCTGTGTCCAGTACTCTATCACACCACAGTAAAGATGAAGGATGTGATAATTACTTTTCAATAGTTTATAGTCTATTCTTGCTGCTGTAACAAAATAAGTTCAGTAACTTATAAGTAAAAAGAATTGGTTCCTCATAGTCCAGACTGGAAAACCAAAGGTCAGAGCTAGAAGAGATCTGACACATGGTAAATGTTAGCTGTCTGTCTCCAGCTTGTGGCTCTAGTGATTCATCTTCCAGAGGAGATGAACACTGGGTCTTCCTGTGGCAGAGGGACTGTAAAAGGATAAACTCCCTCTCAGTATCCCTTCCCAAATTCTGACCTATCAGCATCAGTATTGTGATACAGGGTTCAGCTTCAACAATGACGTTTGGGAAGGGGGACACATACATTCAAAACAAATGTATGTGCAAAGGTTTTTCAGGCTCATATTGACTCCTGAGACTATAGCATTCTCTTAGAACGCTGGTCTTGGGCATTACGGAACTGAACCAGTTCCAGCTAATAGCATTAGAGTACCAGTCCAGTGTTGAATACAGAGGTTCCCAGCATGGTCTGTCTCTCCCAGAGAGGCCAAATGCACCGCCTGAGATATAGAGCTTTTGTATGGTAAAAGGCACATCATCGTGTATGCTTTTCAACCCTGATCCCAAACATAGCAATCTAAGCTTCCATTTTCAAAGACACCAAATCAATAAATGCCTACTATGCGTGCAAGAGAGCTGACTCCAAGGATGAGAAAACTTGAAAGGGTTGACAGGTGTCAATGGGTGCTGATTGATTTTCAGGGCCTGTATTAAAAACCAAGCATGCCAATTTACTTTCTCTGCCCATGTCGCATAAGAATTTCAGTTTCCTTGAAATGTATTGCATCTCTTCCAGACACCACTTTGAGTGCTAGGAATGTTTTAGCAGTTTTCCTTGTCTGCAATTCATTTTCTCTGTCTAATACATCACTGCTCTCCAATAACAATTACGGCTTTATCTTCTACACCACAATCTGCTTGTTGCAACCACCACCATGCCATTAGTACCACTGTAATCTTCTCTGTCATCAGTCAATACACTATCTGGTCACAATCACTAGGTTAGGAGTGACAGCAAATTCTAGCACCAGACACTTCCTTATGCAGAACAAGGCTGGTTATCCCATCATGTTCCTTATACACTGAAGTAAAATAGTGTAAAGAATAAATTAGCGTGATACATATGTTTGTATGGTCTTCATGCTTCTGTAATTATAATATTCATATATTAAAATCCTGCTCCGTAAGGTGATAGTATTAAAAAGTAGTTCTTTGAGGTTGAAAAAATGTCTCAATTCTAGAAGCCTCAGGTTCAGTTCTCAACACTGAAATAGGGGAAATCTCAAAAGGTCCCACGCCTAGATGAAGAGCTAGAGGCAATTAATGGCTACCAAGAAAGAAAGAGTCAGTCTTTTACCTAGTAATCTAATACAAAATGGTCAAACCAACTCTAAGCACATGTACACACAAGTAATTATCTGGTGGCTCACAGCCATCTGTAACTCCACCTCCTAAGTATGTCCTCTTCTGACCTCATGCCAAACATCATACATAAATAAATATTTTCTGAAAGAGAGCAAGTCAAGCCTCTAGAGCTGTGACTCAGAGAATAAAGCACTTGCTGCGTTACTGCCTCACCACCTGAGCTCGTCTCTGGATCCCATATCGAAAGGAAGAAATTGACTCCCTTGAAGTCATCCTCTAACGTCCACACAAATACTGTGGCCTGTGCATGCCCTGTTCCCCTCTCCCCCCCAACACACATATGAAATAAAATTTCTAAGGTCTCATTTAAGAAACCAAGTCTCAGAGAACATCATGAAATCAACAGTGGAAAAGTTATAAGAGCCAAAGGACCAGGACATGTGCTGAGAGATTGCATCCTCTGTGTATGACAG
The DNA here is from genome assembly GCA_021653895.1 of Mastomys natalensis. Taxonomy (NCBI): domain Eukaryota; kingdom Metazoa; phylum Chordata; class Mammalia; order Rodentia; family Muridae; genus Mastomys; species Mastomys natalensis. The sequence continues at coordinate 440,013 of JAJTUV010001525.1, read as the reverse complement.
CGAAGCTACATCCATGAGATCTTAACAAAATGTTCACTTCAATAAGACCTGAATAATGACAATCTCAGTTGACATGCCAATGTGGATAGGGGAAATCTCAAAAGGTCCCACCCCTAGGTGAAGAGCTAAAGGCAATTAATGGCTACCAAGAAAGAAAGAGTCAGTCTTTTACCTAGTAATCTAATACAAAATGGTCAGACCAACCCTAAGCACACGTACCTACAAGTAAATGGGTATGCATGCCTCTGTGTGTGTGCGTGTGTGTGTAACAATAATAAAGAAAAAGAGACTAATTAAGGGGAAATATCAACACAGTACTCATAAATGATATTCCAAAAATAAATAAAACCTTTGGAAAGTGATTATGTCATAGAAGTAGAGCCCTCATAAAACAAACAAAAAAAAAGACAAAAACAAAAAACCAGTGCCCCAGTATAAGTGACCTGAGAAGCCCCTTGCCTCTTCAGTATTCTGGACCAACAAGAATACACCATCTATGAACACTGGTGGTGCCTTCCTGAGACAGTGAGTCACTTGGTGCTTCCATCTTGGATTGCTATCGTATAACTAGTAATTTGGTTATGCAATAACTATCCAAATGAATATGCTATAAATTATTTGTTTAGGAAAATACATATCACTGAAGGGATGTGAAATGTAGGCACAATCCTTAATTCACAATCTTCCTACTGAACTCTTGTTAGTACATTTAGTCTCTCTGTTCTTAGAGTGAGTTAGATGTAATCTGGTCTACATTCACACTGCCATTTTCATATAGTGCCTGTGCTGTTTGTAATATGGCCTCACATGAACCAATCTAGCTTGGTTTGTCTCAGCTGGAGACCAAATAAAATCACTGTGTCTCTCTAGGCCAGGCTGTCTTTTATCTTATAACTCAGTCATCACCTCCTCTGCTGCCAAATTAGTACACCTTGATTAACTGAGCATGTAAATCGAAAAGCAGGTCAAATTTAATTCATGAATTATTTTATCTGGAGTCTTAGGTTTCTTTTTCTCTTTAAGAATTTGTTTTAAGAGCTAAACATAATTGTAAGGGCAAATGATGTAAAATTATCCACATTGCTATTTTTTTTTTAATCTCAAAACACTTTTCACTTCCACTTGTATGCTTTGCAGATCTGACCAAGGAGACATTTGAAGACTAATCACAAAGGCATGTATGAATAGCAGAGGTGGAATGTGGCCTGTATGCATGGAAAATAAATTTGAAAGTGTTTGCATATGCAAATATCTGGGAGCTAGAATTTCATTTTTGGCATAGAAACTAAGTTTTGTTATAAGCACACAAAAAGCAAATGTTCCAGAAGGACTAGTTTCCAAGAAAGGCTTGTGTGCAGAGGCATAAAGCATTCATGGTGTCTGAAAAAGGCTTGTATGCAGAGGCATACAGCATCCATGGTGTTGATTGAGTGTGTGTAGAGGTCTACAGCATTCATGCTGTTGATCAAATGTGTGCAGAGGCATACAGCATCCATGGTGTTGATTGAGTGTGTGTAGAGGTCTACAGCATTCATGCTGTTGATCAAATGTGTGCAGAGGCATACAGCATCCATGGTGTTGATCAAATGTGTGTAGAGGTCTATAGCATTAATGGTGTTGATTGAATGTGTGAAGGGATCTACAACATTCATGGTGTTGATCGAATTGTGCAGAGCTATATAGCATTCATGCTGTTGATCAAATGTGTGCAGAGGCATACAGCATACATGGTATTGGTTGAATGTGTGTAGAGGTCTACAGCATTCATGCTGTTGATTGAATGTGTGCAGGGATCTACAACATTCATGGTGTTGATTGAATGTGTGCAGGGATCTACAACATTCATGGTGTTGATTAAATGTGTGCAGAGCTATATAGCATTCATGCTGTTGATCAAATGTGTGCAGAGGCATACATTGTTCTTGGAGTTAACTGAATATGTGCGGGGATCTACAATGTTCATGGTGTTGATCAAATGTTATTTTAGGGTAAAAGAAAGCAAGGAATTTTGCCTTAAACATTTACACTTTATCTAACTTGACTGTTTCCATTTTCATAGAAAAATTGCCATTCCAAAGCTAGAGCTGCATGGGATAACATACATCTCCTCAGCTTCTGATGTAAAAGGGGGCAAGATGAAAAGAAATATCATCCTCATTGGGACCATCGAAACAAAGCTAACTTCCTTCAGCACTTAGTAATTTAATACACTAATTTTCAAAGGAGTTGTTTAGATGTTTCTGAGTACACATGCATGCATAAAAATGAGTGTGGACACAAAGTTATATGTGTGTGTGTGTAGGTGCATATATGTGTGTGTGTAGGTGTATACACACACACACACACACACACACACACACGCACACATGGTATATGGAAATGAGAGGTCAACATGCTACTCCCTAGGATCCATCTACTGTTTCTGAAATAGGATTTCTCAGGACGACCTAGGGTTCACTGATTTGAGAAGACTAACTGGCCATCAGGCCCTGGGGACCCATCTACATTTGCCTGTCCAGAACCAGAGTTATGTGAGTTCTGGGAATGAAATGTAGGTCTTCATGTTAAGTGACAAGCACTTTATTGCCTGAACTATCTCTTCAGCTCCTGGATGACTGTTCATGAAACAGGCAGTGCTATGAGTTTTGTTAGCCACAGGGAAGCCTTGAGACTTATGTCTGGAGTGACCATAGTCCTTGATTTATGATCCACTGAATACTTGAGGTAATTTTTAACTTGTATATGTATTGATTATAGTATTTTTTATAAAAAAAAAACTTTAAAGTATTATTTCTTTTTTATCTGTCTGTCCATCTGTCTATGTGTGTGAGAGAGAGAAAGACAGAGACAGAAAGACAGAGAGACAGAGAGAGACAGACAGAGACAGAGAGAAATCATGAAGAGTCTATTCACTCCTTCCACATACTACATTCAGTTCTCAGGCTTGTGCTTTTACCTGCTGAGCAATCTCACTGACTGAACTTTTGTTTTAGTTCCAGACACCAATTTCATGCTACCCTTGGGTACTAAAAAACAAAAGAAAGAAAGAGAGAGAGAGAGAGAGAGGAGAGAGAGAGAGAGAGAGAGAGAGAGAGAAGGAAAGAAAGAAAGAAATCTTTAAATGTTTGGTGTTCTTAGCTTGTCCTGTATTTACTGTACTACTTGGTTATGTAACAAACTTTCTCACATGTGAAAATAAATCTCTGAGATTCCATTTGTAAGCTACCTCAGTTTTATTCACAAGGAAACCAGCTCAACCAGTTCCACTCTATCCTTAGAAGAATGCTTTGCAACACAAAGCAAGTATTGTAATACAGGACAAGATAGGAGATAATGGGTAAGTTGGTCTTTCACTGTGAAATTATATAAAATAGGAATAGAATGTGTGATTACTGATTACAGAAGCATGAAGCCAAAGAAGCTCATTTAACTAAAAGGGCATTCCAAAAAAAAAAACAGAAAGAAAGAAAGGAAGAAAAAGAAAAAAAAAAAAGAAAAGCCAGGCTGTAACACAAGCTAACAAAAACAGGGAAATGTATAGCCTAGGCTGACTTCCAATACCTGCACTCATCAGGGTATCTTCTCAGCCACTTCCTTTTTTTTTTTTTTTTTTTTTGTTGTTTTTTTGTTTTTGTTTTTTTTTTTTTTTTGAGTCAGCAAATGGGAGGTCAGCTTAAATTGTGAATTTCCTTAGTATTAGTTTCTGTCACAACCTAATGTACTCTTGAGTTTTACGTCAAGACTTTCCTGTTAGTGCATTTAATTTCCTCTCTTTAACAACATCGGTATGACCTTGATTGGATAAGCTACCACAACTGAGATTCAATTTTCCCCAAGGGGAAGCCATGCTCCAGGTTGGATCCCAAGTGTGGTGATAGGTTTCCTTCATTACCCAATATGTCCAGTCACTACAAACATAGTCTTGCAGGCAATGTCTTCATAAAGGGTTTTTTTTTTAAATTAATTAACATAATTTCATTTATGGTGTTAATAAAAACTCTTTGAAGGCTTTTTAACTTCTTACTTAATTGTTTTAAAGACAAAGTTAAGAAAGATGCCTTCTGTGTGAAATTGCTAATGCAATTATGAGAACAGAATTTCCCAGGCCTTCTTTGTTGAGCTGAAAGGGGAGAAATTCCACAGATCACAAAGAGGAACCCTCAGGCAAAACCCTTCTCTAGTCAAGAACCTGGGAAGTATCTCCAAGTTGTCACCTGATGGTTCTCACTTTCTCTAGGCCAGAGTCTATCATTTAAAGGCCTATGAGAAAACAAAAGCAAGGTCCAACTTTTTAAATATATATATAATTTAGAAATATATATTTAAAATAGTAACAACAGAGAATTAAACCAAGTGAAAGCCTTTCTATTCTTTTTTAAATGCTAATTGTAATTTTGATATCTTTACATATTTTCTTTATTTTTGAGATTTCGTATTTGTCTATCATGAAATAACATGATCCTATCTATATCAAACATACCTTGCCTGAGGGAAGTTGGTTTCTTCTGGGAGAAGTTCCTTTATTAAAACAAGATCTTATTCTGTAGTCCAGGCATACCTAGAACTCATACTATATAACTAAGAATGTCCTAGAACTCAGACTCCTCCTTCTTCAACTTCCACAATGCAGGGACTACAGACATGAGCCTCCATTCCCAGTATAAGCAAGGGCTTTTCTGAGCATAGCATACCATGTGACTGCCCAGAGGCTCCATCCTATTTCACACTTGAACTTAATAGCCTCCTACCATTAAGGCCACTGAAGTCTTTAGTACCACATTACCACGCCTGCTCAGAGAAGCCTCTTGAAGCCTTTGCTCAACCTGCATAAAGTCAGAGGAATTCCCCAGAAGAACAGAGGAAGCAGGTGGCAAGCACTAACTCTTTTGAAAGAATATTTCATGGTCTCTCAGCAATGCTCTGTTACTGAAGGGAGAACAAAGTAATTTCACCCATTTCAATCAAGGTTCTTGACTCAGGCTCCAATTACGAGCTACAGACTACAAAGTAAAAGGCATGATAAATCTAGTTAATGTTAAGTTGTATGCAACACAGGAGCCTTTAGAAATGAAGACCGGAGAAACAAGAAATTTGCACCATTGCTGTGCTTAGTTTGGTGGCTAGAGGACAGACACTGAAGGCATATGATCAGACAGGGGAGTGATGTTTAACAGCAACCAACTGGAGGAGTCTGGTAAGATTGCTCAGATTCCTTTTGGCATCTGTGTCTACACTTCTTTTCCCCAGTTTTAGGTACAGTCTCTCTGCAATAGAAAGGTTTCTGACCTTCGTGAGAAGAAGCCCAGAGGTTGACAAAACCCTAAAGAACATGCTCCAGTGAGCATCTGAAGGCCACATGCTCAGACCTGACTGATTTCTCCCAGTCTTCTCTGGGAGCCCCTTACACCTCCCTATGACCCTCTGGACATTTTTTTCCAGGTAGTGTTCTCTGGAATCATGAGGAGTGTATTGTCAGCCTTGTATCTGTTAGCATCTGCCTTCTGATAGAAGCAAGGAAAGCTGGAGTGGAAGGGATGGGCCAGGGGCATTTTTGTTCTCAGTAAGAAAAGAGTAAAGGTGAGTCCTGATAGATAACCTAGGGCCAGCATCTCCTGACTGCAGAGGGGAACTGAGGGATGGAAGAAAGAAAGGCAGAGGAGCCTGGTTACATCTTTTGAGCCCTGTACATACCTAGAGCTCTATTGATGTGTTAATGATCTCATGCCCTTCCTCCTCATCCAAGGCAATTTCAACCAAGTTTTCTATGATTTGTAATCAAATGAGTCCTATTGAATCTTCTAATACTGAAGGATACATACTATAAATGTAAGGTTCAAACACTGTTCAAATGGCACATATATATTGCGCATCTGTTTTGTTACTGTTCAAAACAGGAGGGGGGGCTGTAGCCCCTTCATATCCAAGAAAGAAGAAACTAACATTATCCATAAAACTAGGTACTAACAACCCAAGGCTGCATTTTAGAAGCATGATGTATTCCACATGGTTGGGATCAAGTATATGTATATTGACCACTTCGAAGATGTACTTATAAAATATCAATGAACCCATATGAGAGGTGATAAAAGTTCATTAATTTATATTAATAAACAAAAGCAATTTTGTTCTGTTTTGCTTTCTGCATGATAAACACTATGGCCAAAAGCAACATAGTTGAAGCTTACAGGTTATAGTCCATTTCTTGACAGAAGCCAAGGAAGGAGCTTTAAGCAAAAACCATAAAGGAACTGTGTTACTGGCATGTTCCCAAGCTCACATTCAGCTATCATTCTTAAGTTATTCAAGCCCACCTGCTAGGGATGGTGCCACCCACAGTGGGCTGGACCCTCATACTTTAATTAGAAACCAAGAAAAGATCCCCACAGACATGTCCACAGGTCAAAATGATGGCGGTGATTTCTAATTGAGGCCCCTCTTCCCAGAAGTGTCAAGCTGACAATCAAAATAAGCCTCACAGATGGCATTTCTTACACAGACATGGTGTTTTCAGGTTAACTTTAAGAGTGTGTGTCATGTTTTTTACATATGTGTTTATGCTCACAAAGGCCTGAAGAAGACATGGATCTTCTGGAGCTGTTTGGCGATGGTTCTGGGAATCAAATTTGGGTTCTCTCCAAGAGCAGCACTACTCTTCCCTGCTTGCTAAGCCATCTCTTCAGACCCTAAATATTGGCTTTTAATGCTCCTAAATTGCTTCTGTATCACCAATAACTGTCATTTTTTAAAAATTAACCTTATTTATAGTATGTGTGTGTGTGTGTACGGATTCATGCATATTCGGGTCAGATGACAATTCTGTGGAGTCATTTCTCTCCTTTTAAATGAGGATCAAATCTTGTGTACCAATCACATTTACCCACTAAGTCACCTTGTCTGTCATCACTCACTATCAATTTTTAAAGAAGTAATAGGTAAATGAAATAGTCAAGAAACTTCTAGACAGGCATGCTAGAACATCTGCAATCCCAACACTTGAGAGTTTGAAACAGGAGGATAGTGAATTCAAGACCAGGCTGGGTTACATAGCAAGACCTGCAACGAAAATAAAATCAAGGGAGTGGGGAGTGTTGTGCCCTCTGCAGCAATGTCTTAGCAATTTGGGTAGGGGCTTCAAGGAAATGAAGAAAGGACAGACACACAGAAGCACATACAAATGAGGACATTGTGTATGCTCCAACTATAGAGCATCCCAGAGCCTCAACCTGGGTTGATTTATAAGGAGAAGAGATATCTGTCTGATAGGAGATCTCTGTGGCCAACAATCTCAGGCTGGGTACACTGTGGAGGAAGAAGCTATAGTTGCTGGGGTTTATATACATTGGTCAGTTGTTTGTAAATACTCACACTTGGAACAGATGAAGGCTTTGCTATTCTGAGTTTGACCCATAAGGTGAAGGCTTCACCAGTTGTCCATGGCTCTGAAGCCCATGGAAATGATCCACATTCATTCTGGACTTCTATTTCTTACATACACACACACTCAAGATTCCTCCAGTCCTCAAAGCGGAGGTAGGAAAATTTTAGCAAAATTCACACGGTGAATATTTAAAATCTTGAATTTATATGCTCTTCAATGACCCAATGATGTTTCTGTGATTTTAAAAAAAGAAGAAAACCCAACAACACAAAAACCCTACAAGTTCAGATTCATTTCACATGCCATCCATCAGGTTCTGATACTTGCATATAGTCCTTTCCTCGCCTACATGAGCACCCACATCAAGGATAGCAAACACTAACCTTAGAAACATAATCTGAAGCCCAGGAATGGAGTCTCAGAAGAAGCACAGCGTGTGTGGCTTGTGAGCAGAAGAGTCCTTTCCATTCCTTACTGCAGGCTGCTGTTATTTAAAAGGTAAACTTGAGACCAGTGGTGGGCATGATGTTTTAAATGTTCTGCAGCTGCATTCAGGAGTTCTACTCTTTGAAGTATAGAATTAATAGTTGAATGATATACCTCAAAGCGTGGCCCATAAGGCAGGCAGCGGGTGAAAATGGGAACATTTCCAGAGAGGTAAGCACGTGATGTTGATAAGAACCCCATCTGGGGCTGATTCTCCCATCATCCATACACAAGGGGTCTTCTTTGAAGTTAAAGAGAAAAAATATTCTATTAAAATGGGCTGTAGCCACTCTCAGATAATTACTGAGGACAAACAACAATAAAAAGATTGTGACTCATGCCTTCATTGGAAGATATATGGAGGAGTGTTACCCCAAGAAAATGCTTAGAGTCTCTTTGTGTCTATCTGTCATCTATCATCTGTCATTGTTTATTTGTCTATCATCATTCTGTTTCCCAACCCTCTGTGGTCTAAAAAGAATTCTAAAAATCAGCAGGACCGTGTTACATCTCAGAAAAGAATGGAGGAGAAGCCAAGTTCTACTCATAAGTCATAGCTTTAATACAGAAAGGGCACAACTACCAATGACAGGTAGGGTTAATTATCAGGTTGGCTAAAACATCACTACTACTTCCTGCCAGGTTTCAATATACACACTCATAAACAGGCACATGCACATACATACACATAGACACATACACACATATAGACACATAAACACACTGACACACATAGATGTAGGACCATGAAAGGCAGCCTGCTTTCTAGTCAAACACCGGCTAGAAACTGCTGGAGTCCCTGCAGGGTCCCGTGAAAGTGACAGCAGGCATTTCACCATGCTACCAGACTCTAGGCTCCTGACATGAGGAGCCAACCCTCCATAGATTTGAGTCCTTTAGTTACATAGGGCAATGCCCATACTAACTCCTCCACAGGTAGAGGGTGTGACTACAGGCCACGAGCCTCAAGACAGATCTCCATATTAATGAAATACCTAAAGTCCAGAGGGAGTAGCCAATTAAGCATTCCTTCCCAGACTCTCCTCCCTGCAAAATGTATTTAACCTCAGGCCCACCCTGAGAAAACTGGGGTACAGTTTTTCATCTACTTTTTGCCATGACAATAAACATCTTAAGGCCATGGACTGTTTCTCTTTTGTTGGAATCTGTTGTGGGGAACAGTGGAGCATGCCTTCTACAGAGCCAATGTCTAATCTCCCGTAGAAGACCTCTCTGTGTTCCCAGCCACAGAGACCACCAACCCAATCAAGCCAAGGAACAGCCATGAACTCTCATCCCCTTAGGACACAGCCAGAGTCTCTCTCCCTTTCTCCCGCTTTGGCCACTGCAGCCTGTACACCCCTACTTTGTTCTCAGGTTTTCCACAGATTCCCCCCAGGGGTACTAGAGGCCCAAGAGCCTGAGAACCAGACTATGCTTCCATGCACCCTCCTCCCCTAGCCGGGCCTTGGAGCTTCACATAGCCTGAAGCCCACTTGTGGGGAGAGCACAATCAAACTTACACAACACACACACACACACACACACACACACACACACACACAAAGGCTCTGGTCCCTCTTCTCCAATCCGACAGGGAGCTGAAGCCTTTAGCATATAAAGAGAGGAAGATGAAGTAGGAAAAACCTTGGTGACTGTACCTTGACTCTCTCTCTTGAGGCTTATTGTTTAATATACTCATCCTCCTTTATATATGCATCCCTCTTCTATCACGCACAGACACAGATACGTACACACATATGCAGAGACACACAAACGCATACATACAGGCAGAAACACAGATTCACACAAAGATAAACAGACACACCTAGTCATGTACATCATGTGGTTCAATCAAGCTGAGCAGCTTGCCACAGGGCCTTTGCATGGTTCTTTCTTCTAACTTCTAACTGAAGCCAGCACAAGTTCTCTGGGAGGCAGAAGTTCTGTTCTTGAATGGTACGGGCTTTTCCTAGTACCTTGCTGTTGGACAGAATTAAGCAGCTATGGCTGTGTTCCAATAAAATTCCATACTAATATTTGAGCTTCACATAGTTTACAAAACTGACAAAGCACTGCTTTTTCCCTTTCTGTTTACCATTTAAATGCATTTTTTAAAACAGGAGAGGGAAGAGGCGAGAGAGGAAGAGTGCTTTAGCTCTTGGGCCACATAACACAGGCAAGGACAATGGACAGATTTAACTGACAGGCTACATGCTGCCCACTCTGTTCTTTATGCTGGTTCTGAATGTCCTCTGTGCTTAGGCAAGCATTCTATAGCCATGCAAATACATCTCAATCATACAGTCTTTCCCAGAATTCTGAGTAACTTTCGATATCCACACTTCCCACCCCACAACCAGAAACAGTCTTTTGTAGCTTCATATGGCAGATTTACATGGCAGCTTTGCATGGCTTTTTTCTGGGAAGGTATAGACAAGCATATTATCGTTTGTGAAGAAATTATTCCAACCAAGTTCAACCTGATAAGTCAGTGAGTTCATCAGGCTTACAGGAGCATGGGTGAATAGCTTCTTACGGGTTTGTGAGTGACGCAAAAGCACAGCGATCACCAGGAAGCACCACCCCATCTTTCTAATGGTGCCCTCACTTAACCTCCTACGTCCTACGTATTCTAGTGCCTCCCAAGGTCACATGCACCTGGAGGACAGGTGGAATCCCAGGCAAGGGGTCTGTGTCCCTCTCCTAGAGGGCTCATAGCCCCATCTCTGTTATCATAGCACCTTGATATTGCTGCATCCAATGTTTGTTTCATTGTCATGACTATGCCCACAACAGCTGACAGTCATGTCAGACCACAGAAGATTGCTTTACACTAACAGCTATCAAGGCCTCGGCCATCCATCCCATGAACAACTAATAATAATGTGAAGTGGGAGGGAATTCATCTTTATTTCATTCTCTTCTGCAAATGTTCTTATGAGTCACTGTGCTGCAGACAGAGGATATTAGAAGGACTTGGAGACGGTCTGCCTGGGAACCAGAGCCCTGAACATGTGGACTCCCAGGTTCTCTGTCAGGGATAATTGCTAATATAATCTGGATCAGGGTGTGGCTCACAAGATTCATCCCACAAACATTCCAGGCTGGCTATGCATCAAGATTCCAGCTGGGAACAGGACAAAGATCCTCATCCCCCAAGGACATTACATCCTAGCCAGGAAGACAACCTTCAGAACTGGTCTGATGAGAAAGTGAAATGAAAAACTGTAAGAGGCCTAAGTGGAGGAAGCCAGGACAGGGGAAGAAAAAGGCAGGAGGGGAAGGAGAAATGAGGAGGTCTTTTCAAAACACACCCAAGTCAGATCCCTCCTGCTGTTTCTTGGATCTTCATGGTTTCCCTTTAAGGAGGAGATGAGTTACTTAGTTCCTGAGAGTCTTCTCTTGGGCCTCCTCCCTCACTCAGTTTCTGAGGCCCTACAGGAACAGATGTTATTTTGAAACACTGCCTTGACTCCACATGCCTTTAAGACTTCATTCATTCAATAAATACGTATGAAACATCTTTTATGTGCCTGCTCGATTCCAGGCATCTGGGATGCATCAGAAGAAAGTAGAGTTAATGACACATTAGACAATTGTGAAAGCAAAAGACTACAATGGAGAATATGGGTTTGAATGTGTGTGTGTGTTTTTAAAAGTGATTTAGGATAGGGCTTAAGTGAAAGAGGACTTTGAGCAAAGGCTGGGCAGAGCTGGACCCAGCCTTAGCAGTATTTTCAGGGCTGGAGAAGAATTAATGAGCCAGAGAGGGTATCATTTCTACTCTGAAGCAAATATTGTCAAAGCATTTTGATGGGAAGGTGACCTGGGCTGGTGTGAACAGTCAGAACACTGCGGGTCTTGAATAACCCGAGACCCAGCATAGCTTTGTTTCTCATTCTAATGGAGAGCTGAGAAATGGTATGCTATGTCCCCACCACATTTGGAAGCATGTTTTGGCCATGTTGTTGAGACTAGATGATGAGGGTGAAGATAGAGTCAGGAAGAACAATGAGGAGTCCTCATTTTATGACCCAAGTGACTGAGATGAGGCAGTCTGCAGGTTATACATCTACTGGAAAAGCAGAAGGTGAGTTTGCTGAGAGTGAACCAACTTTTAAATACAAACACTGTAGGCAACTGAATTTACACATCTAATTCCAAAGATAGGTCTGAGCTGAAATATAAACGCTGGCATCTTTGCTTGTAAAACAGGCCAAGGTCAGCAAGAGATAAATGAGGACAAGAGAAAATGCCGGAGGACAGAGTCCTGAGCTGCTGAGAGTGAAAGATTTATCGCTATTGTCACTTAAAGAACTGATTCACTGTCTGACTCAGGTGTAATACCTCAGACATGTCACAGCCTAAGAATGGGATTCCCTGGTGTCAAGAATATGGGCTATCCTATACAGGCAACTTTCTTTTAAAAAGGAAAATCATCTTTTAGCACTAAAAATACACACACATACCACACACACAGAAAAAGAGAGAGAGAGAGAGAAGAGACAGAGAGAACAGAGAGACAGAACAGAGACAGACAGAGACAGAGAGACAGAGACAGAGAGAGAACCTTTTATACACATTGGATTCTACATCCCTCAAAGTAACCAACCATGGACTGAAAACATTCTTACAAAAATGTGTGTCTTTCGTGAGCAAGTAGACACATTTCTTTTCGGTATTCCCAAACCAATACTCATTAAGAACTGCTACCTGGCACTCACAGTATACTAGATACCATAAGCAACCTAGAGATGATTTAAAGTTCTCAGGAGGACATGCATAGACAGCTTGTAAATAAGACTCCACTTTGTATAAAAGACTTGGTACTGGAACTAGTCTCCCGTGAATACCAAGGGAGGAAACTTTCAAAATACAACTTTACCACAAAATAATTGAAGAAAATAATATTCAGTAACTTTTAGCCCTAACATATATTAATAACTCAATTAAAAAACCCAAAGGTGCTTAAGTCTAGTAGGAAAGACAGTAGAGCTGGTATACACCATACACATGGAGTCTTGATAAACATCCTTTGCAGAGATCTCAGAAACCCATCCACATATAGTTCATGCCAAGCCCTTAAAAGAGCTTAGAGTTCATCTCGCAGGTCCCCAGCCCTTTCAATTTCCATCCATCTCATTAATTCAAAACTACATTATGCAAGCATTCTGGTGGCCCTTTTCTGGTTATGTGCAGCGACTATCAAACAGGAGAACAAAGGAAGGCTTGCACATCTCTATGCACTTAGGGAAAACTGCACAGTGCTCCCGCAGATAGCTGAGAGTTGTAGTCAGAGATGGAAACACGATATGTACTTCTCTAAATTCTATACATATTTCTCCCCCTCCTCCCTTTCCTCCTCTTCCTTCCTTCCCTCCTCCCCTTCTCTGTCTTTCTCTCTCTCTGACCTCTATTTCTGTCTCTGCCTCTCTTCTCTTCTTTCTCTTCTCTTCTCTTCTTTCTCTCTTCTCTTCTCTTTTTTAATATTACATGTCCACAGTTTACCAGAGCTAAGAGCTCTTTTCTTCCCTAAATGTGGTGACATTTTTGTGGGGTAATGAAATATTGATAAAAGAATCTATAAGACGAATTCTTGGCTCTACTCTGAAAGGTGATGACAGTACCATTCGGAAATATTGGATCTCAGTGCTTGTACTCAAATGCATATCAGTGTGCGTGCTCAACTGAAGCCCTACAAGAATGATTCCCGTGACTACCACATTATGATGGAGTATATAAGGCCAGTGTGGTTTCTATGATTTATTATTTTTTACTTATTGGAAGAAAGATCATCTGAGTGAAGAAAACTGCTCCTACAGCTTTTGGTTAGCTCCATGGCACACCAGTCTACTTGACTAAGTATATTGTGCAATAACTTTAAGGCTCAGAATTGCTTCACCACCTTCATTTTAATTTTGGGGAAAGAGGAGTGCAGATGATCTCAGGATGCCTCCTCACTAATTCACGTGAAATGAATCTGCTCAGTAAAAATTTTTGAGTGAGTAGAAAATCAGCCCATTTCCTTGATGATCAACATTGGCTAATAATGTCATGTTCCCCTTACCATGCTCTTTTTGTTGCAACTAACCAATGCTCCTATCTCAAAAACGATGTGTCTAGTTGGGTTTTTGTTGTTTTTTTGTTTGTTTGTTTTGTTTTTGATTAATTGTTTTTTTTTTTTTTAAACAGAAGACACAATCTGTGACAGAAGCAATTACCCATGAATGGGAAGGGACCTCCCAGAATATCTTAGTCACTATCTATCTTAGGAAGTGCCCTGAAGAATGTTTCAGAAGCCTGAAACAAATTTACCTTGAAATGCCTCAAGTCATGAGCAAGTTCTCCAAAGAAGTCCACTCCATATACTCTTATATTTGCTGGAATCATAAGCATTGTTTTCCTATTTAAGATATAAATTTTAAATTAGCCTAATAGATTGCCCTCTTGGTCCAGCTTTTAACAATTTTCAGATATAACTAAGACACTTACTGTATGAATTGCTTCAACATGTAATAATTAACTGATGCTATTTTAATAAATTTCATGCCATAAAGTACAGTCTGCTTTGTAAATGCTGAAAACACTTCTCCCAGGTATAAACTGGCTGGGTTTCTCTGTTTAATGTGTCTGATATACAGCATCCCACTCGACTCTTTTTATATTTAATGGAAGTATATATAGCAAATAAATTCCAATGGCTCCTTTTATGCTACTGTGTTTTCTTTACTCTTAATATCTTTTTGTTCGTTTCGGAACAAAGAGAACTTTCTAGAGTGAAAGACACACCACACACCGTTTAATTTTAAAGGAATTTTTTTTGTCACAAATCTTAAATATCCACTAAGCTAGCTGCTCTTTTGTTCTGAACACATCAGCTTCTAAAGTTCAGCCTTGTGGAGATTAAACACTGCTGTAGGAAGCAGTGGGCCTGATGGCAAGAAATGGACATGAGGAGGGAATGGTGAGGATACACACTTGGTAAATGTCTTCAATGAGGGATGGAGAGCTCTATAGTAAGTCTGTAGCAATGCACAGGAGGACTTGGTAGGAGCAAAGCACTGGCCCTTGGATGAGTGATCACCATTATTAGAATAAAAAAAAAATTACAGTTTTAAGGAAGACATTGTACCAGCAGGACATATATGTGACCTACGGAAGTCATTTCCCATGTTCTCTTTCGAAGCCTGACTTATGGCTAAATAGAGTACTGTACATACATGTTCCCTTATATCATTCATGTCTCTCACAGTGCAGAAAGCACATGAGCTCATGGGGAATTATGACATGAATATCTGCTGACTTTCAAGTCCCACATTGTGCCTTCTTCTTGGTGTGTCTTCTCCTGTCCACTTATCTCCTGGTAATTGCTTATGTGTCTAGACTCAACATAGCCTATTCTTCTTAATCTGATAATATCTTTTAACATCACATTGCCTCTGAATGTAAGCAGTTACCTGCTCTCAAGTCCGATCAGAGCATATCATTTCATCTGGGGAAACAAACTTACTCTTGTTAGTGTAGCTTACTAGCATATAGCATCAGCAAACACTTTTTATGCCACCCACAATCACGTAATTATCATAGTTCATGCTCTCTGTGACACCTGAAAATACAATGTTCCTCATAAATTTATACTCACATAGTACTATTCTTTTTTACATCTAGACTCATTCCTTGTATGGCTTAGCGTGCAATTAAGACTTTCGTGTAGAAGAAGAAGTAGGAGGGGGATGGGAGGGGAAGGGGAGGGGGGGAGGGAAGGGGAGGGGAGAGGGAAGGGGAATGGGAGAGGAGGTGAGGGTGAGAGGAGAGGAGGAGGGGAGGGGAGGGAAGGAGAAGGAGAGGGAAGGGGAAGGAGAGGGAGGTAGGTGAGAGGAGGGGGAGGGAAGGAAGAAGGGAGAGAGGGAAGAGGAGGAGGAGAAGGGAGGGGAGGAGGGGAAGAAGAAATTGAGAAGAGGAGGGAGAAGAGTTAGGGCAGGTTTCTTCCCTGAAACACAGAATGTTTTTATTTATTGGACCCTGAAGACATACTGAGTTTTATTTAAATGCTCCCCTGTGGACTTTCTTGTGGAACTCGGGAAAGACTTATTTACTTAGCAATATCTATAATCCAGGCCCAGTCTGCTTTGCAGATGAAAGTCAGTATTCGAACTGGGAGCTGCTAACAACATCTGTCACACATGACAGTCACTGGGAGGTGCTGCCAGGATAAGGACAGAAATGCCAATTACTTTCATCTCCCTGTTTCTCTGTCACTTGTTCATCCTTTGGTAACTTGAACTTCCCCTGACAGTTGTGGGTAAGTCAGTCCAGCTCCCAGCTTTTTTCTTTTCTGTGTTATCATGCAGTTGACTTGGGAGAAAACAATTGAATGTGAACTTTATAAAACTGCATTTTCCAAGTGCTTTAGAAAATGGGTTGTAGATACTTTCATTATTTCGAACATGTAACATTTGGATATCAATGTGACTTGAAAAAGCTGTCAAGAGTGTCAAAATAATAACTTTGTGGGCACTGTGTTGACTAGTGTTTGGTAGAACTCTATCATAAGGTCTCCTGTGGTCTCATCGTAATTATATCCATGTACACTCAAACGACCTTCATACTTACTCTCTGACCTCTTATTTCCTGAAATACAAATATTTCCATCATCGATGCAAAATTTACACTGTGTACTGAAAAGGATTTAAGTAAGTAGAAACCCTTAGATAGGCTGGCTAGAACATGTCTACTACAGATGTTTTAGATGGACGTATGTCAACATTAAGGACAATGGAAAATGCATCCGACACACAATAGTGTATGATTTCATGTCACTGGGTAGTGCACCAGGAGGCTGTGTGAAGATTATCCCTAACTATCATCTGTAATGGCCAGCATCATGATGGAAGGCTTTGAGAGGGATCCAGATCCAATGTGAAACACTCACAGTGACCTCCCTAAGTGAAGCTTACTTGTGCTTAACCAATTGTAGATGTGCATCACCTTAGTACATACGATGAAAAATGAGAATAAGTGTCAGGATATATGTGCCTCAGGAGTACATGCAAACCATATGTACCTTACATGTGGATCGTCCTGCCACATGTTAAATCAGAGGCCTTATCCTAGAGTCAAGAAGGTGTCTCTTTTAATTTCTGAATGTAAAAGGAAGAGGAAACGCTGACCCTAACAGATAGTGACATTGATGGTGATGGTGGCAATGATGGTGACAATGATAGTCAGTACAGTCCACAGTGAGACAAATGGGCCTAACACTGACCACTGACCCTAGCAGACAATGATAGTCAGTACTTCACAGTGAAGCAGAGAAGTGGAGACTTGACTAGAGATGGGGACAGGAAGACACACGTGCACACACACACACACAAATGCACACACACACAATGCACACACACACACAAAGAGAGAGAGAGAGATGTTAGATAACTGGTCATGTTTTGAAAGATCACATTCTCTTATCTGTTCCTTTGTAAGAGAGCTGAGGACTGCTTCCTTTCCCTGCTGAATAAATGTGTTAAACATATATATCTGTGCTGATTTTTAAGGCTAGATAGGGAGATGGCAAATATTACCTGGTATCAGTTTTAAATATTATTTTCTGTATTCTTGTTTTCCAGGTGAGAAAAAAAATAGACTGGAGGAAATGGAGAACAAAGTTCTAGTCTCTCTTACACATAAACAGCAACAATACATCTATATGTAGCTAATACGCAAACCTCTATAGTACACACACACCACACCATACACACATACCTATATATACAGTTATATATCTACCTATGTATACTCATGTACATGCCTACACACACACACACACACACACACTCACACACACACATGCATGCACACACACATACACACACACATGCATGCACATACACACGCACACACCACACACACATACAAAATCATGCAGTCACTATCCATGAGAGCACTTTACCACAGAACCAAGGAGTGCGCTGTGAAGTGAGGACATCCTCCTAAGAGCCAAGGGTGGGGCTATCATTCCTTCTCAGTCGCTTTGGTTCTCAGCTCTACTGTTTAGCTCTACCTGCCTTTTCCAGAGACAAATGGAAAAACTCCCTCACATTCTCCTACCTTCACTGGCTCTGTGTACTTAGCCACCTGTCCTGTACATCAGAAGCACAGTCCTGTCTGAAGAGGTGGGTAGCTGCCACTGAGACCCCAACACAACCCTTCCTGTGGGTACCGGGAAGCCAGGCCTGCCTGAACGGACCATGAGGTGGCCTTCTCCCTTAGCCAGCACAGCAGCTGGAAGGAAACAGGAAGCAGACAGAGACAAGGGTAGGTAAAGTCAGCACAGGGAACAGGGGGACTGAGAGAGGTGAGGCTCTAGAACAGTCCCTGGGATGAAGAGAAAAACAGACATCAGGAAAAGAGCAGTTGCCAGAACAAACACAGCTTTCTAGACTGCGGTGGCTGCCATTCCTGTGAGCATGTCATCTCTGGACAGGAACATGATGGCTTCAATGAAAGGAGTGGGCCTGGGTCACATCTGAGCAAGAGAGATAAGAACCGTCTAGAATCCGCACGCAGTATTCTTACTGGTACTGACTCCTCAGCAAACACCTGCACATGCTGCGCATCTTGCTGCAAGGCCATCAGCAGCTCAAGGTAAATTTAAACAGGCTATTCTACCCCCCTGGACCCCCACTTTCCTCATTATGCTCCAGCAGAAAACCTTCAAGATACAGCCAGCCTCACTCATGGTATCTGACACCATGATGAAATTCCAGTTGGGAAAAAATCGCTTCATACAAATTCCAAACGCCTCTGGATTTCTTCCCTCTCCTCTTATGGATCACATGGGATTCCCACTTTGTCTTGCATTGGGGGTGGGGGTAACATCTTTTATAGGCATCTGAAAATATTGCAATTTCATACTTTTTAAATGTGCCTATCGAGACAAACAGGTGTGTTGGTAGCAAACAATGAAGTCAGTATGAGATTTCTAATCACCTAGAAGGAGCTGTGAGACTCAACAAGCATTAGCAGATCTGCAACTCGGCCAATGCTAGACCAAGCTCTCTTTAGCAGCCAGCAAAGCGTGTATAATATGTAACAGCAAGAACGAGACAGGAGTTATTTCAGCAAATCCCAGGTGACCATCCCAGTGAATGCTATAAGTGAGATTTCACAACATGGGGGCTCGGACTCTGTGAATCGACTTTTCCACACTGATTTTAAAAAATCCCTTCACCAGATGTAAGTCTCAACTATACTGAGATATGCCATTTTCGTTTTTGCAATTTTTCTCTGACTTCTCAAATTCCATCATAAAACAGGACGAGTGATACAGACACTGTTTCTTTATTTGGAATTTAATATGTAAGATAGAGGGTTTTCTTTTTTTTTTTTTTTTTTTTTTTTTTGTGCTTCTGGAAAAATGTGAACCCACATTGTTCCAAGCATTGGAAAATTATTCCTCTCATGGCAAATCTAAAACAGGCTAATAAACTACGGAGCAGTTGGGTGGAGCCCCCCAGATTCCAGAAGTCTATGAAATTCAGAGGCCCCCAAGTTTAAAAAAATAAAATGTCTGTTTATTTTGTCCTTAACACATTTCTAATTTGTTTTTCCAGATTGTTCTTTGTTAACGGGGGAAAGCTATTTTTGTATTGTTGCCAAGAGACTTCAGAAACCAACAGCGTGATCAAAATAATAACTTCCTATAATGAAACAGTCTTGCTGGTTCAACGATATTCTGCTCTATGGGTGTTTTTCTTTTTTTTTTTCTAAAAATGCAAATTAATGGCTTTTAGCATTGGTAACCTGACCCTGTGGCTCTGGAATCTTACAGTAAATCAGCCTGCCCTACTTCACTGCTGTCGGCAAGGATTTCTCTCTGAAGTCCTCTTGCACCTTTAAAATGCTCACAGACACATGTGGTAGTACTAAATGCTACTTGCTTGAGGTTTCTTTAAGGAGAGCGGGAGGAACATGGATGGAAGATGGCTGAGTGGTTAGGGTTAGGGCACATAACTGATCACTTAGTAGCCACATCAGGTGGCTCAAAAACATCTATAATTCCAGCTTCAGGTAATCTAATACCTGTAACCTCTAAGGGCTCTTGTGCTCACATGCACAGAAAACACACAGACACACCTAATTATAAAATTAAAAGTTAAAAAATGTTGACTGCAAAAACACAATATTAAAAAACTATTGTGATTTTTTTTTCAACAACATGGTTTGAAACAACAAAGTTTGAAATTTCAGTTTTGTTCAGTACCTTTTCTTGAAATGTCTGATATACGATGTAGAAAAATTGCTTGTGATTACACCTGTGCTAAAATTAAATGTTTTCTCTCTCACACACACAAAAACTGAAATACTTCTTTCTTATACTTTGCTTGCTCTGCACACGCTGGATCTTTCTTGTTAATGTATATTTTATGCTGTTGCCCTACTGTAACGGATATTACATTATGATTAGCTTCTTATGATACATATAAAATGCTATCTTTAATATTCATATGTACTAATTTTTTGTGCCTTACATTTTCTGCACTAAAATCGCTAGTGAATTCTAATAAACACAAACCAGTTGTCCGGTGAGATAACAACTGTAACACAGCCACCCTATTGTAAATTATAAATTGCATTAACAGAATCAGGAAGGACCACCTTGCATCTCACTTGTGTTACATTTTATGGTCACACACAGCCCTGAGTTTCTTTCATGTGTGCTCACAAGCCCTTTCTTAGCTGGAAACCCAGTGTTATATGGCAGTAGAGAAAGAAAAAATGGTTACGTAGATAACTTTTATCATCTAATGATACCGTAAAAGATGAAGGAACGTCAGGAGTGGTGCAGCCTGGCCATGGAACAATATTAGTGGGGGGGATATTCCAAACTTATAAATGGTTAACCTGGAACTATTGAGGGATGAAAATGGAACAAAGCAATGCTTGTTCTGACCCTGGACTGTCCCCGCTACCTGCACTCGCTTTGGTAATGAAGCAAAAGGAACATTCACCCTAAGTATTTTTAAAATTACAGAAAAGTAACTCTCATTAGAGCTTGAAGAAGTAATTGAATTTCTTTTTTGATCTAAGAATCTCTTTCATTCAGAGGGTCTTCTTTTATGAATTCAATAAAATAAATCTTTGAAAAAAAATCCATACTCTTTTTTTTTTTTCTTTCTCCTCTGTAAACTTATTTTAGGGAAGCACACCATCATAGCTAGGATTAGACTGTCCTCCAAATCTCGGTAAAGTCAGAGTTGATGAACATATCTTCTTGCCTCATTT
Source organism: Mastomys natalensis (assembly GCA_021653895.1). NCBI lineage: Eukaryota > Metazoa > Chordata > Mammalia > Rodentia > Muridae > Mastomys > Mastomys natalensis. The sequence continues at coordinate 418,865 of JAJTUV010001525.1, read as the reverse complement.
TCTCATACAAGGTATTCTGGTCTTGATTCAAAAGGCTGGAACATAAAGTCCTGCCAAATTGAGCCTATTTTAAGAGTCCCTAGCAGCTATGTCCTGAGACAGTCTTAGAGAGAGATTTTGAACCTGAGAATTCTCCATCTCCTGCTCTCAGCAGTGACATCATTGACCCAGAGAATCTTCACAATCTGGGCCACTAAATACTCCTTGAAAGGAAAGAGGATTAACACAGAACGTCATCTCTTTTTCTAAAAACTTCAAAAGCTATCCAAAATAGAGCATCTAAATCAAGGGAAGACAGGCTGTTTGGAAGCAAAATATAGCACGTTCTTCACCTCTTCAAACACCATGATAGTAGACCATAGAAGCTTTGAAGAACGTTTTTAAAAGCCAGATGACTTTCGTTCTTTCTTTCTTTCTTCTGGGGAAAAAAATAACTTGAAAAGCTGTAAAGGGAGTGTCAAAATAATAATTTTGGGTGGGCACTGTGTTGACTAGTGTTTGGTAGAACTCTATCATAAGGTCTCCTGTGGTCTCATCGTAATTATATCCATGTACACTCAAACGACCTTCATACTTACTCTCTGACCTCTTATTTCCTGAAAAACAAATATTTCCTTTCATCGATGCAAAATTTTACACTGTGTACTGAAAGGATTTAGTAAGTAGAAACCCTTAGATAGGCTGGTAGAACAGTCTACTACAGATGTTTTAGATGGACGTATTCAACTTTAAAGGGGACAATGGAAAAATGCTTTCCGACACACAATAGTGTATGATTTCATGTCACTGGGTAGTGCACCAGGAGGCTGTGTGAAGATTATCCCTAACTATTTTTCTGTAAGGGCCCAGCATCATGATGGAAGCTTTGAGGGGATCCAGATCCAATGTGAAACCCCTCAAAAGTGACCTCCCTAAGTGAAGCTTACTTGTGCTTAACAATTGTAGATGTGCATCAACCTTTGTACTACGATGAAAAATGAGAATAAGTGCAGGATATATGTGCCTCAGGAGTACATGAAAAACCTATGTCCCTTACATTGTGGATCGTCCTGCCACATGTTAATCAGAGGCTTATCCTAGAGTCAAGAAGGGTCTTTTAATTTTGAATGTAAAAGGAAGAGGAAACGCTGCCCCTAACAGATAGTGCACTTGTGGTGATGGTGGCAATGAGGTGAATGATAGTCAGTACAGTCCACAGTGAGAACAATGGGCCTAACACTGACCACTGACCCTAGCAGACAATGATAGTCAGTATTTCAAAAGTAAAAGCAAAGAAGTGGAGACTTGACTAAGATGGGGACGGGGAAGAAAACGTGCAACAAACACAAATGCACACACACACATGCACACACACACACAAAGGAGAGAGAGAGATGTTAGATAATGGTCATTGTTTTTGAAAGATCACATTCTCTTATCTGTTCCTTTGTAAGGAGCTGAGGACTGCTTCCTTTCCCTGCTGAATAAAATGTGTTAAACTATATATCTGTGCTGATTTTTAAGGCTAGATAGGGAGATGGCAAATATTATACCTGTATCAGTTTTAAATATTATTTTCTGTATTCTTGTTTCCAGGTGAGAAAAAAAATTAGATGGAGGAAATGGGAACAAAGTTCTAGTCTCTCTTACACATAAACAGCAACAATACATCTATATGTAGCTATACGCAAACCTCTATAGTACACCACACAACACACCTATACACACATACCTATATATACACTTATATATTACCTATGTATACTCATGTTACATGCCTACACAAACAACACACACACACTCACAACACACATGCATGCACACACACATTACACACACACATGCATGCACATAACACACCAACAACAATGCATGCAGTCATATCCATGAGAGCACTTTACCACAGAACCAAGGAGTGCGTGTGAAGTGAGGGACAATCTCCAAGAGCCAAGGGTGGGGCTATCCTTCTCGCGCTTTGGTTCTCAGCTCTTGTTTAGCTCTACCTGCCTTTCCAGAGACAAATGGAAAAAACCCTCCCATTCTCCTACCTTCACTGGCTCTGTGTACTTAGCCACCTGTCCTGTACATCAGAAGCACAGTCCTGTCTGAAGAGGTGGGGTAGCTGCCACTGAGACCCCAACACAACCCTTCCTGTGGGTACCGGAAGCCAGGCCTGCCTGAACGGACCATGAGGTGGCCTTCTCCCTTACCAGCACAGCAGCTGGAAGGAAACAGGAAGCAGACAGAGACAAGGGTAGGTAAAGTCAGCACAGGGAACAGGGGGACTGAGAGAGGTGAGGCTCTAGAACAGTCCCGGGATGAAGAGAAAAACAGACATCAGGAAAAGAGCAGTTGCCAGAACAAACACAGCTTTCTAGACTGCGGTGGCTGCCATTCCTGTGAGCATGTCATCTCTGGACAGGAACATGATGGCTTCAATGAAAGGAGTGGGCCTGGGTCAACATCTGAGCAAGAGAGATAAGAAACCGTCTAGAATCCGCACGCAGTATTCTTACTGTACTGACTCCTCAGCAAACACCTGCACATGCTGCGCATCTTGCTGCAAGGCCATCAGCAGCTCAAGGTAAATTTAAACAGGCTATTCTACCACCCTGGACCCCACTTTCCTCATTATGCTCCAGCAGAAAACCTTCAAGATACAGCCAGCCTCACTCATGGTATCTGACACCATGATGAAATTCCAGTTGGGAAAAATCGCTTCATACAAATTCCAAACCCCTCTGGATTTCTTCCCTCTCCGTCTTATGGATCACATGGGATTCCCACTTTGTCTTGCATTGGGGGTGGGGGTAACATCTTTTATAGGCATCTGAAAATATTGCAATTTCATACTTTTTAAATGTGCCTATCGAGACAAACAGGTGTGTTGGTAGCAAACAATGAAGTCAGTATGAGATTTTAATCACCTAGAAGGAGCTGTGAGACTCAACAAGCATTAGCAGATCTGCAACTCGGCCAATGCTAGACCAAGCTCTCTTTAGCAGCCAGCAAAGCGTGCATAATATGTAACAGCAAGAACGAGACAGGAGTTATTTCAGTAAATCCCAGGTGACCATCGCAGTGAATGCTATAAGTGAGATTTCACAACATGGGGGCTCGGCTCTGTGAATCGACTTTTCCACATGATTTTAAAAAATCCCTTCACCAGATGTAAGTCTAAATACTATACTGAGATATGCCATTTTCGTTTTTGCAATTTTTTCTCTGACTTCTCAAATTCCATCATAAAACAGGACGAGTGATACAGACACTGTTTCTTTATTTGGAATTTAATATGTAAGATAGAGGGTTTTCTTTTTTTTTTTTTTTTTTTTTTTTTTGTGCTTCTGGAAAAAATGTGAACCCACATTGTTCCAGCATTGGAAAATTATTCCTCTCATGGCAAATCTAAAACAGGCTAATAAAACTACGGAGCAGTTGGGTGGAGCCCCCAGATTCCAGAAGTCTATGAAATTCAGAGGCCCCCAAGTTTAAAAAATAAATGTCTGTTTATTTTGTCCTTAACACATTTCTAATTTGTTTTTCCAGATTGTTCTTTGTTAACGGGGGGAAAGCTATTTTTGTATTGTTGCCAAGAGACTTCAGAAACAACAGCGTGATCAAAAAATAACTTCCTATAATGAAACAGTCTTGCTGGTTCAACGTTATTCTGCTCTATGGGTGTTTTCTTTTTTTTTTTTTTCTAAAAATGCAAATTAATGGCTTTTAGCATTGGTAACCTGACCCTGTGGCTCTGGAATCTTACAGTAAATCAGCCTGCCCTACTTCACTGCTGTCGGCAAGGATTTCTCTCTGAAGTCCTCTTGCACCTTTACAATGCTCACAGACACATGTGGTAGTACTAAATGCTACTTGCTTGAGGTTTCTTTAAGGAGAGCGGGGAGGAACATGGATGGAAGATGGCTGAGTGGTTAGGGTTAGGGCACATAACTGATCACTTAGTAGCCACATCAGGTGGCTCAAAAACATCTATAATTCCAGCTTCAGGTAATCTAATACCTGTAACCTCTAAGGGCTCTTGTGCTCACATGCACAGAAAACCACACAGACACACCTAATTATAAAATTAAAAGTTAAAAAATGTTGCTGCAAAACACAATATTAAAAAACTATTGTGATTTTTTTCAACAACATGGTTTGAAACAACAAAGTTTGAAATTTCAGTTTTGTTCAGTACCTTTTCTTGAAATGTCTGATATACGATGTAGAAAATATGTTGCTTGTGATTACACCTGTGCTAAAATTAAATGTTTTCTCTCTCACACACACAAAAACTGAAATACTTTCTTTCTTATAGTTTGCTTGCTCTGCACACGCTGGATCTTTCTCTGTTAATGTATATTTTATGCTTTGCCCTACTGTAACGGATATTACATTATGATTAGCTTCTTATGATACATATAAAATGCTATCTTTAATATTCATATGTACTAATTTTTTGTGCCTTACATTTTCTGCACTAAAATCGCTAGTGAATTCTAATAAACACAAACCAAGTTGTCCGGTGAGATAAAACTGTAACACAGCCACCCTATTGTAAATTATAAATTGCATTAACAGAATCAGGAAGGACCACCTTGCATCTCACTTGTGTTACATTTTATGGTCACACACAGCCTGAGTTTCTTTCATGTGTGCTCACAAGCCCCTTTCTTAGCTGGAAACCCAGTGTTATATGGCAGTAGAGAAAGAAAAATGGTTACGTAGATACTTTATCATCTAATGATACCGTAAAAGATGAAGGAACGTATCAGGAGTGGTGCAGCCTGGCCATGGAACAATATTAGTGGGGGGGATATTCCAAACTTATAAATGGTTAACCTGGAACTATTGAGGGATGGAAAATGGAACAAAGCAATGCTTGTTCTGACCCTGGACTGTCCCCGCTACCTGCACTCGCTTTGGTAATGAAGCAAAAAGGAACATTCACCCTAAGTATTTTTAAAATTACAGAAAAGTACTCTCATTAGAGCTTGAAGAAGTAATTGAATTTCTTTTTTGATCTAAGAATCTCTTTCATTCAGAGGGTCTTTCTTTTATGAATTCAATGAAAATAAATCTTTGAAAAAAAATCCATACTCTTTTTTTTTTTCTTTCTCCTCTGTAAACTTATTTTAGGGAAGCACACCATCATAGCTAGGATTAGACTGTCCTCCAAATCTCGGTAAAGTCAGAGTTGATGAACATATCTTCTTGCCTCATTTTCTCTAACAAGGTATTCTGGTCTTGATTCAAAAGGCTGGAACATAAAGTCCTGCCAAATTGGCCTATTTTAAGAGTCCCTAGCAGCTATGTCCTGAGACAGTCTTAGAGAGAGATTTTGAACCTGAGAATTCTCCATCTCCTGCTCTCTAGCAGTGACATCATTGACCCAGAGAATCTTCACAATCTGGGGCCACTAAATACTCCTTGAAAGGAAAGAGGATTAACACAGAACGTCATCTCTTTTTCTAAAAACTTCAAAAGCTATCCAAAATAGAGCATCTAAATCAAGGGAAGACAGGCTGTTTGGAAGCAAAATATAGCACGTTCTTCACCTCTTCAAACACCATGATAGTAGCCATAGAAGCTTTGAAGAACGTTTTTAAAGCCAGATGACTTTCGTTCTTTCTTTCTTTCTTCTGGGGAAAAAAATAACTTGAAGCAAACTAGAAACTACATGTCTAATCAGCATACATAAGGTGGAGTGATGTGTTTACTCTTTAAAAATCATTTATGTCATTAAAAAGACCAGGAAAACTATATCTCCCAAACAGAGTAGAAATAAAAAGCATGAAAACTGTCCAGAAAGAAAACAAATCGTATCCAGAGACACAGGTATACAGACATTCTCTTCACAAATAGCCAAGAAACAAGAATTACATTTGAAACCTCTTTTTATTATCCAGCATATCCAAATCTGTTTGGATAATGATATCAATCAATATTACTGAATATTTACTGAAAATACATTACATTATTATCGATTTGAATCCAATCAGTAGAATTCAGATTGGTAACTAGCTAATGTGTCCAGACCAATCAGAATGAAAGCAGGCCAGAGAGACAGAGAGCTGTTTCCAGGAGATCATGCTGTGAGCTCAGGTTCAGGCAGGCCCTGGGGAAAGGCCAGGATCCCCACAGGTAAGAATACCTCAGCCACTGAAAGATGGACTCTTCAAGAGCCACTCAACACGTGTAGAGAAGTGGTACTCAGGTGTCTGAGTAATGACCATGGTGGTGGTGCTCTGTTAGAAATAAAAATCATTTTAAATCCCTTTTAATTTAAAAAGATGAATAGCACAAAGCTTATAAACTGAAGCCAGGTCTGAGATGGTACACAGAGGAATTCCAGGAGTCAGGAGGCTGCAGCAGAAAAACTTACCAAGCTTAGGGTTGCCTGTAACCACAGAAAGATTGACAGACCCTGTGCCTGATAAGGCCACAAATGCTATACAATGGTTTTACTCTTTTTCTGTTCTGACAATTTACTTATTTATTATTGTGTGTTGGTCTTTCTGCCATGGTCCAAGTGTTGAAGTCAGAAGAACACAGTGTCAGTTGTCTGTGCATAAGTTTTTTTTTTTTCCTGTGATTGACAAGCACAGGCGGGATTCGAACTCGGAGAGACAGACTGACGGCTGCCTCCGCATCCAGAGGCGCGACTGACAGTAGTGCGCCACCGCTGGTCGGCTTTGTCTGTGCATAAGAACTGAGTGCTTTGACCTGCTGAGCCATCTTCCATCTTGCCTTTGCCCTTTGTCCAAGTAATTCCAGCCCCCAGTATCTATTTAAGAAAAGTTAACAAAGTATAAAACTATACTACTCACAGAACAACAACAGAAAGATAATCCTACTATTTACACGCACTCGTGTATGCCAGGTGTTCTTGGTGATACAATTTAAGTCTAATAACATCCCTGCAGCTTTGATTCTATTACTGCCTTTCCTTTATACAAGAGGAAACTGAGGCATGCAAAATAAAAGCAGTGGTTAATACATGAAGATGCCAGAATCTAAAGTCTGATCCTGCGGTCTTCCTGCATCCCTCGCTACGGGGTGAATGATGGTATATGCTAATTAGCATATAATCTGTTTTCCTAAGTTACACTTAGCCTACTTAAATTTTCATTACCAGGTCCCATTTGCTAATGCTGCCTCCTATTCACCTTGTATTTATGTCCTTCCCAAGCATTGTCCAACAGTTATTACCCATAAGAGAACGTTAGACTTTAGCTATAAATTGTGATGTGGATTTTGATTCAAACTACCTGCCTACAATAATGCGTTTCTGCCTGCTCCCAAGAAAACACTAAACATGTCACTCTCGGATTCATAATTAAAGGCTTGGAAACAACAGCCTCATTAAAAGCCACAGCACAGCCTTTCTCATTCTGTGAGAAACATCTGCTTCAGGTGCACCATCGTGTGGGAAGAAATATTTCTTGAGTTTGCCATTTCCTTCTAGCTTAGCATCCTTAACCACGCAGGACTGGAGGCTTCGCATAGGATCGGGTACTTTGACTGTTCTCATCGTCATTCAGCCCTTGATGAAATCCAAATCCGAGTGCTGATAAGGTCTAAGTTTAGATAGAGTCTCAGAGTGCTTACTGTTTTCTCTATAACATGTGTTCTCTGTGACAACCAGAGGCTCTTGTGACACAAAAGCCTCTTCAGGCTTTAAAGTTACCCTTCCCATTGTTCGTGTAACATATTGGATTCTGAGATAGCCCGTCACTGACTGGCCTCCTTTTTCCAGATTTCTTTCTTGATTTCTGTTATCATTTTTACCTTATGTTCCTCAAAACAGACTTTAGAAATCTGACAACCCCTCCCCTTTTCCCACCCCAAAGTAACAGCCTAGACAGAAAGCCATAGAGAAGAGAGTCTTTAAAATTATGATAAGGATGCTGAAGTGTAGCTCTCCACAATGAGTGGTCTCTGGTAAGGGGGCAGATGGGAGAGGACTCAGTTTTGGGGTTTTTTTTGTTTGTTTGCTTGCTTGTTTTTGTTTTCTGTTTTCTTTTTAAGGGGCTGGCCAGCAGAAGTTTGACCGTGTTCTGTTGAGTACATGGCAACACAAAATGAACTCCTCTCCTCCTTCCCCTTTTCCTTCTCCTTCTTCTTCTCCTTCTCCTCCTCTTCTTCTTCCTCCTTCTCTTCCTCTTCTCCTTTCCTTCTCCTTCTCTTCTTCTTCTCCTTCTTTTTCTTTGGGAGGGGGCAGTCACAAGGATGGAGCAGTTGGACCTGGAAGGTCTGGGAAGTGAGTGTAATCTGAGTAAAAATATTATGAAAAAGGAAAGAAATCAAGAGGTAGATCTTGACACCACCTCTTTCTTCTCATTCCATTTGCTTCCCAAGGCAAACGTACAACCTCTAGCTACTTGAGGAATATCTAAGACACTTGCCAGTTTCCATCATGCTTCTGGCTTCCCTAACCCACTCCCTCTCTAATGTGTCTTAGATTCATGGTCAGGAACCTTCCACCCCCTCTTTGTCTCTCAGTGCCTCACCACCTCACACGCAATGACAACATTCACGCCGTCCGTCATTTGACCCATGAAGAGCACTCAGTTCCAGATTATATTTAAGCATCTCTGTGGCTAGTTCCATCCACCCCAAGCTGCTCAGACAATTGCAGCCTTAACACCTTTATGTTTCCCTACCTTGCCACTCACAGCTCCACCCTTCTTAAACACATTGATTGATTCCATTGATCTCTCAGTAAAACGTTTATAAGACACAGCCTCAGATGGTCTACTCATGCCTTTATGATGTAGGTACTCCTAAACCCTTTCCTCCTGGGTCACTGGCTTCTAGCTATCCCACACCGCATGCCTTATAATACCCTAATGCTGTTTCTTTCTTAGTTTTATGAGGAAACACAAAAATGATTTTTTTAAAAAAAAAACTATTATCCTTTGCTAAATTTTCATATGTCAGAATTCATTGTTTAATGAGACATGTGAGATTCCTCATGAGGAGAGAGCAGTTCTTTTAAAATCTTCTATATCTCATATATGAAAGTGTATAAATCCCATATGTATCATACAAATCAGTAATTCTCCTCTGCAGCTCCTCTACTGTTAAACTACACTGAGTTTGTGTCCTGATAAATGCAGAGCAAACTGAAAACGCAATGAATGAGTTCATTGTTGACCCTATCTAACTCCCATCACACCAACGGTCAATGGAATTAAAACAAAACAAAACCAAAAAAAAATAAAAAAATTTACAGCCAAACTTAAACTAGAAAAACTAATTGGCTTTATCTCCTTTTTCTGTGACTCGAGTTATTCTTGCCTCTATTCCTATTTTCTTTCATCATCTAATGTTTAACAGACACATTTAGAAAAAGTAATTCTTAAACAATCTGTTTTCTGAAGAGGGATTTTTTTTTTAGTAACCTGAAATCTTTCCCCATTTTCTTCTATTTAAAAATATCTCATATTATTCTATTATAGTGTTACTGTGTAAACTGGTTTACTATACATAAAATACAGTGTCTTTTAAGAAGAAAAAAAAGGTAATATGCCAATAATGCATTTTGTATAGCTGGTGCATTGAACTTCTCAGTAAGCATCACAACACACAGTAGACTCGAGTTCAGCTGGTTCCCTGCCACCATGTGTCTAAAGTGGAAGAGTGTTCTACTGCCTATGGCTAGCCTGAAATTAAATCAAAACTTAGAACTTAGGTGGCATGACTTACAACCCATCTTCAGAATCTTCTCGAAATTATATATAGGATAATCTCTACAATATGTATCACCTGGGAGACATTTTTTTTCTGTTATTTTCTTTTATTTTGTAAAATATGATTCTCCACACAGCCCAAGCTGTTCTGACATGCAGCACTTGCCCTCCCTCAGCCTGTGAAGGGCTGGGATCTCAGGCATGTCCTGCCCCATGCAGCTTCTCTCTTAATTTAAATATGAACTTTTCACAGTTAAAACACAAGGCCTCTTTGTTTTCTGGATCTTTGAGATGGTGGAAATCTGTACAAGCAAACATCTTCTGACACACTTGATCCTTGTTATCCTTTTTATCCACGTGTGAAGTTCTCCGTGGGGAACGTGCTAGCGTATTCACAAGGTGCCTTATGAGGACTTTACCTGTGGGAACTGTTCAGTTCTCTCAGGATGCCCATTGCAAACCAAACCAGGGCATGAAGCCTATGCCAGTCTTCTTCTACAGACTTTGTCAGTGCTCTTCAAGATGGGTACATATTTGTAGATTACGAACAAAAAAAAAAAAAACCTCAGGAATGCAAACTTGGCCTTCTTTTTCCATTCTGTAACGGCTGCCTGTGCTCCCAAGAAGAGAAAGAATTTGTGTTCAAATGTTAAGCCAAGAGTAAACAGGTCACCTGTATTACCTACTTACTCTTCTTTGCTCTATGACTGAAACCGAGGGGAAAATAAAAAGAAGGGTTTGTTTTGGTCTTGTGATTTAAAGGGTATATCCCACCATGGAATGAAAGGCATGGGCAGAAAGCTCCACGGCAGCAGGAGTTTGACATGCCTGTTCATATCATGGCAGAGCAGGAAGTGGAGAAGGGAAGTCTGATGCCCATGCTTTCTTGCTCTTCTCATTATTCTGTCTGGGACCCCACTACAGGAGATAATGTCATCTATATCCAAGGGCTTCTTATCTTCAGGTCATCGTTTCTGCGTGCACATGCACGCCACACACACACACACACACACACACACACGATGGGCCTCATTAATGCCATAGGTGTAGATATTTCTTATCTTGACCAAATTGACAGTTGAAATTCAAAACTAGTGTCAGTCTCTTCCAATCAGCTCCTTGCTCATAATCTACAAACTTTATATGGATGAAATCACATTGCAAAGAGCCTCAAGGCTGCAGGGTGGTGTCCGTGGAGCATGCACCATTACAGAGCAAGGTGAAGACAAAGAATTCCATTTCCAAAAAACAGCACATGGAGCATGCTTGCCCTCAAAAGCCAGAGCTGTACTGAAAAGAAAGAAAACAGTGAGCTACTGATAGCTTGAGGAATGATAATAGCTGCCATCTTCTCAGTCCTTGCTTGCTTGGTATCAGGCATTAACATTTCCAGGTCTTACAGATCCCTGTGCTTCAGATATTATTAATAACCCTACAAAGGAGGCACTCATGCACTAAATATGATATGCTAGGACGTAGAAAGCAGGACTTCAATGCAGATATTCACGATCCAGACTCTAAGCTATTAACAGTACGCATTAGTTACTTTTCTGCTGCTGTGATGAAATACCATATCCAAAAGGAACTCATAGAAAAGTTCTATTTGTTTTCAGAGAGATAGAGAGCCCATTGTCATGATAAAAGACTTGGGGACAAGCAGGAATGCTGACAGGAACAAGGATCTGAGAAATCACCTCTTGATGACACACAGGAAGCAGAGTAAAACGGAAGTGGGGGCAAGGTTATCAATGACCACCCTCAGAGATGTACCACCTCCACCAAGGTTCCCACTCCTAGATAGTCCACCACCTCCTCAAACAGTACCACCAACTAGGGACCAAGTGTTCAAATAGGTGAGTCTATGGAGTGCCTTTTTCACTCAAACCACAGCATAGTAATGGAATATAGAAAACTACCAAACTCAGGCTTACCTGTGCAGAGCCTGCTGAGGTAGTAAAAGAATTAGACTCTTCTCAGGACCTTCTAGTCCCTTCCTTGGAAAACCAGGAAAGGCCCCGTATTACCCTGGTGTTCTCTCTGTGGTCATACTCTTCATACAGAATCCTAGTAAGATGCTCACATAGGTTTAAAACTGGCTTAACCCTTCCTAACCACTTCTTTAAAAGGAGAAGGCAAAAGTTGATGCATAATACAATGACGTGCATTTAACTCTTTAAACCCCTCACTCTAGAAAATACAAGAACCACATCTACAAAGTACCATCTTATGCAAATATATTCCAACCACCCCTCACGTGCCAGACCAGCGTTAAGTGTACACACAAGAATCAAACCTCTACAAGAGGTGCCCTAATCTAAGTGTAAGACATGACCAATTGTAAGCAAGAATTTTGACTTTCATGCTAAGTACTGTTGCATTTTGGCAGAGCATGGAGCCAGCACAAAGTCCCAGAGCGGACACAAGATCAGATATGGGATAGCTGAGACAGAACAGGGACCTAGATTAAATCAAAGATAAATGTCTGTGATTCCTAGGCTGATCTGTGAAGATACCCTTTTGGGTTAGCACAAGTTGAAAAAAGGTTTTCCATGAGAGAATAGTTATAAGAGACTATGGTCACAGAAGAGGGCCCTTAGACTCCCAGTGTTAGTCCCTCAGAGGGCCAATGTGAAGAATAGGAGACTTAAGGGGAAGTCCCTTTGTGGGGAGTGGTTGGCGATAGAACAGTAGACTCGCAAAGCACATTTCATTCCTGTGGCCATGGAGAAAACATGGAGTATTTTCTCCTCTCCAGGACTCAACTTAAATCAGTCTGTTTATAACAAAAAGCATGCTGAGAATGTGGGGCAGGGAGAGTTGCTGAAGGCTTGGGACAGTTAAATGAAGGCTGAGCAATCTGTTCAAAAGGAGCTTCAGTGGATCTGGGCAAAAATTAATTCAGGCAAAGCCTGACACTGGAATTCATAAGGGTGGAACAGACTGGAAAATAAATTAGGATTTCTCTAATCCACACTATTACATAGAAAGCGTCATCTCAATGTCCTGACTTTGCTTTGCTCCTTAACAAGTCACTAAGTCTTCCTCCACCGTTTCCGTGTGAGTCCACCCAGCCACCAAAGCAGACCCCGATCAATGAACATTTTGATGGGAGATTAAATAAAATAATTGAACTCTTTTACTCTTCCGTCCTTCAAATTAATTAGAGCAACCTTTGTATCCTTGGTTTAATATAGAAATGAACCCGTGCCACCACATGCAACATGTAAAGGGAAAGTTAAAAAAGCACGCTTTTTGACCCGAGGCATGGATATATTACAACCCACAAATACCAACAGAAATGTCGATGCATGCAAGAACAGTTCTCAGCAAATTTAAAACACCTTCCAGACATGGGAAGGGTGGTCTGGGACAGAGTCATTGCAGGTATGCAGAGTCCACGAATGCTCTCCCACACACAAACTCATTATTCGACAGTGTGTGCTGTGTAGGGTTCTCAGATGCTCCTTAAACAGTTGCCCAGTGGTTTCGAGTTCTTTCAGAAAGTGCTTTCAGGTCCCAGGAGCAGTTCAGCAATGATTAGCACTAAAAATTAAGGTCATTGGCCAGGAATCTGTACTAGCTACAGTTCCAAAGACTGTGTTTTTGTGTACTTTCTGCCAGAAACTTATTTTTAATATCTTCCTATCAAAAAGGAAAAGATAGAAACCTGAAATAATATTCCCACTGTGGAAGGTCTGCTCTGTCAGCAGACAGAGCTTCCCTCCCGCCCCATCAGCAGTAAATGAGCTTGTTTGCCCTCCAACAACTTGAATGCTAGATCTTCATTCTTTTGTCCCTGTGCACATTTTCGTTTGCGGACATTCAGGTTTAGGGAGATCTGTCTCCCGGCCTCTGTGTCTTTCTCAAAAGACTCACCTCCAACCTTCTTCGCAAACTCCCGAAACTCTCATTGCTCTCAGCAGCAGAGTTTACAAATTGTCTAAATCACTCGAGTAGCAGCAGCATTTACACAACGCTGCCTTTAGGATTTCCATCTTTTCTTCCACATGATCTTAATCCAGAAAACTGTAAATTGTTTAGACTGAGAACTTCAACATAAACCATTTCCAACAGAAAAGCTGAGATGTAAGAATCCAGTGGTTTTTTTTTTTTTTCTTTCTTTTTTTTCCCCCTTTTGGTCTTTTCATTCAGAGACTTAAAACAACTTGAAAAAAAATATTAAATGAAAGCAATGTAATCGCTTCAGAAGGCATAACATAATAGACATCAAAGAATCACACAAATAAGATATGGAATCTGTCGCTGAGGAATTGAAAGCATGCGTGCTTGCATTTGGATTTTGTTTTACATGCACAGGCTATAGACAACAGATTTGCTTATTTGAGTCAGATGTGGCTTTTGGCAAAAGACTCTTACATTTTAGGTGGCCCACTTAAAAAAATTTCTTTTTAAAAAGCAGTGGCCATATATGCTAAAAAATCGATTTGGTTTAAATAAGAGTTAACTGTTCTTACTTTTTTTTTTTTTCCTCGTAAAATATTTCAGTCTTTCAAATTCCTGGAGCCTTAACTTTTATGTAATCTTCCTACTTGCTGACTGAGAGGGAGGTGAGCCTACTGAATCAGGACCCCCAAAGAAAGAATAACACAGTGCTGGCCATTGCAAGGAGAAAACATGTACAGCTTGCAGGGGAAGGGCCTGGGTATGGGAGAGAGTCTGGGTTACTTTTTGGAAAGTTCTCTGACCTCTATATCTCTTCAGTATTCATTATCAGTGGCCAGTTTCCCAGAACAATGAAGGTATGAAAGAATGTCTTTGGAACATCCCAACATACCAGGCTCCCCTCCTGGAACGTTCATTATCAGATCTGCAGGGGCAGAGAGCCCTTGAGACCTGCATTCCAGGGCAATGAAGCCTAACCAAAATCCTGTCACAGCTGAGGGCTCCTACAGTGCCTGGAGATCAAAGCCAGTGAACTTGGTCTAGGGCAACAGGTGTATGTGTGCCTGGGTACAAGAAACGGAGGAAGGCAAGAGAGGCTTTGCGCAGCCCAGACAGGCTACTGAGCCCAAGAGAGAAACAGGTGTGGCTCACAGGTGGGATCAAAGAGGCTTTGGGATATGATTTTGACAAAACGAGTTGGTCCGTTTGTGAGAGTCCCACTACAGTGCCTCAGAGCTGTGTCTTAATTACCATTTACCAGTGATGCCCTATTAGGGAAGTAGAAAGGGAATGAGCAAGTTCCTAATTGCACCTTGCCTCTCTGGAACACTGGGCCGGCGCCTTTTCTCACATGCTTCCTCTTTGAGATAACCCATCTGTGCTGCCTCCACGGAGACGAATGCTCCTTGTGGTGACTCTACACCTCTTACATCAGGAAGATGGTGACAGACTCGGGAGAAGACTGATTTTGCTGGGTTAGGTTCC
The DNA here is from genome assembly GCA_021653895.1 of Mastomys natalensis. NCBI lineage: Eukaryota > Metazoa > Chordata > Mammalia > Rodentia > Muridae > Mastomys > Mastomys natalensis. The sequence goes on along the minus strand of JAJTUV010001525.1, from coordinate 403,803 downwards.
ATCCCACCACACAAATAGAAAAGAATGAGTTATCCAAGCAAATAATTGTGTTTGCTTTATGTTTTGGTGAAAGGGGAGAAGACATAAGAAAGCCACAGAGGACCCTGGGTTCAAAATATTTAGAAACTTTCTCTACTTTCCAAACAGAGCCAGAATGGCAAGGAGAGGTACAGAAATTGGAAACAGCCTTACAGAAGAATTGGCTGGCTTCGTGGCTCAGCAGCTGCTGTTAGGAATGGAGAGAAGCAACTCATTTAGTTCCTGTGTTCTTTTAGGGGTCAGAGACCCAGAAAGAGAAGGCTACATCCTGACAGCATTAAACATGATTTATCTCTCTGCCTTCCAGGATTGAAATGTCCCCCAAGTGATGCCAAAAGTATGTTCCAGAAGGCGGTGACGATTCAGGAAGGGACCATTGTTTTGGTAAGGTGCTGCTTCTATATCCCATCCTTCATTCAGTGCCAAATACAAGCGAGGCAATTAAAACAAGATAAGGAGGAGGACCGATGCTGCCAGGACGGTGATTTCAACAATGCCATGTTACCAAGCCTCCACCTCTCCTACAGCTCCTAAGAGAGTTCTAGAATCTGCAGGAGTATGTGTTCTTAGGACAGCACGACCAGGCATCCTCTATCTGTCGGGCTCATGGGCTGGCACCACAACCTCAGGAGTTACTCCCCGAGCCCTTCCATTAGAAAGAGGATGCCTGGCAGCAGGCTCCTTCCAGGTAGAATGATCTAATAAGCTGCAGCAGAAACAACAGTGGACTTGTTAAGAGAACACTAAAAGGGACAAAGAAGGCTCAGCTCATGACCTCCTTCTGTGCAAATGAGAAGACCCAAGTCCCATACTTGGAGTACATACCTGTGTTAGGTCTGATAGCATGTGCTGGTAACCTTAATGTTGGGGAAGTAGAAAGACACAGGAGAATCCCTGGGGCTTGCTGGCCAGACAGTCTAGCCTGCTCAGCCTGTTCCTGACTAGTGAAAGACACTGCCTCAAAACAAAACAAAACAAAACAAAACAAAACAAAACAAAACAAAAACAAAAATAGGTGACTGGCTCCTGAGGAAAGACACTCAAGGTTTTACTTGGGCCTCTACAAAAAAAAAAAAAAAAAAAAAAAAACATGTACACACATATTCACTCCTAAACACATGAGTATATACACATCTCAAGAATAAGGTAAATGCTAATAATAACATGTCAGGCTGGGGGAATGGGCCTGGTGTCTGTGTGCTGGCCATTGGCACTTTCTTTTCATAGTCTCAGGTCTCTGCTCAAAGGGGTCTCTTCAAAGAGCCAACCCCTGCCATCCACTCCCTTGCCCCATGATCCTCCATTGTTCCCATCCATAACTGTCCTCTGTCCCTCCAAACCTCACATGCTCTACCTCCCGATGGGTACAGTCTTAGAGGATCTTAGAGTGTTCCTAGCCACCTTTTCATCATTTGCTCCAGATAGTTCCCAAAGAAATGCAGCTCTGCAAGAAAGTATCTCATTTTCCTTGTTCCTCTCAGAAGCCTCCTGTCCAGTAAATACCGGAATAAACAGAGAAATCAGTAAAACTCCTTCCTCTTCTGGCTTGCATAGGTAATCTGTTTACTTGTGAAAACCACAGCAAGCACTTTTCCAGTGGAACAAGAGTGCGCTACAGTTAGCACCTGGGCTATGCTGTGAGTCTGGCATAGTAGTCCCAAGCATTCTGCATGTTTTGAGATTATGCTTTAGGTTTAAAAGCCTAGAGGGAGGGAACCATCACCTTCCACACGAATGCTCTCTGTTAAATACATTATAATTAAGAAATGTCACCAATGACCATTCTGACCTCGATACTTTGTAGCCAATACTTTATTCTTGAAACTTAATATCATTTTATGAGAATTTCATCTCTTTTTCTACGGACTTGAAAAGTCTATTAAGGTAAATTCACTGAGTAGATAGAAAATCAGAAGATTCAAATTCAAGTTCCCCTCCCTCTATTATCTTTGATCTGGTGGTGCGTGAGTAGGTGTCTCTCTGTGTCAGTTTCCTGGTGGCAAAATTAAAGTAATAATAACTTCCAGCCAGGACCTGAGAGGATTGGGGTTAGGGAATCACCTTTTTAATTAGTGTAAAACACCCTGCTCTTCTGAAAAAAAAATGTGACACTCACTCACAGAGGCTAGTGCTCTACTCAGCTTCCAGGAAACGCTTCCAGGGAACAACTGTTAGACACACAGCTGTTCAGAGAAAATGCAAGCCAGGGAAACGCATGTGATTAATGGGGCTGAGCAGAGTCTGTGATAACAGTACACTCATTGGACTTGGCTGGGATTGTCCTTCTAAAGAAGTTAAGTATTTTATAAATACTATCTCTTTCATCCTTTTAAACTTCCTGTGATGTGGCATTTATTACACACAGCTTCCAGATGGACAGCTAACCACAGAGAAATGTATGGTTGTTCCAAAGGCCCAGGAGTGTCTGTATGCTCAGAAAAAGAGGAGGAGGGGTGGCTTTGATTGATGGAGTCAGTCATTCATCTGCTCATTCACTCATTCACTCAACAGGAAATGTTGAAACTCCATTAAGTGTCAGGCGCTGACCTCAGGACTCAGGGAGGAGACAGGGATAAATAAAACATGTTAACGTGTGTTGAGCTGAAGGGCCCAGTAGAGAACACAAAACAAGAGATAAAAGGCACTCACACGAAACATTGCAAATTGTGATGCATAATAACAACATCATAGGGTCTCAAATTGATTACAGTGCTGCGTTTGTGTTTATAAGGATATAAATAAACTTTTACTAGTATGAAAAGATGTGCACTAAGTTGAAGAAATGTAAAGGGCCAGGTTGTTATATGGCCTATTGGTTTATGCAAATCAGAAGATAAAGAAGTTTCCTATTAGTATAGCAGGTACCCAAACTATGGGTCATTTCCATTCTTTTCTCCATCTCTAAATGCTGTTTTATGTGTATGTGTGTGAGCACATATACCAAACCGCATGAGGTCAGAGGATGCCTTGCAGGAGTCAGTTCTTTCTTTCCATCATGTGAGTTCTGGGGATAGAACTTGGGCTGTCAGTCTTGGCAGCAAGCACCTTTACCCACAGATCCTTCTCACTGGTTCCACTCTCTTCTTTCTTTATAGCTATTTATTATTTAGCAGGCATGTCTTGGTAGTGGAAAAAATAAACCTCAAAAAACCACTTTAATAACACCCTACAATGCCAAGTGCAAAGCCTGGGGACAGACTGTGGATACAATTCTGTGTAGCAACCATGTATCCAGACACGGCTCCAGGAGCCCCCCCCCACCAAGAGAAGAAGCAAGGAATAAAAAAGAAACTGCTTTAGAATGAACACTGGCACATTCCAGGTAGGGAAGGTGCTGCTTCTTGACAAAGAAACCTTGGTAGCATTGATCTGGGTGAGCATAGAGCCTTGCAGACTTTATGCTCCCACAGCTTCAACCTTGATAAGTCAACATCATGCTACCCTGAACCCAAGTGCACCTTCTCTGAGGCAGGGAATTGATTGAAAAGATAGACAGTATGGGCTGGCTGGTTCTGGTGAGGATCAAGATATGATTGGTTGGATTCTCAGAAAGATTGAGCAGGCAGCACCTGGACCAGAGTGAGCCGCTGTGGGAGTGACTCTAGGGAGATCCAGCCTGAGTGAAGCTGGATAATAGAGATAATGCCCGAATGCAACATACAGGGAGGCTGGTCCTATATACAGTGTATGATGGAAGGCATAGAATCTTCTGCAGAACACCCAGTACAGGCTAGACCACTCACCCTACAGGAATAGCCACCACACCTTGTATATCCTTTATGACAGCTGATGTCTCCTGACTCTTGGGTTTCCCCTTCTGCTTATGATCCAGCTCTGCAAAGGTACTCCGCATCTTGGCAATAGTGTCTGAGTTATTCTTGGGTACTGGGTGTGAATGGGATTGTTGGAAAGGGGAAACCCTACATGGAACACCAGGAATTGTTGGTGGTATCAACCTCCTTGAAAAATGACAGAGGTCTAGCCCCTCACCTTCAGGCTCCTGGACAGCAAGATACACAAAATCTGGCCAAACTGGAAGAAGTTGGCATATAGAGACTTCTTGATCTATTCGTTGTAGCTGTTGATATAATAGTGTGTTCTGGGGAATTGCCATTATATGAGATGCTGAGATATGACTTACAGGAGTAAAAAGGGGGCATAGCTACCATGCTGGGTGGCAGGCTCTGCCAGAGATTTTCCTCCCAAAGGGAAGTCAGAGTCACAACAGGATCAGGGGAAGAAGGTATAGCCAGTCTGTCAGTAATGATAGTGTACTTCTCCAGCTCACATCTGTGAATTGACTTTTTCATGAAAATGTACTTTAATAAGAACATTTTTAGCCTAATTCCCGTTTTTAGATTTTAAGTAACTCTTGCTTTAATGTTTAATTTTAACCAGCAGGTTATCAGTGTATATACTTTATGAATATACCTGCTGGAACTTATCGGGCAGTTTCTTTAAAGTAAAGGTATTACTAATGTATGTGGTGGATTAAGGCTGACCACAGTTGTTTGTGTTTTCTCTCCCTTAGAGTCTAGGTGAGTTCTGTGATTAGTTTGAAAAGGCATACTCTGGAGTGTATCAAGCCACTCTTGGGGGTCTAAGCCCTGAAAGAATGCGAGCTTCCACTTCCTGTGTCTTTGAACGGCTGCCACTGGAAATAAGCTAGTATTTTGTGTGAAATCCCAAACCACACACAGAATCCCTAACAAAGTTTCTAGCCAATAGCCAGCAGCAACAGCCAGTTACCAGTATGAGCAGTCTCAGCAATATAACACAAAGAAGACTTCAGATAATTCAAAATCAGACCACTGACTTCACTGAACCTACAGAAGAACCTCCCACAAGCCAAGGGAACACACTGCATCCTGAAGGAAAGTAACCTGTACCTTAGAACCATGAAAAGATTTCCTTTTCAGCTAGGAAAAAAATAAATGGTTTATTTATAATGGAGTTGGCCTCAGTATTGTCAAAATATCACCTTATGACTAATGAATAGAAGAAAGAAGGGTTTCAGGGAGACTACTGCAGGGGGATGGAATGGGAGAGAACTCTATTAGAGACGGGAGAAAGGGTAGCATAGGTTACATAGACGTAGAGAGAGCTAAACCATATTGTCACCAGTGGCTGTGAATGAAATCCCCACCTGGTTTTGGCTCAAGACATTTCCAGTCAGAACGGTGAAAGAAGCAGCTTTGTATTCACTCTTCTCGCACACAAACACCAGAGGGCTGAGACGTTGAAGAGACAAGCCAAACAGACTTGCTTAGTTTCAAGCTGAATTTCAGCGTGAATGGAATGCAACACTGGCTGGAAAAGATTAAACTGTTCCTCACCCTCGGCAGCTCTGACGGGATGATTCTAAAAACACATTATGCTGATAAAGACGAGAGCCTTCGGGAGGGTTCTTCAACAGAGAGCCCCGAGTCTTTTTGTTTCAGCTACTCCTTTCACGTGACATGTTTTTATCATATTCACCCCCTCCCTCCTCTGAGAGTCTTAAAGTCACCTGTCAACCTTCCCTGGTGAACAAAAGGTTCCATGAAAAGTCCACAGTGCATGTCTCAGAGACCATTGCCACTAAACAAAAAAAGTTTGTTTAGTCAGAGCCTCAAGAATGTTTCATAGTTCACTGACTCTTCGCTCAATTGAAAGATCCATATTGAATGGGAGTGACCTGAGCTGTGACTCACAGCACTGGGGATATGGAACCTGAAGAGGCCATTTCCCGTAGGGAGGCAGGAACCCCAGTGGAGAGATAGGGACACCACCCACCCACAAAACTTTCAACCCAACATTTATCCTGCCCACAAGAAATGCAGAAACAGGGGATGGAGCAGCGACTGAGGAGAATGGCCAAGCAATAACCAGCCCAACTAAAGGCCCATCCCATGGGCAAGCATCAATCCTTGACACTATTAATGATACTCTGCTATGCTTGCAGATAAGAGTCTAGAATGGCTGTCCTCTGAAAGGCTCCATCCAGCAGCTGACTCAGACAGGTGCAGAGACCCACAAACAAAAGTAGATGGAGCTTGGGAACTCTTATAGAAGAATAGGAGGTCCCAAAATATTGCAGGCCCCAAAGAGGAAGGAGCTCCACAGGAAGACCAACAGAGTCAACTAACCTAGACCCTTGGGGCTCTTAGTGACTGAACCACCAATCAAAGAACATACACGAGCTGAACCTAGGCCTCCCAACACATATGTAGCAGATGTGCAGCTTGGTCTTCATGTGGGTCCTGAACAACTGGGGCAGGGCTATCCCAAAAGCTGTTTCCTGTCTGTGGGATATGTTCTTCTAGCTGGGCTGCCTTGTCTAGCTCAATGGGAGAGGATGCACCTAGTTGCAGAGACTTGAAGTGCAGGGGCGGGGATACCCAGGGGTTTATCCACTCTCTCAGAGAAGAAGAGGAGAGGCATGGGGGAAGGATTGTATTGTGGAGGGGGTGACTGGGAGGAGAGGCATTGATTGAGATGTAAAGTGAATTAAATAAATAAATGCATACATACATACACATATATACATGCATACAAACAACATACATACATACATACATACATACATACATACATGAAGAAGAAAAATCCAGATTGGTAAAAAGAAGCATGCTTTTTACTTAATAAGGCACAATTTGATAAACAAGAATGCATGACACCTTAAAAGAATATATGTTTGTTCTTGAGCTGAAGAAGTCAGAGATAATAAGAAGTACACAGGGAGTCAGTGCCCTCCTCCAGCTACACCAGGCTGTAAGCAAGCAGAGGGAGTATTCAGATGTTAACATTGATGTTTTATGTAAAGAGAAAGATGAGTGGAAGGAGGAAATAACAAAGCAAATGACAGAGCCAAGGCCCATAAAAAACCATTCCCGGGGAAAAATAATCCAAAAATTGGCATTGTGCACCCAGATGGATTTTATAATTGCTATAGACAGGACTGCCATGTGTCTCCCATTTCTTCCTATTTTTGAATAGGAATGTCACTTGTGGTTTGTCTATGCCTGTTCAATAATGTATGATGTGTACGTCTCTCTTTCTTGTCTCTGTCTCTCTCGTCTCTCTCTGTCTCTCTCTCTCTCTCTCTCTCTCTCGTCTCTCTCTCTCTGCTCTTGTTTGTGTGTGTGTGTGTGTGTGTGTGTGTGGTGTGTGTAACTTGCCACTTTGGTTGACAGGTATTCAACAGAGAACACACTCTGCGTGGCTTTGTTCACACTTAGAGCTGATCCCAACAGTAAACCTTTGAACATAGACCATGAATTGAAGCCATAATGGCATAAGACTTTCTGGAGGAGGTGAGAAGTGACAGAAGACAGAACAACAAACTTTGTATGTGGGAAGCTGCAAATGACCTGCGGTGAAAGGCTGAACTGTGATAGATTAAAGAGGGTCAGACTTTTAAACGTGTTTTCCTGTCTCTTCCAACATATCTGGCTGCCTAGAATAGTCGACTATAGCAAAATAATTTTATGACATTTGGGTGGTCATTGGGTCACTGTTGTGTGTGTTGTATTATGTGTTCAGTATGTGTTTCTACAGCTCTGTGCACATGTATGTGCATATATGTATGAAGATATAGGTAGATGCTGAACGGCTTTCCTTGAGTGCCCTCATCCTTAAGTCTTTGATACACATTCTTTCACTGAAACAAGCTCATCAATTTTAATGGATGGCTGACCAATGGGAATCAGGAATCAGCTTCTCTTTCCCAGCACCACCCTTTCCCAGCTGAGATACACACGACAGTGCCTTAGGTTTTATGTGGGCCATGTGTATCCAAGCTCAGGTACTTTGCTTGCTTGGCAGGCACTTTGCTGAGCCTTTCTCCATACCAGAATTTAATAGACAGCATCTCCCTCTCTGTTCCTGAAACATTTGTTCTAATGAACCAGCTGCCACTTCATAAAAGCACAAACCTAACAGAGAGATGACATGCAAATGTCACAGCCCTGGTGAGCATCTGCAGAGCAACCATGGAGGGGCAATAGGGACTGCCAGGGATGGGAGTCCTCCTTCACAAGGCTCTGGGAAGCCATCAGATAGCTGCTTCAGCAGTTGCTGACTACTGTATGAAAGATATTGATCAAGAACTTCACATGGAAGAGCCGGGCGGTGTGGCGCACGCCTTTAATCCCAGCACTTGGGAGGCAGAGGCAGGCGGATTTCTGAGTTCGAGGCCAGCCTGGTCTACAGAGTGAGTTCCAGGATAGCCAGGACTTCACAGAGAAACCCTGTCTCGAAAAACCAAAAAAAAAAAAAAAAAAAAAAGAACTTCACATGGGTAGTTACTCTCACCCTGTATAAAAAAAACCTCACGTGGGTAGTTACTCAGACTGTACAAGAATCTCACATGGGTAGTTACTCTCAGACTGTATAAGAACCTCACATGGGTAGTTAATCTTAGACTGTTTAAGAACCTCATGTGGGTAGTTACTCTCAGACTATACAAGAACTTCACATGGGTAGTTACTCTCAGACTGTACAAGAACCTCCCATGGGTAGTTACTCTCAGACTGTACAAGATGCCACATCTCACATCTCATGGGTTGTCCTCTATGGTTTAAGGTAATTTGTTACCCAGCTAAAGATGATTAGAAATATAGAGATATGTGTATACATAAACACACTCATGCATGCATGCACACATCTAAGCAAGCAGATGTGCATACATGTCAGAAAGACTCAATATGCATAATAAGTAGAGAGCCATTGCAAGTCAGTAAAACGGAGAGGAAGCTCCAACACAAGACTGACAAGGAATGTGGAAGACAATTCTGATGGAGAGCTATCAGAGGGACATTAAAGTTGCATGCAACATAGTTGCTGTCTTCAGACTGACGAATGAGAGTTAAAATGATTGTCATGTCTACTTTCAGTGGGTGCTTGAGAAAATCAAGACCTTTATCAGCTAATGGTGAAATTCTAACTGGAATAAACCTTTAAGAAAAGTGGCTCATGTGACTGTTTAAAACAGAATCCATTTGTCTTTTTGTCTTACAAGTTTCTTCCTAGTATGTTAGCAAATAGATATATATGTATTTATATACACGTAGGTATACACACATGTATACATACACATACAGAGACACACATGTATATACATAGATACACATGTTATCTTAGTTATTGGTAAGTGAAGAGACATCATGACTATGGCAACTCTTATAAAGGAAAACATTTAATTGGGGCTGACTTACAGTTCAGAAGTTTGGTAAATTATTGTCACAGTGGGAAGCATGGTAGCATGCAAGCAGACATGGTGCTGGAGAGCTAGCTGAGAGATCTACATCTAAACCTGCAGACAACAGGAAAAGAGAGACACAGGGCCTGGCTTGAGCATTTGAAACCCCAAAGCCTACCCCAGTGATGCACTTCCTCCAACAAGGCCACACCTCCTAAGAGTACCACTTCCTATGAGCCTATTCGAGCCATTTTCATTCAAACAACCATACATGTATATACATACACACACACACACACACACACACACACACACATACACACAAACATATATATATATGTAATGCATATACATGTATACTAGATATATACACACATACATGTATATACACACATACATAGAAATACATATATATACCTATACATACATATGCATATATATACATACTAAACACATGCATTTACACACTTATATGCATAGATATACGTAAATCTACATATACACTCATAGATACACAGGTATATACACACACACAGAAATACAAATATAGATACAGATACACAGATGCACATGTGTATACCCATACATAGATACACTTGCATATAGACATACATAGATACAGATGCTGCATATCTCTCCTTGAGTGTCCTCATCCTTAAGTCTTTGATACACATTCTTTCAGTGAAATCTAAGCTCATTGATTCTAATGGGTTGGCTGACCAATGAGAATCAGGAATCAGCCTCTCTTTCCCAGCACCTATATATCTTCACACATATATCTACAGAAACATAATAGATACACATGTATATACACACAAATATATAGACACAGAGATATATAATATGATCAAAATGTTCACGTAGCATTTTCTACAACGAAAACTGAAGGCAGCCCAGATTTATCAGGAAGTGCTAGTGTAATTAGTTTTGTTTCTAATGTTGGCCAAAACCAACCTGAGGAAGAAAGTGTTCATTTGGCTTACAGGTTACAGATCATCATGGAGGTATGCTCAGGCAGGAACCTAGAGGCAGAAACTGAAGCAGAAAGCACAGAGGAGTGGTGCTTACTGCCTGGCTCTCCCTGGCTTGCTCAGCTACCTTTCTTATATTCCCAGGACCACCTGCACAAAGGTAGCACTGCCCACAGTGGGCTGGGTCCTCTCACATCAATCATTAATCAAAATAACACCCCACAGATCAGCCTGACAGACTCCATTCCTCAATTGAGAGTCCCTCCTCCAAGGTAACGTTGGTTTGTGTCAAACTGGCACTAAATTAACCAGCACAGCTAGTAAATAAAGATACATCATCTACACGAGGACTTAAAATTATCAGGTAGATATTTGCTACTGGCATGAAATGACAGCTATGGACCATTATGAAGGGGAGGGGTACATAGAACTTATCCTTATGTATGGTTTTTCTTTTTAAAATAAATGAGCATTCATGTACATCTATAAGTATTTGCATATGTATGTGAAAGAAAAAAGTCTAGAATGATCCACTCAAAATATTGCCTAGCGTGGATATACAGTGGACTTGATGTTGAAAGATGGTGGGTATGTGTGCTTTCATCAAGTTCTGCAGGCACGTACAAATGCAGACGACACACACACACACACACACACACACACACACACAGGCCAACTGTCAGAGAGATGGCGTCTACAGCCTGGATGCCTTGCTCTGTGAAGCAGACTGGCAGTCTGTGAAAGGGAAAGAGAAAGTGAAATCATGAGTATCCTGCAAGTGAGAGACAAACTCCTCTTAGCACTGAAGCATAAAGACCCAGAGGAGCCAGGAAGTAGTGAAGTCACTGGAGACTGCCCAAATTAGAGGGAAACCGGACTCAGAGCCTGCAGGGAACTGCCAGTCCTGTCTGTAAGCACTGGAGTGGCCTGGCAGAGCCAGAAGTTAGAGGACCTGCTTTCTTCCGCTGGTCACAGTTTTACCACAAACAAGTACGCATGGTTAAGGTCTACATCCACAGACAGAGTACCCCACATAGAGACATACATAATGGGCTAACTACATAATGCCCACTTAAAAGAATAGCATCCTTGCACAGGTCTCCTAGGCTGTCTTCCAGATATGGATCACAAGGTTTTTATCCTCAGCTTCTTGCTTCCCTGCAGACCTGGGCATGCGCTGAAGCCATCCCAAGATCAACACAGTCAGGGGTAAGATACTAAATGTGAAATTCTGCAGACTCAAGCTTTGCCTCCTGCTGAAAAAAGACCTGGGTCAAGGCCTGAGTCTGTATACACTGCTACCAAAGGCTCACTTACGCAATTGTTCCGGATGCAGCTTTGAAGCTGATGTCTGCATCACCTTATCCTCAGCATACTTTGAAGGCTAGGGTTGCACCTTCAGTGAGGGCAGAGGGATACTGTCACTGACAGATTACCTTCGAATCCCTCGGTTGGTGAAGTGTGACTTCTAAGTGCTAGACCAGCTTCTAACAACAGCCTACTTTCCACTTGAAGCCAAAAATGAAGGCTGTGTTATCATGTCTCCGATATTAGCCATTAATGAGATGCTCCTTGATGCGAGGTGTCTGTTCTTGGCCATGGTGCTACCTGAAGCCTTGAAGAAAAGCCACAGCATTTCCTGCTGGTGCCGCTCCTGGGGTGGCGTCACCAGGCTTTGCTGCACTTCATACTGCATATGTGACCATGGTTGCCAACTCCTCTCTCTATGTCATTATCATAGAACCTACATGCTGTGACCAATGTGATTTCTGACTGGCTATCACACAGCCTGCTCAGGCAATGACTATTTTTAGGCAGAAGGTCTAGTCCCTGCTTTTATTCCCACAGCCGGCTTCTATTTTAATGCTCCATTTGGCTCCAAGAACCAAACCATACCCATAGAATTCCCACAGGGCGTTAACAGAAAGCAAAACCTCCTCCCACTTTGGAATTAATGAACCCCTCTTGCTGTCAGCCATGCTTTAATGGATTTCACCAGTCTCTGTATTTCCACACCCAGAACAGAAAGTCATACAAAGGTAACTTAATTCAGGAGTGACCTTTGAGTTCCTTGCCTGGCAGTGTAGTAAATCTTGCTCGGTGGCAGGTTTATTCCTTTATCTCTGATTTCCATACAGGGCTTCACCTCCTGTATGGAGCCGACTTCAGTATTTGTAAAACTATCGCTGTCTAAAATGGCTGATAATCTCTGCATTCTATCAACCCTGGTGATAACGTCTCTCTTCATTCCCCTAAATTTAACATTTTACTAGACTATCTCTCAAGAAGATTGTTTCCCCTGTGGTACACAATATTTCAAACAACCGGAAAGAGAAATAACTTATTTTCTGTTCTCTTCATTGCAGCATCTTTCTTCTTGTCACTTATAAGGCTCAAAACTCACCAGGTTGGGCCTTTTTCTTGTTTTCTTTCTAAGTTCTCCAGTCATTTTATGGTCAGTTTTACCTGCTAACCTTCTGTCGAATGCAAACCAACCAGGTGAATTTGCTATGAAACCATCTCCAAAGTAGTGTAGATTTATTTTTTCGGGGTTTCATAATTGGGAGTAAATTAAGCCTAAACAATGAACCTCAAAACTCTGCCTGTTTTATTCATGCCACACCTGATTTAGCACTGAGTCTTTGTGCAGCCCCAGATAGAGAATGGTGCTGGGGAGAACACAGCTTCGTAGGAATCCCTGCGTGATAGTAGCCATGAGAATATATCCGGTGCTTTGGGAGTGAGGCTAATCCTGAGGTCCTGGCTACCATCTCTAGCCTTCTTTCTGCTTCTCTCAGACAAGAACCATCCATGAAGGAGCTTCACCAACTCTCCGTATCCTAAATGCTCCCACCTTATACCCCAAGTGCTCCCACCTTCTGTCCATCAGGGATCAGCATGTGAGCCAAGAATGGCTTACCACATGCCAGTGCTCCCGATCACAGTGATGGGTCCCAAGTAAGCACATGATGGAGGTGGTCCAGTCGGCAATGATTTTTTGTTGAGAATTTTTCCTCCTCTAAATACTGAGAAAGAAAAGTAATTGCTGGCAAAAGAAGGTGCCTCTCTGTGTGAGAATATTTGACCTACGCTTTGAGCACTCTTGATTGACTTGAGTCCAGTCAATCAAGGACTCGGTGAAGAGGCTAGAAAGAGCCCACCACATTCAGCACTCATGGGATCCAGCCAAAGCATCACTTCACATTAGCTAGGGACTGAGGTGGCTCAGTGTTTGCCCCCATGGCTGGCTCTGCATCATTCTATAACATGGATTATAGGTATAGAAGAGAAAAAGATTGTCAGGCTGTGAGATGACACAGCAGGGAAAGCCGCTTGCTCCAAGGCTGATGTCCCGTTTCAAGTTCCATCCCAGGAACTTGAAGGTAGAAAGAAAGAAACAACTCCCACAGTTGTCCTCTGACCTCCATATACATGCTATAGAACAAAGACATATACATATACACAACCAATCAGTCAATCAATCAACCAATCAATCATCAATCAGTGAATTTAAGTTTCTGCTCAGAAAATGGTGAGAGGGGCATAGAAAAGACAGGGGCAGTGAAGAGTGTTCATTGCTCTTACAGAGGACCATTTGGTTCCCAGCACTCACTCAGTGTGATTCACAACTGTCTGTAGCTTAGCTGTGTGACAGTCCTAAACCTCTGGGCTCCTTGGACACCTACACTTACATGCACATAAGCACACATAGATACATACACACACATAGGCAAAATTATTTCAAGTATAAAACTAAAATCGCACGTGTAAATGTTTTAAAAATTAAAAGTGGTAGTTCAAAGAAATAGATTGTCTGAGCTGGATGGGTGGCTCAGTCATTCAGTTTAGTTTAGCAAGGTTAATTCTCTGGGTCCCACCCTTAGCATGGAAAAAAAACTGAAAATGAAGAAAGAGATTGTTACCATATTACATCATTCAGAAGATCTGAATAATCTTGGGAAACTTGAGATTCAGGTTCATTATGAACCCTGGAATTAGATAGAAACACCTTAAACCTATTTTTCTCCCAATTCACAATAAATAATATTGTACTGAAAATTATTTTTAAACAAAAACAGATGTGTTAAAAATTTAATTTCCACTCCCCCTCAAAAATCCCAGAGCTGTAGAAGTGACAATATAAATCTTACAAAGGGAAAATTATATTTAGAATTTTTAATTTATAAAGTATTTAGTATTATGATAAAGAATATATCAAACATAAAATTATTTTGAAAAAGTTTTCCTTGTGAAATTCTTCTTTAAAATTAAAACTGCAAAATAAACAAAACAATCCAGTTGTTCCACATAAGGTTGGACAAGCAAGCAACTGAGTTTACTCTCTCAAGCAGAGAAAAATACTTCCATCAAAAACACATCCCAGTACCCTGTTCTGAAAGATATCTGTACTCCCCCTGAACATCTACGCTCCAGTGTCATCCCCTTCCCCACGTCCTGCCTTTTTGTGTTTATAACCCCTGTGTGAATAAGTAAAAAATTACAATTTGATTTTTAAAAACAAAAGAAAAAATATGTATGTAGTATTTACCTGATAAATGAAATAAAAATTTCGATCTTCGAAAAAAAAATCCCAGAATCCACTCACCAGGGATGGACACAGATTCCATATATAGCTCAAGTGCACATTGTAAGGGATGATGTGGCCAAAACTGAGGACTCTAGAGAGGGAAGAGGATGGAGATTACCAAGGTACAGGCAACCATGCCTGGCTAAAGGAGTTCAGCGTTTTCCTAAAGACCACTGGGAACCTCTGAGTCACTTGAAGAAGACAGTCAGTCAGCAGTCAGGTCAGAGCCCTGTGGTAGCATCTGAGAGGTGAGGAAAGCAGAGGAATATGACTGGAAGCCAGGAACTAGGAGGAGAGGTGCCAGTCCAGGTATGACCAGGCAACTGTGTTTGCTCATCACGGGATGAAGGGATAGAACAGAGAAAGATGAAGGCATGAGAGATGTACAATAAAAGTGGCAAGATTTGGAAACCTGAGGGTCACTCCAGCCAGAGAAGCGGGTAGCCTAATTATCATTTTTCTCCTCTCTTCTAAATCCAATCCCCTAGTCTCCTCCCCAGTTCTGTAATAGAACACCTGCTGCAGTACTCCCTTTCCTCCCAGACAACAATTGCCAGTGGACCATGTAGACTGTCTCCTCCAGATTTCTTTCCCTCACTCCTCTATTATCCCACCAGCAAGCATTCTCTGAGAACACTCCTGACATTCCAGCCAGGGAAGCAGGAAGGCTAGCTGCAGATCTTCTTTGCCCCCTCTTTCTCTTCTCTAAATCCATTGCTCTGTTCTCATGCCCAGCTTTGTAGCAGGCCATCCGCTGCAGCCTTCCTTCCCCAACCATCTTTCTTCTCATTTTAAATAGATCACACAGGTCTTTCTCTCCAATCCTCCTTTCCCCTACTCACCACTTTCCCAGCCTCCAACTCCACTAGGCATTTCCTGGGAACTTACTGCCCAATATGGCCAGGGAAGCAGGTAGCCTAACCTCTTCCTCCTCTCCTTTAAATTCAGTCCCCTCACTCTTACTCTCAACCCTGTAGCAGACCACATGCTGTGGCCTCCCCACACCTCCAGTGGATCATTCATATCTTCTCTAACCTTTGTCCACATTCACCCTATTGTGCCAGTCCCCAACTCTAGCAGGCATTCTCTGGGGAACATGCCAGCCAAGCCTGCAAGAGAAGCAAGTCAGCTAGTCAAGCAGGTAGGTGAGCTTCAGGTCTCCACTCTTCCTTCTTTCCTCCAAATCCAATCCTGAGCCTCATTCCCAGCCATGTAGCTGACCTGCTGTGGCCTCAGCTTACTTGCTATCCCTATTCCCAGGGAACTAAGCATATCCTGATGGAACAGCTTGCTTTCCTTCCACCTGTGGACCTCCTTAGCCTCCTCACTCTAGCCCATCCTCATTTCTAAATGTCAGCCCCCAATACCTGGCAATACATTTTACTAAGAACCCCTATGACCACATCTATCAGAATCCCAGAAGAGTTCATTACCTGCCAACACACAGCCCAACACATCAGCTTGAAAACCAGAGACGGCAAAAGAAACTAAGGGACAAAAATCCCCACCCAATAAAGATAAGACTAGATATCACTACCTAGAATTACAATCTTCCTGAACTCAGATGCCTAGATGCCGGTGTAAAATCACAATCAATAACCAGAGAGAGAGAGAGAGACAGAGAGAGAGAGAGACAGACAGAGACAGAGACAGAGAGAGAGAGAGAGAGACAGAGAGAGAGAGAGAGAGAGAGAGAGAGAGAGAGACAGAGACAGAGAGAGAGAGAGAGAGAGAGAGAGAGAGAGAGAGAGAGGAGTCTGTGGTAAGGGAGGTGTCTGTTCATCAGTTCAAGAGAGGTCAGGGTGCTAGAGCAAGGTAGCCTGTAGTCTCAGCACAGGGCTGGCAGGAAACAATAAGTGTGGAATTTCTTTTTTTTTTTTTTTTTTTTTTTTTTTTTTTTTTTTTTAATTTTTATTTTCAGCAAATCAAAAAAAATTAAAAAGCATTCAAACAGAATAAAATGAAAATAAACAAACAAGCAAAATACCAAGGGTCAGATATACTTATACAAGAATTCTATAGGGCCTTCAAACAAGCAACACTTTTTGAGTTATGTTTAAAAAAATTCAGAACCACAATAAGCTCCTTCACAAAGCAAATAATATTGAAATAGTGAAATCAAGTGTAGACCCAACAAAAATATATAAATTATAGTCCAATATCCCTCATGAATATACATACAAAAATTCTCATTGAAGTAGTTGCAAACTGAATACAAGAGATATAAAAAAAATAATATTCCATGAATAACTGAACAACTGTTTTTTTTTTTAAGACCGTACTCCATATACAGGCTGCATGTTTTGGGATAGCCCCCACTCCAGATGTTTGAGACCTACATGAAAACCAAGCTGCACATTTACAACATATGTGCAGGGAGGCCTAGGTTCAGCCCATGGAGGTAGATCTGTGTAGACTAGGTATGCTCCATGGTTGGTGATTCAGTCTCTGAGAGCTCCAAGGGTTCAGGTTGGTTTACTCTGTTGATCTTCCTGTGCAGTTCCTATCTCCTTAGGGCCCTCAATCCTTCCACCTATTCTTCTTTAAGAGTCCTCAAGCTCCATCCACTGTTTGGCTCTGGATATCTGTATCTGTCTGAGTCAGCTGCTGGTTAGAGCCTCTCAGAGGACAGCTTGCCGGTCTGTTCTCAGGCTGGAGGTTTAGCTCCTGGGAGCTCTGGTTGAATCTTTTGATACTCGTTCTAAAAAGGACAAAAACACCCTCCCTTTGGTCTTCCTCCTTCTTCTTGAGTTTCATGAGGTTTATGCGTTGAACTTCTGGGGGAATCTCCATACCCGATTTCAAGCTGTACTACAAAGCAATAGTGATAAAAACGGCATGGTATTGGAACAGAGACAGTCAGGAGGATCAATGGAATAGAATAGAAGACCCTGAAATGAACCCCCATACCTATGGTCACTTGATCTTCGACAAAGGAGCTCAAACTATCCAGTGGAAAAAAGACAGCATTTTCAACAAATGGTGCTGGTCCAACTGGAGGTCAACTTGTAGAAGAATGCAAATTGATCCATACTTATCTCCTTGTACAAAGCTCAATTCCAAGTGGATCAAGGACCTCCACATAAAACCAGCTACACTGAAACTAATAGAAGAGAAAATAGGGAAAAGCCTTGATCATATGGGCACAGGGGAAAAGTTCCTGAACAGAACACCAATGGCGTATGCTCTAAGATCAAGAATTGACAAATGGGATCTCATAAAACTGCAAAGCTTCTGTAAAGCAAAGGATACGGTCAACAGGACAAAGCGGGAACCAACAGACTGGGAAAAGATTTTCACCAACCTTACATCTGATAGAGGGCTAATATCCAAGGTATACAAAGAACTGAAGAAACTAGATTCCAGACCATCAAATAACCCTATTAAAAAATGGGGTAGAGAGTTGAACAAAGAACTCTCAACTGAGGAAACTCGAATGATTGAGAAACATCTAAAGAAGTGCTCAGCATCCCTAGTCATCAGGGAAATGCAAATGAAAACAACACTGAGATTCCACCTCACACCAGTCAGATTGGCTAAGATCCAAAACACAGGTGACAGCAGATGTTGGCGAGGATGTGGAGAAAGAGGAACACTCCTCCATTGTTGGTGGGATTGCAAGCTGGTACAACCACTATGGAAAGCAGTCTGGCGATACCTCAGAAAATTGAACATGGTGTTACCTGAGGACCCAGCTATACCCCTCCTGGGTATATACCCAGAAGATATTTCAACATGCAACAGGGCCACATGCTCCACTATGTTTATAGCGGCCTTATTCATAATAGCCAGAAGCTGGAAAGAACCCAGATGTCCTTCAACAGAAGAATGGATACAGAAAATGTGGTACATTTACACAATGGAGTACTACTCAGCCATTAAAAATAATGAGCTCATGAAATTCTTAGACAAATGGATGGAGCTAGAAAATATCATCCTGAGTGAGATGACCCAATCACAAAAGAACACACATGGTATGCACTCACTGATAAGCGGATATTAGCCCCAAAACACACAAGTGTGGAATTTCATCTCCAACCTAGAAGTAAACGGGAAATGTCTTCGCATACATCTCCATCACCTGCTAACACATGAAAAAACGGGGAGGCAGAAGAATAGAGTATGCTGTCCACGGTGATATATAAAACACTGTGCATGACTCAGTGGCTCCAAAGTCAGCCATAGTTCATATTCATTAAGCAATCCTGACCGCATATGTCTAGAACATCACCCATAAGAAAGCAACGAATGAAGAGAAGTGATTGAAAGAAATGATTGAAGAAAGAAAATATACAAGGTGTGGTGTTGCTGAAGATGAGGCGGGATGGACTTCCACGAGCCAAGATTGCTAGGTGAGAAACAGTGGCCATGACTGTCAAAGTGCTTGGGAGTGGCCCTGAAACTCCATTTTCAAAAGACATTGCACATTACACAGTATACAGAGCAGGGGGAAGGAGAGGAGTGAAGAATGCTGACCACACATCCAGCCCTTCACAAATATGCTTCTTTAATTCTAGCACTCAGGAGACTGAGGCAGCAGGATTGCTGTAAGTGTGAGAACAACCTGGGCTGTATAAGGACTACTACCAAGCCAAGAAAGAGACAGAGATAGTGATGACATCCTAAATGGAGGAGAGGACACGGGTCATAGCTTGTCAAGAAAGGTCACAAATGATGTTTGTTGGTGGCATTGTCTTTCTAAGAGTCTATATGCAAAAGATATGGTAACCCTGATATCACTAATGCTCCCAGTGGGTGTTCGTATGAGACCCTAACCCATTTCTGTATCAAGCTGTTATTTAAATGCATGTCTTATACAACTCATAACTGACCACACAACACTTTAGCTTTCAGATTTTAAGGACTCTAGAGCAGCCAAACTCATGGCATGCTCAGAGCAAATACACAGGAGTCTCCAGTTAAACTCATGGTGCACTCTCAGCAGATATGCAGAAGTCTCTAGCTTGTACTCTTGTTTTCAGACATCATTATATCTAGGTTTGATTGCTCAGACCTTTCTTTCCATTGTCTACCATTTTACTGTTGCAATGTATTATGTTAAACATCTAGTTTTGTAAAATGCCCCAAATCTTTTCTCAAGAGTTTGTTGGAGGTTGAAACATTAAAGGTTCTTTTCCCCAGTTAGATTTTGATCAGTCAATAACGATGCCAATTGTTAATAGGGTGGAACCCTTACAGTTGTGTGAAAGGAGGAGAATCGATGACTTGGAGAAGGATGGGATGCAGGAGCAGCAGCAGAGAAAGCCAACCAGCCATGTAAGAATTAATGTGAGTGGCTACTGGCCACTTCCCCATTAGGCCTGGGGTAGCAGGGGAAGGTTTAGGAGTGCCCAGTTTTGATGTAGCCAAAGCATTTTAAAAATAAGCTGTGTGTGTGTGTGTGTGTGTGTGTGTGTGTGTGTGTGTGTGTGTGTGTGTTTCATTCACAGATCCAAAGATAGCTCCTGGGCCTCGTGCAATGCTGGAGCCAAAGCAGCGTAGACAAAAACCACCACTACAAGAAGTTCCTTCTGTCTTTCATGTATCTCTCTCTTCTAAACAGCAAATATCACCATGAAAAGATGAAGAGATAGGATATGCAAAAGGGGGAGATGTTTGCGATGACAACTTTCTAACTAGCCAAATTGACTGGAATGTGAGCTTCCTGGGGGTGGGGTGAGTTTGGGGGGAAGAGTAGTGACAAGATTCTGAAAGCTATTGGGCTATTTGTGGAGATAAAAATGGGGATTGGTGTCTTCCAAGCTTCCCTTTATCCTTCCTTGGATAAATATATATATATATATAATTAAATTGTGTTCCTTAAAGAAACACAATTTGTTGGGGAAATGTGGTCCCCTCACAGAGGGAAAGCGTCTAAGCCACTTGCATGAATTTTAATCACAGTGATCAGATTCTTACCTAAGAAACAGCCTTCTGGGTTCCTACAGGGAAGAATGTTCTTTCATAAAAAGATCCATGAAAAGAACTTACCACACAATCCCAGGATTACCAAGCCCCATCATGTCACAGTGGCTTACTGTACTCACAAACCTCATGGAAGTGTCACCTGCCACAGTGAGACACTGAGGGAAGACTGGCAGGTGGGTCAGCACCCTACAGCCATCCATCTTTTGGGAGGATGTCTGCAACTTCCTTCTCCAGTCCTGAAACTGTGGTCTTTGCTCACACCTCTGCTGTTCAGGCTCATGACTTGATGCTGGGAATGTCTGAAGTGATACACAGACATTCTAAATATGAAAGCAAACATCACACCTGAGAAAATGGCCTAATATTTCTAAAGGATCAAGCAACACTGCTGGTTGCCTTGGTGAGAACAGTGAGGAAACAGGATATCACCTCCTACACTGGAGTCCCTCCCCGCCCCTGTGACTGTCCTAGTAACTCGCAAGAAGTGAAGTGTCTTATATAAAATGAGACATGAATTGTAGCAAGATCAAACCCTCCGTGATTGGGTTATGGTTGCATTTCACAAGCTTGCTTGACTTCATTTCTAATTTGTTGAATTCCCAGCATATACTGCTCTGGTAATCAGAAAATAATACAAATATGACTTCTGGAGGGAAAAAAATGTAGTTCCCACACTATCATTTCAACACTAATCAAGAACCAAAAATAAAGGTGGCGCCGGGCATCAGACCTTAAATGAGAGTGTGTTTTCCCAGGCTCAGGGTTAAGATAGGAATGTGAGATACAGCAGAGGTGACAGGTGTGAATCACCCAGCATGTTCCCAACAACCTCAGCTTTAAAGCAACATCCCTCGTTCTCTCTCCTGCTTTGTCTAATTTTACATACAAAGTTGTCTTTCTGGCTTCTTTTCTATCCCGTTATCCCTAATAGTTCCACAGACTCTATATAAGGGCTATTAATACACTAAAAGGACAAAACTGTTTACTTCATAATTTAAAAAAAAAAAAAAAAAAAAGAACCCATATTCATTAAATATCTATTGAGTTGTTTTGCATGAAAACCATACCTTGTTGGCAGGATAAGTCATACATCAATTAGCTGTCTTCCCATTTGCTCGGAATCAGGCTTCTAAAGTATGTAGTCAGAGGTGGTCAATTTTCAATCTACTAGCTTGATAATGGAATCACAATACGGCTTTAATGAGCATTCGAAGGCTCATTAGGTGGCATTGTCTAAGGGACTTTGTTATGACTGTAATTTTAGAAGTAGAATATAGGCCTCAAATGAGACCTAAGGGCCTTTCAAATTTTACTTCCCATCGAGCTACAGTTCCCTTTTTAACCAAGAGCTTTCAGAACTTTGCATGTTATGTGTTTGGACACTGTGTCTTTCAGAAAATCTCTAAGCTGGAAAGAGGATCCTCTGATGAATTTCTGAGCAACAAATAAAATGACCTATAATTAATTCACTGTACAGGTTCTCTGCTGGCTTTACCTTTATAAGGCCCAGTGGTGTAGAGAAAACAGCACAGAGGGGCAGCCTGCCATGGAAACTGGGGACCCAGCCTTGCAATTACTCCACATGTCATTGCTGACTCTTGAGGGACTTTCCAGTGGAATTTTTCTCACGTTGGATTTTTGACTGATATGATTAACCTTAAGCCACGTCTTGATGCAACCAGAGTGCATGATGGAAAAAAAAGTTATTTGTCTTACAATGGTGCCAGACTCAACAAAGCAGGGAGAGAGAATCAAAGGGCTGTTCTGAGTCAGAGATGGAATTTGTGGGTGCATTTTAGAGAGTTAGAGGGGCTCCATTTGTAAGTGAGTTCTTCTTTTGTCAAAACTCTTCTATGGAAATAACATAAAGGAAACAAAGTATGTGTGGATTGAGAATCAGGGTATAGTTCATTCTGCAAAGTATTTATAATGCAAACATGAGGACCTGACTTCAATTCTTGAAATCCATGTAAAAATCCTGAGGGGATGGTGGGTACTTGTAGCCTCAGCACTGGAGAATCAGGGACAGGAAGATCCCTAGGCATTGTTGGCCTGCCAGGCTAACCTAACTAGAGGCTTACCTAACTAGAGTATCCTAGTGAGATACTCTGTATCATAAACACAAGGTAGATAGTCAGCCTGAGGGACAACATTTGAATTGATCTCTGGCTTCCACACATGTGCATATGCACAACTACACATATATGCATATACACACATCAGCATGCATATATATATGCATATATATGTATATACATATATATGTATGTGTATATATATGTGTGTGTGTATAGATAGATAGATAGATAGATAGATAGATAGATAGATAGATAGATAGATAGTAGATATACAATATATACATTAAGGTTTAAATACTTAGAAAAACAGAAAAGCTTTACCAAAATTTGTTTTGACTATCATGTTCACCAAACAAGTGGTCATGCATCATACTCAAAACAGTACTCAGAAAACCAGCCCAATATTATGGCTAAAAGGGTTTTACAGTTCAATCTGGAGGTGCATAACTAAAATCCCAGCTCCTCAGGAGGCTGAGGCAGGAGACTCATGAGTTCATAGCCTACCTGGGTGGGCTAGCAAATGAATTCAAGGCCATAAAGAACAACTCAGTGAGACCTTGTCTCAAAATAAAAAGTAGAAAGTAGACTGGGGGCCTGACTCGGTGGGAGACCACTTGCTTATTATGTGCAAGGCCTCATGTTTTATCCCCAGTGCTACCACAAAAACAACAGGAGATTTTATAATACGCTTATTTGAATTTTTGAATTTCCTCTTAAAATGGCATATTCATACTGGTTGGTATTTTTTTTTACCCATTTCAGTTGTTCTCGACAACTTTGCAGGGTGTGAAAAAGCAATTTTAACCATAGCTCCAGCTTATTTTCAATTGCTCCAATGGCCAAAGGCAAAGCACATTCCCATATAATGTTAACAACTGATTAAAACATAAAATAGCACCCAAACAGCTCACCCGGTTTCCGATTTCTCTTGTATCCTATTTGAAAAGGTTCCTTTCAATTAGCCTACAACACGGGAAAGTGCATGTTTGGTTGACTATGTAACTCTGTCCAAGAAACTCAAATTAAGAACAAACATTAGGAACCTGGAAATAAAACAGGACTGTCAAGACAAAGAGTGTGAAAACTAGCCTAGTTTCTGAGCTATCAGCATCCTTCCAAACAGCACAGCTGTGGAGAAGTCAGAAATCTGAAGGTTGGTTTAAAATTCTCCAGCAACTGTACAACGTTACTTCATATCATAGCAATAGAAACAAACTTGTAAAACATGATTGTTAAAATACTGTAACAGAGCTTGATGGTTTTTAATACCGATATGTTCAGAGGGTTTGTATTAAATTTTCTGATCACAATGCAATCTTCTCAAAGCTCTTAACGTATGGATAATTTCACTCAATTTTCCAGTAGGTTTCTGCTTTGAGTAAGTAAATAGTGGGTAATGGCTTGTGTCAAAGTCCTTGCCACACTCCATTAAACACAGGGCATGACAGTCTGATCGGATGCCTCTCTACAGTCAGACTCTGACTGATGACTCTGTGAGCTACCTAGTTACGTCAGCTTGTATCAGAAGTCTCATCTCTCCCCACACCTCCAGGTTTCCCATCTAGACAGATGATGGATCCTGGTATTCTTCAACCTTCTTTTGATCTAAACACTGTCCTTGAGATGCACTAAGCTACCACATAAGAATGTAAATGGGCAAGCAAACAAAGAGGACAGTAATGGGATTTCACGATTTTATATTCTCTTCCATATATCCCAAGTAAATCACAATTATACCTAGACTTATAATCAGATTATCAGAAATTTGAACCGTCTGTTCCATCCAAGGAGTTGAATTTAGTTGCTAAAATATTTGACTAAGTAAATGTATCTTGTCTTGTAGAATGTTACTGACGGTAGACAGGCAAAATTAGTAAAACCAAAGTAAATATTGCACCAAATAATGAGATGTTCAGTTTACACACTTCCTTAGGAAATTCTTTACTGATAAAAAAAATAATAATTTAATATTGTCTGCCTTAAAGTAAAATTTACTTTCTGTTACACACAATAAAACACAGTAATTGATTTTTATTATTAAAATTATATGTATGTTTTGAAATCATAGTAATGAGCTTCCTCAGGTTTTAAGTATTTACTTTATGTTCACAATTTAACACTTATCTGTTTAAAGATTACTGACTGCAGGCTTCATAATGCCTAAACAACTAGGTACTCACAAACCAGCAACTGAAAGTATGTTGATAAGGTGGGACGGTTCACACAGGCCAACCTGAGACTCAGAAAGATTATAATGAAAACACTTTAAAGAGAAAATACCTGATAATCTTAATATTCCTCAGTCTACCTCAATTGCTAATGACCTAGAGATTGCTAGATGTAGAGAGAATCTTAGTAAGTATCTTAGCTGACAGGATTCCCCAGAAGACTGTTGCTTTCTGCTTTTGCCTCACATACCTCAAATTCCTAATGCTTCCCCTCAGACAAACACTGAATTCTGATACTGGTACCTCACTCTTTATCATGCTTTTGATGTAGAATAAACACTGCTACCTTCACCCCACATATCAGATTTTCTACTCCAAAAATCAATTCTCTGACTCTCCAGGTATATCATGGTGCCCAATGACTTGGTTTGGTTTTAATACCACCTGGGGTTGCATTTACTAAGGGCCCAGGCCCACAAGACATCCATGCAAGGTTAGGTCCCTCACACATCTGATGACTGGTTGCAAAATGAGGGTCTCCTACAGCCCCCGCTTACACTGATAATCTTCTAGAACTGCTCATGGTTCTCAGGAAAACATTGAACTTACATTATCAGTTTATCAAAGCAGGTTCCATTCAGGAATGGTCAAGAAGAGATGCCCATCCAAGGGTGTAAGAAAGAGTAATACAGCTTCCCTACCTCCTCTCAACAACTCTCCCAGAACCTTGATGTTTTCAGCCAATTCATTGTAAAACAGTATCCATTGGAGACTAAATGACCAAAGGATCAGTTGTAGAACTGAGTATCCTAACACTCAGTCTCATGGCTTGTTCCTATCACAAACAGTCCTACCTTGTCTCCTGACACCAATCAGATCATCGCTTCAGATTCCAAGTGGCATCAAGAGGCAGGGACAAGACCCTACAAAAATGCACCTGCTCCTTTCACACCATCATGCAAGAAATAACAAGGGTTTGGTCAGCTTTGTGTCAATGACTAGGGACAGAGACCACATATACATGTCTCAATTTCAAAGTTACCTTGTTAGGAAATGGGCCTAGCAAAAATCATGTCTGTATATTGGTTATGTTTGGGTGGTCCTCTAATCTGCTTCGCATGGCATCCTTTACGATGTCTGAAAGCTACTCTGCAGACCCTCACCTGCTCTGTAAACCTTGCTGTTCTATGAAAACTGCTCTAGTTTTTCCAATTCACTCTTACCATCATTTCCCAAACCTCTTGACACGCTGGTTGTTCCCTTCTCAATTTTCTTCTAGCATCAAAGTTTACTTGCTTGTCTCCAACTTTTTAAAATTAGGTTGTAACCTACATACAATGAAGAACAAAGATCTCAAGTGTGGTGCTTAATGAATATTTATACATCGTTAAGGATTTTTTAAAGCCACAATAGAGAGTGCAATCAAACACCCTTAGTAGCCTATAGGTTGGGACTGTCTTAACTTAGATAATCATTCTCTACTAATGAAAAGCGACTGTGTTCTCTCCTCTCCTCTTACACCCCTCCTCTATTCAATACTTCCCTCCTCCTTTCCCTCCTCCACTCCATCTCTTCCTCCCTTCCCTCATCCTTTCCTTCTTTCTCCTTCTCTTCCTTTCCCTCCTCTTTTCTTCCTACTCATTCTCTTTCTCCTTCTCTCTTTTCCTCTGATGACAAAATTGTACTTAAAATTATTTCTAAAGTGATTTTGTGCATATAATAACAGTGCATGGACATCAAAAAAACATGTTGACACTTAGAATAATTTAGTTCAGGAAGATAAGACCCATCTTCCAGAACCTCTGAAGTTGGACGAGAATTTCAGATGATCATCTACAGAAAATACTGAATTCTCTGAATCCCTTCTGATTAATTATTCATCATCACTCAGAACTTTTCATGATACTTTGTAGACTCAATGAAGCCCTAATGTATTTTATACATTGTATTAGAAATTTGGAAATCTACACAGAAAAAAAAATTACACCTTCCTTTTGATTCTTTCAATGACCTGGTAAGTGACAAATCACAGAAGTCATAGCATAATAGTGATTGAAATCATTTTCATTTTTCAGATCTTTCTAATCGTTCACCATGCTTAGCATACAGACCTGTCCCTAAATCTAATGATTTGGTGTGTTCAACACAAAGCATGGATATCATGATCTCAAAAAATGTGTGTTCTCTTAATGATTTTCATGGTGACTAAAAATCTGGTCTGCTTTTATTTGAAATGCTAAGCCATTTATTTTATACATTTAAGAATATTTGAGGAAAAATGTAAGAGAACAGTATTTTAAGGGATTCATGGCAGGAAAATAGATTAAGAGTGTCTGACCTGGGCTTTCTTTAGTGACTGACTGTCTGCTGAAGAGGCTGACATCTGCAGTCATCTTTCATGGCTGATATGTGTACCCTCAGGGTGACCTGAACTCAGCCCTTTGTGTACCCATGAGGGATGTCATTAATGACATCCCATTTCCTGAAGAATCATTCATTATTTCTACAGGGTAATCTATACATTATCTCACCTGTAGCCAATTGGATCGTCCTCCTTGTTCCCCAAAACTACGATGGACTTTTGAACTTCACTGTTCATAACTTATCTTAACCCAAGATCCCATTTCCCTTGCAAATATTCGGTTTCAGAGATCAAAGCTAGTTCTCCTTATTCTATAAGCATGCAGTTTTTTTGTGACCTCATTAAGCTTTAGCCATCCAAAGGCACACTATACCTCTGAATTTTTCTCTGTCCTCTAATACAGAACTTTCTGTCCCAGTTAAATCCAGGTAGAACTATGACTGCTATGGTTGCTACCTGTCTTTAGTGAGTTAATTGAAAAAGCTTATTGAAGTAGAGATGGATGAAAAGGACATGTTCCAGATCTAAACATTTCAACTAAAGATGCAAAAATGCATATTCATTGGCCAATTAGTGAATACAGGCTCACAATTCAGTCTCTACCTATGATCCCAGTGTTGAAGTTTGGCCTTGTCTTTCACATTTAGAACTCCCTCTGACACAGGCCCTGAGATTCACATATTCCTACTTTTAAAGGTGAATTGAGGTCACAGAGATAGTTGTGAAAGCAACCCAGTGCAAGATCTCTCTAGAGTTGCCTGGCTCTCCTTGGTTGATTTGTGTACATTGACTGGTAACAAATGCATTTAGTGCCGAGCTTTTCCAGGCTCACCTCAAAGCTTTCCAACAGCATTCATAGCAATGGCCCTCTTCCTTCTGGAACTGTTTCTTCGTGGTTTTATGTCCTCCTCAGTTGTACGGTTTAGTCATAAGTCCAACACTATTAACCTCCACATATGTAAAGAAAACCAAGTAACAGCTGAGCCAGGGTGACAAGGTGGTGGTTTACCTGTTAAGAAAAAAGTGTGTAGGGCCAACAAAGGCACAGTCACCACCAGTGAGTAAAGATGGTTTGCCAACATCTGTTAGTGATTTACAGATAAAAGGGATGTTCTCTGACTAAAGAAAACAGACATTTAATCTAGTTTTAAAAAAATGATAGTTTTATTTGCTTTGACATTTGTTTTTCAGTTTTATTGCATATATTTACAGTGTATAGCACCATGTTGACTATGAAAGTATCACTTTAATGTTCTAGACTCTCACTACCCCAGCCTTTTACAAAGGTACACAGAGACACAATGAAATGAAGGCAAGCCAAAAACATCATTTATAGATGTGGGTTTGTAAGTTCACCAGTATAGCCCTAGCACTTGGGAGACTGAAGCAGAAGGACTGTCATGTCCTTGGGCCAGCCAGAACTACATAGTGAGTTCCAGGCTACATATGGCTTAAGTGACCCTCTCCAAAGTAAATAAATAAACAGTAGATTGTTCATAGAAAAACCTTCAGAGATTTTTTTTTTAATAAAAAGCAATTCTATAAACAGATTGTACTCAATGATTGTTATACACTAGAGTCTGGGCCTTTCTAGATAGGGGGTTCAACATGGTCAGACAGAAGTTTTGTCTCATTGTGGTTCACATCAGTGAGGAAGTCAAACTAACTCACGAATGGCCACCATAGGGAGTAAGCCAACAGAAAAGAAAGCCCACATGCAAATATTATATATCTTCCATGCAAAAATTGCTGCAAAATACATGCATCTTTTGACTTTTTTAAAAAGTTTTTTTTCTAATTTCTAAGTTGTCTTTGACAATTCTTACTACTGTCTTTAAAAATTATCATACAGAATACTGTGTGCGTGTGCGTTGTGTGTGGTTTGCTTGTTTGTTTTGAGACAGACTCTCATCATGATGTCGAGGATTGCCTCCAACTCACAGAGATCTTCCTGCCTCTGCCTTCCCAGGGCTGAGATTAAAGATGTGTGCCACTAGTGCCACTATACTTAGCTTTCATTGTTATATTTCATACATATATTAAATTGGTTCTTATTAGATGTCTAAAGAGTAAGAGTATCTAGATCAGCCTTCTAATTAATTCTACAGTTTAACACCAAATTCTACATGTTAAAACATTTGGCAAAAACAAAAACAAATGAATGGCACTTAAACCTACCTGCTTTATTCCATTTAACAAATAAGTTGTTCCAAAGTTGAATTAAAGCAATTCAGTACAGAACTGGAAGGTGTCGGGTATTATAGTGTATTATGCAATTGCAATATATTATAGATCCAGATACAGGATTCCATTCAGTACACCCCAGGGTCAATAAAGCCCAGAACACTTCACCACATCTCAGTCAGTCACTATGCTCTGTGTATGGTCCATAGAAAAGATGTCAGGACACCTATGTCCCTGTCCCCTTGCTGAAGATGTGTTAGAGTGTCTAATATACTTCTCGATGGCTCCAAGAGGGACGTAACCAAGGTGTCTGAATGACTGGGCACTAAAAGACTGTGGAGTGTTCAGCACTAGGACTTCACCTATGCTGTTCCTGAGCTCTTGAAAGTCATTGAATTATTTATTCAGATAATAGCAGGTGTCACAGTACGGCTCATTTCCTCTCCCACACATTGTGTCATGTGAACTGCACTGTCCACCATGATCTTCTTGGCCTCATCCATTTCTGGGTTGAAGAGATGCCATGAGAACATTGTTGCATCTTTGGGATCAGTTCTGTCCATTTTCCAATGCAGTTCTCCCTTGGCTACACCGTGTCCCTGTGTGTTTATATGTCAAAACCATAATTCCCCCTAATTATGGATATACAGGACCTTTCAGGAGTGTCTAATGTTCATGGTATTATTACTTAGGGGGGTCCTGATCCACTTCAATAAAATAAAATAAACATGCCAAGGGTTTCTACAGCACAGGGGAATGCATGTAAGGACAAGATGAAATGAACACAAGCCAAAGGGGAGCGGGCTTGCTAGAAACCAGATCTTCACTGCCTGGACCTTGGACATTGGTGTCAAGAAAATGTCTTTTAAGCTGCCCAGTAGGTGATCTTCTGTGACAACACTGGGAATGAAGAACACCAGCTCCAAGGTCTGTAGGACAGCACAACAGACACTGTCACTGTTGTTATTTCTTTCCTTAAAGCTCTATCTCCACCCCTCCTGACTTCTATCTTTCCCTTTGTCTTTTAACTCTTTTGAGGTCTGACGCCCTCAAAGAAAATCTCTCCTCTAAGACTATCCTTAGTGATCTTCAAGAAGAGTTTGATGTCACACCAACTGGGACCCCAAGTCTTAAAAACACAGATGTTAGTTTCCTCTCTTTGGAAAGGAAAGGAAATATTTTCATGTGCTCTATTGAGCCATACTCCCCAGACAACAGTAAGGTCTTTAGCTCAGAGCACAAAGAAAACTCAGGCTGGGGTTGGGCATGTGACTCAGTGGTAAGGTGCTTCCCTAGAGTACACAAAGCCCTGGGTTTCATCCCTATTTCTGGAAAGAAAAGAAGGGAGAAAGGGAAGGAGAAAAGGAAGGAAAGAGAGGAAGGAAGAGAGGGAAGAAGAGAGGAAGTGAGGGAGGGATGAAGGGAAGGAAGGCGGGAAAGATAAGAGGGAGGGAGGGAGAGGTGGAAGCTTGAATTTTTGATCATCATTCCCCATACTGATTTCCAAACAAGTGTTAGGACAAACAGGCCCAAGCCAAAACTTGACCTCTTCTAATCTCCCGCAAAGCTGGGACATTGATATGTGTGTGTCCAGGCTAATGAGGTAACAGAATATTTTAATACATTTTCTGTTTCCTCCACTATTGCAGCAGTGACCTGAGACTGATAAATAAAACTCGCCATTGTTAAGTAATTATACGGATCCATCAAATGCACTAGGAAATATTTTCCAAAACTAGTTCAAAGATCAAAGCACACTCCTCTCCTCTGGTACTCATCCTCAGGAACACCCCTCACTTCTTTTCAAATTATTGGAGATTGTCTCTCAAAAGGCCTCCAGTTAAAATTCACCCAGAATTCAGTGAGTCCCATCTGCCAGCATGTTTGAAATCCTGAATGAGTCTTGATGTAAGGGTGTGTTCTCCGAACAACAAACCATAACCAAAGAAGGTCAAGACTATTGACTAAGAGGCAGGCTGTCGCTGGACATATTATTACACGTAAGAGTTTAAACTGGAAGTTGAGCTTAATAATTAGTTTTGTTTTTTATAATTAACTATATATATAATTAACTATTTATAATGTGAATCTAACCTCTGGAAGACAAGGGGAAGACCAGAACCTAAGAGTCCTCAGAAGCTCTAAGATACCCACCACATCAGACAGTCATTCTCCTCAGCAGTCTAAGAGACCCAACCCATCGGACTGGTATTCACAAGGCAGAAGAAGGTAAAATGTGGCTATTGATATGAGCTATGGCCCTGCTCAATTAAGTCTACAGAAGGCAACAACATCATTCCTGAGTTCTAGAACCTTCCATGCTTCAGCAACTAGAGGAACCACAGACTTGATGAGCATCTCTTTAAAACACTAAGATGGAAAAACAACATCAAGTGATGGCACAGCCTCAATTTTATCCATGGCTATATTTTACTTCCTGTTTTCTGATTTGATAGCAAACTCTAAAAACAAGCATTTTAAATCTGAGGCCCGATTCTCACCTATCCTTGGATGCTCTGACTCTGGTCAGGCTCAGCTCAGTTCTTACATGACAGGATAGGAAACTGAGGCCAAGGAAGCAAACTGCATCTGTCATTCTGTCAACAGAAGGACTCTGAACAGCAATGGTTCAGTGTGGTACCACATAGTTCATCACTGGCAAGAGATGACTCGATGTGGGTCAAACTCAAATTTTTGTGGCGGACAACAAGACTGCTTGCAGCGTGAAAAATATATTCACACTATGCTTTTCTCCAAACACAGAAATGTCAAGCAGACCTTTCTAATGATGGACTCCGTGAGGAATGGAGGGACCCAACTTGGCAGAGAACATTCTGCCACACCTGAAACTCCTTCCAAAAGCCACAAAGCTTGAGTTTGGGGGTCAGCAAAACCCCAAATTGTCCTCAGGAACACCCAGACCCTTGTGTTTATAGAGAAATTTGAAGCCATATGTTTCTGATTCCCCCTGAACAGCATGGCCCAAGGGTTTTACAAGCTTTTCTCAGGAAATTTTCTGTATTTGAAACTCAAACGTAATATTTAACCAAAAATAAACTAAATGTAAAGCCCTACCTATGGGGTATTAATTTGAACCAAGACCACAAAACTGCCTTTTAAAATGCAAACCCCTGGTTTCTGGGAAATGGAGGCTCCCGAGTTCTCACTTCTCCCTTCCTCCTGGTCAAGCTTTCATGCTGGGAAGGAAGCACCTACGTGTGTGTGTGTGTGTGTGTGGGGTGTGCCCGAGGTGTCTCTGTATGTGTGATCTGTGTATGTATGTGTATGAAGGTATCTCTGTGTATGTGTGAGTGCATGTATGTGTGTGTGTGTGTGTGTGTGTGTGTGTGTGTGTGTGTGTGTAGTTACAGGTCAATATTGGCTACCACTCCTCAGACACTGTCCATCTTGCATTTGAGACAAGATCTGTCAATAACCTGGATGTCTGCCAAGCAGTCTATGCTGGCTAGGCAGCACACCCCAGACATCTACCGACACTGCCTCAGAACTGAGGTTACAGTCTCTCCTGACTCTATGCATGGGTTCCTGGGATCTAACTCAACCTCTCATGCTGGAGCTGAAAGTACTTCACCAAGTGAGCAAAGAATCTGTCGTCAGCCACAGTCCTCTCTCCACCCTCTACTCCAAATAGAGGAAACGTACCTTCTTAAACTCTATAAAAGCACACATATTGGCATATTCACCATCTCCTTCACATCCAGGATCTAGATTTAGAGCACGAGAGTAAAGTGAGGACTTTGGGGAGAGAGTGAGTAAGAGGAAAAGTAGGGGGCTGGAGGCCAACCAGGACCAACATGCATGGAAAGATATCTGAAAATGTCATAATGAACTCTGCTTCCAGCCATGTTGGGCACAGCCTGTCATCCCAGCTACCGGGGCAGTGAGGCTGCAGGATTGCAAGCTCAAGGTTTGCCTGGGTTATAGAATTAGTTCAAGGCCTGCATGGGAACTTGGTGAGACCTCTGTTTCAAAATTAAAAGTGAAAATACCACTGGAGGTATAGGGAGAGTGTGCCTAGCATGTGTAGGTCCATAGGTTCAATCCCCAGCATAGCAAAAGAAGAAGCAGGAAGAAGGGGAAGGGACATAAGGAGGAGAAGAAGAGAGACCCACTGTTTTGCACAGTCAGTACCTGCTAGTAGGAAAGGGAACGTTGGTGTGTACTGTGCACAGTGGCATTGAGCCTATGCACAGCTGCTGAGCTGACATTGCCCCTTTGGGATGGCTGGACACATGAGCCAGCGTGACCCATTTTTTCAATGTATGCAATTATTCTTCCTTTAACCGAATGTCTCAGGCACACAAAAATCAGGAGAACTTAACAACCATTTGAGGCAGAGTTGGGGAACACTGAGCCAGGCATTGTGTCACATGACTGTAAACCCAAACCTGGAAAAGAAGAAAGACTGAGGTTTTGAAGTCAGCTCATGCTACATAGTGAGATCCAGTCTGAAGAAGAAAGGGAAAAAGAAAAAAACCCTTCCTTTAAAGGGAGTAATACAGTGTGAAAAGGAATAAAGCAGACAGAGGAGGAAAGGGCAGAAATCATAATCAAAGTCTGCTATATACAAGCATGAAAACGTCACAATGGAACCCATTGCTTTGTACAAGTAATATTCACCCAACAACCATTTCAACTTTTTTAAAAGTGTACTACTTTTTCAGATAATCAAGAAATTGTTTGGCCACTCATTTAGCCTTTCAGAGCTAATTCTATGATATGAAATTTAAATTTTGAGAATTTTTATCTGAATTAAATCTTTCCCAAACACTCACGGGTCTCTTTGCACCATATTGCACCCCGGGGAATTCACGTTCTTACTTCTAATATCTACTGGGTTTCAAAAGCAAATTCTAGACCAAATATTTGGAGTAACTTGAGTTTTGTCTATATGCCATCTTCTGACTAGTGCAAAAGAGGTTTACAGAAATTGGACCCTTGAGAGAAATGATTTCTTACCAGCCATAAAACCAGGTGCACGGGAGCATTCATTAACAGCAAGCATTAGAAGGGGAATCTGAGAGTTGCCTGAAATTCTACAACACAGAAGGGAGATAAATCCCAGTCAACTGTGTTATCTGGCTCTGCGAACACTCATGTAAAGTAGTAATGGCCAAAGGTCAAATAATTCATTTCTAGGGTATCTGTGTCCATGTATTCTTGCATTAAGAGAGATGGACGTATAGAAACGTTTCCAACGAAAATTAAGCAAAATCAAGCTGAGTAATCAAAGACAAAATGCAAGAGCATTTATAGACCCTAAGGCCAATTCTTTCCCCTGTAAACCAGCACCAGCCACCAAAGTCCACGAGCAGCTGGTTGGCATCAAACATGGAAGATGTCGCTCTTGAGGATTATTTGCAGTGCTTTATACAGATAACTCTCCTCTCTCAAGTTGACTTGCACTTTAGGATCAGACAGACTTTCACCTAATTCAGACTTCAAGGCATTATAAACTGACCTCTCTGAACAAGAAACAATAACATTCTCCAAATAAAGGGAGAAGTAATAAAGGTAGAAATTTCTCATTTTCACCTCATTCAGACTCCAAGGTATCGTAAACTATCTGCTATGAATGGGGTAAGATAATGTTCCTTAAACTATACATGAATCTACTCTTCTGTAATATGTAAGAACTGGGATTATAAATTAGCTCATTCCTTATTTTTTTTCAAAAAATAAAGAAAGAAAAAAGAAATCCCAATTTAGAAAATAAAGTCTGTTCTCTAGAGTCAGTAACTCCACAAAAAATTGGAAATGTTGGGATAGGCCAGCCAACTCTTGCCAGTGAGAAGCTCTTTCGAACCCTCCTTCAAATGTATTGATTTCATGAAGCTTCTCACTTTTTGCCAGTCAATGATGCTTCATCTTTATCTTAGTGTACCCAGAAGTAAGGGTGGGGAATGAGGCAGGAGACATCTCTCTACTTGTTAAGAGAACTGACTTTCTTCCAGAGGACTCAGGTTGAATTCCCAGCACCCATATGGCAGCTCACAGCTGTCTGTAATTCCAGGATCTGACATCCTCACAGAGACATACATGCAGGCAAACTACTAATGCACATAAAATAAAAATAAATAAATTATACATACATACACACATACACACACACATATATATATACACACACACACACACGTGTGTGTGTGTGTGTGTATGTGTGTGTGTGTGTGTGTGTGTGTGTGGAGTTCATTCTTCCAAGAGTAAGAATTTTCTACAAGACATTTGCCATACAACACACACACACACACACACACACAAATACACAAACAAAGGGATCTGTTGGGGACCCTGCTGTCATTATACTTTATCCCTTCACTCTCACAGCATTTTCCTTCATAACTTCTCAGTGTGCTTTTGCCGGTGCTATGATCTTCTGCTGCTTTGAATGAGAGTGTCAAGAGAATGCAGCAAACCCAGACCTTTCCCACAGCCTCATGAATCACACCTTACACCCTCAAGACTGTTGCCTAAACATATCATTTTCCTCAACTAAATGAGCAGATGCCACATTTCACAGCATCAGAGGTACAGTGTCTTTAATTGGAGAAAGTACCTCTCGAATGTCAGAGGAAGAAACTTATACCTTTCACTTTGGGGAGAATGGAAACTTGTGTTGCATCTTTGCTCCAAATTTTCCCTGTTCATCTGGCTAAAGAGGACAATTAGGTAGATTCACCCCCCATGCAAACAAAGCATTCTATTTCTCTCTTGAGTTCTTGGTGGGGGCTCAAAATAGCTCTCATAGAGGCTCTATCCAGCAGCTTATTGAAACAGATGCAGAGACACACAGCCAAACATTAAACAGTGCTCAGGAAGTCTTGTGGATGAGTTGATGGAAGGGTTGAGAGACCTGGATGGAATAGGGACCCCACAAGAAGATCAACAGAGTGCAAATAACCTGGACCCTTGGGGGCTCCCAGAGACTGAATGACCAACCAAAGAGCAAACATGGGCTGGACCTAGGCACACATATGTAGCAGATATGCAGCTTGGTCTTTATGCAGGTCCCTCAACAACTGAAGTGGGGGCTTACCCTGACTCTGTTACCTACATGTGAATTATGTTCCCTAATTGAGTGCCTTATTTAGCTTCAGTGGGAGAGGATGTGTCTAGTCCTGCAACGACTTGATGTTGCAGGGTAGGTTGGTAACTGGGGGTGGGAGGGGGTAGCTTCTCAGAGGAAAAGTAAATGGGGGAGGGGGGACTAAGAGGAAAGGTCAAGCTGCAATTGAGATGTAAAGTGAATAAATAAATTAATGAAGATAAACAAACAAACAACTCTCATAGCTCTTCCAAGAGTTCAACTCATCTCTTGGACAAGCAACTGTGAGAAAGGAAAGTGACTCACAGGTTATCTCTTAGGTTCTTTAGGATGAGTCCTTCTGAATGGACTTCACTCTGCCAAGAATTAGAATTTTCTAGAAGATGTTTGCAGTGTCTCATTAAAGACACACATTTAAGTCCACAGGACTCTACCTAACAAGACACCTGAGAAGAGAGCATACAACCCTCATCCCCATCTTATTAGAACAAATCTCTGAATAGCTCAACCTAGAGGCAACAGATAGATCTTGAATTCTGATTAGATCGCTCTTGATAAGTGAACCCATGCCGAAATTGCTGTTAGTGGTTCTGGTCTAATTAATGCAGGAATTAGCAATAAGGGACTCTGTAAGTGTCACCCAGGACATTTCCTGCTTCTGTTCTGTTGACCAAGCAAGGAGGCTCTACCCCTCTGCATAGAAACAGTCACTGGCTCAACTTGGAACACTATGATACAAGAGGCCACAAAAGGGCTGCTATTCCTACAGCTAAAGATATTACAACACAGACTGCTACTGACAGCTAAAGTGTTGTCTTCTTTGAAGAACGGCTGAACAGTTAAACATTTTCAAATTTCAAGACAAGTGTCTCAGACAAATACCAAAGACATAAAACACTACACACACTAGGCAAAGTGAGATAAAGACTCTATTTAATTGATAAAACAAAGTCCTCATATGATTTCCCTCCTTTAAAGACCAAACTGGTGAGTTTCCAATATTTTTATCCTTCCTGAAATTGACTGTGAAATTATGTATATGGATCTGGGGGGAGGGAGGGAAATAGGTGTTCAGGGGTGATGAGCCTGTAAGGAATTATATCAAGCCATTTGATAGAGGGGAGGAAGGAAGATGTAGGGAAGGAGAGGCAGAAGAGGAAGGGAGAGAGTAGAAAGAGGAGGAGGAGGAAGAGGAGGAAGAAGGAATGAAAGAGGGAGGGAGGGAGGGAGGGAGGGAGGGGGAGGGAGGGAGGGAGGGAGGGAGGAAGTTTATATGGTCTTCTTCTTGATGTCTAATATTAGGTATGTAATTTAAATGAATGAACCAGTTTTTATATTTCAGCTGGATAGACAACCTGATTGGTGGGGAAGGAGGGAGAGGGGAGGAAGGAGAAAAGGGAGAAAAGGCACAGAGGGCAGAATGAAAGAAGAGAGAGAGGAGGAAAGAGAGGAAGGAAGGAGTAGTCAAGGAATATTGTATTATAAACAAAGCCCAGGGACCTAACACCCCAAGGCATGCCTCCCTCACCCTATATATTTCACACTACTCTGCTGTGTTAAGACTCCAAGATCAGACTGTCAGCAACAGCACCAAAATCAGTCTTTCAGGGATTCTCACAGGAGCCAGAGAGGCACAGATGACACCATGGGGTTCCCAGACTGCAGAGCCTCAGTCCTGGAGGAGGTCAGACAAATAGGTCATGAAGCAACCTCACAGAATTTCTGCACTTCCATACACAGAGAGGAACTGAAGGCACATTACCCCCTTTCTTTTCTTCTCTCTGAATCACAATTCATGCCTACATCCAAGGATTGAAAACTCAACTTCTTCCTTAATAGCTCCTACCTTTTACCATGTCACCACAACTTGCCATTTGAAAAGAAATTCTCAAGCCAAACTTCTTTTTTAGCCATGTTTACATATTCAGCTTAAATCACACTCATTTACATTCATAAATATGCAATGTTCTCATGCTGTTGAGTCATTTGCTGTTTCAGTAATCATACCCTAAAAATATAAACTCCGCCAGGTCAGGATTCCCTTGTTTTTCAGATTTCTGCAGCACGGGTGCATTCTACAGGAGATTAATTAGCATTTGGAATCTGTTAATTGCATGATTGTTCAGTGATACCAGGAAAAATAATAAAACATCAAAGAGATAGGAAAGAGCTAACATAAATCCAGGAAAGGGTGAGTGAGCTGATTTGAACAAGATGAGGAGGCTCTCTCTCTCTCTCCTCTTTCTCTTCTTTCTCTTCCTTCCCTCCCCTCTCCCTCCTTCCCCACCAGTCAGGTTGTCTATCCAGCTGAAAATATAAAAACTGGTTCATTCATTTAAATTACATACCTAATATAAGACATCAAGAAGAAGAAAACATGCCAGGAATGATGATGGTGTACATCTGTAATCCCCATGCTTGGGAAACTGAGTCAGGAGGCGTGTTGAAAGTTCAAGATTACCCTAGGGCACACAGACTCTCAACTTTAAAAAGGCAATAGGTGTTAAAAAAATATTTTATTAATGCATTGCAACTTCAGATAAACTTGAAGTGTAGCTAATTGGAATAAACCACGCTAAGATAATGTTACCTTGGGTAACTCTCTACTTTGAAGGCAATATTTTGAACATAGCCTGTGGACAAGAAAGAAGTTGTGTGTACCTCAAGGGCACAGTGAGAAACAGCAGAGGTTTAGTTATTTTATAGGCTGTCACCGATTAAGATGACAGAGTGTTCGCTCTAAGGGTATAAACTAC
This sequence comes from Mastomys natalensis, assembly GCA_021653895.1. Classification (NCBI taxonomy): domain Eukaryota; kingdom Metazoa; phylum Chordata; class Mammalia; order Rodentia; family Muridae; genus Mastomys; species Mastomys natalensis. Next base: position 364,482 of record JAJTUV010001525.1, on the reverse strand, counting down.
ATCTTCTTTAAACAACAGCGTATTTTAAGAAGAGAAAAGACAGTTTTAGATGCACACATATCTTAACAATTTTCTAATAAATAGCAGTTCAGCCCACAGCATCTGCATAACAGAAGAGTGGCCTCTCTGTATCCAGGCTCACAATGGTAGGTTCTGCCTAGTAAATATGGAAGTTTCAACATGGAGACTTTTTAGAAACTCATGAGTCTAACTCATGAATAACAGTTGGTGAATGAGTGCAAATTAAGCCAAATTGTGTTAATTCATCGATATGGCATCTACACACGGAAAGGAAGATAGTTTGCAAGGAGATGATGAGGAAGAAACCATATACTAATTGAACATTGCGGCCTTTCCTACTTTATTATATCTTGATTATTCAACACAGTTTCCTCCCACAGCCCTTTGCTCTCTAGTTAGGGCTTGGTCCTCATTGGCTTTGACATGGATTTCATTTAGAATAACAATCAATAAAACAGGGTCATTTTCCAAGGAAGCTTTTTCATGCAAGAAGCATGCAAACCTGTCAGATGGGATGAAAATAGCCACTGTGCACTGCCACACTCTGCGATGTCATTTCACATTAATCTCCGTGAGCTGGCTTCAGCCTTCCAACAATAGCCATGATAGTTGGCTTTCTTCTGCTCCCACTAGGAATGGAAGACACTGGCATGATTAAGAACTTCAGCATCCCTACAGACAGCAGAAACCGCACTGCAGCGGGAAAGAACATGGACGCTATTGTCCTCATAAGAATCAGAAAGGGATAACACACCACCTCAGGTCCAGGCCGAGGAGTAGGAAGGTCCTGCCCAAAAGATAAGAAAAGGAACAGCTAAGGAAACCAGCATCCAGCCATCTGTCTGTCACGGAGCGCTTTGTGTGTATGGGCCATTGTGTCCCTGGGATTGTATAAATAACAATAGTATCAATAGCTACTGAAAAATAACCTCCATTGTCTTTTGCTTTAATTAGCACAGAAGCCTCAAAGTAAGTTTTCATGAAAAACTCACCCTGCAAAGTTTTCTCAGTGATTTATGAGTGAAGTTATGAATAATAGTGGGTTCCACACACAATCAGAGAAAGAGAAAAAGCAAAAAGTTCCTAGAATGAAAGTAACTGAGTTTTAAGTTTAGTGGCCTTTAATATTTTTAAAAATTATATTGTGAGTGTACATGTGTGTACGTGTGTATATGTGCATGTGTGCATGCATGCATGAATGTGTGTATGTGTATATGTATGTACATGTGTATGTGTATATGTGTGTGTATGTGTGCATGTGCGTGTGTGCATGTGTGCATGTGTGCATGTGTGTGTGTGTGTGTGTGTGTGTGTGTACAGGTATACCTGTAATGGCTTTTTTGGGAAGGGCAAAGGTTAATTTTCTAAATGGAATCAAGTATCTCCTTATGTGACATCTAGGGATTGAATTCAGGTCAGTGGATCTTTGTGGCAAACGTCTTCCCCTGCTAAGCCACTTCACAGACTCTAGTTTAGCACTTTGTTTGTTTGCTTGTTTGTCTTAAGATAAACAGGGTTGTCTATACAACCCTGGCTGTCCTAGAACTTACCATATAGACCATATCAACCTCAAACTCATAAAGATCTACCTGCCTCTGCCTCCAGAGTGCTGGGATTAAAGGAATGTTCTACTACACCCAATCCAGTTTGCCACTTTTTAAGTAAATCTATTCGTCATAAACAGTGCAAAAAATCTGCAGTAGGGTTCTTTTAAACTGAGCCCTCTCAGGATGACCATATGGTAAGTGGGACATCCCTGAACATCTGAGGATCCTGTCCCAAGCAGCCCCTACTGACAGGACAATGGTGAGAGTTTTCAAGTCTGTTAAGGTTTCCAGGAGGGCAAAGCATCTGCCAGTGCAAGATATGTTCAGGAAAGGAAGCTATTGATATTGGGGGGCAAATAACATTCAAAGGAGTGTGAATAAGCCTTCTGGTTATTTGTCAAATTTGTAAATATAGTGAAATTAAGGATCAAAATCTTCAGACTTTTCTAAAACCTAGGACTGAAAATACTGTCTGGAGTTCTGGCTAAGGTCATGCTCTTTCTTTCTACCCTCAGCCGCCATCGTTCTCCTCAGTTCCATTAACCTACCCGCTTGTCCAACATGCCAGAGTCTCTCAGCACTGGAAGTAAACAGACATTCAATCATGTTGCTTTCAATGGCTGAGAAGTTAAAGAAAAAACAAGCCAGCATTGATTATGTAAGGTCCAAAAGAGGCAATTGAGAAAAAAATAATGTGAACTTCACTTGGGCTACCAGGAATTGGACACAGGAGTGGTGTACCCACTGTGTGGCAGTGTGTCTGTGGTATTCCGGTACTGTTTCTACATATTTAAAATTGAAGTTGAAAAGGCATTCAGTTCAGAGTTGCTGAATGAGAAATGTTTCTGAGGAAAATATAACCTTCTGAAATGGTAGAGATTTGTGAAACAAGCAGAGTGAAGACAAATGTACACAGGTATTTATCAGGCAAGCAGGTTTGCTTCCTCAGAAACCCCAGAATCTTCTTACTTACATAGGTAAACAGTGAAGTTCTGTATCTTTTTACCTTATAACCCCTTAAAACACAAAGTTTACAGACAAGGCAGCGTTCTTCTTAAGATGCTTCCATGCCTCCTTTAAAGTTATTTCTGCAACTAATGGGTACAAACCCACTGCTATGATTCCAGAAACATTCCCAAGAAACCTATCTGTGTGATCACAAATCAAATAAAACTTAAGTATAGAAAGACTATGCTGTGAGGCAATGAAATGCTCTGTCTTTGAAAAGAGAATAGACCCAACAATGAGAGCTGAATCCCGGAAATAAGCAGGTGATTTGAAGCTTTCTGTGTAATCACCCCCAACTAGAATGATAATACTTTAATTACATATTATATTTAAATAGCACCTTTCAAACTCCATCATGTTAATCTACACAACATGTTCAAGGAGTGAGACGGAATGGGGAGCTCCTCCTACTCCAGATGAGAAAATTGAGAGTCATAGAGGGTGGTTTGCGTGGCCTGGGAGTAGATTCAGAGTTGGATCCTAAGGTGTATAGTTGACCCCTTTTCAAGGTCTCTATCCCCTCTTGGTGGGAGCAGAAATCTCGCAGTTTTCCAAGACCTCAGGACACATCCCAATGTCTCCTTTGTGTTTCAATCAAATCTCAGGCTTTGTTCATATCCTGCTGCTGTCTGACTAGAATCCTCCAAGACTTGGTAGGATCTACAGGAATAATGTGTGGCTCTCCCCTCAAGGCCTTCTTTCATCAGAAGGCTTTGTTGCATGCAAATGCAGAAACCCAAGCGTGCCATTAGGGTGTAGATAGGTGGGAGGTGCACATCTGATTCTGCTTCCTCCAGCTCTACTTGTATCTGCCCAGTCTTAGAAGTTCAGCTTCATTGGCTTGGACTCTTGATAAACTCCTATTGTGTTCTTCATATTGTGTTACCAGGTCTAAGCCAACCTCTATGTCAGGCCTTGATCCACCTTTGGACAAAGCTTAGACCCTCTTCTTTACCAGAAGAAAAATATAGGTTTCTAACTTCATGAACCATACCCCTGATTTGAATCCCAACATCAATTTTCCAACTGTGACTCAAAATGTAGCAAAGATACAAAAAGGAAACTCACAAGTTCTTGATCACATATCAAACTGTAGTCAGAACCAGGATCTGAGACCAGAAGCTGAGGCAACCAATTGGTCTCAGGAGCTCCCAGGACTCTGCTGTGCCCAGCACTTCACAAAGTGAAGTTGGTGATTGACACTTCTCCTGGAAGCAGATGGCAGAGGAACAGTGTGTGCATGGGAGATGGGTTAGACTACACTAAGTCACATCCCAGCCTGTAGCCTTGCTTCTTCACTGGCTTCCAGTCATACCTGCTTTTCTTCTCAGTGCAGGAAGCTCTCAGTTGGCTCTCTATTTCTGAGCCAGACCCAGTGCTCTTTACACAAACAATCTATCCTTTCTTTTTACTGACTACAAATATATATGTTATAAAACAACTCTTACTGATTCATGTATTTGAACAGTGAATTTCCAATTGATATTACTATCTTGACAGGTCATATAACCTTCAGGATAAGGAATTTACCTGGAGGAAGTGTATCTGTGAAGGGGCAGAACCCACTTCCTGTAGAATCTCTGCCTCTCATTACCATAGATACTCTTGTCCCACCATTATGAAGCTGTCTGCAGCCATGCCATAATAGATTGTCTTCCCATGGATCATGAACCAAAATAAATCCCTTAAGTTGTTTTCTGACACCAAATAGGGAATACAAACACTCTACAGATACTCTGTTTGTGTTTGCAGATGATGTGGCATACCAATAAAAGATGTTTTATAGTGAGCTGCTAATGCCTTTGCATGGGCTTTGTACAAAAGGCCCTTTCACTTTAACTACTGCCTCTGTATATGAATAACTTGGGCTCTCTCAGCTTTCCCCACATATATAAATATTGCCAATGACAAGCACCATGTAAACATGCTCAGAAGTTTATACTTTAATTGTAGAGTCAGCCTGGGAGTCCAAGCCCCAGTTACACTATTGAGTCTTCCATCGATGTATTCTTTAATATGGAATGAGTGTGTTTTTGATCACCTGCCACTCACTGTATCAAAAGCAGTCTTAAGAGGCACTGTAAACACTAGACACTCCGAGGGCTGTTTAACACTTAGCAAGTTGTTTCATGTGCACTAAGGTCTTGACTAGGGCATGAAGGAATTTAAGAATTATAAAGTTAATGGCAGTCATACTTCTCTCTGAAGAAAGGCTGCCTTAAAGCAAACCACTTCTCACTGAACAATGTTTAACCTTATATCTATCAGCATCTCCGGTGAGCAGGAACCCACAGACTTCCTAGGTTATCTAGCCAATTTGCTTGATGAAGAATTATTCAGATGGCAGTAAACTTTCTATTCCAGCCTCAACTTCCCTGAGTCTTTGACATGGACTCAGACATCAGCTGATATGCCTGACATTCTTCTCACGATCATCTGTCAGAGTCATTTTGACCTGTGTCATATTTATCACTGTATCTGACCCCATGAGAATAAAATATCAATCAAATCAAATTAAGATGCTTATTTGAGATTGTTTATTCTGTCTTGTTTTGTTGTCTTTTGGGTTTTGTTGTTATTGTTGTTGGTGTTGGTGATGGTGGTTTGTTTGTTGTTTGTCTGTTCTTCAGACAGGAACTTCACTCTGTAGCCTTTGCTGGCTTAAAATTCATGATCACTCTGCCTCAGTATCTTGGTTCTGAGATAACCCCTCACACACATCTGGGATTTTTCACTTAGGAGACTGTATTATACTTAGTCAGGGAGATTATATATAGTAAGTTGACCTGGTCAGGTTTTTTTCTGGCTCTTTACAAACATCTTCAATGAACAGATATACATATCCAGCATAAACATATATTCCTAGGGAATATTCTAACCCATGTAGAAATTTCGTCAATTTCATACAAAATTCAGAAGTCTTCACCAAAAAAAAAAAATGAGAGCTTTCGTGATTATGAGGCTATTGCAAATATTCAGATAAAGCCATTTGCCGTGACATTTCGCATGTCACTACTTTGATGTATATCTGGGTGAAGAAACAGCATCAGGACTCCGTGTCACTGAGGACAAGGCCTCCCCTCTATTCCCTGGGTATGTTAGCTGATCGCCTCTAAGTAGGTATAATGTTAGTGAGTTAAACAGAGCAAAGAAGCTGTGCAGTGTATGACCTGGCTCTATGTCTTAGCTTCATTAGCACTTGCATAGTCCACACACTAGACATAGCTACTGCAGACCCTCATAAATAAACTACACCCTGCTCTGACCACAGAAACACCACCATTCCATGTATCTGATCTGAGATTATAGGGATCATTGTGAAAGTCTATTTTCTACCGAGATGCCATCCTTTAAAAAAATTCCCCAGCAGACAAGGTCCCCTTCTAGGCAGGCCTCTTTTCCCCTACCAAGGTTCTGTATACTGTTACCCCCTCCCACCCCAGCCCCCACTCGTCCTGCTTGCCCATGCACTATACCCTTCTGGCAATGTGAAGCCCCTTCCTTTTGGGGACCTAGGGGGCACTTACTTCCTCCATCAGAAGATTGTACTAACCAGGGATAGGAAAGTGTGATTAAATGTGTTTACAATCTTAGTCCTAAGTGTTTAGTCTAGAATCTCAGCCTCTACTCAAGATGAGCTCATTTTCAGCCTTGGCTGCCAATGTGAACCAAGCACTTCCTGTCCTTCTATAGTCTCAGCTTATCACTCCAAAATCTGTGGCTTTTTCCATCCCCAGAGGCCACTGTTACCGACACTGGCTCTCTATGTATGAATTCCTGTGACTATTCGATATACCCTTTATTACTTACTGCAAAGAAAATGCCCTCTACCAAAGACTTTCCCTAATGCTTCCACCCGGAGTGTCTACTTCCAACTCAGATATGCTTTTGTGGCTGTGAATATTTCTACAATTCATAAATATACCTTAATGCACTTTGTTTACTGGTGGCAGTAAGATTGCCCTCGGTTTTCACTCACTGTGTTATCTACCACACCCACAAAAGAGTCTGTGAACACAAAGTGAAGGTTACAAAAGAAGTACCTGGAGACTGGAGAAAGAGCAGGAGCTTTCAAATCCTTGCTTCTTAACCTGCTAGCAACAGAGTGTTGGCAACATAGTTACTATCTTCCTGCTGCAAAATCGTAAAAGTAACAGCACCTGTTTTGCAGGTTTATTCTAAAAGTTAAGGGGTCAAATCCTTATTCAATAAGCAGCTCCTGGAATAAATGGGATGCTCAGTCTGATTATCCACCAGGTGTCATGTTCAGATTCCTGAGAACCAAGCTTCCTAGGAAAGAGGCAGCTGGGACTGAGTCAGACAGTGACCATCAAGAAAACAGAGGCTCTGACATTATGAAAGAGGGCAGACACAAAGTGCAAATCGTGTGCGGTTTGGGAGTGGTAAATTACACCTGTTTGTATAACCTGTTCTCTTTATCATTTACAATAGGTTTATGAATGCAGGTGTCTAACTTTATCCTGAGTTTTTGACCAAGTGACTATGGGATATTAGAAGTGAAAAAATCGGGGACAGTGGACACCTGAAGATGACAAGCTGACACTAGATGGAAAGCAGGGTACTTGCAAACACTTCGAGCATGGCAACCACAGACACCTCAGTCTATAAAAAGGTTGCAGACTGTTGGGCTATTGTAAAAGAAAAACCCACTTTCTAAACAAGTACTTATCAAACCTCAATGTTACAACAAGTCTCTGTTTTCCAAAAGACCCTCTGAAGTTATTCAGAGACAGTATGTTTTTAAAAGTTACCTATATGTGTTGATACAAATGTCTCTATGGATTATCTTAACTAACACTGCATCATTCATTGTTTTGGTTGGGTTGGGCTAGGTTAGATGGCATTCTTGTTCTCTACCACTATGTCTATCATACTATTTAAAAATCTCATGACATTTGCATATAACAGATTATATTTTTTTAGATTCATTCTTAACTTTTACTATGGAAATATACTAAATATACCACTAGGTTAATCTTCACAACAGTAATTTTGTAATTAAAAATGATGCCATAAGGAGTTGGAGATCTGGCTTGGTAGTCAAGAGCACCTTCTTTTACTGCAGAGGACTAGGGCTTAGTTCTCAGTACGTCTGTGGTGCCTCACAAATGTCCATAACTCCAGTTCCAGGGGATCTGGCTCCTAGGGACTCTACACATGAATATAGTGTATATATATATATATATATATATATATATATATTATAACATGCAGGCAAAATCCTCAAATATGTGATAAAAATAAACACATTTTTTTTAAATGTCCTAAGCACAAAAGGTGAGTAGATTCCCATTGGAATATGAAATGAAATGTTTGGCCTTTGAAGAAAAGTGAATATGTATGTGAGGTATCATCAAAACCAGTGAAAGAGAGTCTAAAGAGATGCCTCACATGTGCGTGGAATAAAAATAAATAAATGGCTTAAGAACCAGATGAAATAAAAGGGAAAATTCTGTTGGTCCCCTACATGGTACATGTCTATGAGACATTTCAAAGAAAGGAACGCATTCACCAGAACATTCCTTATTATTTTCAGAAGAAAAAAAAAAGAGTGGCATGTTGAGGAAGCTGAACAGAGAGAATTGGAGAACCAAGATAAAATGTTGTAGGATTTCTCTTTCTGCGGAAAACTGAATTATTCACTAAAAGCAGACAAGATACCAAAATTACTGACAGCCCTCAAATTTGTACTTTTAGAAAAAAATTAGAAAGACAATGTAGAAGCCATACAACTGAAAAAGAACACCAAGCCCACTAAGAAAATTCATGGAAGACACACTGTGGGTGTAGTGTTTTGAATGAGAAATGTCCTCAACAGTCTTGGGCTATACTAGATTCCCAGCAGATGGCATTGTTTGGAACAGCTCAGGACGTGTGGCCCTGCCCAAGGAAGTGTATCTTGAAGGAAGACTTTGAGGGGTTAAAACCTTTTCCTATGACTAGTTTGCTCTCCCTGCTTCATGTTTGCAATTTGAAAAGAAACCCTTCCTTCTATAAAATGCCTTGGTCATGTTGTTTTATCACAATTATGGAAACATAACTATAAATTCAAAGGTAAAGCAAAGGGGACCTCCTTAATATCTCCTCAACTGCAAGATGTTTTTACAAGCTGAATGATGTTCATAATACTTAATGTAAACTCAACGGTTGCTTCACAACTGCACAAAGATATCAAATAAAAGTTTTTGAATAAATACCAAACTATATAGAATATTTGCACTTCACCCATAGTGACAAAATGAATGAATGGATCTTTTTTTCTAGAGAAAATACAAAGAAACATCACCAGATGGTCTACTCAATACAGAAGTCTACTTCAGCTACCACTGTGTGAAGCAACATACAAGACATTATATTTTCAAGTGTTCTACCTCCAAGGGCTCATATAGACCCTGCACATAAAGGGTGAAACCCAAGCATTGTTTTCATGAGAGTTTACATAGCATGAAGTATTTGCTCAGTCAACACACATGTGCTTCCTATCTTCGGTGGTCTGAATCCAGCCTTTCAAGGTTTAAATATAAAAACTCTCAGTGTTGATTCATAATGACACAATTCCTAAATAAGACTGAACTACAGTTCAAGGATCTTAGCCAGGGATAATGATCTTTAATGAGACATCATGGTTTACTGATGAAACACATTAATTATGCATTGTTGGCATCTTTTTTCAAATTTTAAGAATAAATGTTAAGAAGTTTTGCTCATTAACAAATGTAGGGTAAGCCATGGTCTTTTGGCATTGCCATAAGCAATAATTATTCTGTTTGACTATGTGGTTTGCTTTCTGCTTGTGCTTCTCAAGGTACAAGAAATGGCATTCCTGAAAACTGTCTCCATAATATTGACTTCATGTTTAGCTCAAACATCTAGGACCACTTAAAAAAAAAAAAAAAAAAGAACACCTGCTACCCTTTCTAAATGGCTCTGATATGACCTATAATGTTCAGTTTGATAAATGTGAGTAATGAAGTCAGAGCCCAGGAAATGAGATTTGTTTAGAACCGTCACTATCAAGACAGATGTGATAACCAAGTGCGAAAATTCCTCAAGCTATATTTATAACTTATGACAAGGATATTGATTTATAATTTTAATATTTAATCGTCTATACTTTTAATAAATGTTTTTCATGAAGGTTTATCATAACCTGATAACTAGCCTTGGGGAGTAGAAGATTTGAAAAAGTACCAACATGGGGTAAAAGTTATGAGTTTGACTTTTTTTTTTTTATAATCCATGATACCAAGAATGGCCAATTTAAAAACATAATCTTTAAAGCAATAAAACATGGTTTTTATTGATGATAAATTGTGAATTATGAAGGTGAACATGAACAAACACCCATGTTTCTCAAAAAGATTTGAAAAAAGGAAACAATAAGTAGACATCTACAACAAAAATGTTTGTTGACCATGACCTTGATGTATGAACTTACATCAGCTGTTAACTTACATCAACTATGATGGCGTACACTAGACCTGTGCAAAAACAAGCTGGCAAAAATCCCATCATAGAAGCAGGATGTATTCATCGAGACCCAGCCTTAGCCAAGAAACTGCTGGGCACTGTAGAATCAGTTTCCTTCAGAGATATCTCTGAGAGGCTGCATGTGTTTCAGTAGATGGACCAATACTCATGCACATATTAGCATCACTAAATGGATGCAGTGGGTTGTAAGGTGGGGCACATAAAGCTGGGACAGATGGGATGATGCAGAGGAATTGAATGGGAAGAAATGGGAGAGACTGGATATGATACAAACACAATATAAACGTGTATGAAAGTCTTAAACATTTAAAAGGTGTATAACCTGAAACGAGACAGCTATTTCCGTGTAAGCACCAAAACATACTCCCAGGGCAGACCCTTATGATACTGGGTTCATCTTCCCCAAATGATTTTTTTAAACACAAAATTATCTTTCCTTACATTTGCTTTTACACCTAGCATATTAAAGGTAGGGAAATATTCAGGTCACTATGCATTTGGTTCTTGGATAATATTCTGCACATGTATTTAACCAATGCCTTCTGGGTAATTTTGAAACAAATTGGAGCATGGTACAGAAACAGGTGAGTTATTCAGAACGGAGGAAGATACTGAAGGAATTAGGGCATGAGTGACTTAATGAAGTCACTGAAATCCAGCACAGTCAATGGCAAGCATGAAGGTACACTAGGGACCAGTTACTCACTACCATCCCAGAGAGACAAAGAAAAAGAAAAGACACCCTGCTGGTTGGATCTCCTCTATGATCCAAGGGCCTACTCTGTCTTTCCAAGGCTACAATAAGTAGTTAAGAGGCATATTAGGCTTTGAAAGAAACAGGGCATAAGTGGGGAAAGATGGGAGTCAGAACCTGTACTGCTAAGGAAGTTGCTCTTCAGTGAATACCGGCTTGCTATAACCATGCAGAGATCCATATCAGACACATGGGATGCTGTGTGCAGACATAATGGAAGCAGAAGGTACTTAAACAGACAGTAAGAGAGAAGATTTATCACAGGCTATGAGAAAACTTTATGCTTATCCTAGATTCCTGCTCGATCCCTCCAAGGCTAGGAACTTCCAAATGGCATTCCAACTATAATAGTAGCAACTGCATAACTCAAAACTATCATGATCCCATCTTTTGCTATAAAGTGCCTGACTAAGGGTTTCCCATATGCCTTACATCATTTAATGATTGGTAATGATAACTATACCTCCACACTTGCAGCAAGGACATCTAAACTCAGTAAAGTTTAACACTGTGCCCTTCATCCTCAAATAGCGGATATAGTATTGGCTGGTGTAGGCAGCCGTGTTTACAGTTACAAAGTCGTATGACCAGCACCTGACAATGTAAGCAGCTGGCTTCCAGAGTGGTCAGCTCAGAAACTGGTAAACAAGTCCTTTGAGCATGCGTCGGCCTCGTGCCCCTTCGGAGCGGGCTTATGCTAATAAGGTATTGGCAGCTTAACCTATCCTGAGAGGACACATCACCCAGCCCGCCTAGGGCAGTTATATAAGCAGCTCCTTTCTGCTGCTTGTGGTCCAGGCCCTTCCATCTCCTTCCTGGTCCAGGCCCTTCCCTTCCCTTCCTGGTCCAGGTCCCCCGTCCAGTTCCCCATCCCTATGTCAAGAGTCGTTCCTGGAATAAAGCCGACTGAGAAGGATCCTACCGTGTCGCGTCTTACTTGCCGGCCAAGGCGGACGCGACATATGGTGGCCCGTCCGGGGAAACTGAGGACTTCACCTTCGTTGGATTCAGAACTCAGCAGCTAGGAACGGCGGTACAGGTATATTTATTGCCACAGAAAGTGCCCGGTGGATAGGGCCGTCACAAGGTCCGCGGTAAAGCGGCGTCACAGAAGGTGCCCAGTGAGTAGGGCCGTCACAAGGTCCGCGGTGAAGCGGAGTCACAGAAAGTGCCCAGTGAGTAGGGCCGTCACAAGGTCCGCGGTAAAGCGGCGTCACAGAAGGTGCCCAGTGAGTAGGGCCGTCACAAGGTCCGCGGTAAAGCGGCGTCACAGAAGGTGCCCAGTGAGTAGGGCCGTCACAGGGTCCGCAGAAGCGGAGTCATAAGGTCCGTGGTCATAGGTCCATGGTAAAGTGGCAATTGAATCATGAGAGACCTTAGAAGTATCATGTTAGTGTTTGCTTTTTGTGTTTGTGTTTGTTTGGTGTGGGTCTGTCTTGGTGTCGTAATTGTGTTTTCTCTGGGGTATTGGCAAGCATCAAATCAGGAAAGTGAAACCATGGGGAACTCACCATTGTGCCCTGTGAGAAGTGCCTTAAAAGAACTAATGCATGCAAGAGGCATTAAAATAAAAGAGGGATTTGCGTTGGATACGGGGTAACTTTATACCTTTGTGGCCGTCACACGCACCTGGCCAGTGCCTATGCCGTCCATTCTAACTCCCCGGTCCTCCTTACCTTTTTCCCTACTTCTTGTGCTCAAAATGCACTTCCTGCTGGCTAACCTATATAAACTTATTCAGCTCTCTTACGTCTCCTCTCTCAGGGGACTGTATATTATTCCTTTGGTATATAACTCTTCTCAGTCTCTCAATCAGAGTCGCCTCCTGTCTGAGTACCTGAAAGGAAATCGGTCGAAAGAAGACGAGGACCTATCCAGGAGGCTCCTGTTGCAGATCGCTACCCTGAATGGCACCCGCCTGGATCCCCTTTACTTTGGAGGGGCTCACCACTTGGGTCAAGGGTGCCCTCAATTTTCTCTAAAGAATGAGCGGGAGTATTTATCTGGGGAGCTGTTGTTCTCCTAGGATGTGGTTTCTGCCTTTGGTTTCTGTGTCATTTGTGCCATGACCATGCAGGACATAAGGTTGTTGTTTACCAGGCGCTGACTGCCATGGAGGAAGGCACTCCCCCAGGTATTTGGCTGGCCTCCCTTAGGGAGGCATAGTAGGGAGCCTTCTGGACCCGGTAATGGCCATCCAGGCATAATCCCTAGATCCTGACCATCTTGACCATTGCCAAAGGTGTACACTCATGAGGCTACAGCATCACCTCAATGTTTCTGAAGCGGGGAGTACGAGGAGTGCCTCGACTGGAGATGTTCTCAATCTTGAGATAGATTCTCTGAAAGCATGTCCGAGTGCATAGAGGTTTTGTGCCAAATGTACCTCTCCCTGAAAAAAGGCACGAAGGCGGGTATGGCAGAAATATAAACTTTCCCATCACAATGCCTTCACTTTGCACAAGGGCTCGGACCTCTGTTTTCCACCGCTGACTTGCTGCGCTAGCGGCGACCTTCTAGGTGTGCTTTCAATCGCCTCACACCAACCACCTAATGAATGAGTTCAAGCATGCTTGGGTGTGGGATGCCTAAGGTCTGAAGGGTCCAGAGGTAACCTAATTCAAATTTAATAAATAAGTAAGGGGGAGATGTAGGCAGCCGTGTTTACAGTTACAAAGTCGTATGACCAGCACCTGACAATGTAAGCAGCTGGCTTCCAGAGTGGTCAGCTCAGAAACTGGTAAACAAGTCCTTTGAGCATGCGTCGGCCTCGTGCCCCTTCGGAGCGGGCTTATGCTAATAAGGTATTGGCAGCTTAACCTATCCTGAGAGGACACATCACCCAGCCCGCCTAGGGCAGTTATATAAGCAGCTCCTTTCTGCTGCTTGTGGTCCAGGCCCTTCCATCTCCTTCCTGGTCCAGGCCCTTCCCTTCCCTTCCTGGTCCAGGTCCCCCGTCCAGTTCCCCATCCCTATGTCAAGAGTCGTTCCTGGAATAAAGCCGACTGAGAAGGATCCTACCGTGTCGCGTCTTACTTGCCGGCCAAGGCGGACGCGACAGGCTGGAGTCAATCTCCCTTGCCAGAGACGGATCTCCTGACAGCAGCTGGCAGTTCATAACACCCTTCCTGCCCTAAGTTTTCAAAAAAAAAAAAAAAGTAGTGTATTTCTTTGTGGTCTTAGAAACAAGAGAAAGGAAGATACTTTTGAAAGCATTTCTACCATTGCTTTATAATTTTAAATTCCTACCCTCTTTAGTTAATATTTAGCCAAGAAGAATAGAGGGATTTGTCCTCAAGAGAAAATGGTTGTGTGGTCCTGGTCCCCTTAAGACTCAGGTTCATCATCTGCCAAGATGTAAGATGGAAACATTTCATTCAAGATCTCATTTTGCTTTGATTTTCTGGGATGAACTCAAATAGTCTGACACAAGGGTGTAGAAAGGGTTCAGTGAAGGTAGACTCATTCTTCTAACCAAGGGCATCTGATGTATGTCACAGTTAGGAGGGAGCTTGGGAGAAAGAAGCCAATCAGGTGCTATGTAGGGCCTCTTAGCATCACAGGTTATATCTCCCTTCTGATTTGATTTGATGTGGTGGGGCTGTAAGAAATCTAGCTACCTCTGGAATTTCTTAGGTGCATTTTTGTATGGAAGAGAGCACTGGCACCCAGCAAATATGAGCTACATCCTTGAGGATGTCCCTTGGAAAAACATCAGCTGTAGGATGCAAAAAAATACCTCCTACCCTACAGTGAGGCCAACACACAAGATAAAGATGAAAGTCTTGCCAAAGAAGTAGCTAGACTTTTACAATCTCTCTTGAGAGGGAGACGGATTCTAGCATAATCTTCCTATAACTGGGCAGACTTCTAATTGTGTCCAAGCACAGGAAGTAGTCATCTTATAAGCTATGAGAAAGGGAACCTTCTAAGAAGGAGTCCATGACTCAAAAAGCTGTCCTGCTATGGGTATCCTTTGCTTTCTTCATCACTGTGATTAAACACTCGGCTAAAGCAACTTCAAGGAAGAGAGATTTATTTTGAATCATGGTTTAAGGGGATACAGTCAGCCATGGGATGAGAGAAAAGCATGGTGACAGAGGTTTCTTCTTGCTGCAACAACTGAGTTTTATCAACATTGGATGGTTTTTTAAAAGCAAAAAGGAGAAGCAGGACTAATCTATAAACCCCAAATCTTACCTCCAAGTAACCAACTTCTTCTAGTCAGGCCTTTCCTCCTAATCAGCCTTCCAAAGGAGTACCACAAGCTTGGGACCAACTGTTCAGACTCATGAGACAATGGGAGACATTTCACATTCAATCTATCACATGAACTCAGGATAAATGACCCAACCTTTATTCCCAACAGCTAGTCCAACATGTACCATAGGAATAAAACTCAAGAAACACATGCAGAGAACAAGCAAGAGACATTGTAAAGAGGCCAGGAGTAGCAGCATATACCTCTAGCCCCAGAACTCAGAAGACTAAGACAGTAGAATGATGAGTTTGAGGCCAGCTGAGGCATCTCTGAAGACTTAAAGCCAGCCTGAGCTACACAGTAAGAACCTGTCTCCTTCCCACAAAAGAAAAAAGAATGGGAAAACTGTGCCCAGTAGGAAAATACAGTGATTGTGTGCAATGTGTAGGTCTGTTCTCAGCATGTGTTTAAAGAGTGGCCCTGACTTTGGTGAACTCTTTTCATATACTCTGAATTGCTAAAACATGTAACCAAGCCAGCTTCTGTTTTGTTCCAGGCTGCTTGGGAATCTTTTCTACCCACTTTATTTCATTTTGATCTACTGAAAAGAAAATATTCTTAACTGTCCTCAATGCAGACTGTAGTGTTAAAGTTGACTGGAATGAGACTTCCCAATTTATTTATTTTGTTTGGTTTCTTCAGAACCAAGAGTGTTTGAAATTCAATGGGCAGATTTATTCCTTGGATTTTGGTGTTGGGTGCTTAGTAGACACTAGGGATATATTAACTCTTCATGATTACATAAAAGTATTGATAAGTCAGCATTACTGGTCAAGAGTGACTTCCTTGCCAACCTCTGTCATCACAGGAAGACTATTCTATAGAAGACTTTATACTGAAGGGTCCCAGTTCTGGGAACCTTCCCACAACCATGCTTCAAATCCCACTCCTTTGCATAAACACAAAATTTATATTTTAAGGATATGAGCAACCCTCAATTTGTGGGATGAAGGTTACAGGAGGGTTTCAAAGGTGATCACATGTTTCAGATGCTTTGGGTCTATAGGGTAAGAACTGTTCAGAAATAGTGGAACATATAGACTTGGTGCAGCAATTGACTTAAAATTTTAAAACTGATTTGCTTAGAAAAACTCTATATATAGTGTGAGTTAGTTGTAGACCAAAGACAGATTTTTTAAATTAGTTGTAAGAATTCAGTTTTTTTCATATAAAAGCTATTATTGAAATTGTTTTAGTATGTGGTTCCAGAAGGAAACATCTTATATTTTTCTTCACCTACAAACTCACCACATACACACACACAAACATACGGTGAACACGTTTACAGGAACATACATGCACACACATGCGTGCACACACACAAGTACACTCAAATACACACGCGCATACACACACAAAAGACATGTGTGGATATGTTTGCAGTCATATCAATAAGGACAAACATAACTTTATACTTCAGCTGCAATTCCAGTAACATGTCGCAGCTTTGTGAATCTTCTTCCTACAAATGAAAACACCTTAAAGCATCAGGGTAGAAAAATAAAACACTACATCACTTATCTCAGAAAACCTTACTATCAACTAATAAAAACAACTTAAATTATCCCAACCAGAAACAGCAAAATACAGGAAAAGCTATAAAAACAAATGTCTGCTCACTTTCACTGGTTCATATATGTACAAGAACATTCTATCACTTTCTATAGCATATTACTTCTTTCTGAACACTAACATGCTACATTGGGACTATGGTTGTTTTTTTTTTTTTTTTTCTTTATTATGCATAAAATACAGAGCTATACGCAGGTTTCCAATGTTACAGAAATTCAAAAATTTCAAGTTGGATGCAAACTCCCCTAGACTATTTTGGCATTGTGCTTTGTGATTGGCTCATTATGGAGGACTGGGAGAATATGTAATTATCATCAGAAGAAATAGAGCACCCACATGATGCTACCAGCAAGCACAACCTTTCAGAGCTGAAATGTTTTCAGGTCGATTAGGTCTCACTGGAGCTTCCAGATTTCCTATCTTGCTTTGTTACAAGTATTGATACAAAAGGAAATTGATTTGTTTGTGATGACCAAAGTTTTCTACTGAACATTTCCAAGATATCCCTGTGGCATCTACAATATGTCATGAGGAGATGTCTGAATATTGTGAATTTGATTGCTGGATCCTGATATGCAAGTGTCCAGCAGCAGCTGTCTTACGGAGATTTCAATATTGAGTTCCAAGCCCTTCACCTCCATGCCAACAGAGCTGCAAAGAAAACATTTCCTACAGCATAGAGACGAGAATTGGCTTCTCCACTTGGCAACAGATCCTGTGTTGATGATTTTTAAAAGAATAAGTGTTCAGTTCAAGGGCCCCAGAGAGGCTGATGACTGTAGCTCTGGTCATTTGTGGGGGAAAAAAAAAAGGAAAGAGATTATTAGAAGCCAGGGGCGGGACATAGAACAAAAAGCATTTCTTCTAATTTAACAAAAAAAATTAAGTAAAAACAAGTTTTGAGTAATAACATATGGAGCCCCTTGTAATTAGATCAAGAGCCCATAGATGCATAGATTCATGTCTTTGATGTGTCTGGCCTGCAGATCAATTATACACATGGTAATGTCCAATTTCCATAAGAATAAAGGAAATGACAATTATATGTTGGCTTAATTCTGTTTGACAAAGACTCTTCAGACTCCTTAGTAAGTAACTTGGTTGCATTCCATGTGGATCTCCTTCATGAAGAAAGTAATTAACTTGTGTAATAAGTAGGCTCAGTATCCTCTCAGGGGACACGAGCTCTTGTCTCTCCCAGAGAGAGAAGAGGATAAAGAGTTGTTGGGCCTCTTTCATCTCCATCTGAAGGAAAGCATAAGTGTGTAGACTACGTGGAGGAGTTTCAGAGTGCAGCCACTGGGTCTTTTGGAGCCTACAAAGAGCTTAAGAAGTAAGCCTCTCAGGGCTCCTTTCCCCAGTGTGCCATTGTGACTCTAATGTAGCTTTACACTGAAAATAATTTCTATTACCCTGATGGGTTGGATAACTGAATCTTAGGCAAGATTCAGGTTCTGTAATTTTATATTTATTGGTGACTAATTTTTAACATGTCTTTAGTTGTGATTTTTAACATGTCTTTACTGTACATGGCACACTGGTTTTCATAGGAACATTTTCACACTCATGTTAATATACTTTGAGTTTATTCCCTCCATGTCCACATACTTTCCCCTTCCTTCTAGATCCCCTCTTCCATGAGTTGACTTTGTTGTTTCCCTAAACAGTTCAATAATAAAACCTGATGTGAACCTAGGAAAGTCTGGTTTCACCTTTTATTTGTACTAGAAAATAGTCATGTGGCATTGAGTGACTCATTGAAGCTCTTGAATGCTATGAAGCTTTGACAAACCTTCTGAGCTGTTCCCCACTTCTGAAGTCCAGTGCTTCAGTGTACAGTGACAACACTTTGCCAGGAAGAGTTTACCAGTCACAATGGAAGACGGAAGTCTCATTAGAAAACCTGCTAGGACTGTGACCTACCTCTCCAGCACCCCTAACCAATGAAGCCACATACTCTCTATTTCTAGGTACTCAGAAGCTCCAGGGAGATTGACAAAGGCAAGTATTCTCATCATCTCTAGCAAATATCAACACCTTAACAGAGTGTGTCTGGGATAAGTAGGCTCTGGAGACTATTTGTGTCATGTCATGTTCCAGTAGAGATGCAGAGCATAGCAATTGGAACATTCCTCTCACTGAAAGTCCATCGTGAAAAGATGCTCGGAAGTCATCAAAAGTACAGCTCCCAAATAAAAACCGTCACTGGTGAGAAGAACAACAAAAAACCCCATGCATACCTCTTGGAAACCCACCTTGAAATTGCTGGTAGCTTGAGATCCAGGCCTGAAACCCCTTCTCTAACCAGAGTCAAACATTTCATCTTCATACGGTGAAGTACAAATGCCAGTGTGCACACTTAAAACGAAAGGCAGAGTGATTTAAAGGAAACCTTGCTGCTTTCCAGTGCATGGTAAGTACCACAGATTTCCTGAAGATGGTATTAATTTCCTCTAATAATAATTTCTGGCTCATTAAGTTCATTGCCGTCTACATTGCACACCCTTATCAAGTGTGCAGACCCTGTGTGACTTCCCCTGGGAGTCCAGCTGCCATATCAGAAGGGCTCACACTTTCAAAGGATTAATCACACCTCTCTGAGGCTTTTAAAGATCTCTTGCTAATCTGCATACTTTCACTTTGGCTGACTGGGCTAGCCTTGCTTCTGAGTGATACAGATGACAGGAGCGTGCTAGGAAGGAGGGCATTATTAACTTAACCAATGCAGAGCTCGCACGCCGTGCAGAATGGATAAGCCAACTCATATTTCTTTCCTCTTCTTTTTTTTTTTTTTTCTTCTTCCTCTGGAAGCAATAGTTGAAAGCACAGATCATCCCAATATGCATAAAGTGGCTTTCTGATTAAAGGGATTGAAGGGATTGTTCTGCCCACAATAGAAGTCCTAATTCAATTGCACAAAGTGACTTAATCTCTCTAGGCCAACGCTGGGTAGTTAGCCTAAGCGCTGGCATGACTCCTAAAACGCAGAACTGACCCTCGCTTTAAGAACTGTCCTGCTTAGGACGCTACAGTGAAGGACGACATGCTACATCAGTGTTAGCATTCTCATTTTACAGAATCATTGTTGCTCCGGACTCACACGCTCTCCTCCCTCACACACCAGGAATATTCATTCGTTTTCTCACCTAAGAATTCAGACTATTTTAAGAAGACTGAAAATCAAGATTTTTTTTTTTTGTCGTCTTTCTTCGTTATCATGATTCATTCAGCCTGACATACTTTAACAGAACTAGTTGGAATTTATTAACATACCATCCAGAAGGTGACTGGGAGGACAGGTGCTGGAAAGGAACAAAGTGGTCTGGGTGTGACCCCTAACTGTGACGGGCATTCTGCAGGAAGCACTCATGTTAAAAAGCTGTGTATGGAGACAAATCATCTAAGTCTTTTTAGTTAGTGATTTTAACACAATTGGGAGGTGTACATGTTCAAATGTGAACTACAACCCCATATGGTCCCTTAGTTCCCAGATCCCTGGGCTGCGTATCTCACATACGAATCACATTTCACTGAAACCATAGAAAAGCTGCAAACAGCCAAATTCTGGTAGCTCCATCTATCCATACAATCTGTGAAATGACTAAGTCACAATTCAGACTACAATGTTCAGCACTGAAATTCAAAGAGTCCACATGTAAGGTCATGTAAATATAATATACAAAAAAGTACTAAGGTTTTGTGCTTTAAAATTGAATCTCTCTGGCCAGACACTGTTACTGACGCTATCTATGGTGTGCTCACAAAAAGGGACCTATCATAACTGCCTTCTAAAAGACTCAACAAGCAGCTGAAAGAGTCAGATGTAGATACTTACACCCAACCAGTGGTCAGAAGCTAGTGACCCCTGTGCTTGAATTAGGGAAAAACTGGAAGAAGCTGAGGAGGAGGGCAACCTGTCGGAGGACAAGCAGTCTCAACTAACCTAGACCCCCAAAATCTCTCAGACACTGAGCCACCAACCAGTCAGCATACACCAGCTGAAATGAGGCCCCCAATACATATACAGCAGAGGACTGCCAAATCTAGACTCAGTCAGAGAAGATGCACCTACCCCTCAAGAGACTGGAGGCCCCAGGGAATAGGGAGGTCTGGTGGAGTATGGGGTAGGGACATCCTCATGGACACAGCAGGAGGAGGTATGGGATGTAGAACAGTCAGAGGGTAGACTGGGAGAGGATAAAATCTGGACTGCAATAAAGATTAAATAAAATTTTTAAAAATAAAATAAAATCTATTTTTATATACCTCATTTCAGTTGTTGGAAGTCAGGAAACACATTTGTTACTTCATTTCTGAGTCAATCTCCTTTTAGTTAGGATTGTTCACTTTCAGGACTAGCTCAGCTCTCTTTGTAAAGCTTTATCCCTACACTGCTCGAAATAATGACAGCAATTGGTGGGGCCACCAGAGTAAGTCCACACAAATCCTTCTCTGGAACTACATTAGTTATTCTAGGGAAAAAAAAAATGTCCTTGGTGTTCCAGTCAGGATAGTGTCTACTCCGTGTAAAGCTAGGAGGTTTTGAGTTCTGGGCTGTTCTTTCTGTTCTGGAACAGAATCAGGTGGAGCATTGAATCAGTCCCTCAGACACATCCACTGTTGTACAAGGGTGACTGAGATCCTTCTTTCCATCCCTAGCCATGGTGACCTGTAGGCAGCCGTGTTTAAGATAGCACCTGAGACAGTTGAAAAGTCGTATGACTAGCACCTGACAATGTAAGCAGCTGGCTTCCAGCGTGGCCAGCTTGCTAAACTGGTAAACAAGTCCTTTGTGCATGTGTCGGCCTCTTGCCCCTCCCGAGCGGGCTTATGTTAATGAGGTATTGGCAGCTTAACCTATCCTAAGAGAACACAGCCCGCCTTGGGCAGTTATATAAGCAGCTCATTTCTGCTGCCAGGGGTCCCCGTCCCCATCTAGGTCCCCGTCCCGGTCCCTGGCCATAGGTTCTCATCTGGTCCCTGTCCCCATCCCGTCCTGGTCCAGTCCCAGTCCATAAGTCAAGAGTCATTCCTGGAATAAAGCTGACTGAGAAGGATCCGATCGTGTTGTGTCTTAATTGCTGGCCAAGGCGGACGCGACAGTGACCTACCACACTGTGACAATTAATCCTAGAAAGCTCTTCAGTCATCAAACACTCTCCAAAAGTTTCCCTGACTACTAGGTACTCGTGAGTACCACTCACCTGTGTGGAGGGCTGACAGGGATTAATCATAGTCCCTGCCCTCTGCCACATATTGACAAATGGCTAGTTTTATTCTGACAAGCAACACTGCACCCAAAAGCAAAACAGGCCAAAGCCTTTTAGCATCCCCTTCTCAGATCCATGGTCCTCAGGAACATTAGCTTCAGATAGTTTCATTTACTTTCCTATCTATCGATACCTCTAAGATGTTCAGGCTGTTCATTCCCTAATCCAAGGTGTGAAAAGGCCCAGGGGAGGGGCTCAGCATCCTTACAATTCTCACCTTAGCATGGCCCGTCTTTGCTTTCTTTGACATAAACAAACTCAGACTTGGTCTCTTTTGGAAAGCCATCATTGCACAGTCCAGGCTCTGCTGCCAAGTCTCTAGTGTCACCAGCCTGCACCCCTTCATGGTCTACGAGACCCTGGTGCTTCTAACTGTCCACTCCTTAGTTTTACAGACAAGCTCCCTTCATCCATTCCTAGTCTCAATCTTGACCCCACATCTAGCTTGGACATATCAGAGGCCCTTGTATGGAAGAGCGTAAGGTGATCCGAGAAAGAGATACACCATGACAGTCCAGAAAGCAGAAGGATAGGCCCGAAGCCCTGCCAGATGTTGACTTAAAGTTAAGCTGTTTCCCATCTTTAAATATAATTGATCCACCATTTTGGGGGAGGGGGTGGAGATGTTTTGAAGTGGCGAGCTGGATTTCATATGTTTCATTGACAGATGAGATTTTTCTGGTTTCCTGGACTTTACAGTATAAAAGACCTCTTTCAACTAAGCAAGTTGATGATAAAATCACTGATGGGATGAAAAACTGCCAGACCCAGCACCTCCTCAAAGAATCCCTTTCCTGATAATACATCTTTCCTCTCAAAGACATTTCAGCCTATACAATTAGGGGAAGGGAGTGGGAGCATGCTGGTGTGTTCTCCGTGTCAGCAAGAGCTAAATCACAACAGGGAAGAAAACACATGCAGTCTCTGGGTCCTTGTGGTGCATCAGCCCTTTCCTAAAAGGGGACCAAGGGTGACTACAGAATTATGGCCCGGACTTGCTGCCAGCACATTCATCTCTATCTTGGTTGGTCATTCTGCTTCTTTCAGACTTGGTCAACTTATCTCTAACTTCCTGCTCCTCTTAAGATACTATCAAATGCTGACGAAAGCACAGATGTTCACCTAGTGAACTGTAGCATTCTCTGAAGATAACACATATGGGAACTTGGGTTTGCTTAGCGCAGTGCTAACCACATTTATAGACCATGGACTCAAAAGATGTGTTTTTTCCCATGTATAACAGATTTTATTTCCTTCAATAGACTTGAGCTTCTTTGCTAGTCGTTTATACATGTTGAAGAAGATACATTTTACCTCAACCAAAGAGAATATCCTCTAAGAGATTTAAAACCTCAACTAGAAATCAAACAGTAACTCAATAGTAAATTGCTATTTAGTATTTTAAGATTTAGAAGCACTTTTTTTTTTTTTTTTGCTTACTATTATCTAATCTACCTTACAGTGTTTTTCTACATGTCCTAACTTATGACTATGGAACAACTTGCAAAAAGAAAACTATTTTTTTTTCTTAATCTTTCCAGTTGCCCTCAGCAACACTGTTTGAGGAATGTGCTAGAGGGTGGGGAGGATTTCCCTTGAGCCTTCTGGCTGCTCCAGAAGAAGACTGCCATGTTTGAGAAGCCTCATATCCCGGTATGTCTCTCCACACTGAGCTTCTTGTGGTATGTGGTACTCTCTGGGCTGCACAACTCCATAGTACATGCCAATGCTTCTACTGTACACTGCACTGGGACCCTCCTCTTTCAGGCTAGTGAGCTTACAATTAATTCTTCTTTCCTCTTCTGGGCACTGAGGGACAAGATATGACTCTTCGAAGACCCTGAACTGCAGAAAAGACTTGGGGCCATCAACTCTCAGGAAGTTTTAAGACTTAAAAAAGACTTTGGGAGAAAGAATGTGAGGAGAACAAAAATCATACTCTACTGCAGTCTTCTTAGATTGTTTTCATTCAAAAAATAAGCCAAATACATGTTTGCTTAAATGTTTTCTCTCTAGTCTATAACATGTTTGCTTCAAGTAAGCCTTGAAATGTTTTTGGTGAAAACTGAAGAAAGATTGTGTGAGTGTATGTTGGGGGTGGTTGTTCCTGTGTGCCTGTATGTTTGTGTGTGTATATGTGTCTATGACATGGGAGGGTGTGGTATGTGTGTGTAGTGTGTGTATTTGTACATACATATGTGGTATGTTTTTCTGGAACTTCTCTCTTTCTGTGTTAAATCTACCTTTAAAGCCACAGGTCATTTTTTTATACTAAACAACCAGTAACTCTAAGGAAAGTTTTCTGAGTTTGTACATAACAAACAGGCTCTTAAGTATGCTAGGTCAGTGGTCTGTAATTCTAACTTTTGGAGTGTGAAGCAGGAGACTGAGAATTAGCAGCCATGCTGGTTTACAAAATAAGTTTCAAACCAGTCTATGTTAATAGAGACCCTACCTATCTAAACAAACAAACAAATAAGAGACAGAGAGAGGGAAGTATCTTATTTTTCAGGCCTATATAGCCTGTATATAGGCCTATATAGGCCTGCAAAATATGAGATATACCAGATATATGAGATAGAAACTATTTATTATACAGGACATAATTTACAAGTAACTTTAAATACTTTCAAAGCTGCTTTAATTTTGTATCATGTTCATGAAATTCCACATGACAAAGATTATTTTGAGAAATTGGCAATCTTTCAAAGGTACTGTAGGTTACTTAGGATGCCATTAGAATAGGAAAGTCTGGAGTTCTGAGAAGCACGACTAAGACTATGTTTTGTGTACTTTGAGGTTGCTATGATAAAATGCCCGACAGAGCAACCTAAAGGATAAAAGATATGTTGCCCTAGCCCTTGGCCCCCAAGAAGGTCCTTGGGGGTAAAGGGTGAGAAGGCACGGAATCAACTACACAGATGTTGGGAACCAGATTAGAAGCAGAAGCAGACTCATTTATTGTTACAGTGGAGAGAGCCTTTATCCCCTCTGCTCACATCCCCTCTCTCCATAACTGTTTGGCCCATGTATTTGGCACCAGCCGACTGGCTATTCAGGTCACATGCTCTGTCTTCATTCTTCTCTGCGGATTCCGAGTTTAATAAATGTGGAAGTGCTTGATGCACATGCATGGGCCATTGTCAACTACTAGTCAGAATATGCTGACTCAATTCTCCTACAAAGATACATTTGAATTAAAGTTCCAGAGGTGTATATCCCAACATGACAGAGAAGCTACATGGGCAAGAAGAGAAGGCACAGTGATAGGAGCAGAACTTTAGATCCATACTCAGGAAGGAGAGAGTGAACACATAGAAGCGACCCCAGTGGGTTCCTTCCTCCAGCAAGGCTCCTGAGCAAGGCTCATCCTATTGAGCAAGGCTCAACAATCTTTCCATAAAGCACCACCGTCTGAGGAATGAAGGAGTCCATAGGGGACATTTGCCTTCCAATCACAGCAGGTTGCAAATGCGTGTGAGCTCCAAATGGTATCACTGAGTATCGGATTCACCCATCGACACAGAAGACAAAGTCTGGAGAGCCTAGCTCACCACGACACAAACCAGCAGCTAAGCATCGCAGCTGTCACTGTGAAGAGACTTCCTTAAGCCCAGTGACCTGGCCTGTGGGAAAGAACACCAAGACTCCGCTGAGGTAAGCTGCCTGCAACCCATGGCCACAGAGCTACCTCAGATGAACTGAGAGTAAAAAAGGATTACTCATTCATATTTCCCAGGGAAATCTCAAAACATGCTCTGGAACTGAGAAACTAGCTGCTCCACTCAAAGTCTGAACAACTTAATGGCCTCTTAAATACCTCTGGGTCATTAGATCAGTGTGAAATTGGATGGTATGTTCACATTTCTCAACAACGACTTTCTAATATTATAGCAGTATTTCCCTTCCTTTAAAATGTTCCTCAAACTGCTGCAATTGACCTTACACACCCTGTCCTCTTCACCTTTAACTGTCAACCAGATGCAGCCTAGAGCCATCTGAGAAGGAAGTCTCAACTGAGAGACTGCACCTACAGGCGTGTCTGTAGGCTACTGTCTTGAGAGAGGATGTGGATTTAGGTAAGAGGGCGAGCCAACTGTTTTCTCTGAGCAGGTGGTCCAAGATTGTAAAAGAAAAATACCTAAAGCTACCTAAGCGTGAGCTTGTAAACCAACCAGCAAGCATCGCTGCCCCATGATTTCGTCTTCAAGTTCTTCCTTTTATTCTTGCCTTCTTGCCCTGGTGTCTTCTTTCTTTTGTTTTTTATTGGTTATTTTATTTATTTACATTTCAAATGTTATCCCCCTTCCCAGTTTCCCCTCCAAAAGCCTCTATCCCACCTTTTCTCTCCCTGTATCTATGAGGGTGTTCCCCCACCCACCCACTCCTGCCTCACTGCCCCAGCATTCCCATACACTGGGGCATCAAGCCTTCACAGACAAAGGGCCTTCCCTCCCACTGATGCCAGATCAACCCATTCTCTGCTATATATGCAACTGGAGCCATGGGTCCCTCATGTGTATTCTTTGGTTGGTGGTTTAGTCCCTGGGAGCTTTGAAGGGCTGGCTGGTCAATATTGTTGTTCTTCCTATGGGTTTGCAAACCCCCTCAGCTTCTTCAGTCCTTGCCCTAACTTCTCTACTAGGGTCCCCATACTCAGTCCAATGGTTGGCTATAAGCATCCGAATCTGTATTTGGTAAGGCTCTGGTAGAGCCTCTCAGGAGACATCCATATTAGGATCCTTTCAGCATGTACTTCTTGGCCCTGGTGTCTTTCAATGACAGACTGTGACCATAAGCTAAAATAAAGCCATTCCTCCATTAAGTTGTGTTTGGACATTAGTTATGTCTTCTAGTGCTGTGATAAAACACATGGCCACAAGCAACTTGAAAAGAAAAGGTTTTATTTCATCATGTAACTTATAGTTCATCATCCAGGATAGTCCGGGCAGAAACCTAGAGGCAGGAGCTGATGCAGAGGCCATGGAGGGTGCTGCTGATTGGTTTGTTCATTGTGGCCTTCTTGGCTGCTTTCTTACAGTGCCCAGGCCCACCATTCAGGAAGTGGTACTGCCCATAGTAATCCAGGCCACCTCATGTCAATAATTAATCAAGAAAATTCACCACAGATCAATTTATGGAGTCATTTTCTCAATTAAAGTTCCCTCTTCACAAATGACTCAACTAGTCAGCACAGCCATGGTGTTTCACCGTGGTAACAAGACGGAGCTAGGACTTCTCTCACCTGTAGCTGTTCCCTTTCTAAAATACACAAACTCTAAAATACACTCCTCCTCCGTATCACTGCACATCCCAGATCCCCTCTCGAGATGTGCAGACTACATTTCTCCTTTCCTACAGTGACATCTTTATGAATCTACACATCAACTGAGAGGAGGCAGCATGACGCAGTTGAATACAGGAGCCATGGAGTACAGTGCACTGGTTCCCTTCAGCAGTCATGTGTGACGTCTCTGTGATAGACAGTCTCCTCGATGGCAGAGCCTACTCATAACAAGTAACTCATAACAAGGTTCACGCTGACATCATGTTCTCATTCTAGTGTGAAGGAGAAAAGGAAATCAACCACTCTTGCTTTAGGAGCAGGTATTGGAACTATTTATCACCACAGCAGTCTGAGCTATCCAGACTAGTGCAGCTTTGAGGTCCTGCTAACCCTGAAATTAGTAAGTGCAAAATCATCATGTGCCACACATGGCTTGCTCAACCCATTGAGCAACTGTCAACTAGCGGGCATGGATGAAAATGGGTTTTTCATTGTTTTTTTAAGAAAGTAAAGTTACAAATTTCTAAAACAAAAAGATGTCTACAAATAGAAATGACTGTCATAAACCACATGTTTGTTTTGTAGTAACGAGAAATGTGTTTTTTATTCAAACACATGATTTATATTCAAATACTCTTCTGGGTGACAACACGGATTTTTCTTGTCCATAATCCATGAGATTGGTCAGTTAAATAATAGCATTAAATAGATAATACAAGAGCTGTGGCACTCAGTGTGCGAAGCCAAACTATGTGCAAAAAGAAAACATGTTCTTATACTGGTACACATACACACACACTCATATACAAACATTCACATGTATGTACATACACACAGACACACACATAGACACTCACATACATACAAAATTGCACACATGGACGCATATGTGCACATACACATGCATGCAAACAAATATATGCACACACACAGCTATTTCTACCTAAGTACTAATAACTTATACATATCAAGAATCTTGTCCAGGCATTTTAAAGTCTATCATCAGTCATCAGAAGAACATAAAGAACATAAAGTCTGTTGTCAGTTCATCAGAAGTAAAATATGAGACAGAAAAGCTGCAGAATGCATCTGAACTATTCTAGAACAACTATCTATTTAAAGCCAGGGATTTTTTTCCCCCCAAAAGAGCCAATCACAATCAAATATACATTCTGTTAAAGTTTCTGGGAATTTCCTAGTTCACTGAGGCCTATAATAAATCCCTGATTATAACTAATGGCATCAGTATCCTAGGGGATCCCCACCTTTCCCAAGGGTCAGCAGGATGCTGCAATACTCCATGTCCCAGTCATGGATCATCACTACACAAGTTATTGACTCCAGGTATTTGAATGAGCAAAGGACAAGCCACCACTACACTGAGCAGTCAACATTGTAACCGTTTTGAATCATGTCAGGGACATTCTCAGGCTTTTTATCTTTAGCTCTGAAAAGAATGAATCTTCTTTCTGTCCTCCAGCATTTGAAGACCCAACCTGCATGACAACCAAAATTGACATAGGCAAAACCAGCCTCTTGCTTCTTGCTTAGAGAAAGATGAGGTGGAAAGTCAGATGAAGGGACGGAGTGGAGACAGAGACCTACAAGTGAGTCTCCATTCAACTGCTCTGCCAATCAGGGGCAGAAGCATAGACTGGGTTCTGTATTTTGTGATTGTCCCCTAAATACTAGCACAGTGTACTGGTTCTATAGAAACACCAGTAGTTTTTGGCCAAAACAAAAATGATATTTTTACCTGAGAGTTTGATACAAAGCAATTTGCCTCTTGCAAGATGACTAACCATCTGGAACCACAGGGACGGTCACAGGTGAGGGCAACTGCCAGCACATTCAGCAGGGAAGACTGTCCTCGCTGACCATTTTATAGCCCATAAGTACGGATTACAGGGATGAAGATCTTTTCTTGTCAGTGCTTTTATAACCTGGATTTGTCAGGGATCTGTTATAGGACTGAATTCCCTTCTCATCCCAGAAGCAGGCAGGAGAATTAACTTTAAGACAGAAGCTTACATCCCAGTAATGGAGATAAGAGGCTTATCACGTCTGTAAAAGTGCCCAGGTCTATCTGTGTGTTACATCCCCATTCTAAATGAGCTGTGGCTCAGAGTCAGAGTGGGCTCTGGGCTGCTATCTAGCTCAGGGAACACTGGCCACAGCACACCAGGGAAGATGAGGTCACTAATCCCACGAAGCACGAAGCTTGAAAACCACAGCAATGGTTAGGATGAAGACAGTACATTGAAAAATCCACGGTGAGGACTCACCCCCTGCTTAACACTCACTGATAATCAACTTTCCACCCAGAACCCAGGGCTCCTTTTCCCACCTACTGACCTCTGTGACTCTGCTGAGAGACATACTGGTCAGTTATAGTCTGTACAAACACAGACGTTGTAGACAGGAATTAGGTCAAAGTCCATTGATAAATACAAGGAAGGTGTATATATGTATGTGCATATATGATATATATACATAAACTACCTAGATTTTGCAATCTTATACAGTTTCAATACATCTTGGTGATCTTTTCATATGAATATATGTGTGTGTGTGTGTGTGTGTGTGTGTATTGTAAGTAGTCTTTTCAAAAACTAATAAACTAAAGCTCAAATATTATAAATATGAAGAAATAATGAATAGCATAAAAGGAAGCAAATAACACAAATAGACTTCTAATTCCTGCAGTTCAATCTTGCATCTTTGTTCGCAAAGGTAGACACTGGCAAAGTTATTAAACAGAAACGTGAGTTAAAAACTCACAGAAGGATATGGCTCAATGGATAAGTATTTGCCTGTCTACACACAGCCCTGGATCCCTAGTGTTTCAGGGTTAAGTGGGGGAGGGAAATAATCAAAGAGAGGGAGACAAGGTGAGACTATAAAGCACCCATTTTTATTTCAGTCACAATTAGTAGGAGTTAATTTTTTTTTTTTATTCCAACAGTAATCTTCTCAGTATGTGCTTCTTTCAACTACTTTATGTTTGAATCTTAAACATTTTGAATGTGGATCTTCAGTCCTAAATGGGACATCTTTATCAGTGCCCCACCAGGGAACACTGTGAAAGAAGGTCTGGAAAGAAGGTGAAAAGCCAGAGGACAGAGGGAAGAGCGTGGAATGCTGCCTTCTGGACAGGATGTGCCTGTTGCACTCATGAGCTCAACAGCAGCTGCGGTTGCCTACCTAAGGCCTGCGGGAGATCAAGCCAGATACAGTTGAAGAAGGACTGGAGAGGGGCTCACAGGGTCCCACCTCTAACTTAGTGTTATTGGGAGTCGATAAGAGTCTAGGGTAGTGCTGAGCAGGATGGCAACACACCCATGTATATAAGCATCTCTAATGGGACATAGTCAGATATAGAGCATAAGATACTAAGAGTCAAAGGAGGAGGAGTAGGGAAGTGAGAGGGAGAGATGTGCTAGGAGGATTGAGGCAAAGTTGGAAAATGAGGGAGTAGTATAATGGTCATATTTCATTCTTTCTACATATAAAACTCTCAAGGAAGAAATGCAAGTTTCAACTATTTTACACAGCACAGCACCTTCTGCTCTCACGTCATCTGTTTTTGTTTAACGTCTACGCAACAAAGAATACACGTAATGCTGGTGTTCCTAGGCTTGGCTTGTTTTGTTCAACACAGGGTCCCACAGTTCCATCTGTTCTCCTGCAAGTGACAGGATTTCACTCCTCTTTATGGCTGACCAGTTCTCTGTTGTACATCTATACATATCCATGGCTTGGTTATTGTGACTAGTCTAACAGTAAGTGTTAATACACTGTACCATATACTGATGCATATCCTTTGGATATAATGTACCCATACACATATCTTGATCATTTGGTCATTCTTGGTTAAGGTTTGGAAAAACATCCATATTGATTTCTATGGTGGCTATTGTACTTCACAGTCTACTATTGTTGTACAAAACTTCCTTTATTTATCTTCACCAATACTAGGGTTGTTGCTATGGTCTGGGGCCTTGTTTGTTTGTTTGATTGATTGATGATGATTGATTGATGAGTTGTTTGATTGGGTGGTTGGTCATTTCATTATTTGGTTGACAGACTGGGTAAGTGGCTAACTTGTTGATTTTTTTAACATATGCAATATTTATATATAATAACTATATATGCCATATTTATTTATTATTTATTTATAATAAATATGTGTGGAACCATCCTGCCTTTTACCTAAACTTTATCAATTCCCAAAATCAAACACAATGAACACCACAGAGAAGTAAGCCTCAAGGTGGCTGCTGTTGGTTTTCATTTGCTTTCTTCTGTTCATTTCCT
Organism: Mastomys natalensis; assembly: GCA_021653895.1. NCBI lineage: Eukaryota > Metazoa > Chordata > Mammalia > Rodentia > Muridae > Mastomys > Mastomys natalensis. The sequence continues at coordinate 332,933 of JAJTUV010001525.1, read as the reverse complement.
GGTGTGCAGTCCTGTGGAATTTTTGCAAATGTCCATCACTGAACACCCATCCATGCAGCACTAGGCTCACAAATAGCCCAAAGTAATCATTTTGGATCTCATAAATCTCACACTTAACTAGCACATTAAATGTCTCTCTTTCAATTAATTTATTCTCTGAAAATAAGTTAACTCCTTGTACTCTGCCCTTGGATGGTACCTGGCAAATACAAGCTGAAGGGCCATTAGTCTCAGAGGCTGGTGGGAAAGACACTGAGCAAAGAACAACTCCAGCAAAACATAAGCAGCATGGTAAAGTGTGTACTGAAGAAGAAGCCCACAGAGGGCTAAGGAAAGATGACTGTAGAAAGAAGTCTTAGAAAGAAGTGTGCTATAGACCAAGGCACTTGGGTTAATTAGCACATGAGTACTAAACAGAAAGCAAAACATCATTGGTGGCTACACACTCTGTCTTCTAGATTGAGATTAATAATTATGTGTATCGTGTCCCCTTGATAAAACTTGACATACATGTTTATCTTTCCTTCATCTTATTTTTATCCTGGCAAGGCTATCCTGAGACCTTTCTAGCATCCCTGTGGGCATACACAAAAGTCAGGTTTGGCCTTGCCTCCAAGACTATAGAGCTCTTTCCCAAAGGAGGAGGACATGCTTCTTCAAAAGGGAGCACTAGTTCATTTTAGAAGATAAAAATAACCATGTAATACAGCACGTGCACATGACCGCCAAGAGTGTGAATACTATGTACCCGTGGAACGATTTCCCAGCTTCCTTCCCTAACACAAAGCCTGAGCCGAACATCTTCGAGCTGCAAGGTGCAGGGTGATTATTCAGTTCATTACTTAGTAACTGGAAGTATAATTATCAAGTAATCTGCATGAACATAATTACGTATTTACATAGTCTTCGCCGTGTAATTACAGAGGAGTTCGGTGATTATACAGTACCTCCTTGAAAAAGAAAGTGATACCAAAAAAACAACACCCCCAAAAAAAATGATGAGAGAAAGAAAGAAAGTCTGCCTGATGTTGTCATCTCAGGCAAAGAATTAAACGCCCAAGTCCTGAATCCTGATGGTAAGTGAAAACAATAAAAATTACATCGGCTGCCAAGTCTAAAAACCAAAGCACAATTTATGAATTATGGAGCTTGCTGTGACCATCAATTCACTTCTTCCTGATAGTGTTTGCTTTCTTAATTCAAAATGAAAGGTTTTTTATGTTTATCAGAATAACCATCTCCATCTAAGACTCCTTTCACCAACTATTAAAATCACAAGTGTCTCCTTCATATCCTAAGATTCTTGATAAATAGGTTAAAAAGAGAGAAAAGAAAGTTGAGCATATCAATCACAGGAAAGTTCTGAGGCTTTCTCTCAAAGCAGAAAAAGAATACTGAGCACTTTTTTTTCAGATCTCTAACATGGATAATTTATAAAATGATATTCGGAAATTTTCAGGCAGTTTCTAAACCATACTGTTGCTTTCAAAAATCTCTCTATTGATTGTTAATTGATTCCTGTCGTCTGTTTGGAAGACTTCCGGGCACAGTGATTTGAATGGTATATTCTGCGCAGCAGAGATGACTCCTTTAAGAAATTCTTTATCTGAAATCATTAGCATAAAACAATTCAGCCAGACAAGAACGGAAAGAGACTCTTGTATATGTGCCACAGAAGAATAACAAAGTGCAGAAATGTAGTTAAAACAAGCACAGATTGGACCTTGTGCTCAGCTCATATTAGTCATCCTCCACCGTGTAGAAAAACGCATCCAGAACTTAATTTGTCTCCTGTTTATGTCTAACCAGCTTGGCAAGCAAACCCTTCTGGTTTTCTAAACACTAATATGTCCATGTAGTAATTTACTCCTGTTTTTCACAGTTAGACCAACAGCTGCCGGTCAGTGACTGGAAACGGAGGATAAGGTAATTTAAATATAAGACAGTCAAATCTGGGTTTTGAGGAACTTCCATGTAGAATAGCCCAGAGTGTATCATTGTATCCTAGCTGAAGAAACTGACAATCAGTTTTCTGTTTGTGGTGATTTGAATAGGAATAGATCCTGTTGGGTCAAGTATTTGAGTGCTTGGTCATTAGGGTATGGTACTATTTGATAGAGATTAAGAGGTGTGGTCTTGTTGGAGTGGGTGTGACCTTGTTGGAAGTGTGTCACTGGATTGTGGGCTTTGAGGTTTCAGAAGCCCAAGCCAGGCCTAGTGGCTCTCTCCCTCCTACCTGTGCATCTAGATGTAGAACTCTCAGCTCCTTCTCCAGCACCACGTCTGCCTGTGTACTGCCACGCTTCTTGCCATGATGATAATGAACTAAACAGCCAGCCCCAATTTAATGCTTTCTTTATAAGAGTTGCTGTGGTTATGGTGTCTCTTCACAATAATATAACACTGACTTGGGCAGTGGTACAAAACACTCACAAAGAATTCCTAGTCCTACTAAATTTCGTTAAAGGACATCGCTAACACACACGTTTCATAACTAGTCACCATTATCCTTCAGGTTGATTTCTTTGATAAAGACACATATCTTCTGTCCTCTTAATCACAGTCGCCAAACAAAAAACTTGGAGAGAGAGAGGGAGACAACACTCGGGTTATTCCAGGAACCGGTCAGCGGTGGTGCACTGCTGTAATGCCATGCTCAGGAGTACGAGGCAGGCAGCTTTCCGGATTCGAGTCCGCCTACCTCAGGCCCTGCGTCTCACCACCTCACAGGTACACAAGGTAAGCCCTCACAGGTACACATGGTAAGCCCTCCATCTTGTTCTGCTCCACCTTCCACGCTCACCCTTCCACATGTATTCTTCAGGATCTTTTTTTTTTTTTTTTTTTTTCTTTCTTGATGTTTCAAGACAGGGTTTCTCTGTGTAGCCCTGTCGTGGAACTCACTCTGTAGATCAGGCTGGCCTCGAACTCAGAAATCCGCCTGCCTCTGCCTCCCATGTGTGGGATTAAAGGCGTGTGCCACCACAGCCCGGCTTCTCCCAGGATCTTGAAACATGCCTTAATATAGTTTGAACACTGTGATGGCTGCTGGGCCGTGCCTCTGCTCACCTGTAAGGCAGATACATTTTGGAGGTTTAGGGAGAAGGGAGGCAGCAAAATCAACAGCAAAACAGGGGCGGGAGGGAGTGGGGAGTAGCCCTATAAACGGCCACCTCCATATGCACAGGTGTGAGATACTGTCTGGTGGAGTGGAGTATTCTGACAGAGATGGCAAGTCATGTTTCTGTTCATTGTTTCCAACATACATTGGACATGGTCTAGCTACCATGCAGTAAGAAAATATTTAAATTACTGAAACCATTTAAACATAAAATTTTAAACAGTTTTAAAACTACTCATAGAATTTCATATAGGTCTGTTGTTTTTTTTTTTTTTTTTAAGCAATTAAGCACAAGTTTATCAAAACATTAAGTTTTCTAAGTTCAGTTTTATTGAAGTAATTGTACTTGGTTTGTTTAATTTTCCTCATCTGTGATTTATTCTTTGAATTTAATTTAATGGGTAAATTTTGAATTGTTCTATGATATGACTTATTTAAAATTCTAAATAATTAAAATTTTCTAGTTTACAATCTTCATTTACATTTTAAGCAAGATATCTTCAGACTGTGAACACAGAGCTCAACTATGCTATTTAACTCTGCAATATTGTTCTTAACAGAACACAAGCTTTGCAAAAGGAAAATCTTTGTTGGGAAAAATAGCTCAAATCTCTGATTAATTTAGGTCAAGAAAAAATGCCTAGACACATAGCAAATGTGAGAGGCACATATGTCTTCTAGGACATGTCACGTGCCACCAGCCTGTCACTAGAACACCCAGACATGAAATAATCATGAGGCTCCGTCATATTTGTCACCATTAATCATACAAAAACCATAGCTTGAGGCACACTTTCCAAATGTGACATTCTTAAGGATCATTTTGTCAAGAAATGATGATGAAGCATCTTTTATTTAACGTGTCGTTCTGTCTGCCCCATCACTACTAAAATTTATGCAAGTGGTATACAGATCTGCACGTTTACTTTGTCTGGTGACCCCAAAACTACGCAGCTCAGTCTAGTCTATGAGAGATTTTCAGAGTTGCAGCTGCCCTCTCTGTTGACAAGCCAGTACCACCCACAGCCTATCTTTCTACACCAATCTACCAGGACCTCTAGATACCTTCTTCCTATCCCTCCTAAAGAAGTTTTCATAAGACAATCTCTTGGGCCACAGGCCTGCACACTGGTACGTCACTGATGCTCTGAATCTAATTTATATTTTATAATTAATTCTTTATAGATTCTAGATATTAATCCCCTACTGGGTTTATAGTTGGCAGAGAGTCCCTCAGAGTGGGGTTATCTCTCTACTCTGAAAATGGTTTTTTTTGTTATGATGAGGCTTTTCAGTTTTGCGGGGTTAGTTTGTCACTTCCTGGGGTTATTTTCTACATGACTAGGACCCTTTCAGAATGTCCTTGCTATACCCATGTTTGAGGCCGTTTGCCCCATGACTTCCTCTGGCACTTTCAGCGGTTTAGGATTAACCGAGGTCTCTGATCCATCGATTCTGATTTTACTTTTGTGTAGGGTGGGAGATAGGGCTCATTCACTTGGTATTTCCACACTTACCCTAAATAATGTCAACAGCACAGTGCACTCTGCATTAGTTCCGGCATTTTCTGGTTTGTGGTAATTGGTGATATACTCGTGGGCTATAATTGACCTTAAGTGTGTTTTTAAATCTTATGCTGCTTGGTGTTTCGCACTATAAAATTTGTTCACTAACAATTGGAGCTTGCTTTATTCTCTCTCTCTCTCTCTCTCTCTCTCTCTCTCTCTCTCTCTCTCTTTCATTTTTTAAATTAAATTATTTTATTTATTTATATTTAAAATGTTGCCCCACTTTCTTTCCCCCCCATTCCCTCTCCCCTTTGCCTCTGTGAAGGTGCTCCCCAACCCATCCATCTGCCCACCCCCCTTACCTCCCCTGCCCCACTCCCCCATCCACGCCCACCTCACCCTCAACAGCATCGCCTTCCCTGGGATATCAAGTCTCTACAGGATTAGGCAGTCCTCTGCTACATATGTGCTGGGGGCCATGGACAAACCCATGTATGCTCTTTGGTTGGTAGTATAGTCTCTGGGAGCTTTGAGGAGTCCAGGTTAGTAGGCACTGTTGGTCTTCCTATCGTGTCTCCATCCCCTTCAGCTCCTTCAATCCTTCCTCTAACTCTTCCATAGGGGTTACTAAGTTCAAACCAATGATTGGCTGTGAATAACTGCATCTGTCTCAGTCAGCTGCTGGTAGAGCCTCTCAGAGGAAAGCCATGCTAGACTCCTGTCTGCTAGCACATCATGGCATCAATAATAGTATCAGTGTTTGGTGCCTGCGAATGAGATGGATACTAAGTTGGGCCAGTCACTGGACAGCCTTTCTTTCAGTTTCTGCTCTATATTTGTTTCATGTTTCCAACAGGAACAATTCTGAGTCAAAATTTTTGAAGGTAGCTGGGTGGCCCCATACCACCACTAGGGGCCGTAATTATCTACTGGAGGTGGTCTCTTCAGGTTCTGGCTTCTCAAAAGCCCTTTAGTTTTAGTTGTCCTTCTCTACATTCCCTCCTTTACCCTGCTCCACCCCCATTACCCTCCCCCTTACCCTCTTCCTCCATCATTGACTCCCACCTAATCCCTGTATCCTAGCTGCCCTTTGTCTCTCCATAACACTGCATTCTATTTCCCTTTCTTGGGACATCCTCCCTTCACTGCAGTCCAGTACTAGGTACCTAACCACTGTGGCTATATAGATCATAGGACACATATCAGAAGCTTAAAATCTGATACCTCTATATAAGAGAAAATATGCAATATTTGCGGTTACTTCATGTGAGATTTTTTTTTCTTGCTTTTTAGGTTTTAAAATTTTTGTGAACCAAGAAAACGGAAGACAAAATTTCATCACAGATTGGGAGGGGCCCCAAGGCTACACTCCTAGCTGAGGAGATTGCATAGTTGAAGACTGCCTGGGCAGAGATATCAGATTTCCTCAGGGTAGTGGCCCCTGGTAAGTTCCTCATGCTCAGCAGATGGGCCTAATCCATGCTCATATACACAGCTCTGATTGGACTCAGTGGGTGCCTGCCTAGGAGGTGTGCCCTTTTCTGAAGGGAAACTGAGAAGGAGTGGATCTGGTAGAGAGGGGAGGTTGGGGCAAGGGGCTGGGTGGAATGGAGGTAGGGAAAACTGTAGCCAGATGAGATACATTAGAGAAGTTTATGAGGAAAAAAAAAAGACACATATTGATAGGGGTGTTGGTGGGTAGACTCTGGGAGGATCTGGAGGTGACATGAGGGGTTAAAATGGTAACAATGCATCGAATACACATGAAATTCTCAAAGGCGAAAAAAATCAATAAATGATGAAAAATCTTAAACGTGTGCACAGCATCTATTTTCTAAGTCCTTATATAATTTCCTAACAGATTGGACTTCAACATACACATGTACAAGTGTTCATGGTTCATATGCACCTTCTTGACACTTGGCGTACATGAGGGAAATTACCCTTCCTCTAATAAATCAGGCGCATTTTAGTCCTCCCTGGTATCTTATCACAACTTAATTATGTATACTACCGTTCTAGAAAACGTCACACCGAACTCTCTAGAATCTATAAAATGCCTTTTCAGAATTCTCAAACTCATGAAAAAAAAAAAATAGTAGGTTGATTAAAAGTTGACGTTACTTTCTACAAATGCAGAGAGAGGCTGTCTGAGAAGACCGATGACTGGGATTCTCTGGCTGACGAAAATCATAAACCTGAGGCTGATCCTGAAGAGTAGTCATAGAGCTCCAGGATCAATGCTTTCACACTACCTAGATTCCCAGGACCTATCGTGAGCTGACAAATGCATTCAATTCAAAGGCTTGGAGATGGTATCTGCCATTTGAGGACTGAAACATGCATCCTGGACCATCCAGGCCAGCTTCTCAGCTGCCTCGTGTTCCACACTAGAAAACCGTCATCTCTGCTCCTCATAATGATCAACTCCTTCCCAAAGCTTTGGCATGCTTCAGCTTTCGTCTCTGCATCTTTAGCCATAACGCCTTCCCAAGTCTCAAGTGTCTGTCCCACCAACTTAACTAAGTCGAGTAACTCCAGATGCACCTTTCATGCCATTTGGTTTCCTAGTGGACATCAGCTCCTTCTTGCTTGCTTTCCACACAATAGTTACAAACTTTCTTCTCCAAGTATACCCCGGAGAGATTTATCTCCTAACAATTTCTGGAGGTATCTCATTGAATTTTAGGAAAAGCTCAGACTTGGAAACTATCTCTGCTCCTTGGTCCTGAAATTCGTCTGTGACCTTGAGCCAAGTACCTATATAATCTGCCGCTTTATCATCTGTGAAAGAGAAATTGGACCTGATAGAATAATGGCGGCGACCAGAAGAAGGTAACGCAGCATGGAAAGCACGGTCCTCAGCAGAGTGGTAAATGCTCAATTAATAATATCTAACATTGTACATCAACGTCACAGGCTGAAAGAAATGTTGACCTGGAACGATGACTACAGAGTCTTATAGATCCAGGTGGGTATGTGACTATTCCACAAGTAAGAAACTGAATTCAGAGTCCCACAGGGTGACTTTTCTGCTTTCAATGTTCTCTCTCCTGGCTCTATTTCACGGGTACACATTCATCCATTGTTACTTTGTGAAATGACACTTTCTTTATTTCAAGTGTTCGACATTGGAATTGAACAGTAAAGTTTTCCAAAACCCCCAAAGTGTGCCTGAGTTTTCTAATTTTATTTGACATAAATGGTCCCTCAGGTCATAAATTCTCTATATCATCAGCTAGCTCTCCTCACTGGTGCTATGGGAGAGATTTGTGTTATTGCTGACATTAAATCTACTCCAAACACCTCTTACTCTTACTGTAGAAATCACTGTGGCTTTGGCAGCTCTCAAGCTTTTACTCCTAAATGCTTCAAGGCAGGATAATGCGCAGTGTCAGTTACAATGCTCCCCCCGCCCCAACTCAAGCTGCTCAGGGAGTAAACACCAAGATGACCTTGCACCACCCTAGTGTTCCTGCACTGGTTATCTGAAGGGCTCCATGGCCAAAGTGACATAGAAGTTGAGAAAAATATTTAGATTGTAAATGAGAATCTCTCTTTACTTTTGATAGTAAAATTTAAATCATAGAAACTTCTTCCTTCCTTCCTTCCTTCCTTCCTTCCTTCCTTCCTTCCTTCCTTCTTCCTTCCTTGTCTAACTTTCTATATTGGAATCTGCTGGTTTAGAACTATAAATAAATAAATAAATATAATAAATAAATAATAATAATAATCTGAAGAGGAATTATCATTACAAAATAGAGCGCATCATCCAAGTATCCAATGGGGCAAGAGGCTGGATGGAGCAAGATCGGATGACTTTGTCCGCCTAGAAAACCACAGTCCTTACTCCCTTCCCTGGAAAATCAAAAATGCTTCCTACTGCTAGACTGCAGAGACATCTCACAAGTTCAACAATGGCTCTTAGTTCTAAATGCTTCTCTTCCTAGGCTGGAAAAGTGTGTGGCAACGCTTTATAAACTCATCCAGAAATTTGAATGAAAGACAAGGTACCCCAAATGCAGGGGCCTCAGAGAGGGTCGTGGACAAGAGAATGGAATGTAACAGCCAGGACCGTGGGACAGAGACCAAGACCCAAAAGAATACTACTAGGATTTAGTGTTTAGTTGGTGTGTTAGTTTCCTGTTTCTTCATTCATGTGAGTCTCGCAAAGTACAAAGCAGAAGAGGAATTATCATCGCAGGAAAGAGAGCATTCATCTAGGCCTCCAATGGACAAGAGGTTGGGGAGCTCATGCAGATGAGTATACGAACACAGCCTAAGAGACAGGACTGAGAATGAATAGGTAAGTCTATCGCAGAGGATACAACACAGCTGAGATTCAGTCTACCCCTCTGCAAAATCTAGGATATGAGGATAGAGGAAGCATGTACAAAGGATGTGTGTAACATCCCAGGTTGAGAAAGACAGCATAAGTTTCGAGAGCACCTGTTATTTATGATTGAGCCTCAGCAATGGGATACTCACACCACAAACTCAAGGTCAGTTCCCACTATGCTTATGCGTGTCTACAGATCACACAGGGCTTGCCTTCTGATGTGTAAATCGCTTCAATACCCTTGTAGGCAATTCTCTCTTCTAAGTCTGTGAACTCTGCTCTTCCAGATGCCCTGCTGGATGTACACGTGTATAATAGCCAGCTATGGACACATCTGTAGTCATCACTGTAACTAGCAGTTCTGTGTTTACTCCTCACTGAGCTTCTCGGGCACCCAGTTCCTACTCCCTTACTCTTGATATGAACCACAGAGTCTTTCCCATACTTCTTTGTCCAAATTCTAGTCCTTGATTCTAGAGTGGCAGTGTCTCAGTTGAATTTATAGGCCCTATTTCAATGGGACGTGCAAATGTGAATGTGACACAAAGTCTCCACATCCATGTCAGGTGGAAGATGAGACCACTATTTCTGTAGTGATCTTTCAAGTACAGAAAATAATACATAGGTGCTCAATACATGAGGTGCTCAAGGAAATAGCAAGGGCCACCATTATTATAGGCATTGTTGGCCTTAGTATTACTATCATCCCTCAGTAAGTCTTGCTGCTGGGATTGCCCTCACTTTGGATTCATAATCAAGTTCTCTGTGTATGTGTGTGTATGTGTGTATGTGTGTGTGTGTGTGTGTGTGTGTGTGCATGTGTCTTTCTATGACTACTTACTGCCTCCCTTCTATTTCTTCAAGAATAATGTCACTAATTTTGTCATGTTTTCAGAGAGAAGCAGTCTATGAACACATGATAATGAAGGAGCTTGGACAGACGTTGGATCACATGCTTTATATCTGGGCTTATAGAAGCAGGTTTAGAAGCTGGGAAAAGTACCAGTTCTGGACTACATATCAAATGTAACAGCTGATAAAGATGCTATAGAATAACTTCAAAAGATAAAGAAATTTTAGTTATTGATACCTGGAACTACAATGCAATCAGATAGAGATGCAGATATAGAAGCAGACATGGAGGTAGTCAGGTGAATTCAGATGGATAGATAAGGTGCATACAGAAAGGACTAGAGGCACAGCTCAGCAATAAAGTACTTTCTGCATAATCATGAGGACCTGGGTCAATCCCAACACCAACATAAAAGCCTAACACAACACACTACGCACCGATAACCCCAGCACTGGGGAGGTAAAAACAGACAGAGCATTGGAAGTCACTGGCCAGCCAGTGTGGCCAAATCAGTGAGAAACCCTGTCTCAAAAGAAAGGATACACACACACACACACACACACACACACAATCATGATGCAGATGTACATACAATTTTGAATAAACATACAGATATAGGTTAGGTACAGGTAGAGATTCAAATTCATGTGTACTCATAAAGCATTCAGATATAATATCTGTTTTGGTTTGGTTTTTTTGAGGTAGATTGTGTAGGCTATCACTGTGTAGCCCTGGTTGACCTCAAACTCCCAGAGATCCACCTCCCCTTGTCTCCTGAGTGCTGGGATTCAAAGTGTGTGCCACCACATCCTTAAGATGTATTTTTTTTTTCAATAATGAAAAGGTACTTCTGGCCTCTCATGCGAAGGGCAGAACTTCTCTTTTCTAAGGATTCGGTGAGGGACCAGCACCAAGAGGGCAAATAGTGAGTGTCCTTGCGGCTCCATTTCCAAGCTCCCTGAGTCACTTCCACCCTTAAATCAATGTTGTGCTGTGAGGTTTTGTCCTTAGTCATTGCTTTATATTCTCTAAAAGTACTGTCTGTACAGAGTTTTTATCTGTCCACTCCTAGAGAAGATGTTCCTTTTAAATATAGAACACTAGCAAGCTGCTGGCTGTGGCCCTGCAATGCTCCCTTGCTTGTCCACACAGAGTGCGGCATTGTACTGAGTGGTTGATGCCCTCCCCTCTGGCCCTAATCTAGAGAAATGTGGCTTTCTGGAACATTTCTCAACTCTTCCTAGCACTCCCAAGCAAGGTTTCCAGCATAAACCCAGCTTGGCATGGCAAGTGGGATGAGCTATACCCTGTGGGAGTCCTGCCCTTTGGTACCTGTTGCTTTATCTGGAAACAAGGAATTTTTTTACACATGTAATTAGGATGTGGGGTGAGATGTAATCTTAACGATGGTGGGGTGAACCTTGACCCAAACCACCAGTGCCCTTGGGGAAAAAAAATCATGCAATATGGAAAACACATGTAAACACAAACATAGATCTGAAGAATGAGGTATGAAGCACCAGTCATAAAGATGGAGACTGGCCTCTGTCAGAAGCTAGGAGACAACACTGCCCTGCTGACACTTCAGGCTTAGATTTCCAGACTCCAGAAGTATTGTGGGACAGAGTGCATAGTTTTGAGCTGCCCACTTTGGGCTAGCCTATTATAACACTCCTAGGCAACTAGTACAGTGGTCTGTATTAATTCATGACTCCCCTGCCTCCACAGGAGACTTCATGCCAGTTTGTTTCCTGTTCTGCGTCAGAGACAGAGGGATCAATCAGACACTGACATTCACCCAGATGATGACACACACCCAGCACCCACAGCCATACAGTGAGCCCACCTGAATCTAAGGCCTGGGAGACTGACCACACCTCTCCACTCACTAAGGTCATCTTCTTTGCTCAATAGACCCCAAGAACCACCTCAACCCTAGGGTACATCCCATTTCCTATCCTAACTTTCCCAAGGACTCACAGTGCTCCAGACCCATCCCATCCTGTTTTGCTAGTCCGCCTAACAGCAGGCCTGTCCTGAGGTATGAAGAGACATTTCAATTAGGTGATACATCAATTCAGTGCCACAGGCTGACTTTGAGTGTGCAGACCGAGGTATTCCCCAACCCTGACAAGAGACCTGGTGTCAACACGCCTATCTGCAATGCAGCCTGGTTCATCAGCTCCTTGCCTGAGATGAACTCCATTAGTTGGGTTAAAAAGTTGATGTCCTCTGTGTTTGCATTTTGAACAGACTTGAAGCAGACACTGGTGTATATTAGAGTATTTCGTAAAAAGGAAAACAGTAGGCCTATGAACTGGCTTAATAATAGACACCTTCAACCAAACCTGATGACCTGAGTTGGATCTCCAGGATTGACAGGATGGAAGGAGAGAACTGACTCCAGAAAGTCCTCTTGACCTCCATGAGCATGTCCTCACATAGGCACAGATGCATGTGTGCAATAAGCAAATGCATACATGTTTATAATTTTTAAGAAATATTAACTATCATATCAGAGTAGAATCAATGTTAGTATCTGGGGCAATCCATCTTGCTTCCCTTCCAAGTTGCCCACAATTGCTACTTGCATTTATTTTTTCCTGTATCAGCCTAAATATTTGAGAACATATTCATTCTATTGCCCCTTCACAGGTACTTTTTGTACTCTGTGTCAAAACAGTCCAGTTCAATTTCCAGGATGAAGGCTATGAAGGGGTTTGTGTGCATTTAATTTTATTTAATATTGACAAAGTGTTTCTGAAAACTTTAAAACTTCACCAAAATAAATAAATAAATAAATAAATAATAAAATAGAAGGCCATTTCTTACAACCCTGCCACCTTGGGAGGTTAGGAAACCATTTATGCTTTGTCATTACAATGGGCAAAAGTTGGTATTTTGAGCTTTTTTAATCTTGTTTTTATTTTTGCATTTTTTTCATATTTGCATTCCTGTGAATGGTATAAACACCCTCGGAAATGTGTTAGTAGTTTTGTTTCCTTCTCTGAAGCAATTCCTCCGGCATCCCTTCCTCCCTGTGTGTGCTAAAGTACCTGCCTTTTTTCTTGCTCCGTTGCTTGTGGTTCAACAACCAAAGCACTGGGTTGTGAACCACGTGACCAAGCTTGTGCATTCCAGTACAGTAGGTAATTAGCCTGAACCAGACCCAACCTGAAGCTCCATCAATATGGTTTTATTGCTTAAATTTTATACATTCTTCTAGAAAACTGCTCAAGCATCCAAAGATTAAGATACAGTCACAAATGTTTGGAAGGAACCCATGGTAAAAAAAATCATTCAGAGACAAAAATAATTATTTCACTGCACCACATACAGAATTATCTATTTTACAGAACAAATTTGGGTAACTATTTAGACATGTCCATATGTAAATTAATACATCAAAGATAGAAGGTCATATAATAATTTTATGACTGCCAGGAAAGAAAATGTTGCATTATTTTGTACTTATAGTATCTTGTATTAACTTTTTTTTTTTTTTTTCGAGACAGAGTTTCTCTGTATAGCCCTGGCTGTCCTGGAACCACTCTGTAGACCAGGCTGGCCTCGAACTCAGAAATCCGCCTGCCTCTGCCTCCCAAGTGCTGGGATTAAAGGCGTGCGCCACCACCGCCCGGCTTATAGTATCTTGTGATGTTGCTACAATGAACATGAAATATTTATCATTAAAATAATTAAACTCAAGTTTAAATTATATTACAGTTATTAAAACATAAAAATGTAAAAGTATTAGTGGAGACTTTGTCTAAGTCCATATCTTAGGCAGAAGAAAAACATCAAGTCTATTAAGATAGAAAATAGAGTATTTTTTTTCTTTTCTTTTCTTGGATATTTTCTTTATTTACATTTAAAATGCTATCCCCTTTCCTGGTTTTCCCTCCAGAAACCCCTATCCCATCCCCCTTCCCCTGCTTCTATGAGGGTGCTCCTCTACCCACCCACCCACTCCTGCCTCCCCACCCTGGCAGGTGGGCATCTGATGGGGTATCAGGCCTTCACAGGATCAAAGGCCTCTCCTCCCATTGATGCCTAACAAGGCCATCCTCTGCTACATATGTGACTGGAGCCATGAGTAGCTCCATGTGTACTCTTTGGTTGGTGGTTTAGTTCCTGGGAGGTCTCCGAGATCTGGTTGGTTGATATTGTTGTTCTTCCTATGGGTTGCAAATCCCTTCAGAGTATTTTCAAAAACACTAAATACACTAAATATCTATTAAAAAAAAAAAAAAAACTCCTGCCATTCATCATGGGCCATTTATGGATAAATATCAGAAAATCAAAATTCCAAAACCAGTGTTGACCCTCATTGGCTCTGACACTAAGCATGATGCTACAGGCCCTTAAAAAATAAGTAAAGATTTGCAAGGACATGCACTCTAATGGGAAAGTCAAATCTTATTAGCTAATAATAACTAGAAGCTTCAGTTTTCCAAGTGATTGGTGTCAGCATCAAAATGCATGAAGTGGTATCACGGCTTCCCTCTTGAGTATCCATCCTCTGATCTCCTGCACCTTGGCCCTTCTGAGTTTTAATATGGTGTCTTTTTTTATAGAATTTTCTGTGTTAAGCATCAATATTGATTGTACTGACTGATTTTGTGTCAACTTGACATAAGCTGGAGTTATCACAGAGAAAGGAGCTTTCCTCGAGGAAATGCCTCTATCAGATCCAGCTGTAAGGCATTTTCTCAATCAGTGATCAAGGGTGGGAGGGCCCATTGTGGGTGGTGCCATCCCTGGGCTGGTAGTCCTGGGTTCTATAAGAAAGCAAGCTGAGCAAGCCAGAGGAAGCAAGCCAGTAAGTAACATCCTTCCATAGCTTCTGCATCAGCTCCTGCTTCCTGACCTGCTTGAGTTCCAGTCCTGACTTCCTTTGCTGATGAACAGCAATGTGGAAACGTAAGATGAATAAATCCTTTCCCCCTCCCCCCAACTTACTTCTTGGTTATAATGTTTGCGCAGGAGTAGAAACCCTGACTAAGACATTGATCTGTGTATGATCAGATTCATCTCATCAGACTTTATAGAACTCAATTATCTCCCATTAGATGCCCAGTATAATGGATCAATATCTCTATCTCTCCCTCACTTCCTCCCTTTCTCTCCACTTCTTCTGGTGTCAAATTTTAAAATCTCTAACCAGAGAGTGTGCTCAAATGTTTGATCATGTCTCCAAGGAACTACTCTGGGATGTTCTCAGTAAGTGGCCACACTCTGTCAACCTCTGTGTTTATCTTCTCTTTAATTAAGAAGTTGAGGAATTTTCTTAATCACCTGTGTAAAAACAAATATATGAAAACATAAACCAAGAGTCAACCTTGGTACAGGCTGTGAACTGAGGTACTCTGGAGGCTGAGGCAGAAGCAGTAATTCAAAACCTGCCTAGGCTATGTGGAACGAGTTCAAGGCCAGCTTTGGCAACTTACTGAGACTGACTCAACATGCCCTAGCATGTATGAGGTTCTAGTGTTACATGAGTAAACTATAGGGGTACATAACTTATAGCATATGTATGCTATAAAGCAATAAATTAATTTCTCACTAAATATAAAAAAGCTCCCACTAGTGTATGTTCCTCTCCCAGCTACACAAGACAAATTGTCACACACACATACACACACACACACACCCCCGTCCTTGTCCTTGGCCCCAACACTGATCAGTATCCCAGTCTTGCAGAGATGGCTCCTACATGTTCAGTCCAACTGGATCTGTCTGGACTCTTGTGTACAAGTTCTCTTACCCTTTTGTGACTTGAGTCTCAGTCCTGGATGTGTTTCCCTCTGTTCCAAAGGGGAAACTTATTTGGTTTAGTTAA
This sequence comes from Mastomys natalensis, assembly GCA_021653895.1. Taxonomy (NCBI): domain Eukaryota; kingdom Metazoa; phylum Chordata; class Mammalia; order Rodentia; family Muridae; genus Mastomys; species Mastomys natalensis. The sequence goes on along the minus strand of JAJTUV010001525.1, from coordinate 317,270 downwards.
TCTCTGCTTTTGTTCAGGCCTAGATGCAGCTTTCTCCCTACTGCCCATGATCTGGAAACCCTTTACGTGGGTCGATTCCTTTGCCTTTCCTTTAGCTGCTGAACTTGAACACATTCCCTATCCTATTATTTCCTCCTTGGAGAGAGACTCTGGAAGACCAGGGATGCTTCTTGTTTACTCTGGGATTCCCTGAGGCAACACTGCCTTCAAGAAAGAGTGAAGGCTCTAATATTGGTCAAATTGCTTTAAAAACTATCAAATAACTTTGGAGGATACTAGGGGGCAGTTCTTCATACAGAGGTGGTATATAAGCCACATTAGTGACTGGATTCAAGCTTTGCATGGGAGCCTTTATGTTCAGATTTGAGTTTCATTGCTACGGAACAGAACAAATAAATCTGCACGTCGTGCTAACTGTGGCCAATACCTCTACTCTGTTAGCATATGGAGAACAACAGCAGCATCTAATTAATGTAGGTACTCAGCTTTACAGTAGGCTAAGACCTTTCGAACTCACCAACTTAATTACTCGAATTAATACCATGTTCTTCTAATTATTCATTATCTTCCGTGCATTCAGACATTGTTTTTATGCTAAGATTTTCTGGGTAAAAAAAAAATGATGCATGAAAAAGCTAGGCTTGACTGGACTGTGAAAATGGAGTTAATAATTCAATCAGTCTTTTCAGTTTTGTTTTGCACAGAGATGTGCCTGCTGCAACCACCACTCCAACTCTGACTCAGGCTTCTACCTACCATCCTCTTCACCAGCCTGGAGCAGCTTGCAAAGGCAGATGTAGTGTAGCTTCAACATTTCCCAGGGCCACTTGATTTTCTCTCCATATTGTCCCCTCACGTCCTGCTTGAGACCTGCCCATCCATGCTCCCCCATTCCTGTTCAAGTGATCTTTCAGAAGCATAACATAATCACATCACTGTCTGCTTCCATATCCTTCATTGGTTCCAAATTTTCAAATCACTAAGAGCAAAATGCAGTGGGTGTGGTGCTTGGGGTGGCTAGCCTTTCCTCTTTCTCCAGGATTGTCTCCCACGGCAGTACAGACCCCTGACCCCATGCCTCAAACTCCAGACACCTCAAGCCAGGAACGGTGCCTGAGCACATTGGACTGTTTCCTGCTTTTATACATTTTTCTCTTTTCTCTATTTGAATTCACTTTCCTGCTCAGTCAACGCAGGAAACTACTATTGTTCCTCCAAAATCCTCCCTGTTTGGGGACACCGGCCACACCATTGACTCGCTACTGTGCTCAGCTTGCTCCATCTTTACTCTGGGGACTACCTCATCCCTTCTTTCTACTAAGCTATGAGATTGATGCTAAGTGACAGTTACAGGGTTTTGTTTTGTTTTTTCTTTTTCATGGCACCCATGCCTAGAGCACTGTAGAAGGGCTTGTTAAATGAATCAGTGAATGAATTTGTCAATCATTAAAGAAGTGAAGTATTTCATCTACAGCAGCAGTACTGGCCTCGGCACAAGGCTGCCAGTGCCAAAGCTACGTCTCTGCTTGATGTTTCCATTTGATTTTTATTAAGACCAGAGGCATACTGTGGAAAAGAATCAAAGTGGCCACTAATCTCCCTGAAAAATCTTATTTTTCCTGCCAGTTATTTTACTGAGTCTTCTGACGACTCGCCAGTGTAACCCATGAAAACTCGTAAAGACACCAAAATCCTGCTCCAACTTGCCCTAAAGCACTGAACTTACCAAAGAAGAGAATGAGAAATCTGTCACATACAATAACAAGGAATTATCAAAGTAAGCTGAGATTTGACCTAGACAAATATATTTTTCTCAGAATTCAAGATGAAAACAAAAGTAAAATACTATTAAATACCATTCACTGGCTTTGCTGATGTATTTGTTTCTCCCAGTCTTGGTACCAGATGTCATTAATACACATCTAAGAATTCCAAACCACACTGAACCATGTTTGACATGGCTATACCATTGTGGTGGTTTGAATACACTTGGCCCATGGAAAGTGGCACTATTAGGAGGATAGCCTTGTTGGAATAGCTGTAGCATTGTTGAAGAAAGTGTGTTACTGTGTAAGCAGACTTTGAGGACTCCTAGTGCTCAAGCTCCACCCACCGTGGAAGGGAACCTCCTGCTGACTGCCTGCAGAAGCCAGTTTATTCCTGGTTGCCTTCAGATCAAGATATAGAACTCTCCTTCAGCACCATGTCTACCAGCACATTGCTGTGCTTCCTGCCACAATGATAATGGAGTGAATCTCTGAACCTGTAAGCCAGCCCCAGTAAAATGTTGTCCTTTATGAGAGTTGCCTTGGTCATGGTGTCTGTCCACAGCAATGAAACCCTAACTAAGACAGAAGTTGGTACCAGGAGTTGGGTATTGCTATGATAGGCCTGACCATTTTGAAAACTTCTGCACTTTCCCAAATGTAGGCAGCCGTGTTTAAGATAGCACCTGGGACAGTTGCAAAGTCTTATGACTAGCACCTGATGATGTAGGCAGCTGGCTTCCAGCGTGGCCAGCTCAGCTAAACTGGTAAACAAGTCCTTTGTGCATGCATCGGCCTCGTGCCCCTCCCGAGCAGGCTTATGCTAATGAGGTATTGGCAGTCTAACCTATCCTGAGGGAACACATCACCCAGCCTGCCTTGGGAAGATTTATAAGCAGCTCATTTCTGCTGCTTGAGGTTCCCGGTCATAGGCCCCCGTCCCCCATCCTGTCCAGGTCTCCGTCCAGTCCCCGTCCCATCCATAGGGGCCCGGCCCTGTCCGGTCCCTGTCCCCGGCCATATGTCCCCATCCTGGTCCAGGTCCCCGTTCCTGGAATAAAGCTGACTGAGAAGGATCCGACCGTGTAGTGTCTTAATTGCTGGTCAAGGCGGACGCAACACCAAAAATCATAGTAATTGACATCGCAAGGCTAAAGTGTTTTCCCAGATTCCTGCCTCCTCCCTACAGACCCTTGATCATGGCAGACCAGAAGACTCTGAATCACCTGACGTTCTTTCACTCACTAGTCATTTTTGAGGGTGGTTTCCAGCAAGGTCCAATTTCAGGCCACAAAAGGCAACTCTTCAGCCTGCTTCCTTCCTTGAACTATCCAACTGGTAAACAGAAGAGGGCCCTCATTCTCACAAGACACCTGTGCTTGCAGGTTTTTCCCAAAAATAAAAGCTTGCATTGACTTAAATAGTTCATCCCTTGTCTATCTTCCTTGCCAATGATCTTTCAAAGGAAGAGGCATAAGTTCCTCCCTACATGCTTCAAACAACACAATCTCAGAGAAGCCACACTACATGGGAAAGACTAATTCTAATAAAATGCTATTCATTAAGAACAAGCAGAAACAATAATACCTTTGCTGGGCTGAGATCCAGACAGAAGGCTACCTCTCATGACATGCATTCTTCTGTGACCCACCACACATCACAAAGGAGTATTAGTGGTCATGTGCATCCTAAATAGCAATCCCACCGAGATCTCAAAAGGAATTCTCTCTTAAGGTGAGGTTCCTGCCTTATGTTCACAGAAGTACAAACAAAGACTTCACAGTACACTTTGTACAAGCAGAAACGCCAGGCAGGTTTACTTGGAAGAAAATATCAGTCTGTTTTTAAGACTATAAATTGGATTATTAATGAAGTGAAGAGATAAAATGTACTTTCCGTTGTATCTTTATTTTTCCAAAGTAAATTTAAATTATTTTTTCCAATATAATCAGCTACTAATGAATATGATGAGCAGAATTTACTGCAGTGGAGGACTCCATGGTAACAGATTTAAACTTGGAAAATTAGACTCTTCTACTATCAAAATATGATAGAATATTCTATAACCCACGACACTGCTTCAGGAATGAGTTCTCCTCATTCCTCAATGTGTTGCGGATACTGTAAAATATAAAAATCAGTATTTGATGTACAGAAAATTATTATTGTTAAGATACTTGTCACAAAACCAAAGTATGAGTGTGTGTGTGTGTGTGTGTGTGTGTATCTATTTAATTCCCCCCTAAAATTTTTGTTATAAACAAGAAAAAGCACTGAACCTAGGATTTCCTATGTTTTAGTTTTTATTTTATGTATATGCATGTTTGTATGTGTGTATGTGGATGTACCACTTGTATGCAGCAACTGAAGATGCCAGAAAAGGGTGTCAGATCCACTGGAACTGGAGTTGCAAGTGGTTGTAAGCAGCATAAACTGAACTCAGTTCTTCTGCAGGGGCATGTGGGAAAAAATTGGCGGGCAGCGCAGTGGCAGGCCCCGGGCCCACGAGGCAGCAGCCCGGGGCCCGCGAGGTGGAGGCTGCCTGGAGGCTTCCAGGCAGCCTGTGTCACATACCAGAGGAAGGTCCTGGTTAGGCTTTGTCGGCGGCGGCCCCGCAGGCCCCAATGACACGAGGAAGTCCTTGGTTCCAAAAGGGTTTATTGTCATGGCGGATGGTAGGTGGATCTGGATGTACCCCCCCCAAACTCAGGGCAGACCTGGGTTAAGTAGGGAGGGAGAAAGGGGGAGGTTCTGGGGCAATGCTTAATTGGCTCCACCCTCTGACCTTCATTAGTATGTAAATCTCTAGGGCCTGAGGCCTGTAGTTACACCCTCTACCTGTGCACTTTGGGAGGGGCTGTAATGGCCTTCGTGACTGAACAATGTAGGTCTATGGAGATTAGACTGCTTTTCAGGACTCTGAGTTCTGGGGGCGTGGCCGAACTCCTGCCGTTTCTCCCTTGGAGTCTCGGGGTTCTAGGCCCATGCCCAGCCAAGAACCAGGATACCCTTACGCAGTCCCACAGGGGCATCCAGTGTTCTTCATTGCTGAGCCACCTCTCCACCCCCCTGATGCAAATTAAGATTTTACCCTGTCCACTCAAAACCTCTCTGTAATTCAAACAAACAAAAAACACAAAAACAAAACCAAACAAACAAACAAAAACCTTAATCTGTAAGCCATAAGGAATCTCCAATCTCAGCATTGCTCATCTGGGCAATGTTTAGCTGATAAGAGGGATTCTTAAATGAGCTGCACACAGGCTCCTGTTACTATTGCTTCACTCACAGACAACATACACCGAAAAGAAGCTCTATTGATTTGAGACCATTGCTGATGTTTCTCTAAGTTCATGCAGAAATAAAACAAAGGAGGAAAATCAATATTCTATCATCGTGAAACTTGTGGTTAGAGATGCTAACTGAAATCAGAATTCAATCAGGATAAACTTTCCATAGGAAATTTAACACAGAGATTTTAAATGGTCCCATTCATAAGATACTGAGATGGTTTGCTTCCTTTCATTGTCTTTCTTCATTCTAATTATTATTATTACTATTTTAGCAGCTAAGTTACAGGGGCAAGAATACTTATCCTGGAGAAAGAGGGACTAGGGTACTTCACATGGCAGAGAAAGCAAACAATGTAAGTTTTAAGAAAAGCAACTTTAATGGAGCTGTTTAATTATTCCTATAAGTTGTCAACTCAAAATAAGTTTTTCCTGTATTAACATAAAACATGTTTAGGGGACATATTATGAAAAGAAGCTGATTCTGGATAAAGAAAGGCTGAACAGCTGCTGTGAGCAAATGAGAAACACTATGATGCAACAGAGAGAAGGGGAAGGAGGGAGGGAGGAAGGAGGGAAGGAAGGAGGGAAGAAGGAAGAGGGAGATAGGGTAAGAGAGAGAGGAGGAGGAGGAAGAGGAAGGTGAGATTGTTCTTGACCAATAAAAGAGGAGTAGTAATACAGCCAATTTTAGTAGGTTGTCTGTATGGTAAAGAAAAGCTACTTGAAAATGTGATAATAACTGAGAAACTGTTATCCAAAATTGTTATTAATCAGTCTACAAGAATATAAATATGATGTTCACTAATCAGCCCTTACTGTAAAAACTGAGCTGAGATGAGAAGCTAGTTACCAAGAGACCATGAGCTACTGGGCTGGACCATTGTGAAAATATCACTTGTGGGCCCATAAAACAGCAGGACAAAATCTGTCTACCATGGTTAACATTGATTGGTGCCTTGAAGGGAATCTGCAATTGCCTAGGAGATAAATTTCCAGACACTGCTCTGAGGATTATTTAAAATAGGTTAACCTCTGGGCATATCACTGAGGGAGCATCTTGATTAGATTGAGGTTGGAAAAACCCAACCTAAAAGGTTAAGAGGGGGAAGAGTCACTTCAAGGACAGCCCCCTGGCTTGGGTCTCAGATTGCCCAACTAGGAGGACACTAACCAAGCATGATCCTTCACTGTTCTTTTTCCTGACTGTAGATGCTGTATGACCAACTGTCCCCAACTCCTGTCACTGAGACCTCCCCACCATGATGGACTAGACCCTTCCCCTTTAAATTGCTTTTATCAAGGTATTTTATCACAGCAACAAGACAAGTAACTCAGACACCACCCATAACCACTTGTAAAACAAAAGCTTAATGCCATATTGACAGAGGCTGTGGGCATCGAGCAAAAATGCCACCATAGGCTTGCACATCTGTCAGCATCCGTCAGTGGGAGCAGGATGCTGGCAAACAGGAATGGGAAAACAGAACACATACTTTAAAATGAAGCAATTAGATAGCAGAAGTCCCCACCTTCCATCTGTAAGCACTTCTCAGGACCCTCCTCTTAAGACAGACAACATTTTAGGGTTGCAAAGTATGATAGCTCAGAAATAGACTCCTCAAACATGTTTCACTTCTGAGGTGTTCGTGAGTTGCCTAGGCTAGAGTCCAACATGACCTTGTTATGAACTTTGTAGGCTATTTGATAAACTAAGTAAGTAAATAAACTTCTTAGTAAAGTATGTATAGTTTCTTAAATTTCCTAGGGAAATGTAAAATATGATAGACAATAGCCCCGTAACTTAACCACTATAAAAGGTGTCATTGATCCTTTCTCAGTCCTTTTATGGATATGAAATGTCTCCCTCAGGCTTATGAGGGTCAGCATTTACTCCCCAGATAGAGACCGTGTTTGGAAAAGTTGTGGGACTTTTAGGATGGAGGAACTAATTGGGAAAAGTGGGTCACTGGGTCTTAAGGGTTTTATAGGCTGACCTCACTCCCTGTCCTCACCCTCTGATTCAGGGTCCACAGAGATGAAAGCAAGCAGCCTCACAATCCTACCACTTAGACTACTACCAACTCCTGTGGTCGGGCTTCCCTACCTTCCAACCATGATACCCAAGATCAGTCCATCCTCCTTTAAGTTGCTTCTGGTCAGGTGATTACAGCAATGACAAACTATCTCAAGCATAAAGAAATCTTGTTTATCTACCGATAGTGTATTACATTAGGAAAGGTACACTCCAAATATCATCCCCAACACCTGTGAAGTAACTGCAATTTAAAACTATGCATGACAACCCAGGAAATCGCCTAGTACTTTTGAAGTCCGTAGACTCAAAATCACTTTACTTAGCACAGACACACAGTCAAAATTTGCTGTGGAGTCTACACAATCGTAATTATTCTTACAAACAACGTTACACAGCTTGTTATGAAAACAATGTGATTGAAAGTCTGCCATTGTGGTGGGGAAGGAAAAACACATTTATGAGATCAGTCGTTTGATCAAAATCATAATGTATGTAAATTCCAGGCCCAGAAAGGAAAATATAACTGTGATTTGATGACATCGGACTTTGAATTATGTCAAACTGATTCTCCTTAAAATTTCAATTTCTTTTTCTCAGTGAGATGAGAAAGCTTCCAACATTATAACCTCCCATCATGCCCCCGATCTAGGGCAAGTGGAGCCAGCCAGGCACTTGGAAGTTCCCATCCTCTTTAGGGTATGCTTTCTGTATCCTGCTGTTGGCATTACAAAGTGTATCAGGGGTAGAACACAGGCTAGACCAGTTACTAGGTCATAATACATCCTGGTATTCATCTCAGCCACACAGCCAATGACCTCAGCAATCTCAAGCAGCTACAGCAGGCCCTGAAAACAGGAAGTCTCAGTTCCAACCTACTGAATAAAAGGTTCTCAAGATGGAATTGGGGTTAACATGCTCTCCACACAGCTGTGAGGGGCAAAAACTGGAGAAATACCTCTCCACAAAAGTTACTAAGTTCCAAGAAAGCTGAGGAGGACATGACAGTGAAGACGCATGCGCCAGAGGGGGCATTTTGAATGTGTTGAAAGACCTAAGCAACCATCATGGACAACTGTGGAGACTCCATGAAAAGTCAGAGCACAGAACTTCTGTCATCCAGCAATACCACCTCTCAATGTACAGCCAAAGGATATGAAGACCATTGGCCAAGGACATATCTGTATGTCCATGTCTGCACACCTGTCCTACTAGCCAAATCACAGAATCACTAAGTGTCTATCTAAGGTGAACAAATAAAGAAACATGGCACACAGTCATGGTAAAAAAAAAAAAAAAAAAAGTTTCAGCTATTAAAATGAAGTATGCTTCATGGGGGAGGAGAATTATAATAAGAATATATTGCATTTTTAAAAATCTATTCTCAATTTTTAAAAAAGAGGGGATGAGAGAAGGAAGGAAAGAAGGAAGGAGAAAGAAAGAAGAAAGAAAGAAAGAAAGAAAGAGAAAGAAAGAAAAAAGAAAGAAGAGAAAGAGAGAAAGAGAGAAAGAGAGAGAGAAGAAAGAGAGAGAGAGAAAAAAGAATTCAGAGAGGTGTTACAGGAACAAACCTGGAAGACATTCTGCTAAATGACACAAGTCAAGCACAGAAGACAAGTGTCTCCTGTCCTCACACAGACTCTTAAACAACTGAGCTCATGGAAACTGAGTATAAAATAGTAATTCCCCAGGCCAGGGGATGAGGGAATATCGTCCAACAGGAGGAGGTCAACAGCATCAGGTAGTTGCTGTTGAGGTGGTGGTTGCTTTGTTTTTCAGTTCACTTCACAGGTAGTGTGACACTCCACAGCAGGGTGCCTTCCTAGCATGTGTAAAGTTCTGGGTTCTATCTTTAGCAATGGGAAAGAGGGGTGGCAGGAAAGAAAAAGAATTATTAAATGTTTTCAGTATAAAAATCTACTTGAAGCAGTATGTAATTATCTTCATCTAATTATTCTCCTTTGTACACGTTATAACATCACTGTATCCCATCAGGATGTAAGATTGCAGTTAGTCAATATGCAACATTTTAATGGCATGGTTTCCAAATTGATGCAGCTCTTTAAGTGTACTCCTGGCTTTATGGGAAAGGACCTGGTGCAGCACCACTGCCACCTGAAGCCCAGGCCAGTTGGTATCCTCCTCATTTGTGACACCTGTAAGCCATGAACGCTTTCTTTCCGTCAAGTTCTTTCCAAGTCCCAAGCTATTGCCCTTTCACCCCATTTTCTAGCCATATAAGTTAGCCCCAGAAAGCTCTCGAGGTTATCCCACTAAACAGCACTTCTTCGTGAACACTGATACATCCCAAACACTTCTGTTCAACCAGTGAACATCACCAGTTCACTCTAATAATTTCATCAATTATACCAGCAGAGACTCTTTTCATTGAAAGTAACTGAGATTATCTCAACCTAAGTCAGAGTGATTGTGAAAAGATAGAAGTCTATCCCAAAGAAAATCCAGTATCAGTAAGACTTTGGAGGAATTCGGAATACAAGACTGTCCTCTTCTCTCTTCCATCACTGGTTCCCAAATATACACCACTCCCTAGGTCCATGTGCCAAACAACATGAAGCCAATATCTGGTCCTCTTTAACCCATTAATTCCTTTAACTAGGAAGGAATTAATTCATAATGATCCTAGCACCATAGTTTAAAGAGCAGCCATGCATTGATCCAACCATATGAAGTTCTAGGCAATGGTAGAAAATAGAAAGGAGAAGGTCCATGGGGGGATGTTATATTTTATTAGGGTATAAATTCATCAGTAACTATTCAGGTTTATGATGAAAGGCTGGAGGTCAAAAGGGAAAGACAAGAAAGGTGAAGAGTTGAACAGAAAGAAACACAGCCTTCAGTCCAGCTGAGCAGGATTGAGTCTGATCATTGGGTGTCTATTGTTAAGTATTGAGTGATAACATGGTGCTTGGGGACAGTGATCAACTTTACTGCCATGCTTCCACAGTATAAATCACAACCCTATTGTCTAAACATCTAAAGCTGCGTGCCCTGGAGCAGGACTCTTCTCTCTGAGCCTCAGTCAGTCCTCTGTAAAAATGAGGGCGAGAGCAGGCTACTTTGAGGGTTACTCATAAAGAGAACCTTCTACAGTCCCCAAATAGTGGTCTATACTCACCTTGTACTAGTCATGTTATCTTCCCTGACTTTACATCTGAGTGATTGGCAGAGTGTCTGGGGCAACCTAACTATCAAAGAAAGCATCAACTCGACAAAGCGCCACAAACTGAACGGTTGCTGGAACAGACTAATGAGCCATCTGCGAATGTACCCTGTCACCGGAAATGCTAGACACTTTAGTTTCTCTCAGATACATTTCCACACGTTAGTGGAAATGCTGTCATCCTGACATACAAGTGGCACTCATCGGGATATGTGTGTGGGTTTGTGTATAAGAAAGATAAAGAGCTTTTCTTATAAATGGACATGTGGTGAGATCAGATGCCATCGTCTCACTGTTCATTCTCCTCCACCCACACATGGATGCTCTAGGCATCTCTTGAAGGACCCATCCCTCAGCAGTACTCACTGACAGCCTTGGGCACCCACTGTGCAGACAGTCAAAGTCTGTAGAATCGACTCCAGACAGAAATATTCGGAGACATACTTTAAGTGAGCCTGTTTCTTCAGATGCCAAGGCTAGAGATGATTGATGGTAGCCTAGGGAAACAGACAAAGGGGAGAGGACCTAGAGAAAATTGCAAGGTCATTTTGAAACTGCACAGGGAGCTGTCCCTGCAAAGACCCAGCAGGAACACAGGAGAAACACCCAGATAGCTCTCTGATCTTGCACTTCTGAAAAGATCTCACCTTCCACAGAGTCACAATCTGATTTAAAGCCACATTATTAGTATCACAGAACACTTCCTTGCTCAAACACATGTCACCACCAAACAAGAACATGTACCATGCTTCCGTGACATGAGAGAACCCAAACACCTACATGAGTAATTACTACCAACCTGTGACTTTCAGTCCTGTGACTCTTCACCAGCTCAGACAGAGACAGCTGGGAGAGCAGAAGTCAGAGACCTGATGGAAATCACAGCCTATGGGTGAGGCTGTGGCAGAAAGAACTATCAGACACTCAAGGAATGACGAACACTGTCCAGGAATTTGCAGCTATGTAGAAAATGTACTGATGTTCACAGTCTTCTACCACAAAGAGAAAAATCCTTCAAAAGGCATCAAAAAGAAAAGATTTCAAGATTCTGTTGTCTTTTGCCTGCTTTAATTGCCTGGTTTATTAGTCTCTTCATTTCTTGTAAGTTTCACTGAATGTCTACCCACTGGTTTCCCCACTCCAAGTCTTCCAGTACATGCTGAGAATACACAAGCTTCTCTACTCACTTGAAGTTTCTGTGTGAAATGGTGGTTTGAGCCCCTTCCTTCTCAGCCACTCAGAGCCTTTTTTCCTCTAGGTCTTGAAAATTCTTCAAAACAGTTTCAAACAGTAAATATTTTTATGGTCAAACAGAGACGATATGTGTATTTTTTTTTAAGTTCTAGAAGTCTTAATTGCTGTTACAAATTGAAACATACCCACATTAATAAATCTCATGTGTGGATATAGCAGAATCTGGTTAAGCTGCTGCTAGTGGAAGGGATGGGGCTCTCCCATCAGACTGCAATAATTCAACAAAATTGTATAAGGAGCACTAAAAGATGAGATTGACAATATATTCTTTTTCATAATCAATAATCTCCCATCACAGGAAATGTTCTAGCCTTTAATAAGGAGCACCATGTTTACTCTCACGGCTGACAGCTCAGTGGATTACTGACTTTGATTTTCTGAAGACTTTTTCCCTTGCAAGCTGTTCTAGTTTATTTCTCTGTTGCTGCGAATAAAACGCTGACCAAAAGCAATTTGAGAAGAAAATGGTTTATTACAGGTTACAGCCCATCATGGAGGGAAGCCACAGCAGGAACCTGGAGACAGGAACCAAAGCAGAAGCTGCAAAGGAATACTGCTTGCTGGCTTCCTTAGCTCAGGACCAACGGCTTGCCCAGGGGTGGCACTACCCACAATGTGCTGGGTCTTCCCTCATCAACTATCAATCAAGACAGTGCCTCCCACCCCCTACCACAGATCTGCCTAGAAGCAAATTGAGACAACCCCTCAATTAATGTTCCTATTTTCAAGACGACAGTCAAGAAGAGCCATTGCTGGACAGTCACAACTGGGTACCAAATGCAAAATGGTGTCATTAAATATGTGACCATGGCAAGTTCATCTCACTTTGCTGAATCCATCAAGGTTCAAGAGGCTAGACAGAGCTGAGAAACTACAGCTGCTGGCGTAACTCCAGAAACAGACTGTTCTTGTAGCTTTTGTCCTAAGTTCTCACTGGCTGTGTGCTTCCTTGGGTGGCTCTGTTCTCAGTCACTAGGACTTTGATGCCTTTCCCTAATCTTATCCTCTGGGTAAGAGGCATGGCTTTGTCTTCAGCTTCACCAAGCATCAACTCCCTCTGGTGAACTGTATTTCTTAGGAACTCTGAGAAGGAGAATCTTTTTTGGGACAGTTGATCTAAGATGTGCCTTTAAAGTTCTACTGGAAAAATAAGGTTTCTATCTGCCTGAGAATGCAGAGGAGTCAAGATTAAATTATCTAGCCACTGATGATCTGAATGGACTGGGCTCAGGCTCTACTCCACATGAGGTTAGAGAGGCCCAACGTACCAGACATCAAAATCACACTCATGGTGATCCAGAGTATTAACTCTCTGCACTTCCTGTTCCTTTCATAGAAATAAAAGTAGGAAATAAGGTTAATATTCAACCATGATCAAATTTACATTAGAGTCCTAGCGAAGATAATACTTATTTTAGATCTTTTTTCCACACCAGTAGCTCTACAATCGCATCACTGTTGAAAATAGGCAAGCAAGTAGTCACAAATAATAAGCAAATGATTTTTAAACTGAGAACGTGACCAATGTATTAAAAATGACAAGACAATTGCAGCCCCTAAACCCATGATAAACTGAAATTTCGGTAACAGCTAAGAAAGGTAGGTCTGAACTGGGGAGATGGCTCTGTCAGCAGAGTGTTAGCCCTACAGGCACGGGTGCCTGATTTCAGTCCTCGGAAACTATATTAAAAGTTGGGCAGGGTAGATGCTGTAAGCTTGTAATCCCAGCTCTAGGGACACAGAGAAAGGAAGATCCCTGGGGTTTGCTAACCTGCCAGCCTAACCTAAATCAGCGAGCCCCAGGCCAGTGAAAGACTCCATCTCAAAAAAAAAAAAAAGGTAGATGATACTAGAGGAATAAGACCCACAGTTGATGTATAGCATGTGATTTATACAACACACGCGCGCGCACACACACACACACACACAGCATACCTCTGCACACAAGGACACCCTCTCAGAGCTGTGTAACCAGAGAACATTTTTTCCTGTGATGTTTCCTTTTCTTTGATATTCTCCAGAGTTATCCAAGCACCAGGACACAGGTTCTAAAAACTAACAACATTGTCACAGTGCATACCAAAGTATGACGAAGGTTTTCCACTGCGGGCTTGCTGGTGTGCGCTGGTGCACATTCCTGGTCTCTTCGAAGACCAGAAATGAATTTCATTTTCCTAACTGAATTCCTGAATATCTCCAGACCCAGAAGGAGGGGAGCCTTTCTGGTTTCCACTCCGTCTTGTGCTCAAAGTTTTAAACAAACGTGTGAGGTTTATTCATGAATCTCCCACAGAAAGCATGAGGCATAATAACCATTCTTAGGAAGTCAGCGGATAAAACTACTGCACCATTTATTTGTACTACTCTTATCCTGCTTAAACAGGATTGAACGTGTCAGCCTCTTCTTGTCTCCCAACCCAGAATGCTGAGTAGCAATTTCTGCTTCTGTCAAACCAGTTTAGTGTAAAACTACTGGTGGATTAAGAACTGTACTCAGTCTAACTACTAAGTCTGTGACTAAAATTGTCCCATAAATATGTAGAACTGCGGGCCGAGATAACATATTTTACTATTTACCAGCATAACAGCTGTTGTGATGAAGTCTTGGGCTTTCTATATTGGACACAATTTCAGTGTGGGTGGAAGAGAACTGGGTGGGCATGCTTACCCCGCTCACTGAGCCCCGACTTCTTTACAGCCACACATGGTATTTAAGCCACAGACTCTCCTCTCCTTGTGCAACTAAATGCAGTCCACATTTGCTGGTATGAGGCACATATCATATTATTTTGAGAGTTCACAACTATTGGCAAGCAAAGGGTTTCATTTTTCTGAACATTTATATCCAGTTGGGGCCACAGAAATGGAATTTTCTAGAAATTACTGTCTCCGAATAGACTCCTATAGGAAAAAAAAAAAAAAGCTATTATTGCTAGTCAGTTGATTTTATTACTCGTTTTTATAGGTGCTAACATTAAAATAATTTACATCTTGAAAATCTTAATTTTCTAACTTTATTAGGAAATTTTAATCATGCAAATTCCAAGATTCTCCTAATTTAGCCAAGTATTTATGTTCTGTCCAAAGCAGTTTTGGGTTCTGTAATCTCAAAAGAAAAAAAAAATCCTTCAAATCTTCAGAAAGCAAAGATGCTTTTATTTAAAGTGAACATTGCTGCGAGAGGGCTATGACTTCACAGTGAGCCTTTGTCAGAGGAAAATTCTAATCACTTTGCGACCCATTTCACAAGAGTTCATAACAGTCAGACATACGTGACCTTCCAAAGTTAGTTTATTTTGGATTATAGCTTGATTCCCCCAAAGGTTTGGTTATTTAACAAGGAATTACTACTGACTTAAATAGGTTCACAACAGACCCTAAGTGTGCTGCGTCTGCCACACCATACATACCAAAAGGCCAGAGAACCTATAAACGTGAGACTCATTTTAACCTGATTCGAAACGGTTTCCAAAATGGCTCCGCTAATCCTCACACAACTACCCACAGCCTCAGCTCAGAATCAACAAGATCCTCAGCTTATTTAAGCTTGAAACTTGAGAAATAATCTCACCCTCTATTGGGACCCCAAATGCAGCTGTAAGTGTCCCTCTGAGACCCACATGGGGTCGGTAGACAACTCACTAAAGGAGTTTTATTAGCATTAAATTTATTTAATTTTGAAGGGATTAGATGAAATGTTAGCATAACCTACTGCAATCCACATTCTGCAATCAACAACCTGCTGCCATTACCTCTTCCAAGAAAATGACCATGTATTTGGGGAATAACTCAATCTATGCGATCAACATGTTTTTCAGCTCTTTTTTTTTTTTTTCTTTTTTTTTTTTTCAGCTTAGTAGCTTCTTAATAATCCAAGGCATCAGGGAATCACTGATTTAAAGACCAATCTATGCCTTTTTCTCATTCCTATCTAAAAAGAAAATTATTTTTCTGAATTTATTTCTCAAATCTATGATCATTGCTGTGCTTAAGAGACTAGGTCTTAAAAATACAGATGCAATGTATAAAAACTTTCAAGTTTTAATTGAGTATTTAAGAGATTTTTTTTTTCTAACTCAGAGCACAGTAGGAAAAGTATTAACCCTTTCAATAAGGCCCCTAGGGCTGAATTTTTAGGAAATAATTCGAGCAGAACCTTTGTAGACAGTACCTCATGCACGCAAATAATATTGATGAATGTGCTTTTACTGATCTCTGCGTGATGAGTCTTCCTTGTTTCATATCCCCGTGTGTGGCAGACACAGTATTTCCATAGATTATTTTCCAGTCAGAAAACTGTGATTTGGGGGGGGGGGGGGAACAAAAAGCAGCACCTCAAAGAAAGAAAAGTACCTGCTGGTTCCATACAAATCAGAGCTGGCTTCTGATGCACAGGAGGCTGGCGTCTCTGCACAGCGTCCATTCAAGCTGGCTTCTGACAGCCTTGAGCCTGCTGCCAACATCAGCTGCATGCCAAGCCTATCAGTGGTCAGGTTGGCAGCTCTGGAATAAAACAAAGACCAGATTACTGGCCTTGAAAGTATCAAGAGGGAGGGGGCCACTGCTTAGAAGGCATTTAAATTATCTTTCTGCCTTTCCTAACAAGATTACCCATAAGAGCCCCCCTGAGAAACCAGCTCCTTCCCCTCGACCCTCTGTGTGCCCTGCTTAGGAAGATCGGGGGTAACTATTTCTGATGTCCCGCTACCCGTTTGCCATTTCTAGTGAGAATATTGTTGGACAACTGAGCACCGCACTGGGAGACTGGTATGACACAACCCTCATCCAAAAGCATGGCCACCTTTCTAAATTCAGGGTCCAAGTGTTTGGCTACGAATTGGAGCAGGGTCCCGCTTTCGTGAGTGTGTGCACAGACACAGCAAGGCAACAGAGTGAACTAAAGGCAACAAACAGCCTACACTCTATTGGTGAGTTTTCATCCTACATAGGACCCATCGTCACCTTCCCCATTTAAAGACGACTATTTTAAAAGCTGTGAGGGTTACAATACCTCAGCAGCAAGGGCGTGATGTAATCTGGCATTTGTTCTAGATATAACGACCACTTCGCTCACCACTTCCGGTTGCATGTATCACCTAGAAGGATCACAGGCCTACACCTTATTATGGCAGACAGCTCCTTCCCATGTGCCAGCTTCATGTGCTACTAATGATGGTATCTTAGTTGGGGTTATTATTGCTATGTTAAATACCATGACCAGGAATACTATGATGGTTTGTATATACTTGGCCCAGGGGAGTGTCACTATTGGGAGGTGTGGCCTTGTTGGAGTAGGTGTGGCCTTGTTGGAGTAGGTGTGGCCTTGTTGGAGTAGGTGTGTCACTGTGGGCGTGGGCTTTAAGACCCTCATCCTAGCTGCCTAGAAGCCAGTCTTCTCCCAGAAGCCTTCAGATGAAGATGTAGAACTCTCAGCTCCTCCTGCACCATGCCTGCCTGGATGCTGCCATGCTCCCTCCTTGAGAATGGACTGAACCTGTGAACCTATAAGCCAGCCCCAATTAAATGTTGTCTTTATATGAGTTTCCTTGGTCATAGACTCTGTTCACAGCAGTAAAACCCTAACTAAGACAGATTGCACTACTCAGACAGAATGGGCCCTCCCCCATCAACCACTAATTAAGAAAATGCCTTACAACTGGATGTTTGGGGAGGTTTTCTCAACTAAGGTTCCCTCCTGTCTAGCTTTCATCCAGTCAACACAAAACTAGCCAGGACAACTAATCCCTTGTCAATTTGACACATAAACATTACCAGCCACAACCTTTCCTTTCTTATTCATCTCCAAGATCTCACATTAATATGAACATAATATAAAATACTTCAAATCTTAAATGTTTCACAATCTTTAAAAGAATCAGTCTCTTTAAAATCCAAGTTCTTTTAAAATTCAATCTCTGACCTATGGGCTACTGTAAAAGTAAAATAAAATAAAAACAAAAAATTTAAATACTGTCTTACTTCAAGAAGAAACGACCAGGTAGCAGTTATAATCTGAACAAAGAAAAACCAAACTCCAACAATGTAAAACACTTAATTCCTAATTATTTGGGATTCACTTGTGATCTTCTGGGCTCCTCCAAGGGACTTGGTTCACTCCTCCGGCTCTGCCCTCTGACTCCTGGAACACAGATTGTCCCCTTAGGCTCAGTCTAGGTGACTCCCCTTGGCAGTCATCCCGTGGTACCAGCACACTCCAAAATGCTGGAGCAAATGGGCTACACTTTCACCAATAGCCTTTCTCGGGGTCTCTTCAGGACTCCAGCCCTACCACAGTGTCAAGCCTGACCTGCTCTCCGTGACTCCTTCATGCCTTCAAAACTAGCACCACCTGGGTGACTCTTGCACTACCAAGTTTGGCTGCCAGTGAAAGGTACAGCCTTGGCTGACTCTAGAGCACACCTTCTGTGTGCTGATCCCCAGGAAACTCTTATCAGAAAATATCAACTGAATGATGCTGATCTCTTCTTACTCACCAATAATTTCTCACCTCCAGCTGAACAGCATCCATTGTCCCAACAAAGCAAAGGTTTTACTTTATTAATCTGGTCTTATGTTAATCACCGCTCCAGTTGACTGGTCACCACAGATTCTTAACATACATGGCTGGGTAGAGTCTTTGCTTCTGTCTGAAATTTCACCAGCCAGGCTCCCAACACATATACTTCTCCCAACATTCTTATCTTCCAAGGTCCTACAGCTCACTGGTCTCTCAACACTCAATGTCTTTTTTCTAACCCATAGTTCCAAAATCCTTCCACAATCCTCCCAAAACAACATGCTCAGGTCTGTCATAGCAAAACCCCACTATCCCTGTACCATTTGTCTTAACTAGGACTACTACTGTTATGATGAAACACCATGACCAAAGTAGTTGAGAAGAAAGGGGTTTATTTAGCTCACACTTCCACATCTTAGTCTATCATTGAAGGGAAATCAGGACAGGCAGACAGGGCAGGAAATAGGAGCTAATACAGAGGCCGTGGAGAAGCGCTGCTTACTGACTTGTCCCCCATGGCTTGCTCAGCCTGCTTTCTTATACAACCTAGAACCATCAGCACCATCCACAAAGGGCTGGGCCCTCCCCCTTCCACCATTAATCAATACAATGCTTTACAGTGTGTCTCATGGGGCATTTTGTGAACTGAAGTTCCCTTCTTTACAGATAACTGTAGCTTGTGTCAAGTTGACATAAAACCACCCAGGACAGGTGTGGAGAAGAGCTGAAAGCCTTTTCAAGCGCCAACAGTTGTATCAATTAGTTTTAGGCCTAGAACATCTTAGTTTGCCTTCTGTTGCTGAGATAAAACATGGAGCAAAAGCCATTGGAGAGGAGACAGTTTATTTCAGCTCACACTTCCACATTACAGTCCATCACTGAGGTAAGTCAGAGCAGGAATTCAAGGCAGGAGCCTAGAGGTAGGGACTGAAGCAAAGACCGTGCAGGAACATCTCCTGGCTTGCTCACTCTGACTTGTTCATCTATCTTTCTAATCCAAACAAGGCCTGTCTCTCCAGGGATGACAGTCCCTGTGGTGTGCTGAGCCCTCCCACATACATCAACAATCAGGAAAATGCCCCCGTAGACGTGTCCCCAGGTCAATGTTGCAAGGACAACGCCTCAACTGAGATTCCTTCTTTCCACACATCTCCGGATATGTGCCAAGTTGTCAAAAACTAACGTGATGTTTTCCCTTTTCAATGCCTACTCATCCCATTCGGTTTGCGGGGTGGGCTTCCCAGAAGATATTAAATAGGACTCTCAACCATCATGGAGACAGCCAAACACCCCAAATTCACTCTACATGTACAAATCTGTTTCTCAACCGTATTCAACACCATAAAGAATGAGTTACGGCATGACCACACACAACCGAAGCCAACAGAATGGAGAGCTTCAGGTCATTTTCCATGCAACTAGACCCTGCCTGGGAAACCTGCTACCTGAGAAAAGAGAACGGAGATTCCTGAAATGCAGAGACAGAGATCAGTTGTGCTGCACGGTATTAAATTTCTAAGTCTAATGTTAATCCCAAATTGCTCAGAAACATTATTTGTCTTTAATTATTATAATATTCCCATTCAATTAAAAATTAGGTGTTGTAATTCAGACTTTTAATTAAGCGAATTAACTTTTGACATTTTCTTGGAAAAAGATGTTCCCAGTGTGGGTATCCCCTCCTCCCCCCATACACACCTTTACAGCAATTAAAAATTCCCTAGTACTTTTTAAATAGTTTAGTAAGAAATAGGCAATATACCACAGCATGCCTTTTTTTTTTTTTCTTCCCAGACACTGATACAACAGATGACAGCCACAGGTACCACACACTTTAGCAAAGGGGAAAAAAATCTGTATTAAATATAAACGACTTTCATCCTGAAGGTCGAAGGTGGTACAATCCATTCATAGAACATCTTTTTTAAATCCTTCTACCTGGTTTTTGAAACTCTGCTGTTTGGTTTACCAGGGCAGAGCAGATCTTTCCCACCCCTCCCTGGGCCCTTACTTCACTGCCATGTCACAACTATAGATGTTCTGTACCCACATTCTTATTGTTTCTGCCACTGTGCAGCTGCAGCAGCCCTGAGAACCCAGCAGAAGCTACGAGCAAGCCAAGCGGCAGAGCTGGTGCACACAGGATAATCCCCCCGTGGCACCATTGTTGATCATTGGTAATGTCAGCAGAATCTGCATCCCTGGATTAAAAACCCGGAATGTCATCTCCCTGCTTTGGTCACTGGGGTGCTTATTTTGATGTGGAACAGCTGAGTCTCATTCTTGAAGCGAATCAAACACAGGCCTTATACTTAATCTGAGGAGAATAACAAAGCCTTATCTTTTATTCAGTAAGTATCCATTCTGACACCCCTCTAATTAAGACGTCAGAGCTCTAAAACATGTTCTGTTTGCCGCCTAGGTACAAAACCTTCCAGAATTAAGAGCTCTGCCACTCCATCTGAGCCCTGTTTCATGCAGACCACACCCACCCCCATACAGACTGCCTACACCCATGCAGACCCTTGACTCTGATACAGGCCCCCCTATGCCCATACAGATGATCTCCCATGCCCATACAGACCCCCATGCCCATACAGACCTCCCACTCCCATGCATACTCCCTACACCCATGTACACCCCTGACCCATATACAGACCCCCCATGCCCATACAGATCTCCCATGCCCATACAGAGCCCCCATGTCCATACAGGGTCCCACCCCATCAGACTCCCCATGTAGAACCACACACACAAACATACACACAGACTTCCATTCAGATGACAAATCCAATTCAAGGACACGCAGAATTGATCTTTCATGATTCGCAAAACATTTGCTACTTCAGAAAGAAAGTAGGAAATAAAGTAATTGATCGTGTATTTGTGTTCCTGCCCATTTGAAATCACGTTCTTTGATATGCAATACTGATCCTATCGTCGTAGAAAAGAAGAAAAACAATTTTAGAGAACTCTCAAAAAATAATGGCTCCACTTCATTTCATAAAGCCTGAAAACTGGAGACGTCTATCTAGTCATTCATCTCTGAAGTCACCTGCTCAGCCAAACATTCTTAGCTGTGTATTTGTGGTTTCCACTGTCTGCCTTTGTAATAAAACAATTCTAACCTTACGGGCTGTCAGCTCTGCAGAGGAAGATAGGCTAACTAAAAGCTTTGGCTTGGGTTTTCAACAAGGCCATCAGGAAAAGAATGAAAAGGAAAGATGGAGACCAGAATAATGTGGCATTCAAACAACTTGAATGAATGAATATGAGAAAAGAAAATTACACGAGTGGGGCCATTGGGTCAAGGTCGAGATCTTATCAACTCACAGTTAAGTGGTTGAAACTGGTCAGCTTGCATCTCAGAGTCAAAGAGAGACAGATGAAAGTCAAACCCTGCCAACCTGACTGTATCTAAGGGTTGATCTGCTAACTCGTAGGTTAGTGATGCCATTCGATCTTCATCCACCAGAAGCCTTTGTGTGTCTCTGAGGTTCCAGGACACTTGCAGCTATGAGCAGATCCTGTCTTCACTCTTAAGGGCCCCACTGGCTGTTTATGCTATTTCCTATGATGGGTCATACAGTGGAAGAAATGAAGCACATCCCCAAATCAATATCAAGGAATGACTCCCCAAATTTCTGAATGTATGACACTGGCGCAGAATCAACGGCTCAGACTCCTTTTCCGGAATATCCTTTTCCCATAATATCCTCCACCAGTGTCCCTTGGTCCCAAGCAAGTGTGTCTTCCAAGTGGCAGTTCCCCATTGAATGTCATTATCTGCATCACCAATCTTTAAGTTCTCAGGCAGTCTTCAATTTGGTCCTCATGCAGAAGTTACCTCCACAGCTTCGCGCTCCCAAGGTTCACTCGGATGCAGCCACCGCTCCATCATCGAGGCCTGGCATTCTTCCTACAATTATCGTTTCCAGCCTCAGCTCAGACATTTATCACCAACACATACATGTAAGGTTGTGATGTGTCCATCATTTCATTTAGTCCGTGCAACATTTCTGGGTAAGGGGGATGCTGGAATTTACATTGAGAGCATCCCTGAGTGTCTTCATTCTGGATCGGCCCCACTAAGGATGAAAAGCCTTTTAAAATAAAATACCAAGCTTCTCTGGGTCCCCTCTTCCCAAGGTCTAATTGATCAGCTTTCTTTGGATTCCAAGAGGCACCAAGTCTTTCCACCGAGTCCTCTTTCTGATGTTTGCACCTTTAAAGCTTATTGTAGTAATTCTCATGAAGCATGCTCAGTACTCCAGAATAAAGAAGACATCTATGAGAAAAGTAAAAATCTCAGAGAGACAAATGCATATGAATCCAATCAAAGGTTTCTCCAGAGTATGGAATATATTATCAGAGTGTAAATGAAAGAACACTTCGGCTTAGGAAATTTCAAAGCAAGATCATAGGCATTTGATGGTTCACAGAAAGCAATTATTTTTTTTTTCTCTGAAAACACCTGAAAATCCCCTGTCACATATTATGTTAGTACTACATAATCTTGAGAGAGAGGGAGAGAGAGAGAGAGAGAGAGGGAGGGAGGGAGGGAGGAGAGGGAGAGGGAGAGGGAGATGGAGAAATCTTTTTGCTGGTCTCAAGGAAAACATGTATGCGACTGCTTTGAGTGGTGTTTCCTATCTTGTTAAAACTAAGACTGTGTAGAGAGCAGAGCAAAGAGAAACGATCACATAAGCCAGGCAGGCCTGAGCATGAAAGTCTCTCTGCCTATGACTCTGGGCATTTGAACATCAACTAAAAGTCTCAGAGTCTCGGATTTCTCCATTGTGAAATGTACATCAAAACTGACATGCATCAATTTGTTGAAAGATTCAATAAGAAAATTGCATCTGCAGTATAGTTGTCTGACACTGACAGGTGTCACTGGCTAAACTCAAGGTCCTGGTGGAGCTGAATTCCTCTCTAGGTGTCTAGGGGAGGCTGCATTTTCGTGATTTTTCAGTCTGTAGCTATTTCTTCTTTTCTGTTCAAGCCAAATGACCATTCTCATGAAATTTGTTAATCTTCTGTTTCTTTGTCCCTCTCTGTCTCTCTGTCTTTGTCTCTGTCTCTGTCTCCTGTGTGGTGTGTGTGTGGGTGTGCATGTATATATGTATGTACATACTTGTTTTTTGGATCCAAGAAGCATTTACAAGGACCCAGAAGATTTAATCTGGATTTCCTTGGATAATCCAGGATAATTTCTACTTTGCAGGCTAGCTGATTGACAACTTCAGTTCCAGAACATTCCAGTTTTTTTTTTTTTCTTGCAGCAGGGACTGTTTGCACATGTCATTGCAGATCTTGGGGCTGAAGTAACAGAGTCACAAAACCAAGAGCAAACTAGACTTTACAACAAGTCCTCCATCTCAAAACACCAAAATAATACCTATAATAATCATAATAACTTTTATAATAACCATGATTATAACTTTTCCTTACCATGAAACGTGAAATGCTCACATGTTCCAAGAGCATAACATGAGCATTTTGGATAACTACATCACTTGCCTGCCCCAACTAAGTGTCAAGAAGTCTCATTCACATGGACTGATTTATGATTTATCAATATTAAGAATTATTTGATTACTCCCTGAATTATGTGAGAGTACACACAGACACAGACACGTACACATTCACTCATACATACATGTATGCACACAGAGACAGATATGTATGCATATGCACACATGCATGCAGATACCCACACAATCACACACACGTGCATGAGCACACACACACACACGCATACACATATATGCATGATCTAGATGATGTGTACTCTAAATAAATTCTGTATAGCATAAAGATAGCAACACCTAGCCTTCATAGCATTACTGAATTGGCATTGTTTTTCTGTTTTGGAAGTCATCTCTCCCCATGTGCACACATTAAATTAGTGTCCTCTAACCTATCATTTTATTTCAGTCATCTAGAGTCTCGCCGAACGTTCTCAAGATAAGAAGTCTAGCAGAGTTATCACATTTCACCATTCTTTGGGACACACTTTAAAATCAACGAAGTGATTAATAAATACCAATAACTGAAACAAAAACTTTCTTCTTTACAATGAGCTTGACAGTTTGCCTGTGTCCTGATAAGAAGCATTCAGGAAATTAATTACTAGGATATTTTCTTAATTAACTCTCAAATTTTGGGCTACAGACCATACAGTGCATTTTATCTTCAGAATATTTTGTTGAATATGACTGTGATATGAGATAGATATATCGGAGAAAGACGCCACTAGAATACCTCTCTTTCATTTTTAAATTATATATTTTTAAAATCACAATATTATTATGTATAATTCATAACAGACCTTTACCAAAAAAAAAAAAAAAAAGCTATTTGCCTAAATTATACTAGGGACATGATTAATTTGCCCTTGAAATGAAAATTACTTTTACACCTTAAATAAGAGATGAAATGCCAGGCTTTGAGGAGAAATGTGATCAAGTGCTCGGTTCCATGACAATGTTGTGTGTAGGATGACTGTCTGTAGAGCGAAGAGACCCCGACACAAGGGTCTCAGTTTCTCCATCAGGGTTTTTCTCTGGTCATATCATCTAGCTGAGGAGATTTTGTAGATCTTTTTATCGTTTGTGTAGTACTTTGTATGTATTGTGCGTATGTATTCTATGTATTTTTATTATTATTATTTTCTAAATGCACATAGAATCTTTATACACACACACAAAAAAAAAAATGATACCTGTGCCATTGCCTCCTTGGATCGCACTGACTTGTGATATGTATCTACGCACTCGCTTTGATAACTGACCTCACAACTATTTGTTGAGCACTTACTGTGGCAGTTTTAATCTTAAACCTGGAAAACCAAGAATCACTCAGGAAGAGAGTCTCAGGGAGAGATCGCTTGGATGAGGTTGGCCTATGGGAACAT
This sequence comes from Mastomys natalensis, assembly GCA_021653895.1. Taxonomy (NCBI): domain Eukaryota; kingdom Metazoa; phylum Chordata; class Mammalia; order Rodentia; family Muridae; genus Mastomys; species Mastomys natalensis. Next base: position 292,305 of record JAJTUV010001525.1, on the reverse strand, counting down.
CTGTGGGGATTGTCTTATTTAGGTTTATTGATATGGGAAAACTCAGCTCACTATGGGCAGCACCATTCCCTAGGAAATAGGTCTAACCTGTATAAGAGTGGGGACAGAGCCTATTTCCATTAAGCAACTGGGCATGGATGCATTCATTCTCGCTGTTCCTGACAAACTGAGGTGATGTCACCAGCTTCCTTGGGCTCCTGACGCTATGGCTTTCCCTCACAGTGATGGACAGTAGCCTGGAGCTGGAAGCTAAAATAAACCCCTTTTTCCCCTAAGTTGCTTTAAAACGGGGGGAGGGAAAGGCTTATCACAGCAACAGAAGTAAAACTAGGACATTTGCTATAGGTCTGGCACACAAAAGAGAGCAAAGCTCCAGTTTTTATTTTAGCAACACACTCAGAGCAAGCGAACTAATAATATATAAGCTATCCTAATATTGATTTGAAGAAGAAACTATCAGAAGTAAGAAAATGTTTCTGTGAGCAGACTGTTTTATAATTGTAATTATATTAACTGCCTGCAGCAATCTGACTTTGTGTACAGAGAGCTGCTACCATGGGGTTGTCTTTGCATTGCTGAATTCTTTCTCCAGCCTGCCGTCTGGAAACATAAAAATATGCACAAAAAGTAATTTACTTCTAGCACACTAAGAGAAACAAGTCTTGACTATACCAAGCTACCCACACTCCTGTGCTTTCAGAAAAAGTGTCCCCAGTAGAATCTGTAATCCCCAGCTCATTCTGAGCATGCTTGTGCCCCACCCCTGTCCCCCCACCCTCAATGGATAGTGAGCTTAAAGAATGACCAGGGAGCAGGATAGGCCACCACTGTTCTGTCCCAAGGCCCTCTACTGAGATAGACAGAAATGACAAAAGGCAGAAATTACTAAGGCCACCTGTTCCACAGGGAAGCAATCTGAACCCTGTATTTGCAGCTTTGTATAAAAACAGAGAGGGATCGGCACCAGGAAACATCTAGAACCAGAGCAGAGGGTGGCTGTGAATCACATCAAAATTCTGTCTTATGGGTCTGGTTGTCTTGTCTGTGGTATTTGGGGAGACGGCATGTTTTTATTCATGTTCTTACTGGCATGGCACCATGGTTCTCTCACCCGGAATTTTCAGACCATGCAGGTACCTTAGTCTGCCTCTTCAGTCTCTGTGGTATTTTATATATGTAGCATGCTCCTCTCTCTCTCTCTCTCTCTCTCTCTCCTCTCTCTCTCTCTCTCTCTCTCCTCCCTGCCCCTCAGTGTTCTCTTGCCCCTGTGCCTGTATGATTCCTGTTTTAGTACATTTCTGCACATGGCAACATAAGAGTCGTTTGCTACTGTTTGAAGTGGAACTACCACACTCTCAGCAGTAGGCAGCCCTGGTATAAGAACAGAAAGAAAGACACACTCCAGGACTCAGGGAAGTGAAAGCATCCAGTCTCTGAACTCAGAGATATGCTTAAGTCACCACTTACTGGAGACTCAGAACCAACTGGATGGAGATAGATGGATGGAAAAAAGGGATGGAGGGAAGGTGGGAGGGAGGGAAAAAGAAGGAAGGAAGGAAGAAGAAGAAAGGAAGGAAGGAAGAAGAGACAATGGAGAGAGAGGGGAAGGGCAGGAGAGAGGGGAGAAGGAGGGAAGGCAGACAGGCAGAGGCAGGAATGAAATCCTGAATGAATCCAACCTGATGCATCTGATCCAGGAGCTGTATTCTAACATGAGGCATGTGCAGAATTCTAGAGAGCAATGTGATCCACCTCACACTTATGAAGCTAGGTAGCTGAGTAAGAGTAAGCTCAGGAATGGATCTGTGTACCATGTTTAATAGTAGATTTTAGCCCAAAGGCTAAGGAAGTCAGCAAGTGGTTAACTAGAACTGATGTGAAAGCAGCTGACAAGAGCTGTGTTACATGTAACGACTTTCAGTGTAACAATGTAACAACTAGATTTGTGATGGAAGCAGCAAGTCCGTTTAGCAGTACATTGAAATAATCAGGAAGAGTCACTAAGACAAGACAGCTGGTGTGTGGACGTGTGGCGCCGCGTGGCGCGCGTGGTGCTGTGCGTGTGGTGCGTGTGCGTGATGTGGTGGTGTGGTGTGTGTGTGCTCTCGAGTGTGCACAGGTGCATGCCCTATGATCTGTTTCAAAGTCAGCAAACTTGATCTTCTTTACAAGACAGAGTAGTAAATATTTTCCATACTGTACACCATGCATTCTGCATTACCAATAGCGAATGCTGTGTTCCAGTGGAATTGTATTCACAAAAGCAGGCAGCAAGCTAGGTTGGTCTAGCAAAACGCAAAGCCACGAACTGATACAAAATTGTTCAGGAAACAGAACCAACAGAATATGTGGTCCCTAAGATGTGAGAGATGAGCGGGTGAGAAAGTGTCAGCACTGACATGCCTAGGGGTTGATCCAAGAGACGATGTTCAGTCTGCACCTGCACACACAAGCCTAGACTCAGAGCAGAAGTGTGGGTGAAGGTGGAATTGGAGCTGTCATTTTATCAGAAGCTTACTGGACTGAGACAGGGTTCCAGGAAAAGGACAGGGAGGATGTAAGATAAATAGAGAAGGAAGCCAATGACTTTCATCATCCACAGCACATAATGAAAAAGGAGGAGTCGTGGAAAAGTGTGTAGAAAGGAAAGGAGGAAAGCAAACCCTTGATATTGAGAAGACAGAAGACAGCAAGGGGGAGGGAAGGAGGGAGGAAGAGACAGAGGGAGGGAGGGAGGGAGGGAGGGAGGGAGGGAGGGAGGGAGGGAGGAGGGAAGGAGGGAGGGAGGGAGGGAAGGAGGATGTCAGAACAATCAATTTCTGTAGGAATAGAAGCAAGTTTAGATATGGAAATACATGGATTCAGAAACAGCTGTCTGGTGACTGTTGTAGTCTGCTTTTCGTGTGGTTTGTTAAAGCACTTTGATCAAAAACAACTTGGGGAAGAAAGAATTTATTTCATTCTTACACTCTCAGGTATCAGTTGATCACTGAGGTAAGTCTGGGAAGGAAGGCAAAGCAAGAATCGGGAGGTGGTAGCTGAAAGAGGAGGTCTCCCCACTGGTTTGCCTCCTGTGGCACAATCCAGGACCACCTGCCCGGAATAGCCCCACAGTGAGGCTCTCCCATATCAATCAACAATCCCCCCCAAAGAAATATGTCCCACATATATTGCCCCACACCCAGCTACTTTAGACATTCCCTCAGTTGAAACTACCTCTTTCCACTTTCCAGGTGGTTCTTGCTTGTGTCAAGTTGATAAGAAACGAGTCAGAATAGGGACCAAGTCCAAAGATTTCCCCTGTAGAACACAGGAGGGAGGGATGCATCCCCAGTGCCTCTGACAGGGGTGTCCCCACCATCTGTACAGCAGACCACTGTCCAGCTGCTGTGTCAATAACCATAACATCATACAAACCTTATCTGTACTGTCAGTGGGAGGAAACCTGTGATGATGAATTTCCATCATCAAGGTGACTGGATTAAAAAATCCCCTAGGGCATTAGTGAGACGCAACATTGGTTGAAACTTCAAAGATGTTTGAACATTAAATGAAAGGAGGAGACCTGCCCCAAATACAGGAGGTGCTGTTCAAGACCTGGCGACCACAACTGAATTAAAAAGGAAAAGAAAGAAACCTAGGTAAGTGTAGCATTGGCCTTTCACTACTTCAGGACCTACCAAGGTGTGAGCAAGCAGCCACCTTCTGCTGCTGGTAGAAGATAGTCCCACCTCCATGACTTTCCCACCATAAAGGACTTTATCACTTACACCCCATCAACCTTGGTGCCTTCTTATCATAATGGACTGTGTCACTTTAGACCATGAGCCAAAATAAATCTTTCCTCCTTAAAATAGCTCTAGGCAGATATTTAGTAGCCAGATATTTATCTCAAGGGCAAGAAAAACAACTAATAAATACAGTGTGAGGAATCTTTGCCTGATAAGTTCTTACTCTAAACAATCTTTTTTTAGGTGGCTGTTCTGAGGCTTTAGCTGTATAACTGCCAAGTCACTCAAGAAACTGGAAGAAAATAAGTTTTTATCAAAGATTTGTAGTTATTTTAGAAGTCGATATTGCCTATATTCTTATATATTGCTCATAACCAACCTTACTCGAAACTCTAAGAGATGCAAACAAAACGTATATCTAACAGTTCAATATTTGTCCGTGCTAATTTTCTTTGATTTTTATGATTTTATTTTTAAGGTATTTCAATAACCACGAAAATTAGTCTAAAAATATCATACTACCATCCTTAGATTTTTATCAAGGATTTTAGATCGTTGTGCACTTCATGTTGGCTGTGTGTCTTCTCCTACATCCCATGCTTTGTAGTACACAAAGCCTAGTTTTGTTGCTTTAATTAAAAAATGTAGGATGAAAATCTGATGAGGGAATTTATTTTTAAATGTCTTTCATTAAGAGAAACCCATCAACAATTTTTCAAAGCTTTCTCTAACTTCCTTTGCAGGTAACTGAGAACCTGCTATAAACAATGCCTTTTTTTTTCACAGGCTTCCTGAGGTTCATAAAGGGGGAGAGAGAAACAACCCTCTTCGGGTGAGCATTTATCCAACTCCGTTTCTGTTCCCACCCTGATCTGAAGGGACGTGCCTTCCACATTGGCTCCAGGAAGACAAGCAGATAACTGACATTAATTAGCTGTTCTCTGAGCAAAGAAGAAACCGAAGGGCAAAGAAAGCGACGTTAGCTCTGGTGCATAAGTTGTATTTCTTAGTTTAAACTATCCTTGAGGTATGCAGACTTCAAGTAATACTAGGAGCCTTCTCTGCATTGCTTCTCCAAGTCCTCTTAGGAGGAATGGCATATTTCCCATTAGACTACCAGAAGCTTGTGGCTACGGTGACAACTGCTGGTTAAAAGTGAATATCTAACAAGTACAGAAGTTCAGAAGACATCTTCTCATTGATTGATATCTAGAACTCAGTATGTAGGTAAGGCTGGCCTGAAACTTAGAGTAATCCTCCTGCCTCAGGATCCTAAGTACTGGGAATGCAGGTGTGCCTGGCTTTACTTTTAAATAGATTATAATAAAGGAATTTTTCAATATTCTATGTAAGTTACAAACTTTTTTCATTGGTCTCAAAATAAGAGTTTACAGCCACTTTAATAATAATAAAAAAAAAATTAGATGAGAAATGAAACAAAGAGCCTGAATTTCATTATGTATAAATCAATTTCATTCTTTATTAGAATTCCTTCACAAAAGGTATTAGGTAATTACCCTGTTGTAGTATAATACATGCACATAAAATATCTCAGCAGCCAAGGTTAATTGAAGCTCCCTCTCCGTCTCTGTAAATGTCTCTAAGCTGCTTTCTGTGGGGCAAATTAAAACAAAAGATATTCTTTAATAAACGCTCAGAGAAAATTGATAATGCAGCAATAGGTGCCTCAAAAATGATGTTCCCAGGTATATTTAAGGTTTCGTTTTACATATTCCTCGTTTATTTTCTGGACCTGTTTTATATGAAGCATAATGCACACTGAGAGATCAGCCTACATTTACGGGCCACATTTTAGTCTCTTAAAATAAAATTCCATGAGAGAAATGATACCACTGAGTATAACTCTAATACTTTGGATTTTTGCCTCTACATACTTTTCTTTAACTTTGGAACTTTATTCCAAACGATTGGGATTTGAAATTGGCTTTGTCTTTCTTAACATTACCCCCCCCCCCCGACTTTACCTAACAGTGGGGGCTCTTGCTTATTCTTTAATGATCTGCATGTATTTGGTTACCAGTTTAAAAGGCAGCCAAGGGAAGGCGGTAGAGGACACTTAGGGGTGGTGATGAGTATGTTTCCAGTACAGCAGAAGTTTGGATGAGAGTATGATGGGTCTCAATGATCGGTGCAAGGGATGGGTGCTAATAAAACAGTTTTAAAAACCAAAATGAAAGTTGGCAAACTGAAAATGTGCTGAGTGTATCCTTTCAGTAAATAAAGAAAAAAAAATCAAGATATTGCTTACCTGTACCTTGAATGTTGTTCTCTCTGGGAAGGTGTATGTAGAAAATCTATCATCTGCCCCTTGGAAGAAAAATAGGAAATTTGGGGTAATTCTATTTCTTTGAGTTTTTGTTTTTTTTTTTTAATTTGGGGCAGGGCCTCAGGTGTCCCAGGCTAGCCCCTGACTCACCGAGTAGCTGAAGATGATCTTGAATTTCTGACCTCCCAGCTGCTCAGATCACAGGCATGTGCCAACACTCAGTTTTTACTATACTTATTATCTTTGGAAATACCACCTCTTCTTGCTTATCACAAGGCCACTAAATATGATTCTGGGAAGAAAGAGACAAATATAAAAAAGATGCCCACAAAGAAACATTTACAATTTTTTTTTTCATGTGACAAGTTCCCTTTAAAACCGAAAGTTAGGCGGTAGAGGAGTAGAAATCATCTTCCATGTTTCAATTCAAATGCCAGAGATCTGACGGAAACAACCAGTGGAATTAATAATGTGTGAGAACTGGGACACCAGGGTGACTTCCACCTAGATTGTCACATAAAGAAATAAATTAAGAATCTCTTAGAAATCTGTGTAGACTCACGTTATTAATAAGCTGCCTTTGTCCCTTCTCTGGTCTAAAACCCAGTCTTATTTCACATCGTAATGAGGCAGAAGCTACCTGAATACCACAAAAAAATCCAAAGGCTCGAGGCTTATCTGCAAGACAGCCAGCAATTTGACAGCACGTGGAGACATGGCCCCCCATGATTTACATACATGATGTCCATGATTTACATACATGGTGCCCATGATTTACATATGTTAATTCAGAAGAACATATATTTGCAAGCACCTTTGTTGTCAGGGTTTATTGATGGAGATGTGACTTGCTCTGCAGTGGAGCTACAAGCCCCCCCCCCCATTTTTTTTTTTTTTTAAGAAAAAGAAAAAGAGAGGGGGAACCTGTAATCCACCAGGGCCAGAAATTGGAATCCTGATTGGAAGGCTCTGTCAAAGGAGTCTGAGTGACGGCTGCACTTTCATCAGCACATCTATAATCCCCCTTCCATTGGCTGCCATAACTCACTGTCCCAGCCACACACACATCCTCTCAAAGAATGGATGCTTCTGCAACCCAAGCCAGCCGGCCACGAGCTCCTCTGCTGATATATGAGCTGATACTCACAAATTATCTAGTCAGAGAGCCCGAGGTGGGAGCACCTGTACCCTGTAACTCACCACCGGATTTACAGCTTGTCAGGGAAGCGCATGGCCTCGCCGTGCTGCGTCAATCATGGCCTCAAACCCTTTACTCAGAACCATCGGGCTATTTCTCACATCACTAGAGGAAGTTTGACATCCAGTAAAATTCAAGAAGGAGTTTATGTGATAGAGGAAAAGGAGACCAAAAGAATTCAGCATTAAGCGAAAATGACTGACTGATGGTGAGCACTCGTGAATACTCTCTGTTGTTCGGAAGGTTAAAGTTCAAGAGAACATGTTTGATGAAAGGAACCTTTTCCCTCTCTTACTTTTTATCTTATTTTTACTCTTTAATGATGAGAGGAGAGCTGTAAAGGACTATATTGGAGCATGAGTAAAAATTCTACAGGATATGATGACTGGCAATTACAGGTAATGACGAAGCAAGCACAGATTTCTGTGTGTGCGTGCAAGCATTGCTTGCATGATGTGCATGTATGGGCCTACCCAGGTGTATGCATGTGTGCACTTGAAATTAGACAGAGCTTGAAATATCTCATGAGAACTGCAAAGGACAAAATGGTTTTCTATTCCTTCCAAACAAACTTAAGAGGCATGTAAATCAGCAGCCTCACACTCTTGGGCTTTTTGTAGAAAGTTCTGCCATAGAGTCACAGGAGTGGACTTACATCAGAGACAGGATCATCAGGGAAAAACTGGGACAGAAAAAAAAAGCATAGTATGCATCAGCATTATAACCTCACTACACCAGTGGGTACTGGAGCCCAGAATCAAGGAGTTGATCACTGTTCCTTAGAGACAGGAAGTAGGAGGACTTGTGACCTTATCCCTACTGTGCCTTACAGAAGGGCAGCCATTGGAAGGGTAAAGAATTCACACCAGTGCATCGGATGTTCAGGTGCAAGCCATAGGATACACACACACACACACACACACACACACACACACACACTGCTCCACCACAAGCCTGAGCATAAGGTGACAGTTGAACCTCTATGGAAGTATCCTTGGATAAGTGAGGCAACCCAGAGTTACCAGACATCAAGACTCTAAGGATGAGAGAGTCCTTGGCCGGAAGGTATCTCTCAGCACCAGGTACGTCTGTGATAATCAACAGGCAAAAAAAGGCAGGTGAGTTGACTGGTGGGGATTTGCAGTTATTGTCCCTTGGAGTCCAGGCAACCTAAAGCCCATCCAAGCCAGCTTTCCATCACAGGAACATCATGCTGACACATCAGACTGTGGAGCTGAGGATTAGTGGGCATTCCCATTAGCACCGCTCAGCTCAGAGGTAGGAAGCAGTCTGTAGCCCCATAGTCCTGGGTGGTTTAGACAGGAAGTACTTCTAACAACCCCAGGATTCGGTTGGAGCCTTTTAAGAAACTGTCCGCAGCCAGCAAGAAAAGAAATATTAATCCCCAAAGACTGAATGGTGTAATTAAGGGATGTACCAGTGTAACCCTCGATGCTGAGATACACGCTGGACTTGCAGCTGATGGGAGCTCTGGCTCCAGCCCCCACCCACATCCTTGTCTTCTCCATTGGTGGCTCACATCCTGTCAAGAGCATCACGAGGAATTCGACACCACCAAATCGCACACATTGTGAGTTTGTTCCGTGGGTTTGTGTGGATCTGCTTATAAACACAGCTAACATGTAGGTTTACCACAAAGCAAGTGACTCCATACACACGGCCAATGAACTAGGAAGAATGAGCAAACTCTAGTAATTATGAACGGAACACTTGAAGACATGCTAAGCCACACCCAAAAGACATCATCCTCATTTATTTGAAAAGAGAGGTTACTTCAGGAAGAAAATGTGTTATAATTAAATATGAGCAAGTATTGGGTACTGAGATATACAGAAGGAGATTAATGGAAACCAAACAGAAGCCTAAACCACACACTATAAAACAGGCTGGTCCCGCCACCCAGTGCCCTGTTGTGCTGCTTGCTAGCTCAGCCATCTTGGACATGAGACTACAGAGTGCTGGAGACTCAATGACCACCCAACAACACCCACTTCCTGCTGTGAGCCACTATTCAGGTCTGTCTCCCATGGAGCAGCCAGAGAACCTTGTGAAACTTTTAGGGCCTTGTGATTCCTCTGACTAAAGCCCCTCAGCGGCTTTTATTCATGCACAAGATCACCCAGCTTATTAGCCTGGTCTGCTTGTTACAGGCTCTGTTTTGTCCCCTCTACCACATCAACTTAACTTTTCTCTGTTCATTCTACACCAACGTACCAGCCAATACACTATCGCTGAAAGCAGTCAGGTACCCTTGTCCCTCGGCCCCACCTCCTTTCTGCCTAGAATGAGCTCTCTCAGGGACCACCACACTCTCCCCATACTCCTTCAAGTCCTTATTTACATGATGCATTCTCTGAAAACCCTAAAATGAACCTTTCCTTACTTAGTGATACAACCCCACCTCAACCACACACTCCCAGTCCCCTTATTCCTTGATATCCTTTGTCCCTAACGTAGTCTATACTTCTAGTAGAGCATACAGAAGTAATTTACCATAGAAAAACAACAATATCTAAGAGACCTACTTATTTATCATGTCGATAGCCTGTTTTTAACTCAGTGGAATATGAGGGCCACATAGGTAAAGACTCTCATGAGCTAATTTCTCCGGATTCTAACACGTGCCAACACATAACATCAGCAAGTCAGAAAAGTGTCACGCTGGCCGAATCTTCCTACAAGCCTTTCTAGTTCTATTATTAGCAGGCATAAATTCCTGCCATGCACGGCACATCACACTCTATTTGGTTTCTTTCCACCGTGATTTTTTTTTCCACAGTGGTTTCTGAACGGTCGGAAACTCTGAGCAGCCAAACATATCAATGGAAACTCCAATACTCATTGAGGTATTCGGTTGTCTGGTCTGTCTCAAATAAAGATGGAAGTCATGGACAGGAGCATCATGGGAAATTATCCTCCCAAGTTATGCTCTAAGCTCTTTGCCTCTTCAAATACTCCACACCTTTATTTTTCCATTTGGCTATTCAAAGACCAATGCATTGCAGCTCACAGACATGTCCTCCTGTGAGAAATCCCAGGAAACGTTATTCCTGGCCACATCCTTTCCTTACCCAGATGCCTCTATGTGCACTGTAGTTGAAATATTTTGGGATAAAGCAGTTATATCAGAATACTATTTTAAGATACGTCTGACTAATCACAACCCTTTCTAGGTCTACTGCATTTTAGAGAGAAAAATTCATAAATTGAAAATCTACCAGCTCAGCATAAAGGAACAAACTTCTGATGTCCCTGTCCTATCCCTGACTATAGAGGACAAGACCTTAACGTAGATTTCATCTCTTTATTTTTTTCAAGTTGAGTTTATTCACAAGTTGAGTTTTGACATATAACAGGGCTTTATACACTTGTCATACAGATAGAAAATACTTTCATTTTCTCCAAAGGTAACTTCAGTCTCCCTTAGAGGCAATTTCCAATAGCCTGCACCAGTGAGCCATTGCTCTGTATTCAGCTACCACAGTTTGGCCTGTCCCAGAATTTCATAGAGTTAGATACATTTTGCATTTGTTTGGTTTCATTTAGAATGATTTTCTGTGACTCGTTACCATTGTTGCTTGAAGGCATGGTGGACCTTCTGTAGTGCTTTGTGCACACACGGTGAAATCAATAAGCGCTCTGAAATTTACCTGCCCCTCAAACTGTCACTGACACAGTCATAACCTCAAGAGAAACGTCTTGTCTTGATATTTGAGTTTGCCTTGCTGTTGTTTATATTCAACATGAAAACATCTCAAATAAAGGTAAATACATCCATTCCTCTCATCTGGTATTTGGTCTACATTCAAGCATGGCAGAAGAGAAAATTGTCAGGTGAAAGAGATGTGAAGAACCTTGGCGTTTGTTGTCATATAAACAAACCGACTGGAGGTGAATCATTATTCACCATAATCCCCTTGTGTTAACATTGCATAAACCAAAGCCCATTTGTGTGGCTGACTCTTATTAACGTTTTATAAGCACTTCTTATTGGCCTGGCTTTTCTTCATTCTAAACAGCAGCAAAAGTAAACAACAAAAAGACTTATGTGTGAATGTTCTCAGGTGTGTGCTGTAGGCTTGAACTAAGCCACCTTTGAACTCATATATTAAAGTTTTCCGGGAACTCAAAAATGTGACTACATTTGCAGACACAGCATTTGAAGAAGTGATTAAATTAAAATAAGGCTGTCTGAGATGAGTCTCCTTTTTTACTCTGACTGGAATCCACACTGAAGGAGACAATGTGGGCAAAGGGGCCATGTGAAGTCACAAGAGGGTGACTGTCTGCAAGGCAAGGAGAGATGTCTCAGAGCACTGTGCAGACACCTTGATTTTGGCTTCCCAGCCTCCCGAACAGTTAGAAGATAAACCCTAAACCTTTTTCCTTTATACTAAAGAAGCTCTGGCATTTTGTTGTGAGAACATGAACAATCATGACCTTGTTTTCTTTGAAAACAATGAAGAAAAATGTGAACACAAGCTCACATACAAACTAAAACAGCTGCATGACATTTCCTGAAAGGATGAAAATGAATATCTTCTTCCCATCTCCCCTTCCCCCCGAAATAAAGTTATCTATGAGATATCAACAAAAGGATTGTACCCATGTCTAGCTTTGTAAGTTTACTGAGGGTATTTAGAGGACAAGAATAAGTCTCAGCCAGCTACATCACATAAAAGCCCACCCCAACGTAACTCAGAAAAGCTAACCTTCAAGAGTACCCTACACAATTTAAAAGCAAATTCACTGAAAAAAATTCTATTTCCCCACAATTTTTGATTTTCTGTGTAACTGAGGAGGGACCTTACAAAGCTGGGCCTTTCTAAGTCTCACAGACCCCTAAGTTTTACTTGCTGGCTGACTTTCTTGAGCATTTCTGCTTCCCCAGAGCTAATCATGAGCAATGTAAAGCAAGAAATATGGGATTTACATTTTTTTCAGGTCCTGTAAGTAAAACTAATCTATAACCACCAAGAAACAAGAGAGTATTTTCAGAGAAACATAATCCTGACTAAATTTATCACTAGTAAACCTATTATCACCTGAAGGTTCTTCTTCAGGTGAAGAAAGAAACTTGGATTAAGACTATAAGTGAGTCTGATAGTGGCGGTGCCCATCTTTAATCCCAATACTCGGAAGGCAAAGACAGGCAAATCTCTGAGTTCAAGACCAGCGTGGTCTACAGTGAGCTCTAAGACATCCAGGGACACATGGAGAAACTCTGTCTCAAAAAAAAGCAAACAAACAAACAAACAATAACAAAAACAAAAAAACAAAACAAGTTCCCTTGCTACTTAAAACAATTTATCAATAAAAGCAAAAATATTAACAATGTATTTTGTGATTTCTTTGTAATGTGCTGGAATGCAGATGTTTATTGTAATACAGGAAAGATGAAAGGCTCTGAAGACTAAATTATTAAGACTATATAACTGAAGGGTTTTGCAATTTTGTGAAATACAATGATATTAAGTCTAAGTAAACTGTATTAAATATTACTATTTCTACCCCGAAGCAGCCACTATAAATAATGTAAAGAACAGCAGCTTTTAAATCAGTAGAATTGACAATTTGGCTAAATATGAGTGTATGTATGTATGTGTGTGTGTATACCTGTGTGTGTGTGTGTGTGTGTGTGTGTGTGTGTGTGTGTGATTAACACAGAAGAAGACAAGAAGAAGAAACAAGACAACTGAAAACATAAGAAAAGTAAAGAAACACAGGTAATGTAGACACAAGCATAATTATGTCAGTTGCTGCATTCACTGTAAATGAGCTAAATATTTCAACTAAAAGCCAATGGTGTTCAGACTGTGGAGTGGGGAAAGAGAAGAAAGAGCCAGTTATATGCTGATTGCACAAAACAGAAAGTATAATATGAAAACATGGATTAAGATATTTAGAATGTCTAAAAGAATACATCATGTGAACGCGACATTTAGAAAGCTTATGTAGAGGTTGAAGTCAGATAAGACTAAAAAAAAGCCAAAATAATATAACCCGCAATTGCTCTTAAAGGCATTAATGTTGGGTGGGACAAGCATCCTGTGCATCTCTGTCATGATGCAGTTGTCATCTTAATCTGTTATGTGCCATATTTGCTATAGCAGCTATCAGAAAAGAAATAGACATGTATAAGACTCATCATTTTCTTAACTATCAATGTTTGAAAAAAATTATAACAGAAACACTAAGCCCATATTAAAGATCAGTTTTGTAGTTCTAAAAAGAAACAATATTGTTTTAAAACTCTTCAAAAGTGAAAATGCACACACCAAGTGCAAACATCATAAGAGAGTATTACTTAATGATGTACTATGGGTGACACAAAAAATTTTAAAGATAATCTTTTATTTTCAAAACACCTTTGTACTTGTCAATGATCAAAATTACTTGAATTACTAATTGATTAACCATATACTCTATCAGTAATAAAAGATATAGGAACCAGCCCTTTAGGACCAATTATACTCAACCTGTAAAATTTTTTCTCTTGCAAACTTTCTGCTTGTTAAAAGGATATGTTGGCTATCAAGTCATTCTCAATTTTGTAAACTATATATTTTGGTACTTCCCTCTCCTTCAAAAATTGTAACATACGTTATTTAAATTACTGCCATAATCAGAGTTTATTTTGGCAAGAAGGCTATTGGCATGAAATAAGAGTTACGGCTTGGTGCAGGGGAGCCCTTCAAGTGATCGACAATGCTGTGTGTGAGTCTTCATTCTTCCCAGTCAAAGGATAATTGGTTTGGAACTGCCACTCACAAGAGGAGATGAGCTTCATGTCCTCACAGATGAAAAGGCAGCAGGACAAAAGACCTCCTAACAGATGAGAAATCTTGAAACCAATTTCTCTTTCAGTAGTACTGGATTTTCGGTGTGTGTATACTGGTAAGTGGTTGGCACCAATGCGTATGAGTGAGCCAATACAAACTTAGGAGCAGCTTGACTAGAAAAATTATCCAGTCGCCATTTTATGCCAATTTTTTTCTAAGAAAGATTTATTTACATATTTTCTTCTGTTTGGGTATGAAGTAGAATTATAGGTGGAGCATTGGAAATGACGTCGCTGGGAGGGAAGTTGAGGAAATATTTAAAGACAGTGGGTAATCTGACGTAGAACTGAATTTGGAATGGAAACTCACTCTTGCATTTTAATATGCATGTGTCTGATGTTGTTGTGATTCACAACAGTTAAACAGAATTACAAATCTGTATTCCCAGGGCAAATAAGTCTTGAGTGGCTGGAAACATGCCCATCCTTCTTGCTTCTCTCTCCAATTGCCCTGCTATACATGTAACGGTTAATGTGCTTCTCAGGCTGTCTCCCTGGAGGCTCCTGGCTCTGCTCTCTTCTGTGAGAGAAGGTCACTATAAAGATGGGAGCTTGTGCTCCTGGATAAGACAAGAGATTGACTTAATTTATGCCAAGAGTCTTACTCACTTTTGTGTACAGGTTCCTAGGGAAGGGCCCATACACACTAAAAGCACACCTCAACAGGTGGAGTGTGCCTTGACGGATTGTCAGCATTTCCCCATTATCTTGGAGCAGACTTTCTATAAACAGAAAGAAATTTTTAAAAAAGGAAGGAAGGGAGGGAGGGAGGGAGGGAGGGAGGGAGGGAGGGAGGGAATGGAAGGGAGGAAGAACAAAGGAAGAGAAAAAAGAAAGAAAAAGAAAGAGAAGAAAGCCTGGGAGGAGGGGGGGAAATGGGGTAAGGAGAGAACATCTGAAATGTAAAAAAATAAAAAATTTTTCAATAAAAAAAAAAAAGGAATAAAAAAAAAAGAGAGAAGAAAGGAAGGAGAGAGAGAGAAAGGAAGGAAATAATGAAAGAAGGAAGGAGAAAAGGGAAAGGAAGAAAGAAGAAAGGAAGAAGAAGGAAGGAAGAAAAGGGAAAGGAAGAAAGAAGAAAGGAGATGGAAGGAAGGAAAAGGAAAGGAAGAAACAAAGGAAGGAAGGAGGAAAGGAAGGAAGGAAGGAAGGAAGGAAGGAAGGAAGGAAGGAAGGAAGGAGGAAGAGGAGAGAAGGAGGAAGGGAAGGGGAGAGAGGGAGGTAGAGAAAGAGAAAGGGACAGAAAAGGAAAGAAGAAGAAAGGGGAGAGAAGAAGAGGGGAGGGGAGGGGCGGGGTGTGGCCGGGCAAGGCGAGGCGAAGAGAGGAGAAGAATTACCAATTGGGAGAAATAAAATTTGCAAGACTTTTTCAGTTCTGCTTCCATGAGTGAGTATGCCCTGTTAATGCACCTGGTCAAGACTCCTGGGGAATGGAAGGGACCACCCAAAGCACATGATCACCTCAACTAGACAAGTTACAGTTATAACATGCTTACTACTGGAAGGCTCTGACACACATGCAAAACTAAATGTTCAATGAATTCATAATTCCACTAAATGGGATGCCTGCCCCCCGTTTTTTTTAGAACTTAATAGTGTTTTTAAAATTTATTTGCAAGTGTTCATTTTCAAATAATGAGTAGTTTCTTTTGAATTAAGAGAATATCCAGATGAGAAATAAGAATTAAAATGGCTTGAGGATAATAGTGAGAGGTGGTAGCAGATGGAAGCAGAAGCAGACCAGAGTAATCGCACAATGGAAGCAGAGGCAGACCAGAGCAATCGCACATGGAAGCATGGATGCTATGCACCACTGGGAAGGGGCTCCAGTGAATGCCAGGAAGGACAGCCATCAGACTATCATACACCTTGGGTGAACTGCACAGGCTACCTGGACAAATAAATGCAGATGGAAGAAAATCTAATGGTAACCGTAAAGGTAGAGGAGTATGAAGAAGGAATGGGACTTAGAGAGGGAGATACAAGAAAGGATAATGGGAGCAGAGGAAGACAAAATGACATCATACACTCTCTCTAGATGCAGAATCTAGATTTACTAGATACATGAGTACATATATGCATATATACATTTATATACATATATGCAAATACAGAGATGTGCATACATATATATATGAAGGCATGAGGAAAAGCATGTAGGGAAAGAAAGGGACCAGCAAGGTAGATGAGCTGAGGGGAAAAACTACAACAAAATTAAATAGTATAAATATGTGAAATGTCATAATAATGAAATCTGTTATTTTATGTTATCTTAAAAAGAATTAATAAGAAGAGTAAGCCCAAAAAAATTAAGTTTTATTCAAAAATATCAAAATGTTTAAAGGCAAAGCCTTGAGATAATGAAAGAAACACAGAATTGAACGTTTCTGTGATTTTAGCCATTAAAAGCCTCCCTGTCCTAAAGCAGAGTCTACACAGTAGCAACCACATGAAGAATTATTATTCAGGAATCTGGTATGTAATATGGAAGGATGAAAACTCAATCTTCAGCCTCAAACATCAGTAAACTTTACAAAGTGAAAGGGAACATAATTACCACACATGACAGCAGGCAGGCTAGCTTTTTTGATACCAGAGAGCATCCTGAGTCGATGTGGGGGAGACGCGATTTGTTTGTAAGCGGATGAGGAGGAGCCACTTTGCAACAGAAATGGCTGTTAATCACTGCAAGCTAATCAAACTCATAAGGCAATTAAATGCAAAAAAACAATAAGAGTCATTCTTCAACTATCAAATTGGCAGTGGTTAAAAGATGAATAATAACCGGTGTTGGCCAGAACACGAGGAAACAAGGCAAATAAGACTCATCGTGTGCTACTAGCAGGAGAACAAAATGGTCTAAATTTTTGGAAAGAAAAATTGTAGTGTCTATTAAAAAAAAAAAAAAAAAGCTTACATTCTGTCACAATTTCATATCTAAGAATTTATCTAAATGAGAAACTCACTCCAACCCTGGCTCAGGCTGGGATGGGCCACAGTTCAGTACCCTGGGACAAGAGTTTTGTCAAGTTTGGTTAACAAGTATTTTGTTCCTACGTATTAATGGTGACCAGAAGTCTGGCTAGCGATGCATGAGACTGCATACAGGAATTGGTGGGTCTGATCTGGCTTTGTCACAGCTACACAGAAGTGAACTTCCTGGAGTCTTACCTAGGTCATACGGAGATCAGGGCTGCCTGAAGGGAGCACTGTAGAAAGCACTTTCCCAGAACACAGGAAGCGACATTGCCATCTTCTTCCTTTCCCACTATTCCAGAAGTGAGACACTCAGAGGCCTAAGATTATATCGAAAGATCCTCCTGGAGGCTTCACACTGAAATGGATGATGGAGCTGGACCTTCATCCGTAACCTCAGAGGCACAGCACGGGGAATGACTGAAGTCAGCGTTGGAAAGTCCCTCATTGCAAGGCTACCCAGAGTCAGTCATCTCCATTTGTCTATATGGGAATGTGAATAACGGCAGACAGAATTAAGTTAGTTGATGTTCTGTAAATGGATAGAGTCTCTGAGTCCTGAGGCTGAGGTTTCGGAAAAGAAAATATGGCACTAATAGTGTTTTCTGTCACACAAAGACAAAAATGGTGGCCTTCGTGAAAAACAGGATCCCTGTGTATGAGGGATACGATTTACCAAGCACTCAAGACTTCAATAACCTTGAATCCTGTCTCTTTGGATATCAAGCAGTGGTCAAATGGCAGCACCTCATTCTGAAATGTTCCTCCTGTTCAAAAGGCTATAAATCTATGACCTTCTCAAATCTTTCTTTCTGCTGAGAAACTAACAAAGCACTTTATTAAGTTGAACTAGCCAGAGGTTTTCTGGGCTTGTTTGAAGTGATGACCAGTGCAATAAGCAGACCCCGACCCTGTACTGTGTGGAATGTTGGGATCAGACTCCGCAGATCTGTGACTCACCTCATCACCAGAAACTCCATTTAGAAGTGATTCTTCCTGATAGAGGCTGTACCCTTCATCCTCCTGAAGTGACACCCTGCTCTGTACCTCTATTGCAAAAACAAAATTCTTAAAGGCGTCACCCAGTTAAGGACACAGTAACAGTCCTTAATTTTGCTCTCCCACCTGGGGGCTGAGTGGCTCCAGTGGTCACTCATCTAGTGGCAATCAGAAGGCGTCTGGGACATGAGTCATAGCCCCTCACTCCCATGGCTACAGGGAAGGAGGATCAAATAAGTAGAGCCTGGACAGCTTGGGCTCCTCCAGTGTCCCTCGGCCTCAAGTCATATGTCGCATTTGTGTGAGAGCTTCAGAAGCTCTGAGCTTCTTGCTGGAATGTTAGTTAGTTAGTTAGTTAGTTAGTTAGTTAGTTAGTTATCCAGCGAGTGTGTTAGTTCCTGCTACATGTTAGTAAAACCCTATCTTCTCTTTACTAATCTGACTCTAGTAGCCAGGAACATCACCTCCACAAACCTGTTCTCATTCACTAGAGATAAGCTTTCATCCACAGCCCCAAACCAAATCACTCTTACGTGAGCATGGTGTCTTGGCCATCACGTTGGAGCAGCAGTTGTAGAATCTTTATCAGCCTGTTTTTAAACCATTTCCAAGAAAGTGGAGACAATTACTTTTACCTTGCAGAAAACTCAAGAGAAATTAAAAAAAATAAATAAATAATAAATAAACTTCAGAGACTTTCGGTGGAAAAGACTGACTTGAATACTAAGATAGGTCAATAGCCAGGCCCCATAGAGGTTCCCCAAAAGTCAACAATGCTGGTCAAAGCCACAGAGCCAGGACCAAAGAAGAAAACACACAGGAGACATAATCCTGGCTGGGTTGATCTGAGCGCTATGGGAGCATCCAAGCAGAGAGAAATGCTTGTTAGTGCTATGCTTATGTAGTAATGTTGCCATAAGCTGTGTAATGTTCTTCAAGTATTTGTAAATGGGATAGATTTGTGGGGGGGCAGGGCACAGGAAGCTCAATAAGTAGACCTTGAACTCAAAGAGATCCACCTGCCTCTGCCTTTTGTGTGCTGAGATTAAAGGCATAAGCCATTATACCTAGAAGGATCTAGCTATTCGAAAACCCCCTATGCAGCTGTGTCTCGCTCAGTTCAGATCATTCCTTCTGCTCATCTAACCCTTTTGTAGTTATTATAAAAATTCAGATTAAAAGAAACACAGTTATGTAGGTATTGCAATAAAAATTAACATAACTTCCCATGACTACCACAGGAGGCAAACGAGATGGACCTAGGGCCTCAGTCGTCGAGATGTGGTATAGAACACACTCTTGGGAGGCTTCTATCCCTTAGGTCCAGGTTAGAAGTACTCAGTGGGGACTAATGCCAACCTAGGGAAGGGAGACAAACTTGGTACTTTCTCTTTCTGTCAATGAATGTTACCTCTTTCACCAGCACATACAATTCCAGAGGCGAGGAAGTTGTACGATTCCAAACAGCCATAATGAATGTATAAGACATCAACTTGAGCACTTTGCAATTAATTTATTTCAGCCACTTAATTTTAGCCATCATCTCCAAAAAGTTATGATTCACATAAATAACCTCCAAATGGAGAAAGCTAATATATAATTCACAGCTTTCCTTCCATTTGTGCATGGTTTAAAATGAGCCAAACAATTGTTCTTCAGTATAAATCCATCAGGGGAACTTGATAATTACATATGCTTATTTTATATAAAATGAGAATGACTAATTAAAGTCTGAGAAAAATTGATACTAAACTGTTGAGGCCTTCAATGCAAGGTGATTATTCTTTTTTCTTTTTTTTTTCTCTATATTAAACAATTAACTCATTCAATACCCCCATTAGCCATAACTGTCTAATTTTATAGATGGAAGAGTGAAATGGTTCACGATTCGACATCAACCTGGCCAGAGAATGTCATTTTACTAGTGAAGACAGAAGGGTATCTGGTTTTGGTTGGGGTTGAAGCACATCTTAACACAAAATTATAACATTTGGAAATTGTTCTGGTGCACTGAATTAGATGATCTAATCACACTTTTGTCATTATTATGAAGAACTCACACTTGTCAGGTAATGGAATTAAATTCAAATAGAAATGCTCATATATTTAATGGCTAATTGGAAAGAATAAGGTTTTAAAATTCAAAATTCATTTAACAAAGACCCACTGAGCAATTATGCTCATGAATAGCACTTGAAACTGAAAAAACACATAAGGGAATTTGAAATGTTGAAGATTTGAGACACACACACTGCAAAGAGCGGTCTGTCTTCCTACACCTACCCACCATTTGGTTGGTTTCCATCCCAATTTTGCTACTTGTTGTCCCATTCACTCCTCTCTTTCCAGCTACTAAACCCAAGAGAGACCCTGTCTTGGCCCCATGCTGGTTCCTGGGTTCTTGCATCAAGCTACAGGGGAGCCTCTGGTTGCTCTGCCTTCCTAGAGCCTGAACTTCCTCTTGCAGTATGAGAGGCGGGGCTTACTAAGATGCTGAATCTGTTTGCTTCATGTTGTGGGACCGGAAGTGATGAAAATCGAAGCTCTTCATGCTTCTGTATCGCGGGGTCACGCAGCAGGGCACTGTGGAGGCGGCACTTGCCGTAGCTGACTCAGACCAGCTCACAAAGCCAACAAGCAAACGATTTCACAAGCAGGAGGTTAAACCTTCATTAGTCGGAAACCAGTCACGATGGGAATTCCTACAGCCTGGAAATCATAAGCACTACAGTAAATCAGGGTATTTAGGGGAAAGGAAGAGACCAACAAGATATGATGACAAACGGGGGGGTGCCTACTCTATGATGTTACTTTCATTTAAAAAAAAAATTACACCTAATTTTAACACAAACCTATCAAACAGGCATTCCAGTTTCCAATATCTTCAAGAAAGTAGAGTAACTTGCTAGAATGGGAAGTAGCGCTAGAATTTGATGACATCTGAATTTGTCTTCGTTACCTCCCCTCCCCTCCATCTTTTCTCGTACAGCATTATGATTCGATGAAATCTGAAAGGGTCTCTTGCTTGATCAACTAGTTGTTCAAAATTAAAAACCATCATCCTAAGCATTATCTCATGTTAGAAAGTATATGACCTCAGACCATTCACATTTCATTATTTGAGATTTCTCAGTCGATTCCTTATTTTGAGTAGAATATTGTCCTCAATCCCCGTTTATTGATTCTTGTTTTGCCTACAGAGACTTGATGCTGAGGGCTGGAGAGAGGGCTTGGTGGTTAACAGCATTGACTGCTCTTCCAGAGGGGCTGGGTTTGATTCCCAGAACCTATGTGGCAACGCAAAACCATCTGTAACTCCAGTTACAGGGGATCTGAGACCCTCTTCTGGCCTTTGTGCACATGTTCTACAGACTTATATGGGAAAAAAAAATACCCATACACATAAATTTTAAAAGGAAAAAAATTTGATGATGGCAGAAACCCTTGAGGTTTCTAAAAGCCTAGAATTCCAGGAGATTCGAGGAGCAGAATCAAAATAAAATGCAGGTGTTCTCATTCTGCATTTTGTCTTTGTAAGTGTGCACCTCTCCACCTACCTCACTGTCCTGCAGACATGTTATGAGGCCAGCTCACCAATTCAACACCTGCTGATGCCCTTGCCTCTCTCCAACCAGTTCCCCTTCCATGCCACATCTTTTCTTTCTTTCTTTTTGTGATTCCCTGAGTTTAATTATTGATTGGCTACAGGAGTATGGGTAAAGGGATGACGAGAAAAGGGCTACACCACTGTAGAAAACAACTCTCCTTCCCTCAACTACATTTATAGCCTCCGGGTAAGATTATGCCATATGATCCCTTCCCCTCCTCCAGGACAGAATATCAATGGCCCCAATCTTATACAGCCTGGTAACCACAGAGGCTGAAGAGTATTGAGTGCAATATCCATGCCCTGCCCAGAGGACAATGTTCCACAGCTCTCCATCCTTACAGTCATCCTACATTCCTTCTGACATAGTGTTCCCTGGAAGAAATGACATAGAGGTCCCATTTAGGGCTCAGCTTTCAACAGTCAGTCATTCTCAGTACTTTGACCAGCTAGAAATCTCTGTGCGCTGCAAAAATAAACCTCTGGGACCAAAGCTGACAGCAACCCTGGTCTATGGGCATAAACAAAAACCTACTTAGAAAGCAGTTTGACAGACACATCATGTCTAGTAAAAACAACAACTGTAGCCTCTGCACTCTTGTCTGTGACCATGGACTTTTGACCGGTTTACACTACTGGATTTGCATTCTTTCCTGTGGGTCTGGCCTCCAATCCAAGCAGAAAGCAGTTGGTTGTGCCAATAACAGATGCACGTTTCTCAATGGCGTGAGTCATTTGCTTGCACCACATATCCATTCATTTGAGAGTCAACATACTTGGTTGATTTAAATAATGTAAAACTGTGATCTTACTAATAATGCAAAAACATCTCAAAGAAAAATTCTAAGAAATTCAAGAGATTTGAGGACTGTTATTCAGAAGTCTGGTTACTTCGGTATAGATGACGTTTTAGGTAAAGCTAAGAAGTATGTTTCATTTACCCTCAGAAATCAGAGTCTAAGTATTAAGGCATTCAGTCAAAATGTCTCCAGTAAGAACCCATATGTTCTAGTAAAAAGGACACAGAGTAAGGAGGGGAACATGCTGGAAGGGGACATCTGGAAAGAATTGAAAGAGAAGAAGAGTAGATATAATATTTTAAATGTATGCATATTTTAAGTTATCAAATAGTGACTTAAAATGCAAAAAAAAAAAAAAAAAAGGAATTTCAATGTTAGCAGCTGTCAACCTTGTACAAGTCTCAGTCAATACAACAAAAGTAAAACATACAGAGTAATGTGGACACCACAAGCAGGATTGGTTTCACTTTCTGTAAGTGGCCTTCTTTGAACTGCTAAAAAGATTTCCAGTTGTGCTTGTGTTCTGACTGGAGAAGTGGCAGGTATACACACACCACACAGGTTTTGGAAGGACTTCTGGAAGCAGCTGAACTTGTCTTGGTCATAGGGAACTATCGCATCCAATTTGCCGGGCAGACTTCTCCATGGTCTCCACTGGCTGAAATACCTTCACCAGAGGAGGCTTTCTCCTCATTACAGTAGGCCACTGATACTCAGATGCACAGTGAAGTCATTGAGATCACTTATAAAGAGGCTTCTGAGTGCAGCTCCAGCACTCCCCAAAAGCACACACCACAATCCCGGGATATTTGCTCAGCTAAATCCAACCAGAGTTCTATATTCATTGGCCAAATTGTCATTCCTCCTCCTCGACATATTGATTCAGGTGAGGTAGCATCCATCAACATCATAACCATTTCACAGTTCACTACTTAAGATTTGTTTGCTTTGTCAGTAAAAGAATGATCTTTCTGGGACACACCCATAAAGTCATTGGGGCTCAGCTTTTTGACCTCTCCTCTAACAATGACTGTTCCCAGAAAATAGTGCTACGGAACGGCAGAAGCGTGGAATGAGAAACTGGTGCTAACGGCAAATTTTGCTTGTGCAGAGACATACCGCAGGATGTCTGCCAAGCATGTTCTAGAACCAACAAGTCTGAGTGAGGACTACAGATGCGAAAATGCTCCGGAGATGGGCCACTGAGGCCAGAGAACCTTCCAGCATCGGGCTGCCATTATGGTGCATACCAGGGTTTGCATTTTAAAGCCTAAGTGACAGAAGGAGGGAAATGCATGAATATGTTTTGGTGTGCACATGTGTATAAGTAAACCATACATGTGCATGCAATATATGTGTGTGCACATACATTGTGTGCATCTGCATGCAAGTGCCAACAACAACATGGAATCTCTTTCTCAATAGCTCCCTCCCCCACCTTTCTCTCTCTCTCTCTCTCTCTCTCTCTCTCTCTCTCTCTCTCTCTCTCTCTCTCTCTGTCTCTCTCTCTCTCTGCTCTCTCTCTCTCTCTGTCTCTCTCTATCACTTTGTTGCTTCACACTCTGGCTCACTCCGTTCTTCTGTCTCCATGCTCTCGATTGGCTCGCCTCTCACTCTGTCTCTTTATCTCTGTCTCTCACTCTCTCTCTTCATTCTCTCTTCTCTCTTTCTCTTTCCAGGGTTTATCACTGAATTTGTTGTTCAACAACTAGGCTAGGCTCAAGCCCCAGGGTTCTTTCTGTCTCCATGCTGCAAAGAGCAGGGATTAGAGGCACGCACTGCTGCACTCAGGTCTTTATATGGATGCTGGGAATCTGAACGCAGCTCCTCATGCTTGAGCAGTCAGCACCTTAGCAGCCAAAGTAGCTCCCCAGCCCCCAAAGTGGTTCTTTCACAACTTAAAGTAGAGAGATCTTGGCCTTAATTAAAAGAAGTATTTTACTTCTCTGAAGCAATGTGCTTCCATTATTCCTTATTATTTATATTATAATGAGGTGTCTTTCATAACATCTACATGCCCATACCTCTCTGGAGCTGGCATTTCTACCGACATAATTCCCTCTGTGTTTTGAAAGTTTTCAGAGAGGCAGCAAAGTTGTAGCATGATCATTTCCTCGGGTCACTTGTCAGAGTTCATGGATACATTTTAATGACTGTAATAAAGACAAGCAAAGCACCGAGATGCCGAATACTATGTGTGGATCGTGCCATGTTTTCATAGCTGCGTGGGATCTCATGTTTGCGTTTCTCTACATCTGCATTCATAGATCTCAGCTTTGGTTTTCCTTTGCGGGTATCCTGCAGTGTGGAGGCTGCACACAAGGAAATTTTGTTCCCCACACCCAGTTAGCACACAGCTGAGGACTGTACAGAGGGTCCAAAGCCAAGAGACTTGTTTTCTCTTTTTCTTCCCATGGGTAACCAGACGTATTTACCTCATCTTGGAAGAAATGGCTTTGACCTGCACACTTGGCTTTTCCAAGGTCAGAGGTCTATTCAGTCCATGATAGCTGACGCAGCCCTCAGAGAAAGCAATCAGCAGGCTAAGTGAGCACGCACTGAACAGTGAGTCCGGTCTAAGATGAGATTTGAATCTTGGTGTGAATGTTCTACTGGACACAAAGTCATTCCAGTCACCTACCCTCCAATGGACACACACTCTGTAACCCTACATCTGATTTAAAATATCCCCAAACCCCTCATCTGACTCATACAGAGACACCAACAACCATTTTTATCAGACCATGCTTTTGTGAATACTTTCAGGTCTGAGATTATGGGGACTTAGTTTTTCCTGTGAAATGGAAACGATAGTCCATTTATCACAGAGTTCTCAAAATAAGGCATTCTAGATTGACTATGTTTTTAGCCCTGTTTACATTTCAAACCACTCATTATTATTTTTTTTCCTTCTCCTCCTCGGTACTTATTTTATTTCCTCTCATTCTTAAAAATCAACAAAAATATAATTCGCTTGCAATAAAATAATATAATCAAGCTCTCGGGTTTTTTGCTGTGCGCATTAGTGGCTAGGGCTTCCATAAACAAAACATGCAGGCTGAACGCTTTAACAGCAAACGGGTATCTCCGTCCAGTATGGAGGCCTGACTTCCAACCTCCCGGTGCAGCAGGGTTGATGTCCCCCTGGTGACCCTCTCCTGAACTTGTAGAGCATAGTCTTTTGCTGCCACATCACATGGTTGTCCTTCTAGATATCTCTGTATTCCCGGTACTCTCCCTCTTCTGGGGAACACATCTCACTGTCCCAGGCCACTGGAACAGCCTCCTCTTAACTTGATCTCAGCCATGAGAACTCTTCAAGACACCGAAACTTCAACAGATGACTTTAGGGAGAACTATTAGCCTTATTCTGTGTGTCAGTGCTTTCTGAGTGCTTCCCATACAGGCGTTGGTTTAACATCTCAACACCTGTATTGTAGCTGAAAAAGAGGCCACGGCAGACAGAGCACAACCTCGCAGTCCGTCGCTAAGCACGGATTGACAAGACCAGACAGTGGTGGGGAGTCGGGGATCTCAACCGCCAAGCTTTGCTGACCTTGTTTCTTGAATTCAGAGCATCAGCAAGTTTATAAATGGCGTGCTGGGTTTGTGCTGAGGAGAACAATTCTATCTGCTCTTGCTTCAACTCCAGAACACCTAGCCCTTCTGGCCTCCTGCCAGCTCCTGCCAATCTGCCTCCTTCCTTCCCTGTGGTCCAGGCTTGCTGTCATCTGAATAGAAGCAGCCCTGGGCTGGGTGGGAGCCGACCTCACGGATGCTGACTGAACAGCTACTCAATTCTCCATACCTAGTGACATCACCCTGGTTAAAACGAGAACTTTCTGTTTTCCCTGAGGATCTGTTTTATACCAGCCCGATGTCTCTATGTTACTACTTGGACCTGACCCTTTGTAACAGGCTCATCATAAATATAAAGACCGAGTGAGCATTCCTTGTAGTGAATTCTCACGCACAAATTATTCCTACTTAATGAATCAACTTTTCATTTCTATCTTTAGAAATTAAGTTTTTCCTTCTGCTATCAAAATATACATGCATTCATAGTACTGATTTCCAAATTATAGATGTGTATGTCCATCAATTCTATTGATGATTATATACAGGGAAACCGAAGTGAGAACATGTGTACATGCATGTGAGTATGTATGCTATGAATGTGTGTGTGTGTGTGTGTGTGAATGTGTGTGTTGTATGCATGTATATGAATGTGTGGGTATGTGATTCTGTGTGAGTGTTTGTTCATATGTGCACATTTACTTCACTGTACATGAACAGTGAAGTCATAAATGGATGTCAAGTGTCTTCTATCGCTCTCCACCTTAGTTTTTTAGACAGATCTCTCACTGAAGCTCAGTTTTCCCTTTTGACTAAGCAGACTTGATAGGGAGCTCCCAAGATCCACCTGTCTCTGCCTCCATAGTGCTGAGGTTATATTCCACATTTGGCCCTTAATGTGGGTGCTGGGGATTTGAACTCAGTCCTCACGCTTCCATGGTGAACATTTTACCCACTGAACATCTCCTGAATCCAACATTGAGAACTGCTAATTTAAAACTTGCATCACTAGGAGTACAATGAGTACCTTCCTTCAGCCTTTGCATTCATTGATTACTCTGCTATGCTTGTCACCAGCTTTCTTTAGGTAAGTGTGTGCTTCAGTGGGGAGGTTGATGCCTGTCACACAGTAGCACATCCTAGGAACTATTTAAAGACAAGACCCCAAAAAGCGCCATTAAGTGGCTACAGTTTCTGTCGATTCTTAGCTCTAGGGTCCCTCCTTACGTGTCACCACAGCAAGTCCTTGTTCCTCTCTCACCTTGCGACTTTCTGTGTCTCCCACAGGAGACGGTTCAGCTCAGAATGGACAGTATTACAAATCTGCCTCACTGTGGGGGCTGATTCTCAGAAAACTGCTCCACTTCTGTACAAAGAGCCTAGCATCCTCCAGGCTTGGCTCTGTTGTAGTTAGGAGCCAGAATGTCCCTAAAACCTCGTGTCCTCAGCAGGTGGCATATTCAGAGACAGTGCTGGTGGGAACTTTAGAGATGGGGGGCGGCCCATGAGAGGAAGTATGTCACTGTGGGTATTCCCTTCCCTTGAATGAGACATTTTGCCCATGATCCCCACTCCTACTTCCTAGTCACCATCAGCTGAGCAACTCAGCTCCACTTCCTTCTCAAACCATGATTTCTGCCTCATTACAATCCAGAACCAAAGAAGCTCAGTGACCAAAGACTGAAACTGTAAGCCCAAACCAACCTTTCCTTGATAAATGATTTTCTTCAATGTTTCATCATAACAATAGGGAAAGCTAACAAACATATTTTCGTAACTCTGTTAACGCTTGCCACATTCAAAAGTTCACTATTTGGCAATGCCATCCTTATAATGAAGTTGCCTAAAAAGAAAACTTTATAACAGTGACTTTGTTATTACTGGAACCATTCCTTTAGAAGCCTATGGCCAAGTTCTTCCTTCTCAATAGATGAAGGTAGACAGATGGCACCTTGCCTCTGTAACCTTCAAGTGTCTAGTCTCACTGACATAGCTTTTAAGAACCTATTATGCGTCAGACCCTGTAATAAGGACCCTACCTATCATCTCTGTTGGGCAATGATACCTTAAGAGGCAGGAATTACCTATTCTTCTCATGAAGGAAGAAACTGGATGTCAAATAGGTCAATTAAGTTTCTCAAAGACGTTTTCTTCATGAACATCAAAGCCAAGGCTCCATGACACACTCCACAATTGTGGACTTGGTGGTGGAATTCAAGAACTGGAAGTGGGTCGAGGGTCACAGAGCACAAAGTACTACATATCCTGGGAAATCCAAAGTTTAGAAGTTAAAATCCCCTGCAGACACCATGAAACTGACCCTTTTCCTCACACCTCTGAACAGACAGGGCTTCCTGCTCGGTCACGGCCCCACTGTGAGGCTCTGAGCAGTCCTTCCACCTCCTGTATTCATTTGTAAACAAGACTCACTTTTCTCCCAACCTGCTTCATGGGTGGTGCAGATGAAGTCTATAATGTCTGCAAAACGCTTTGAGCACATCAAAGAGGATGCTGTATAAATACTACACACATTCCCATAGGAAGCATCTCCAGGATGCTTTGATCCATAAATATTTCATTGACTCAACTCAGCCAAAGCCATTTTAGACTTGAGGCATCCTAAAGGTAATTGACCACAGAGCGAGTTCAAAAAGCAAAGCCTTGAGCGTCCACATCACAGCCCTCTTGTTAACACCGCCTGTTCAGCTGTTGGTTTTTAAAAATAATTTGTATCCTTTTTTTTTTTTAACCTTGTAAATGTTGGAGTGAGCATGCAGCTGCTACCACAGAAAATAATGTGTAGTAGTATGTTAGAAAAGAGTGAGGGATACATTTTTAATGTTTTTACTTATTCTTTGAAATTTTCATGGAATGTATTTTGACCATATTCTTTCTCCCTCCTGCAGTTCCTCTCAGACCTTCTACCACATCCTTACCCACCCAACTTCCTTCTTACTCTCTCTAACCATAAAAATAATATATATATATATATAATAAAAAAAGTTTTGTGTTGGCTGCCTACTCCTAAACATTTGACTTGCCCTAGCATGTAGTTGGTTGATATACCCAGTGTCCCTTTACTGGAAAAACAAACAAACAAACAAACGAATGAATTTTTCCTCTCCCGGCAACTATTAGTACAAATAGCTTCTTGGTTAGGGATGCAACTTTGTGTCCACTTCTCTTTTCCGTGATGTTGGGATTTTGTCTGGCTAGAGCTCCTACAGTTCTTGCACATGCTTCCACAGTACCTGTGAATTCATATGTGATCAGCCCTGTTCTGTCTAAAAGACACTATTTTCTCAGTCATCCACAACCTCTGGCTCTTTCTGCCTCTTCTTCTTTCATAGATTCCCTGGGCCTTGAGGGATAAAGACATTCAATTTGGAACTGAGTGATCCAAAACCTTTCATTGTCTGTATTTTATCTAGTTGTGGGCCTCTGTGGTAATTACCATGTACTGCGAGAAGCTTCTCTGATGAGGGCTGGGCAGTGCTCTAATCTAGAGTTGTAGCAATGTGTCATTAGGAGTCATGGAAACAATTTTTAAAGAAGAAAAAAAAAAAAGCACTAAAATAAATATCTCCTCAAAGACGATCCTTCTACTCTTAGGCCTATTTTTTTCCTGCCTGTGTGACTTTTGGGGTTTGCCTTAATTACATTTCTAAGAGAAAAAAAAAAAGATAAATGGATTTTACAGAAAGGAAAATTTACACGTTTAATTCCCCCAAGAGTAAAACTTGTTGTTACTGTCCTTAAATCATTACTAGGATGCCTTAATCAGAAGAAAGATAAAATATGTTCTGTGAAAGCCAAATTAATGTCCTTTATTATAAATCCAGAATGTTCTCCAGATCGAACTCAGAAGAATCCCTCAGGTAATATGTACTTGGTAGTATTTTTCAGATGAATAATCTCAACAAAAAATACACATTTTGGTGAAGATAGCTAATGTGGATCATTTGTGAAGGTGACTACCCATTAGCAAAACTTTCAGAATTTTGAAATAAGAATATAATAACAAGTTAGCAATTATCTAGAAATAGTTTTCTGCAATCCCTGGGAACAGGAGCATAACTAAGCCACAGTTTGTCTTCTTAATTGCTCAATCCTACCATCGTTTTTTCTGGCTTCTTCTCTGCTGACTCAAAAAGCAAAACAAGGAAGAAGAAATATGCAAATGAGTTATCTCCCCAAGGGTTCCGCCAGTGGGAGGCAGAGTTCCAGTCGAAGCAGATGTTAGCTGACACTCATAAAGAAATGTTAATAGTCATGATCAATAAAAAAAATAAAAAATAAAAATTCAATAACCAGCAGATCTTTGGAGATTCTATTAAATCAACATGAGCACTAGAAATGCAGAACTGCTTCCATCTTTATTCCTGAAAATATATGGCAACTTCTAGAACAATACTTTCTCTTAACACACCCACCTCTCTACCCATCAGCCACCTTAGTGGACTAGCATTAAACACCTCTAGACCTCCATCCAGGATGCTGTATTTATTTTATTAGGATCCAGTTACACATCTGCTCTTGGATGAAGCACCAGATTTGTTAGTACCAACACTTTCAAGATCAAATCAAAGATAACATTTGAGGACATGGATGAAACTTCACATCTAATTCCTAAGTGACTCTGAATTGAATATATGAATTTAATAATGCTAATATCCTGCAGTCCTGTGAAATATTGCTTCTTCTAAGATATAGATGTGTGGTCGCCTGTTCTCACAGTTCCTAGCTTGGACTTCTGCCAGTAGAGAGAAAAGGCATATGCTCACCAAAGCTTGCTCAGTGTGCAGCAGACATGTCAAATCTGCCATTCTTATCAGCCCCGAACACATTCATTTATTCTTTATGTAAATCATTTCTGAGAAGCCAGTTTGAGTGCCAGGCAGTACTCTTGGTGACAGAGAGAAAGCGCTGTGGTCTCCATGAGAAAATACCTGAAAGATACAATTTAAAGGAGAGAGATGTTTTGTCTTATGGTATCAAAGGTTTCAGGCTATGACACATTAGCCCCATTGCCAAACATCATAGCAGGGAGAACATGATGGAATCAAACTGCTCATCTCAAGGCAGCTAGGAAATCTACAGTAACACAGAGAGAAATGATCTGGGGACAAGACACAGTGTTGCTAGTTTTAGGTCGAGTTGGCTAGTTTTATACCAACTTGACACAGCTATAGTGATCTGAGAGGAGGGAATGCCTTCATAATGTCAGGCTATAGGCAAGCCTGTAGAATGTTTTCTTCATTAGTAACTGATGGAGGAGAGCTCAGCCCACTGTGGGTGGTGCTGTTCTTGGGCTGGTGGTCCTGGGTTCTATAAGAAAGCAGCTGAGCAAGTCACAAGGAGCAAGCCAGTAAGCAGCATACCTCCAGGCCCTCTGCATCCGCTCCTGCTTCCAGATTCCTTCCCAGTTTAAGTTCCTGCCCTGACTGCCTTGGATGATGAACTGTAAAAACAGAAGTAAAAAAAAAATAAGTAAATAAACCCATTCTTCCCCAAGTTGCTTTAGGTCATGCTGTTCCATCACAGTAATAGTAACCTTAAAGAAGAGAGGTCCCCTTCAAACGCATATCCAAAGAGACCCACTTCTACCCCTTATTGACCTAGATATTCATCCATACATTAATCCTTATAATTATTCTCAGTGACACCACCAGCAATACACAAATGGTTAGTACTATGTTTTAGTTATAGTATGGTGATGGACCTTGGAGAGATTTGGGCCACGGAGGCACTGGCCTCGTAAAGACATTCATGTCTAGCATTCATCTATTTAAGCGCCATGATGATACTCCCATGGAGGTGACTTTCTGCAATAACTTGAAACGGGGGAACAAGCCATTCAGATACCTGTAGGCAGAGTATCCTATGACTTCTAAAGTCCAACAGGGACTCTAATGGTAGCAAGATAGAGGGAAGGAAGAGATAGGAGAGGAAGCGAGGACCTGAACCTACATGGGGCGGTGAAGCTTGGCCTTCACCTCATTCCATGTTGTGCCTCTGCCACCATGATGGACTGAAACCGGAAACTCTGAACCAAAAAATAAAAAACCTTTCTTAAATTGCTTTTGTCAGGTATTTTGTGGTTGCATTGAAGAAAATTTACTATACACCTGGAGAGTATTAAATGGGCAGAGGTGTCATTATTCCAAATGCCCAAGTGGAAGACAACTGGGTGGTATTGGAAAGCCTGGGGCGCAGGCAGAGGGTCTTGCAGGCTGCATGCTATACAGAAGTGCCCTAGAGTGCTGTGCTATCTCAAGTAGAAGTAAAGCCTTCAAAGCTGTTCTTAGGCTCAACTCTACAGCCATGAAATCCCACATCTTCCAGAAATGGTCCCTTTTTGCTCTGAGTCTCACTAGGTAATTAGTAAAGCAGCCTGGGAAGTCTTGACCTGGGTCTTGGCACAGACACAGCATTAGAAATCAAAGCCCAGCTTGGACTTTTGTCTATTCACTCTATCACAATAGGAGGTCTCTGAAGTAGATGCTTAATACCACCAGGAGCAGTGGCCTGTTGGTACATGTGGGAGAGAGAGAGCAGGATGAGGGGGCTCAGGGAAGTTGTCTGTGGTTGAAAGAGGGGTGGGCGTGAGGAAGAAATGGTGCCAGGAGGCAGATTAAATTATAGTGCATTCATATAGCAAACTACATCACAGCAGTGAAGGGGCCAGGGGTAGGTATGGGAAGGGGGCGTGGGGAAAAAAAACCTTTCCATACACTGACAAGGGTGGGTGCGGCATTTAGCAACAAAGAATCACAAACCGTGACACTGTAGCAGCCCAGATGAACTGAACAGCTGAAGCCAGACAGCCAGGCTGCAGTGTTACATTTACACTGCATTTAAAGCTAGGTAAGACTATCTAGGGAGAAACTAGATTAGAGGTTACCAGGTGCTAGAGCTGCAGTAGGGATGGGGGTTGTGAGGCATAAAGAAACCTTTTGAAAAAGCCATGAACCATTCTGTTCTGTAGCTTGCTTTGGTAGTGCTTATGCAACTGTATACAATCCACCAAACTTCAAACCATACACTTCCTTGGGTGGGAGGGCAGAATTGGCGTTCTGCATATTGCATAAAAGGATTGTTAAATAAATTTTCCCCAATTAATATGACTCACCAAAAAAATGCACAGGAGTATATTTAGTATGCTACTCTCTGAAATATAAAGAGGAAGAGAGCACACTTTCATTTCACTCTATAACTATTAAAATCTCTAGCTGTACAGGTAAGTAGACAGAGTGGCTATCTGTAAGGGGATACAACTAAGGGCACTACTGAAAGACAGGGACAGAGACATCTGCTATGTAGCGGTACACAAATTAATGTTTCAAATATATCAAATAATCATGAGAGAAGGGCTGAAAGAGGAAATGTTGATTTTGGCTAAAGATTATGAGAAAGATGACAGTGTGACTTGTAAGATATCACTGTCCAGCAAGGAGCAGGTAGTCAGTGGAGAAGGTAGCATGGAAATAGTCAAGGGTCCCTGGTCAGTCTGGGATGTCAGACAGACTTCTCCACGGGACTGATGAGCAGACTGGAGGCGTCTATACCGTCCTCATATTCTGGGAAGAAATTTTAGGCTTTGGGTGAATGCCATCAACATG
The DNA here is from genome assembly GCA_021653895.1 of Mastomys natalensis. Lineage (NCBI taxonomy): Eukaryota > Metazoa > Chordata > Mammalia > Rodentia > Muridae > Mastomys > Mastomys natalensis. Next base: position 258,647 of record JAJTUV010001525.1, on the reverse strand, counting down.
TTTGAGTGTCTGGCCCTTGATCAGGACAAGTACACACATACAGGACAGGGAGGGAGGAAGAAGAGGCCTGAAGCATCTCAAGTTAAACTCTAGTGAAGAGAGAGAAGAATGGCTAGGGAGGGTGGAGAAATGTCCAGGGGTGATCAGGAAATCCAGCGATGACTCACAGAAGGGGGATGGACACCACACTGGATAGAATGACATAGATAGAAGGGAAGATGGCAGTTAGGAGTTGGTGAATAGACAACACAGAGCAGACTCTATGAAGGGATTTATGTGAGGACAGCCTTGTGCTTCACCCGATGTTACCAGCGGCTTGTGTGCTACCAGGATAAATACAGCAGAGGGGACAGGAGTCTACCACAGTCTGGAATTCCTCTGAGGTGCTCTGATTTGGCTACTCCATGAATCCCTATGTAAAATGAATGTCCGCCGTGCAGATCTCAGGAAAGTATGATTCTGCAGTGAGTTTAATTATGAATTGGCTGTGGCTAAAACAACACAGCCTCAGCCTCCATCGGATTAATGATTCCGTACAGAAGCAGCTATTAATTCGAGCTCTCAATTTAATTAAGTCCACTGAAGCTATTTTAATAACATAATTTTAATATGGTTTTCATTTGCTTTTAATAAATTTCAATGTTTTTCTTTCTTTGAAATTAGATGACCTTTCAGAGAGTAACTTCCAACACACACCGGTCATGCTGGGCCTGCAGTGAATGGCTGTGGAAATCCTTTACCTAAAAACAAAGGTATTCACTTTCAGAAAGGCAGTGGCTTTTGTCATGGTCATTTAAAAAAAAAATTATCCTTTCAAGGAAGAAACACAAGAAATGTAAAAACAAATAAAATACAGTTTCCTCCCATAAGAAATCTCCACCCGAAAATGGAATTAAAATATATGAATCAATCACCCAAGTCTGATATATCTGTCAGTTCCCTAAAGTAAGTGCAAGTAAGAGAGACCTGGAGGAGGGGTTGCAGCCCTTGTACAGTAAGCCGGAAGGTCTGTCCAGGAATGTCCCAGGGGGAGCAAGCTACAGTCTAGAGTTAGGGAATTTGAAGCAAGATTGTTTGCAGAGGGAGGGACTTCTGTAAGTAGCCGCTTGAGTCTGGGGAAACCATAACAAGGCCACCTGGAGTTATTGCCAGCAGGAGCTGTTACCACCCTAAGGTCAAAGGTACTGATGAAGAGAGGTTGAACGGAACCAGGGAGGATGGAGCCCTACAAAGAAACAGCAGGCAGCAGTCAAAGGTGACAGTAACACCAATGACCTCACACCAGGAGCAGAGGATTGAGCTCCCCAACTTCTCTCTCCTGCCTTCCTCTGAGATTACTGACAGGGCTCCCTAGGGCCTCTCTGCCCAAAACCACAGGACAAAAACTATCCACAGTGTAACAGTTCAATATGGGGCAGTGAGGGGGCTGAGGAAGGAGGGTAAGTCAAAGAGGGCTAGAACAAAAGATTCTATGAGGGAGGCAGAATGAAATCCCACGTTTAGAAACCAAACAAATATTGATGAGGCATGCTTTTCCAGGTACGAGTCAGAGCAAGACCAAGCAGGGCAAAGTGTGAGCCAGAGTCAAGGATTGCTTTCAGCTCTGAACACCTGTGGGGTTAGAGCAAGGAACATGACCGATCAAACCCAGAGGGCGGGGAAAAGCATACTGTGTGCAAGGCTTCAGTCTGGGGTAGCAGAAAATGAAGTCTCTAGTCGAGCAAAGAGGAAAATAGAGATGGGAGAGAAGACAGAGTCTGCCTGGAAATTTGAGCTGCAGACAATTGTACATCTGCGTCAGATGTTCTCCACAGAGCAATCTAATTAAAATCATTTTTATCTAGGCAACAATCTAAATGAATTTCCCAGAAAATGAGAGATTCAGCTCCAATCAGAACATCTCCATTATCATCAGCATGATAAATAAGAAGTATTTGGGGGAAATAAAATGATTGCACTCTTAGAAAAAGACAGGATACACTGTGGAGATTGACCACACTCCTGAATCTACATTTCCATCTCTCTCTCTCTCTCTCTCTCTCTCTCTCTCTCTCTCTCTCTCTCTCTCTCCTACACACACACACACACACACACACAGCCTCTGTAGTAACAAGTTTATCATCTAGGATCTCCACTCCTAGGTATTTACTCAAAAGAAAGGAAGCAGGTCCATGGGTATTTCAACACCCATATTAATAGCAGCAATAAGCAAAATAACCAGAGAAACAAACCAAATGTCGGTCAAATGATAATAAGCATGTGGCACACAAATACAACAGGAAATATCTGGCCATCCAATGAAACAAAATCTTGATATATGCAATAACATCGTTAGATATTAAAAACAATATAGAGTAAAATAAGCCAGACGCCAATGTCTGAGCTACCTAAAAACAGCACGCAGAGACAGAACAGGAGGAAGCAGTTACAAGGTTTCTGTTTAGAACAAGGAAGGATTAAGGGTTAAAGATACTGTTACATTTGAATGTGGAATCCATCACACGCCTCACCCCACGCTCCACCCTCCCCTACCTCCAACCTCTAGGCTCATGTGGTCGAAAACTTGTCCCCAGCTGGTAAAGATGTTTGGGAAGGTTATGGATACATTAGGAAGGGAAAGAAGTTTAGAAGATGGGCCTTAAGACTTATCCTCCAGCCCTACTTCTAAGAGCAGAGTCCATCAGCCCCCTGATACCCTGAAATGCAAGCAAGCAGCCTCAGACTCCTCACAGTCATGGCCATCGCCCTCAGCTGCCATGATCTCTCTTCCATGAGCTGTACCTTCAAACCATGTGCCAAAATAACTCCTTTCTCCCTGAGCCGTTTCCTTCAGCATCTTATCACAGCAACAAGGGGAAAAAAATAATTAATGCGGATTATGATGGTGACGCCCAGACACTGTGAGTGTAGTCAGCGCCACTGAGCTTAGAGTCCCAAATGATTTAAAGGATGAACATTATGTCATTACAAACACAACGACAATAAAATATATATAGCTTGGATCAAGAAGCCAGAGTCTGTACAGCAGATAATGAGTGTTTCATTTTAAAACCTTCAGGGAGCGCATGAGGTATCTACTGCTCACACTGCCAAGTCCGAGCTTCAGGAATACATTCAGGCTATGTGTCTCTCCATCTCTAACTCTCTCACTCTGGGCCACTTCTTTCTTTGCCTGTTCTTAAGCTATTCTGAGAAACCAATTCACACAAGAAAGTAAAGGCCAAGCGCTACAGTCTGTGGTAATTTCTCAAGCCCTACCCTGGGTTTCCTTGGAGGAAATACTTTGATTTTAACATTGTACAAAAAAAAAAAACCAAAAAGGCTTCATTCTGATGCAAATGCTCATTTCAGGCCATTCACCAGTGGGAGATTTCTTGAATAGTGCAAAAGTTGCGCTGTTAGTACGATTTGTTTAGTAGTAGTTGTTTGGGGGTCTGTTTTACTTTATTCAGAGGGTCTTTTTTTTTTTTTTTAAGTAAAAAGGAAAGAGGAAAAACTACTGGTGTAGTTCAGAACTTTAAATACTATCTACTTTACATCACAAGACCCTGAAGGGCACTTTTCCAAAACGAGAAAGAATTGAGTTTGGGAGGAAATCACTATCCCTGAGACAAGACAAGGGACTCAACACCTCGATCAGCAGAGACCCAATTTTTATAGATTAACTATTACTTAACTGCATTTTAAAATCATTTCTTACTTTTACAGCAAGATTCCTTTTCAACTACACAAAGAAAAAGTTTAAACTTGCATTTCAAAGAAAAAAATAAATCAAGACATATCTAAAAGAAGGTAACCTTTTACTAAAATGTTCCCAAAAATGGTTCTATAAGTGTATATTTTATTTTCTTTAAGCTCTGTGGGTCATGACAAAATTTGACGACTGTTAAAACATGTCTCTTCATGAAAGAATAAGTGCCAGTTTTTTAACTTATATATTTTAATTTTCTTTAAAAAATGGGTTTTTAAGTTAATTTTTCTAATAATTATAAGAAATGTTTTTTAAAATATCTCATATGTCACTATCACTGGTCATAAAGTTAATCTCAAAATCTTAATATTGGTCTTTTAAACAAGTATTTATACTTACAAAAATTTGGGAATTATAATGGAAAATATTGTTTCTTAAAAGGTGATATCTTATATCTAAAGCTATTTATCCTGTAGTACAGAGTTTTTACAAGTTTGCTTTTGTTTTTAAAGTGGTCGTTGACAAAGAAGAGTCTCATGTTCATGAATGGGTTTTCTCCAGTGTCACCTTTGTTCTCCCTGAGCTGAGCACCTCCTGGAGTAGAGAAAGCAATGAATGAATGCTTTGGAAACTATGGCCTACATACGAGTTCAAGGCTCTCTAAGAGGACGGAACCATGAGTTCTCTGTCTGACATGACTTCTGCCTTTTGTGCAGGTATGTGAGCCTGCTTGTGCTCCCTGACTCTCAGACTAGACTGATGGGTATTCATCTGAGTCCTCTAGGGCATAGTATAAAGTCATCTTTCCCACCTTTGTGGTCCACATTAGCTCCATCTGATGGCAAAGATGCTCATCTAAATGATGCCAGAGCACCATTTTTGCTCTTAACCCTCTCCAGTCTCTTCTTTGGAAGAAGACTGAAGACAGCCCATTCTAAGCAATATTAATACATGTTATTCCAAGTTCTATTTTTTCAACATTGAACTTGAGAATTCAATGTTCCTTTCCCATCTCCATTGATCCCTAAGTGATGAAACAGCTTTGAATGTCATGTCATTTAACAAAAACAAGCATCTTTGTCATCCAATGGGACTCATATGGATCACAAAGGTAGGAAAGATGACTTTATACCATGTCCTAGAGGACTCAGATGAAGACCCATCCATGCAGTCAAACTTGGGCCTTTTGAATACAATGCAAAGTAAATATTTGCAATAAAAAAAGTTTCCCCAGTATCTCAGAGCAAACTCACCATTATGGACAATATTAAAATATCTCAGAGAGATCATCTTTTTGCCTACAAAATTTACATTTTCTCATTCACGTTCCTGTAATGTTTTCCCCAGAATTACCTGGGTAATGATCAATCAAGTTTCTCAGAACAGAGATGGCTGTTAGACTGGACACTGGCGATAAGTTAGGATGAGAAGATAAGTAAGGAATCCAGGGTTTATGTTCGAGTGTATTTTCATTATTCTGCTTATTAATTCCATTTATTTTACTTTATTATTTCTTTTTCTGCTTTTATTAATTTTGGATCCCACCTTACCCATGGGATAATGCTAGCAATGCTTTCTGAAAGGCCCTCAAAGACATGCTCAAGACAGTATCTCCTAAATGACCCTAAATGCCATCAGGGTTAAATGAAGATTCCCATGTAACATGGAAACACATCATTTTAATACATAGATTACACTCTTGGTCTCCAAGTATCCTGAACATTTTATAATGCAAAAGTGCTTGGCTTCCTGTCCACGAGTTCCCCCAAGTCTCAATTCCAACATTATTCAAATGTCTAAGTTCAAAGTTTTCTCTGAAACTTAGGCAATATCTTAACTGTGAAACCAAAAAAAAAAAAAAAAACAGTATACATATTTCCAATATAGACTGGCATAGAGTACACATTCCCATTCCAAGGGGAGAAATGGAAGTGCAGTGTGGAAATGCTGAACCAAAGCAAGACCAAAATCCACCAGGGAAAACACCAAACCCATGTCTAGCATCTGGGGCTCATGATGACATCATCTATTCTCTTGAGCTATTCCATCCTCCCATCTCTGTTGTTTGTGGCCTATGTGGCCTCTCTCCTTAGCTAACTCTACTATGTGCTCACGGCTTTCCTTCTAAGAACACCCCATGTTCCTGACATCGCCAGCACCCTAGAGTCTCATACACTAGGCTAGTCTAAAGTTCTGTATAGAAAACCCACCCATGCTGCATGTTGCCTGGCCTCGACAGCTTTCTAGAGCCCGGTTGCAAGCCTCCATGACCCATTAGCTTTTGTATCTTGCATGCTTTCAACTTCTATATCATATGGATGTTGACGGTGCCAGGCTCTGTTGCCAGCAAGACATGTAATTTAGTCTGTTCCTGCCACTGCTACAACAGCGACTATGCATCTGCCTGGCTGAGAAAATGCTTCCTTAGGCAATTGTTCTCAAGTATGGAAAGCCTATGGCAGCCTTCGATGGATGGGTCTTGCTGTCAAGACACTTTTCCTGTTGTCCCACTGCTAAGTGGGCAGCACCTCTTTAACAGGGCCGATCCTGAACAACTACAGCTGTCAGCACCCAGTCTGTCTGCAACTTTAGCCACCCTTACGCTTCTCTCCTCACCAAAATACGTGTTTTTCACATTTTCCTAACTTCAATCCTCACTCTAAAGCCTTGTAAGCCCAGTGAGCATTAACTATGCCACCGCCTGAATACTAGGCTGACTTAAATTTCCTCCACAAAATATATAAGCCAATGGCTTTTTAATTCAGCCTCACTGTAGCTTCCAGGACACAGACATGTTCTTTGTCAGAATGTAACACGAGTGGCCTCTATTATGATTCCCAATAGAATCCTTTCCCTCCTAAGAAAACTCACGGGTCAATTCTTAACTGAGCACATTTCAGTTGGCATTCTAGTCTTCCAGACTCCTGGCAGGATGGCTTATTGAGCCTGGAGGGCTTCTCTAGCCCGTAGCTTCCAACTCCTTTATCTGACTCCTCTACAATCTTCTTGTTGGCCAATTTCCATAGGCCTCAAAGCAGGTCAGGCAAGGCTAGCCATGCTCCTACCTGATGATCTATCTTGCTGATTTTCTCTCTTGGTTTCCTTGTCATACCTGTGACCTAAGACCTAATGAAAGAGAAGACTTATTTGGCCTCACATATTGAGGATATAGTCCAACATGGCAAGAACGGCACAGCAATCTTGCATGGTATAGGGGCATGTGGCTGGGAGTCCTCACATCCAAACAGAACAGGAAAATGTATGTTTGTCATTCGTGTTTTGACCTAATTGTAGTGGTTTAATGCCATGTTGGAATGCCTGGTCCTTGGTTGGTAGAAACATTTGTGAAGGATTAGGAGGTTTAGTCTTGTAAGAGGAGGCATGTCACTGGAGGTGAGCTTTGAGGTTTAAAAAGTCTCTCTCTCTCTCTCTCTCTCTCTCTCTCTCTCTCTCTCTCTCTCTCTCTCCATGGTTGCTGTTTCAATGTGTAGACGTTCAGATACTGCTCCAGCACCATGTCTGCCTTCCTGGGGTCATGTTCCCTGCCATGATGGTCATAGACTAATTCTTTAATACTGGAAACCCAATAAACTCTCCTATAAGTTACCTTGGTCATGGGGTCTTAGCACACCAATAGAAAAGTAACTGAAACAACAAGATGATTACAAACCCTAATTGTCTTTATAGTTTCTGAATATAATTGGAAATATTATTTGTCAACCTAACTTCTGTTTTTTGTTTTTTTTCAAAATTGCCTAGAATTACCTTATGGTTCAAATAATCTATAAGACATATACACTTTTTATTTATAAGAACTAAATGTGATGGTGTCATATTCACAGCCTACCTACAGCTAGGGTATTTTGAATACCCTTTGAAAGTACCATCAAGTGCCCAATATCAATTTTTCTTACTTATGAATAACACCAATAAACATCACCACAAAGGACTTTAAAGCAATTTATAGCCATTTTCTATTACTCCGTGAATTATTTTTGCGTGGCTCCTTTTAGTAGAAATATCAATCAAAATGAATACAGAGACACAATAAGAAAATTTCCTTTCGCTTTCTAGTGCTGTGAAGGATTACTCCACCTTCCATGTGTCTCTCCAATTAAGCTGTACTAATGGTCTCCACTCACCTTCAACGTAAATTGACTACCCCTAAAGGACATTTCAGATTTGGAAACATAAATTGATCTAAGCGCTGGTGGGAAGGGGGGAAAAGAAAAAGAAAAAAACAACCCACATCTGTAACCACAGTGTCAACAACAGCCTTGAATAGAACTCAAAAGGAGACACCTTGAAAAGAAAATGCAATTGATTTTCTTCCCTTTAAATTTGATGTTATCTTAATCTCTCACCCCATGCTAGCTGCTTTTGTCATTTCTGTGAAAGAAGACCTGGCAGAACAAGGTAAGGAAGGAGAGAGCACTGAGGCTTGTGGTTTCAGAGGGATTTCAGCATGTGTGTCATAGTAGGGAAGGCATGGCGGTGGGAGGGGCTTTGTCTGTGGAATGTCTGTCTTACATACAGGCTCACTAAGGATGACCTTGCACAAACCCCACCCCTCCACCCCTCGCCTCCACCTAGAATCACAGACATATACCACCATGTCTGATTCATACAGTCCGATTCAGAGCCTGTACTGCTGATTTTGCATGTCAACTTGACACAAGCTGGAGTTGTCACAGAGAGAAAGTAGCCTCCCTTGAGGAAATGCCTCCATGAGATCCAGTTGTAAAGCATTTTTTCAATTAGTGATCAAGGATGGGAGAGCCCATTGTGGGTGGTGCCATCCCTGGCCTGGTAGTCCTCAGTTCTATAAGAAATCAAGCTGAGCAAGCCAAGGGAAGCAAGCCAGTAAGCAGCATCCCTCCATGGCCTCTGCATCAGCTCCTGCCTCCAAGCTCCTGTGCTGTGTGAGTTCCAGTCCTGACTTCCTTTGGTGATGAACAGCAATGTGGAAGTATAAGCTGAATAAACCCTTTCCTCCCCAACTTGCTTCTTGGTCATGATGTTTGTGCAGGAATACAAACCCTGACTGGGACAGGGCCTAACATATTCCTGGCAATCATCCCCCTCACAATGCTGCATCCCCAGCCTGATGCACACTTTCTCCCGTCCCCAGAATGCTCTTCCTCATCCCCCACACACATTGTTTTGGATCTTCCTCTGTCTATCCTACAGTTTAGCTTTAATCAGCACTTTTAGACAGCCACATCGGGACCCAACACATTTCTCTCTGTGTTCTTCCACTTCTAAGATACAACCATGCTCCTTGTGGCCCCAGGAACATTGCACACCAATATCACAACTCCCAAAGTGGATTAACTCCAACCCACTGTGTCCATTCACGGCAGTACCTCTCTTCCAGGCAAAAACGAATCTTCTAGATTCTTCTTCAAAACTCTCTTCTCCCTTTCATCCTTGTCCAAATACTTTTTCAACCATGGCTTCTTTCTGTCCCATTTTCCATACTGAAAGCCATCTCTCCCCTAGCCTAGATTGCCGTAGCTTCTAGGTTATTCTCCCGCTAGACGTTTTACTAAGGGTCTCCAGTGAGTGATATTCAACACTCATTTTCCCATGAGTATCATCCTTTGATGTGAGTGTTCTTTGATTTTGTTCGCTGCCATTAGTTAATGTCCTAGAGCATTAGCCAGCTGCCAGGTGATTGTCTGAATAGTTACAAACAGAAGCTCATTTCACAGCAACATCCCTACTCCAGGAAAGAAGAAATGGAGATTCCTGAGGGTTGATGGCTTTGTTAAGATCACACTACTCTATGTTATGGTTCCAAGACTCAAGCCAAGTCAGGCTAATGTACAGTTAAATCCCCAACAACCTTCATTGTTCCATACCCAGCCATAGACTTTTGATATATCTTCGATAAGTGTTGACTTTTTTTTTTTTAAACCTGTCTAATGAGCCTAAAGATCAACCGTAGCAGATGTGCTGACTTCAAAATCATCATTCAGGTTCTTATTCTTCAATTTGAGTTTTTCTCTAAACCTATCGACGTCTTAGGAAAGGTCTGTTTTAGTATCCAACAGGTATGAGAAGAACGAAAAATCAAACCAGAGGCAAAAGAGACTACAGCTGTCCTCCTGCCTGGAGCAACTAATGAACAACTTCTTGTTCGCAGAAATGACCTTCAAGACATTGGATATTAAACAATGGTGGCGGTGCCAGAAAACACAAATGAAGTCAGGCAGCTCATCTCCTGGAGAAGTTTCCAGGGGAGTCACGGGACCTACGAAAGCTGAATCTCTGAAGGCTGAGAAGGCAGAGCTGCGAGTCCCAAGTGGAGAAGCCTGGAGAGCTGGATTTGCAGAGTAGAGCACCCCTGGACCATGGCGTCATTTCAACACTCTAATGAAATCCATGGAAAGAGTGAAATGCAGTTTGGAAATGATAGCCCATGTTTAAGATTTAATAAAGCTATACACTCACATATGCAAAAAGGTCACCAAGCTCCAAATAAAGGGGTGTTTTCTTAAAAAAAAAAAGTTTATATAAAGAGGATGGAGAGAAGGCTCAGAGGTTAAGGCCACTGGCTTCTCGTGCAGAAGACCCAGGTTTGATTTCCAGCATGTACATGAGGAACCACAGCCAACTGTAACTACAGTTCCAAGGAACATCTTCATCTGGCTTCTGCAGGCACCAGGTACACAGGTTGTACCCAGATATACACACAGGCAAATACTCATACACATAAAATAAATAAATATATTTTAAATTTAATATTGCACAAGGGTCTATCCAAATCAGATTGTCTGAACCCAGTCAAAATTAATTTCTTTTCACGTGCAGGATGTCAGGTACAAATGTACAAAGGATAACTTTACAACATTGCTTCTTTCCTTCATGGTTCTGTGGGTTCTAAGGATTGACGGGAGAACCAGCCAGAGAGGAGAGACTCGCTGGGTAAAGAGGACCCAAGCGAAGACTGAGTGAGGAGGTTTCCATCAAAACCACGACAGCCAGACATCAAAGAACCTTCTAGAAAATGAGGGGATAAGTTTTAATATAACAATTAAGTGTACAATGTGTTTCAGCAATAGGGCAAGGGTTGGTTGGGCTTCAGTGGTGACGAACATAAGCTATGGATACACTGGAGACAATAATTCAATATATATATTACACACACACACACATATAATGTATATATGTATATATATGTGTTGTGTGTGTAATATATAATATATATATATATATATATATACAGTTACAGATAATCATCTGAAAAACAAATAAACAGAACTTCTACAAAAGCACAGAATAGATTTTTTTAAAAGTCAAGAAATGAGAGAAAAAAAGGAGAAGTGGAGGAAAAGAAAATAACAAAATACAAAACAAAAGCAAGATACAGATTCAAATGCTGCAAATATAGCCTGGTGGAAAAGTGTGCTTACCTAGCACACGACATCCTGGGTTATATCCCTCTCAACAAAGTACAAAATAAATTAAACCAATCACAGCAATAACTGCATTAAACTTAAATGACCTATAAATCGATTTAATTAAGTATCAAACGACATAAAAATACAAAATCCAGAGTTACCTTAAAAGTATCTTAAACAGCCCAGCAGTGGTGGCACACATCTTTAATCCCAACACTTGGGAGGCAGAGGCAGGTATATCTCTCTGAGTTCAAGGCCAGCCTGGTCTACAGGGCAAGTTCCAGGACAACCAGGACTATACAGAAAAACCCTGTCTCAAAAAATAATGATGATGATGATGATGATAACTTAAACATAAACATAAATAGGTAAAAAGTAAAATATGAAATGGTCCAGCAGGTAAATATGATTGCTAAGCTAGCCTAAGGGCCTAAAGTTCAAACCCAGGAACCCACAGGAAAACCCAGATGTGTAGCTCTAGTCACAGCATTCCTCCAGCGAGATGGGAAGCAGACAGGAAAATCATTCAGAGACTCATAGACCAGCTAGGTGAAGAGTACTGTGCAGAGACAGAAACAGCAGGAGAGGCCCTGCCTCAGAAAACAAGGTGGAACGAGAATCGCTTTCAAAAGCTTATCCTCTGACCTATGTACACACCATTGCTTATGCAAGACTGCGCTCACATACACACCACACACACGCATGCAAAATAATCAGTAAAATGGGTAAATATCGATCCACTTTCTTTTTTTTTTTTTGGTTTTTCGAGACAGGGTTTCTCTGTGTAGCCCGGGCTGTCCTGGAACTCACTCTGTAGATCAGGCTGGCCTCGAACTCAGAAATCCGCCTGTCTCTGCCTCCCAAGTGCTGGGATTAAAGGCGTGTGCCACCACCGCCCGGCTTCGATCCACTTTCAACATGCGGCCCGTACCACAGCTGAAACAAAACAGAAGCTATGAGGGCAGAATGTGGAGGAGCCATGCTGACACGAGCAAAAAGAGCTGCGTCATCCTCACTAACATAAACTGGAGCTGTGAAGAACTTGGCAAGAACACAGCGTGAACATGGACAAAGGCAGGAACCTGTCCAGTTCAAAATCACGATAACCTGCAGTTCATAGTGGTGCGAGGGAAGGGGTGGAGGAGGAAGGCGGGTCATAGGAGGCAGCAGGGGCTGTATAGGGAGATGGTCCAGGGGAGACGGGGGTGCCCAGCTAGTATACGCAGATCCAGAAGAATCTACCCTCACACTGATATCAAGATGTCCATAAAGACTTGGATGAGGAGAGGGAGAATGAATGACCCAATCAGAACACAACACCTGTGTCTTTATTTTTTTTTTTTCCCCCAAATCAGGCAAACCAGTGTTAATTCTAAAACTTTCACGACACAGTCGATCCAATGACAGTCATCTCCTTTATGAATGATATTCAAATTGCATACTCCGTAACTGTTTTGTGATAAAACCATGAATCCCCGCCAATGCAAACCAATTTGCTTCTGTTTGTGTCTCTGGCAAACAACATCACGACTGTATTTCCCCCCCTTGGAGAATATTCACACATTAATCATTAGAAACACTAACATCTACCTTGTGTATAGCAGAGAGGGACAGAAAAGGAAGACACTCTTGTAATTACAGTTCAATAAGATTAACCCCTGCCACACAGCCCCGTGATACATCAGCTTCCTCTCATCGCCACTCATATTAAAGATCAATTTTTAAATGAAGCTTCAGCTGGAGATTAAAATGCTTTAACTAAAATTTGGAGGAAGTCTCACTGTGCTTGCTGAAGAGGGTACATTTTGAATCACTCCCCGGGATAAGTTCTTTATTCCTTTTATATGATTTTTTTTTTTTACCCTCAAAGTTTTTCTTTCAGTCATTTCACTGCTCTTCTACTAGTTCCATAAAACTGTGCTAAAAATTACATTCTGAAGAAGAAATAAATAAGGTCCTGCATGTTACTGAAGACGCACCCACATTCTAGATCAAATCGGGTTGGAGAGATGGCTCAGTGGTTAAGAACACCACTGACTGTTCTTCCAGAGGTCCTGAGTTCAATTCCCAGCAACCACACGGTGGCTCACAACCATCTGTAATGGGATCCAACGTAGGATCCAATGCCTTTTTCTGGTGAGTCTGAAGACAGCCACAGTGTCTCAAATAAATAATAAATAAACCTTAAAAATAAAATAACCTCTAAATTAAAAATAAATAAATAAATAAAGATCAAATAGGAGCTGGAGAAATGGATCCAGAGTTGAGAGCACTTGCTCCTTTCGAAGAGGGTCCAGGTTCAGTTCCCAGCACCTACATCAGGTGTCTCACCTCAGCTCCAGGAACCTCAAAATCCTCTTCCTGCTCCCACAAATACTATGTGCATAAAGTATACACACAGACAAACACACACTCATAATTAGTAATTAAATAAACAAGCAAACGGTAGGAGGAAAAGGGCTAGCCTCAGATGTTCATGTGAGACTGGGATTTATTATGAGTCTTACTAGTTTGTAAAGTAGGTGGTATGGTGTACTCCACTGGACTCAGTTTCTGGCCTGTCAAATGGGGCATACAGAACTTTAAATTTGCAAACGTGACTCCAGATCCTTCCAACCACACGTCTAACCCCATCAAGGCTGTAGAATGCAGCTTCGCCCAACCCATCTAACTTTGAGAAGGCTAAGGTGACATCATCTGTCCGGAGTCTCCTTTACCTCAGTGTGAAACACTGGATGAACACCCACGAGAACAGAGGGTGAGGGTACATGTGCAGTTTCCGTTCTCTTTCCTCTTCCCTGGCCAGAGGCTAGAAGCCATGGATGAGCTGTGTGGACACCTTAACGTAGCCCTTCCGGACTGCGTGTTCAAGTGGACAGTCCCACAGTCATCCCTGAATGGCCCCTCCCTCCCACCATGTCCTCCCACCCCTCTCTTCTGCTCTCTGATACTATTTGCTGCCACAGGCTTTGTTTTCAAAATAATTCAAACTCAGGCTAGGACTAAGAATGCCTGTTACTTCATAGAACATGAAAGAGTAATTTATGGGTTAGAGTTCTTGCTATACCCTAGGCGTTGCTCTAAGGTGTTTACATAAGTTAATAGCTTTCTGTCAATTGTAGGCCCTATTAGGTAGGTATCAACACCTTTGATAGAGAGCACAGAGAATGTGGGAGTCTTATCCAAGATGACACAGCTCTGAAGGGACTCCATAGCCAAACTTAGACTAACGCACATACAAGTTTCCAGGTGAACTATGGGTAAAATTTGTAAGGTTCTCTTTTGAACTCAGCATTAGCTCTTAAGGCTGTCGAATACGAGGATCAAAAGGAATAAATTTTAAAAAAGAAAAAAAAAATTTTAAGTGAACGTACTTTCCCTAAGTTGGGCTTTTGCCTCTAAACAGAGCCTTAAAGATAGGGTTATCTGGCCTACCCATATAAGGATCTCATCGTCCTATGTTGATTTAGATTCAAAGCGTTTCCAGCTTAAACTTATCCCGTTGACGGTAAGCATGGCTTTCGTTTAAAAGTAGATCGTTTCCATTATCTATTCCCTAAGGCTGCATCCCCTGGCCTGCGTCTCTCCAGCCTCACATATTCCAAGGCTTGACATCCGAAATCCCCTTATCAAATGAGATTGCAGCCTCTTTTCCCAATTTAAAGGCAATCGATATCCAGGTACAAGAAATGAAGATAGAGCCAGACCAGCTGAAAGTCCTGGCCTCAGATCCTGGCTGTGTAAGCAAGATAGGATCCCTGACAAGAGGCGGAGATAAGAAGGGTTTCCTAAAGCTCAGGACTCCAGCCTCCCACTCCCTGGGCCTCGCCCTGGTCCCCCAGGAGCCTTGGGCATCCCAAAGCTGCCTGGTGAGCTGGAGGCTGGGAAATGTGAAACCAAGGTTATACCAAACTCTTCAGCTTCAATTTCTAAATGCCAAACTGTTATTTTAGACTTACAGGACCCAAATGAGCCTTGGGTTTCCCTAGCTTGAGGCCATATACAACCTAGCCAGGGATCTGCAGACCTGCGGTCCCTTTTCCAGACCCGAGCTAATTGGTGCCCACTGCTTTTTCCTTTGTCCGTTAAAAATAGGACGCGTTGCATTTCTGTTTAAAATAAGTTAGTTGGAATGAAGAACAGGTCTTTAAAGTCATCACCCAAGAGGACAAAAGTTTATCGCGGAACAAAGAGAGAGGGGAGGCGGAGGGAGCGCAGAGAGGGCACGCCTTGGAGAATATGCAGTCCACCGAGCCATTTCAGCCCTTACAGGTGCTACTTCAGCTCTGCAAACTCCGAAGGCCTATAAAATATCTGGCATTCCAGAAACCAGGAAATTGTAAGGGGATTGAAACTAAAAGGCCGTTTATTTGTTTTTCTTTTGTCTAAGGCTTCACGTTGTGGGTAGGAAAGGCTGCGCAGGACTCTCCCTCAGCCTTACAGCTGAGGAGGAGCTGGATGGAGTAGCCAGGGATCTGCCGAACCCCAGCACAAGATGCAAGACCACAAGACCCTTCCCTACAGATCAGTGCTCCTTTAACTTTGCACCAACTGTTTTCAGAGGCAGGAAAAGCTGCCTGTTTTGGAGGAAGAACTGACCTTGCAGAATAACCAACTCAGACCTAGTTAGCAAAAACTGCCTAGTTAGCAAAACAGCAATTTCCCCAAACCAGGAAGCTGGCAATGACCTCAACATTACTTTCGATTTCAATCACAGAACATGGACCCAGTTTTCAGCTCCTGTCTTGAAACAGCTATTATGGCTTGCTCTTTCCTGGAATGTGGAATTATACTTTCTGAAGAAAATTGAACCTTGAAGAATTTGTTTTTTCAGGAAATTGGAAGTTTCTCCGTGGAGCCAGTGGAACATTAACCAACAACTTAGATGTTACAGGATGAGAGATCATTTGCTCTGGAAGTGAACTTAAAACAATAATGTAAATGCATATTTGCCTGTGAGTACAGGTGCCTTTGGAGCTCAGAGCTGCCCAATGTCAAACTGGAGTATATGCTCTTAACCACTGAGCCATCTCTCCAGCCTTCATTTACATATTGAAATAAACTAAAAATGTACCAACCAATCAAAAGAAATTTGGGCTGGATTGTAGATTGTCTCTTTCGTGTGAGTTTAACCTCAGTACCACATGAATAGGGTACTGCAAGTCTATAGTCCTGAAAACTGTGTAGTAGAGACAGAAGGAATAGAAGTTTGTGATCAGGCTGAGAAGCTAGCTTTCTCAGTAGAATGCTGGCCACATAAGCATAAGGACCCTTTGGATTCCTATCATCTACATAAAAGGTAGGCACAGCAGTTCACGTTTTAAAGACCAATGCTAAGTAGGCACTAAGACACATGGGTGGACAGCCTACCTGACTGAATCCGAAAGCTCTGGTTTCAGTGAAAACTAACATGCATGTTTATCTATACATACACATACCATGTGCATACACACATGGGCACATAGGCCACACTCATGTACATACAGATGTGCAAATACATATGTATTCCCTTATGCACACATGTGCACATATACACACCACACACAACACAAAACAGCACTTGTATACACATAGAACACCACATGCACATATATACACTACACACATACACTATACGCTTACATAAACCATACACGCACAGAAAACACTCCCATCCCCTACAGCATACACAGGCACAGAAGCTCAGAGTTATCCTCTGTTGCAGAGCAAGTTCAAGGACAGCTTGGGATATGTGGGTCTTTGTCTTAAAATAAAATAACTAAGGTAAAATAAAATAATTTGATTGGCTGTACATCTCAATGAACTTCAGGCTTCAGATAACAGCTTGTAAAGTCTATTTAGTCACCCAAACTGTGAGAAAGGCTTTGCTCTGATATTTACAAACCCTTCTTTTATAAGAATTAAATAAGCCAAACCCAACAAAAAATGTCTGCACAATTTACCTAAGACTTTCCTGATGGCTGAAAGAAAAGAGCAAGTTAACCAAAACTCCCCAGTGGAGCAACAGTCCCCTCCAGCCAGCAGCTCACTGCCACCATGTTAATTGAATTCACGGAAAGCATCACCACAGAGTGCAAAAGGCTTTGTCACTTGGAAGTCCAATCTGCTCCAACATCATTAGCATGCCATTACTGTCTGGTAAAACAGTGACTTTGACCCTGTCCTCTAACTAAGCCTTATTCATACTACACAAAGACTGTGAAACTGGCTTTCAAGGAACTCTGTGAACACATAAAAGGCAGTGTGTGTGTGTGTGTGTGTGTGTGTGTGTGTACAGTGTGTCACTAGCAGTGCCACGGTACACATGTGGAAGTCAGAGGACAGCTTTGTGGAGAAAGTTCTAGAATCAAACTAAGGCGGCCAGGCTTATGCAACAAATGCCTTTACCTGCCAAACCATCTCACTGGCCTGCCATTGTTTGTCTTGGGGTTTGTTTTTTGATACAATAACTCTACTTGATAACCAGACACTTTTATCAGGCTCCAACTTAAGACATTGCTTCTAAAACTAATATTATATACACTGCATATTTTGAAGGCAGGTGGGAAGTTTCATGGGAAAGGAGTTTGGATGTATAGTGTGGGCAAATACCATGTTGGTTTTTGCCAAAAAAAATAAGTAAGTATGAGAGTTTTATAATACTATGAATGATAACTGCTACCACCAAAGCTGCTTTGCTGTAATACATAGAAAGCAAACCCCGCCCCCACCCAGCCTGAGTCCTGCAGGCCAGGAGGGGCAACCAAGAATCAGGCTGAGGAAAGTGCCCTGCCATCCAATGTCGGGAGCCAAGCTCAGGAGATGGCCTGATGTTTTGGGAAAGCCTCAAGAAGCTACCTGCTGGGAGGCCTAGACAGGGAGGTTCTCAGTTCTCAGGTCTCAGGAATGCATTTTCTGGAGGCTAGTGGCTACAGTGGAATGGCCCTGGGCAAAGATCCCTGCCCCCTTCCTTGTTTCCCTTCCTCCTTCGTCTAAATTATATCTGTAAGTCTCTCCTACATTAAACAGACCTTGACAAAGCTCTATGCAGGGGTCTGCGTCTTCTCTCTTGGCCCATGTTTCTTCCAGGTGACGGTCTCCCTCTAAACCCCACAAATATTCAAGGCCCGCGAGACGGGTCAGGTGGCATTTTCTAAAATCCAAAACCAGTAACTTTAATTCTTTCGTAAAGTCTTGCACTTGGTTAAAAAAGACTGCCAAGAGATAGGAACTGCTTTATTTTGTTTTATTTGTTTGCTTTATTTTTGTTTTAATTTTTACCTAAACTCTACATTTTTATGAAATAATATTAATTAAAAAAAAGTAATCAAAAGACTAACATCAGAGACTTCAAATCCAAAGTCTGCACCCTTTGAAAGTTTTAATCATTAGCTTGAGAAAGCCCATTCCTAGATGTTATTTATTTGGGGGGTTTGCTGGGGATTTAAGTCAGAGTTTCCCCAATCTTGTTGCCTACATTTTAGAGGGTAGGGTTTTCACTCAAAGGCATGCAAAGCCTCATGGATTGGCCAGGAAACAATGCTGAGAGAAGTTTTCTGGGTCCCCTGTCACTGACATGTTGTTCCCCAGAGCTCCTCAGGCCAGATTTAATACTTACTTTGTGACTCTATCAGGTGCAAGAGAACTGGCATTATCCACAGCAGGAAAGCTATTAGCTGTACCAAGCACATAAATTCACTGTGCTAACATGCATGGTGTGTGCTCTAATGTTTCTGTACCTATAGACTATCAACTTAATACATCCATAAACGACTCACGGGAGTTTACACAGAGCACACGATGTGCAGAGTATCAAATGAAGACAACTGTGCACATCTGTACTCAAACAACTTTTGTCTGGTTTCTCCAAAGAGAAGATATGAAAAGAAACCAAAGTGGTAAGAAGTAGCACACGGTTTGAGGGAAAAAAAAATGATAAAACTGTGTTCTTTTCATTGAGACGGTATGTTAACATTAATTAAATTCTGAGTCTAATGTAGGTTTTTCTTATTTACATAATTTTAAAATGTTATCGTCATCTTATCAATCTTGACATCAAATGTAAATCAATAAAATGTGGTAACGTTAGAATGTTATCTGTGATCGTGGACTCAGTTTCTGAGGAAATGTGACTTTAATGGAAAGTATTTAAAATGGCTAAATAGAAACACTGGCCAACAAATATGTGGGATAACGCATAATACAAAACAAAAAATCACATTTTAACCTCCATACGGTTCCCCTAAGGTGTGAAAATCGAGGCCCGAATTTCAAACGCTGTCTAAAAATTCATTTATAGAGGCTTAAATGGTAATAGACTTTTAGATTTTAAGAAATTCTTATTCTAGAGGGGGAAAAAAAAGCCAGCAGCATTTTTCACATACGCCCCTGTTGCCGTGGAACACAGCCTGCCAGGTAAAATTAATTGTGTCATTGTATTATTTTCTAATTAAAATGGGAACAAACAAGTAAGATAAAAGCCAAAAATAAGTGGGAGAAATCTGGACCGTTAATTGTTTCTGGCTTCGACTAATTTTTAAATGTCTCAGGTTAAGAAACGAGCACACGTTTTAATTCTGACAAAATCATATTTCCTAGCCAGGCACCAGAGCTCATGGCTGCAATCCCAGAACGCTGGAGGTGGAGACAGGAGGGTTTCCACAACTTGAAGCCAGCCTGGGCTACTTTGTAGTGGTTTTCAGAGCAGCCTGTGACTCTGTGTAAAATCTTATCTAAAAAAAAAAAAAACCCAAAAAACAAAAAACCAAAACAAACAAACAAAACACACACACACACACTCACTTTCTCTGCTAGTCACCAAATTAACATTCCGAGCACCGGAGAAGAATTTAAACCAAATTTTTGGAAGCAAACAGGAAATGCTAATTTTAAAAGCTATTTATTAACATAAAATGTTAAAATCCGACTGGCACCTATCTTTAAAAAAAAAAAAAAAACGGATCACAGTAGGGTGGTGGTGACACATGCCTTTAATTCCAACACTTGGGAGGAAGAGGCAGGTGGATCTCTGAGTTAGAGGCTAGCCTGGTTTACAGAGTTCCAAGACAGCCAGGGCTACACAGAGAAAAACTCTTGACTTGAAAATGGATCGTCTATTTTAAATAACAGGGGGAGTTTTGACCTGTAATAATGTTTTTGTCGGCTCATTGAATAATTTCTGATTGATTACCCTTATTTTTTTTTTTTAATTCCCTAAAGGAGTACTGCTTCCCCCAAGTAGCTGAGAATGTTTTAATAAACACTTGCTGTGTGAACGTGGGCGAGCTTTTCTATCGTTGCTTTAACTTCCCTTCAGGTTAATCAGCCCGAGTCACTTGCGCAAACATACTTGAAATACTGAAATGAGAATGAACCTGACAGGCCTGTGACGTGTACACAATGATTTTACGATTGCTACTTAAGACCAAGTTCCTAGTTCCAAGTTGGTCAGGGTCATACTTTAGATATGTTACCTATATTGTTAGGTTCCACAAAAGAACATGGGGCTCATAGCAACAGGGGCAGAATAAATGTCTCCGTGAGATTCCAAGAGCATTAGTCACTTGATAGCTTGTGTGGTGAACAACAAAGCCGGGGCCAGCTAAGTCCTTTCGGATACACTGAAGGAAAGGCGCAGACAAAAGGCTGATGCTGCCGCCTGGTATTCAAGAGCAAATGACAACTCTTAAAACTCGCCCTGCTCTGAACTGCTCAAGAAAATATGAAAGTAATTTTCAAAGCGCATGGCTTGATGCTCCTCTCCTAAAAGAAAATCCTCCCCAGAGCCTCTGATTAAAGAAAGGCGTAATCACTCTTTCTGATTCACTCTGATTTCACCTCAAAGGGGGACCCGAGGTTTCTTTATACCAAGTTGACTCTTACTTCAAACCAGAGGCAGAGGAGGAAAAAAAAAAAAAAAAGTCAAGTCATTTTGAGCAGCCTCTCCCCAAAAGCTCAGAACGTCAGGTTATTTATAGGTGTTAAATGGAACTGTTAAACACAGAAATTGCCAGCCTCTATCTGACGCAGCGTGTAAGGCAAGGACACAGGTCTTGTGCAATTCTGGGGTGGGTGAAATAACTCAAACACAAATTTAAGGCACAAAATGTATGTGCCTCGTGCCATCAGGGCTTTTGGCCCAAATGCCGTATAGTCTGTAATGAACGTGGGTGGCATACATATATACATATGAATGAACGTGTCATATGTTGTATGTAAAGAGTCCAAGGCAAGAATCAGTATCCTGTCCTGCTCATAGATGTACAAGCACCTAGCACCCATCCAGAGGGTAAGATGATGTGTTTCTTGATGAGCGCTCTGGGTAGAACCCCAGCCTTGGAAGAGTTGAGAGCATAGGGCTGCCGGGCCAGCTCACACTGCCGAGCCAGTGAGTCTGTCCAACTAATCGGCCGGGTTTGTTTGCACAGCTTTGCAGGGATGCACCCCCAGCTCCCCGCAGAGTCTGAGAGAGAGTGGCCAGCCAAGATACCAGCGGGACCAGGATTCACCTGCATGCCCAGATACGAGCAGAAAAAACATTGCACGGTTTGTCCAAACAGCCCTGGGCGCTGCAGGATGGCTGTCCCCGAGGTCTTCCCCCAGCTTTGCTGCCAGGGGACTTCAGCCAGGTTTATCTAAGGGTTGAGATACACTCTTTGAAATTAGCAGCCAGGCAGGCCTGCTGTGACCCAGGGAGGGACTTCTATAGCTCCCCGGGGACCCAAGCTCTACCTGGAAACGCTTGGCAGATACATTCAATCAGGTTCCCACAGCCCACAGCCTTAGTCAGCACCTGGTCGGTGGAGTGACTCAGAAATCAGGAGAGAGGAGGGGCTTCAGGTTTTCCGAACCCACGACCACTACGTAAGTCACGTGATTAACCAAAGCATGCGCCACAAACAGGAGTCGTCCGCCTTTGTCTTGCTTTTGTTATCTTACAGAACCAGCAACCGGAGGAAAAGCCTTTGGCTTTCTAGATTCACCGCACCCCACCCCCACCTCCAGCAGCAGGCTGGGTGATAACGTTTTTGATTAGCTCTGAATCTTTGGCATCCATCAGCAAAGCCTAATTATGAAAAATCTAATAATATATCGCCGTGTTTCTCTGACAACCACGGGCGCCTCCTCTCAGCATCCTTCGAGCTATTGGAAAGGGAGCAGACACTGACACCTCACACTACTGCACAGGGAGGGGGGGCGGGCCTAGAACCTTCTTCACAGGAGCCTAAGGTCTTTCTCAGACACCCATCTCCTGCAAGAGCAAACTCCGCGATACGCAAAAAGGGATTTGTTTGATTTTTTTTTTTTTTAAGTCGGGGAGGAAAAAAATTAAGCGTTGTTTAGCAATTAAAATAAGTGGAATGAAGTATCATCTCATTAACATTCCTCCAGTGGCAAAGGATGTTCAAACCTTGCGACCCCGGCGGTAAGATGCCTCACTCTGCAGCTGCTTTATGTATAGCTAAAAATATATTCGGTGACACTTTAACCGGCAAGAAAAAGCATTCCATTTCTCTATACATATGGAAATAAGCTCTCTCCGGAGACACCTGGAACAATGGTGGCAAAAATCTATATCAAAAGAGACATAGCCTGCGCAGCTTTTCTTTGTCCCCAGGATGCTTGTGGCAGCCCTGAGTTCACGGATTCTACCATGGTGCAATTTAAAATAAATGATGCTTGCTTACCTCCAACCCCCACCTCCCGCAGGCAGCCTGCCTGCGTGTGCAGGCAGTATACCAGGGGGTCCTTCACAGAAGAATTTGCCACATACACTTGACACTTGATCAAAGCAGGGGCATTTGTCTCCCTGAAACAAAACTGCAAACACCAAAGACCCTGGCCCCATGATGCTCCTCTGCCTTCCTGCACAGCCTTTGTGACCATGATACGATTTTGTCCTCTGACATCCTTCGAAATACACTTTCCAGAAGAAAAAAAAAAAATCCATGATTTTTCTGCAGAATTATGAAGGCATCTAGGAGACTTGTCTACTGAGTTTCAGGACAGTGGCAAAGAGAAAGCTGTCAGCCTCCCTAGACTCTGGCGTGTCTCTTCAGAGAGTCCCTACCTACTTACCTCCTGTCTCCAATCCCACCAGGCTGGTGACTTCTGGGTCTTGAAAACAACAGATTCACTACAGCTGGAGGAAGTTTTCCCACTCTGGTGTCCAGCTGTGGACGTGTCATTCTGTGACCACGTAACCAGGCTCTCTTTCGTTAAGAAGGCTGTGTGTCTTTTCATTTCCTCCCAGATTTTCCAATCCTGAGGCTGGCTGGGTGGGCCAGTGGCAAAGGCCTTGCCTGGCGTGAACAAGGCCTGGCTTCCCCCATCCCCAGTATGGAGAAAGGGAAGAGGAGGGAGTCCTGTGACAGCAATTATGTTCGATTTCACTTTCTCTGTCCTTTCTGTCCTGCTGAAGTTCTTTCTTTCTTCCCAGGTTTTTCTACAGTTGAACAAACAGCTAAAATTCCCTGTATATTATCATCATCAGGACAGAGCTGCACTTGGTAAACTCAGGCTTCTCGAGTTCCCCCTGATAGATTAGCTGTGTCTAGCTCAGAAACCATCTTTAAATTCCTGACAAGTTCCCAAGGTGAATGTGAAGTCTTGTTTTCCCCTTAGTGAGCTCACAGTCTATTAACCTGCTTAGGCCAGTAGGCACCGGCCACCCAGAGCCTGAGGAGTCTCCCTGACAGCAAGGTAGAAATCACTTCTGGGATCAAGGTCAGATATCTCTCCTCTAAACCTGTGTGGTGAGGGTGGCTGGTCTGCAGGAAGTACCTTCGAAGAGGAGTTAATCATATCATTCAATTTCCTGTTGCTTTGTTTCTCTCCGCCTGATAAGCCTTTATCAGACCAAAATGAAACTTCTCTCTGATCTGGAGCTGGCCAGTTTGGTAGACGTATACATACCTTTGATAGCCCCGCCCCCCCTTGGGAAGCAGGACAGTCTAATTGATAAAGTACAAAAACCTGAAACTGGAGCCCAGAAGTCTAGACACAGCATGAGCCGAGCTTTGACACCCACTTCAGACAAGAGGAACTGAAGAGTTTACTGTCCTGGGCTTGCCTTAACTACCTGTATAAATGGAGGCAAAAATAGAAAAACACAGTAAGAAATGTTGGCCAGTGTCACTTCTGAAAACTCTCTGAAAAAAATCAGAAATGTAAGTTAAATTTAAATTTACTTAAAAAGTAAATTAGTACACACACACATACGACAGACACAAAATTCCCATGCTTGTTTCCCACCTAAGAACTTTTTGTAAAATTTGGGATATTGGTATGATAATTAATAGGCAGTTCATAAATTTTATAATTACCTAACTATCAAAAGGGGGTAAGAGCCTCAAATGATAAAAATTACCAAGCCTTTTGGGATATGGTTTTGACAGCTTTTTTCACAATTACATATATATTGGTTTAAAATATTAAAATCGTTTTCATTTGTTCATTTATTGTGTGTGTGTGTGTGCGCACGTGTGTGTGTGCATGCAAGCACAGGAGCGTATCTCAATTCGTATCTATAGATGTTCAAGGACAGCATTCAGGAGTGGGTTCTCCTCCCACTAAGTGGAATCAGATTCAGGTTATCAGGCTTGCTAGCAAGTGTCTTTCCCCACTGAGCCATCTTGCTGGCCCCAATTACACACTTGTTACCTTTTGATCTGACTTTTGAGGTCCTGGCCATCTACCTAAAGGAAAGCTTACAACCTCACAAAACCTGAGCAGAATTATTGACAGCAGTGACTTTCTCCAGAATTTCCAAGACATGGAAGAAGTCCAGATACCCTGCAGTCAGTGAGTGGACAGAGGAGGCGTGCAATATGCAGACAAAGAAGCACGTAAAAGCCAGGTGCAGTAGCACACACCTGTTATCCCATGTGTCTGTGATGGTTGGGTGACAGGGACCAGATCGTTTCCAGATGCTCAAGAGTCAGCTAGCCTAGCTTAGGCAGCAGCAAAGAAACCCATCTCAAGCACAGTGGAAAGGTGAGGACTGCCTCCTGAAGGCTGTGCTCTGACCTCCACAGAGACATCCTGAGGCACAGGCACCTACATTCACACACAAATATGGGCACACGCACACGGCTCGCTCTCCCCGCTCCTCTGTCTCTCCTCTTTCACTCTCCTCTCTCTCCTTTCTCTCCTCTTTCCTCTCTCACCTCACTCCCCCCCTCTCATCCACACACACTTATCAGTTATTTTAAGAAAACTCACTAAAGATATACAAGTTGATTAAAGGTATCTATGGATTCTACACAAGCGTGCCTTCAGTGGCTGAGTACATTTTAGTATATATACTGTTCAGATTGAGGATTATAGACTTTTTTTTTTTCATTCACAAACTCTTTAAGCATTCATACTGGGGAAACGATAACATTTATCCCCAAACATTTTATTCTTAGAAGAAAAGAAGAAAACTCTTAGTTTCTAAGTGAATTAGTCACCTCAGTTCACTGCCCCAGTGTAGGCCAGCAAATGAGCCATTCCACTCACCCCTGTTAAATCAACCCTACTGGGACAGCTTATTACTTTGTAGATACAACCTTACCAACCATGCTCTTGACCCCATCATCCTCTCCAAGGATGGATTACCATCCATTTCTCCAGAGTGACCTCTTATTACCCTCAATCATTGAGTCCTAGGGGCCAATCTGCTGCTGGATCATCAAAAAGCAACTTAAGCTAGGAGCCCCCTACTGGCACAGGACGGCAGGGTTCTCCAGAGCTATCTCAAAGGCTGTGCTCTTGATGTGGGTGCCGCTACCCTAAGCTGAAAAGGAAGATGCCAAACTATTCATGGTATCTCCCATTTTCAGTTTTCCAACATGGAAGTTAACATTTTTGCAAGGGAAAACAAAAAGAGATCGATGCCAGAATGTTTTTCTATAAAACCATTGACACAGTTCACAATATCTTCTTTATTGTAATTAAATGAGTTCACACAAACTGTACCCAGGACTGACATTACAGAAGTTGAAAATGCATTGGACACTTTTAGTGCAGCGCACTGAAGCAAAGCAAGACTGTAGACACAGTGCTAGCATCTGGAGAGATAGGGGTCAGGGGAGGAGAGAAAGACTGGGAGAAGAGACAGGCAAGGTAGAGAGGCAGGAAGATCTTCACATGGCCACAAGTAGACCAGCAGCCTGTTGTACGAATGCGTCCCCCAAAGGTTTGTGATGGAAACCCAAGTCCCAATGCCACAATGGCCTCTAACGAGAGGTGGTTAGTGATAAGGATAAAGGGGAAGGACCACTTGTCAGCCGAGCTGCTGGGCTATTTACCTTTCTCTTGACTGTGTCCAAACGTGGAAAAGGCAACTTAAAGGAATGATTTGAGGATGGTAGTGAAAGTGTGGGACTGGGATCCCTCACATCTCCACCCATCTGAAAGCAGAATGAGAAGAGAAAATAACTGACCATAAAACCTTTGTGTCGCCCCCTAGTAGTAGCATGCCCTAAAAGCTTCAAAGTGGAGGATATATTCTCTCTCTCTCTCTCTCTCTCTCTCTCTCTCTCTCTCTCTCTCTTGCTCTCTCTCTCCTCTCTCCCTCCCTCCCTTTCTTCCTCCCTTCTTCCTCCTCTCCCATTAATACCTCTAGAAAGACACCGTGAGCAGAAGAAATTCATCCACATTTGTATTTATTTTATGTGTATCTCATGTGTATGTGAGAGTGCATGCATGTGTGTAAGCATATCGTATGCATGCCTGGTGCTCAAGGAGACCAGAAGGGAGTGAAAATTCTTTAGAACTGTAGTTATGGGTGGTGGTAATCCACTATGTGGGTCCTGGGGATGGAACTGGGGTCCTCTACAGTGTCCTCTACAAGAGCAGTCAAATGCTCTTAACAGATGGACTATCTCTCTAGCTTCCATTTACAGATAGATATTTATCCACCTCAGCATGAGAATTTTTCTGGAAGGCATGACAGCAGAAATTCCATAATTGTTTTTATCCACACAATCAGAATCTGCTGCCTGAAGACATGAAGGCTCTCTAGTCTTCTAGAAGCCAACACAATGGCTCACAGACACTTCTCAGCACAGCCAGCACTAAGCTTATATACTGGGGTCAGGGCACAGGCACTGGGGTCAGGGGCCTAGGCACTGGGGTCATGGGCACATGCACTGGGGTCAGGGCACAAGTACTGTGGTCATGGGCACAGTCACTGGGGTCAGGGGCACAGGCACTGGGGTCGACGGCACACTGCTTTGAAAAGGTCTACCATCTCACTGATGTGGGAAGTCGGTGGCTTTAGTTTGCTTACCTCCTTTCTTCTTTATTTCAGCTGGGAGTCAGTACAGCATGCTGCTCTGAGGTCTGGCTCGACTGTGCAGTGGCCAGCCACAGTCCTGGACTGTCCACAAAGTAAACCCCATGTTTCTCTCTGAACTCAAAGCATCTTTGTTGAAGGACTGGTATAACAAAAGGCAGTTTCCACACAGACAGGGAAAGAGCTGATGGCAGACGACACACTCATTTTCCATCCCACACCAGGGAACTTCTCACAGGCCACTTGCCACTAGCTCCCTGACAGTTCCAGTCCCCAGTGGCTGTTACCCAACTCCTGCTCCATTCCAGAGCCTGAGTTGTTTTCAGAGCGAGTACAGCTACCTCAGGAATTCTAAACACAGGCTGGAGCAATGGCTGGCTCAGTGGTTAGAAACACATATTGCTCTTACAGATGATGCAGGCAGCTCACAACCACCTGTAACTCCAGCCCCAGGAGACTAGACAGGGACAACCCAAACACACATGCACACAGACACACACATGCACATCACTAAAAAATAAAATAAGTGTATTTTTATAAAGAATCCCAGATAATGTTCCCTAAGCTCCATCCGTTTACTGTCCTAGGATGGATTGTTCCCACTTGAGGCTCATTGTTTCTCCTTCAGTTGTTTTAAGGAATCTGTAAAATGAGCATCTTAACTGTCAGCTTCCGGTTTTTATACACATGTATTTATGTAGGAGTAAGCATGGGCCAAGGAAACCAGAAAGGGGCCCAGAACATGTGAAAGAGGAAGGGGGGAGATCAGAGGGAGGAGAATACAGGTAGGGATGGGGGATGGGAGATAAGGGATAGGGGGATGGGGAGGTGGAAGATGGGGGGATGGAGAGATCAGTCAGTATATATGAAAATGCAGATATTTAATTTTAAAATTAAAAAAGGAGGAAATTTAATGCTGAACACTGAATATTGTGTGTGCACTGCTTGACATGGTGCTGGCTACATGATCTTACATGAGGGATCCAAAGTACAATTATCTCCCTCTGAGACAGCAGTTAACAGCCTCCCATCCACACAGTCTTTAGTCCTCCTTTTTTGTAAGACTTGCTGGTGCCCACCTTTCAGGCTCTGCTGTTAGTACCAACCCAGCCCAGAACAGGGATGACCTTTTGTGACCTTCTGGGTCAAAGCTCAGCCCCTTTGTACTCCACTTCCTCTACAGCCTCCTGAAACTAAGTTGGCAGGACCTGATGAGAACAGCTGACCCAAAGCAAGACAGAGAACCAGCCAAGCTCAGGGAGGGCAATACACATTACATAGCCCTGCCATGCATCTAAAGTTGTGTTGTCCTCTGCTCTGAGACAGAACCATCCAAGCCTACTACCATGGACGCCAGAAACAGGTTCTTCTTACAGTATGGATAACATCCTTAGCAGTTCACGCTAAGCATCCCCCTCCTTTGACTTATTCATGTATAAGGTCTTCAAAGAGGTAATTAAAATGAGACCATTAGGGTGGAGTCCTAACCCCACAGAAATGGTGTCTTTATGAGAGAAAGAGATTCAGAGTGAGTGAACAGAGCTGACAGGGGGACGCCTATGTGAGTCAGGAGCAAAGACTTGGGAGAAACCACTGCCCACACCTAGATCTTGGACTTCTACCTCAGAAGTGGGAAAACACAGTCCATTGTTACATTGTGGCATTTTCCTTTCTTTCCCCCAACCCCCCACCCACCCAGAGTACAAGCAAAGTGAAACAGTGTCTAAAATGTCTGATAGCTTTAGATGTTAATCAACACCAGGGAACAAAAACACTGTAAGCAAAACCAAGCCCATCTCACAGAAACAGGGCTGTGAAATCAAGGGACCGACCAGCACCGATGGGAAGCTCCCATCACCTTGCCACTGGGCACCCACAGCTGGTGTCATACCCTGCATGTGTGACTCAGCTCCCTGCCAAGGTGTGTCCGGTAAACCCTTCTTCCCAGGGAAGACACTCACTCCCATGGGAACATCTATAAAGACGACAAGGAACGCAGCTGCACACAAAGCTATTTTTCTTTGGAAGAAGACTAAAGAGCCGTGACTAATACTTTCTAGGGTGTCTTGTCTCTTTAACCCTCTTTTGTTTATTATTTGTGCTAATTCCCCTCCACACCTCCATTTCCATGTAGCAAGGACAGAGCTTGTATGCTTGGCATATAGGACTTCCAACAAAGTAGAGAACTGGTCTCCTCAGCTAAAGGGCGGGGGAGTTGGGGAGACGAGGTACTGAGGAAAGAAGTGAGCTATCTCAGTCCTGAGGCTTCTGGGGAAGTAGAACAAGGTTGTTTCCTGTAGGGGTGGGGATAAAGGCTGTGTGAAGGGCTATAGGTCTGATATCTATGGAAAGGTATCTGAGAAGGGGACTCAGAGAGAGCAGTTTCAGAAAAAAAAAAAATTACTAAACTTTAAACCCTGCATCAAAATTTGGTGATTATTTCCCAGAGGGAATTTAATTAAGACCCAAATGTCAGAGAAAACAGAATCTCCCAAGGAATTTGACATCCTGGAAAAACTTCACAAAAGACTTAGAAAAATATTGAGACTCCAATGGTCATCTCTGAGTAGGCTCAGGGACAACATCTGTTGGTAGAGAAGTCATCAAAATAACAAGGAAATAATAATCTATCAAGTCTGGCAGAGTGGTGACAACAGATTGCTGGGAGGCAGGGAGAGAAGGCAGGGAGCTCCATGAGGCGGCTTCCTGGGGATCTCTGGGAAGGCCAGGCAGGGTCTGGGGCTGTTCTCAGGGACAATGAAAAGGGCAGAGTCTGAAAAAAGAAAAAGTCCCTGAATCGTGCCTGAAGGGGGACCAGATGACTCAAAGGTTAGGTTAAAGTCCTGGTGAAGAAGAATCAGGCTAGGAATGGAGGGATGCCCTGCTCCAGCCCATTGCCAAAACAACAAGTATAAGAAAGGAGAGCCTGGGGATTTGGACTAGAGAATTAAACCTGTCACGACAGCACAGACTGAGGGCCGAGGGCAGATGGCACAGAGGACTCTTCAGTCACAATGGCTGGTACACAATGTCAGATATGGCCACAAGACTGGACTGGTTCTTCCAGAAGCCCTACAGAATTCTCTGGAAATCATGATCTGGTCCTGTCCCCACAGCCTTGACCTGAGCCAGCTGCCCTCAGTACCCTGAGGTGGCTGGAAGCCACGATACCCCATGGAACTGTCTGATAGAACAAGGGGCACACTGCACAGAGTCAATATGGGGAAAGTCACCATACAATCTGTGGTCTCCAAGTACAAGCAGCACTAGATGTGACTGATGGAGAGAACCCCAGGACTTGTCTGCAAGTTCTGAGAAAGTGCGAAGTATCATTGCATGCAAGAGTTTCATATTGACATATCTTATTATCTATCCTTCCCAGGTTTCTGTTTTGCTCTTTGTTTCTTTCTTTCTTTTTCTTTCTTTCTTTTTAAGATTTATTTTATTTATGTGAGTACACTGTAACTGTCTTCAGACACACCGAAAAAGGGCATCAGATCCCATTACAGATAGTTGTGAGCCACCATGTGGTGGTTGGAATTGAACTCAGGACCTCTGGAAGAGCAGTCAGTACTCTTAACCACTGAGCCATCTCTCCAGCCCCTTGCTCTTTGTTTCTTGAGGCATGAACTCATACAGTAAGCTGGCCTTGAATGCATAGTGATCTTCTTACTTTAGCCTCCTGTGTTCCCGGTTACTAGGTGTATACCACTATAACCAGTTTTTATTGTTTATCTTTCAATAAAAGAAGTGCCCAGTGTTGCTGGTGCAGTCTCACCTAGATCTCTCCTCACTCAATGTCTGGAATTCCTTCCTCACGATTTCACACAGCCATTAGTCTCAATCACTTGCACGGTCCCCATCTTCAAGATCCCAAATATTCTAGGATTCCAACAGCACTTCAGATAAGCCAAGATTGCACAGTGGGTGTCCAGACACAGTGCCAGAGACTTCCGTTTTGTCCATCAGGAGAATCTCAGGAGACGGCCAAAAATCCATGGGGTGGACGGAAAGCAGCAGACTGAGATGTGGTATAGCTATTTGGTAAAGGCAAAGCATGGTCCAGCACATGAGTCATTTCGTAGCAACCCAATCTTCTCTAAAGTGAAGCTTATCGCTTTACATCATTAGCTGCCTTAAAAACAGATCATAAATGGTTATTACGATCGGAGCAGAAAATGACGCCACATCATGTCTATATGAGAGGCAGACGCAGCCGACTGCCTATGCTGAGCCACAGGTACCCACAAAACTCCTCAGGAAGAAGCACAGCTATGAGCCAAGGCTTAGCTGTACATCCTCCACAATTCCTGCCTTACATCCTTCTGGTTTTGGTTGCTGGTCATTGACGTCAGATACAAGCTTTCTTCTACCATGCATGTAGTCATCCTGTGAGGGCCACCCCCCACCACAGGATTGACCCCCACACCAAGATCTACCCCCAGAGTAGGGGAGGCCCCATATCTAGGAGTCTAGGTTTGGACACAACTATGGAGGGCACATGCTGGAAAGAGGACAGCATTCAGTCCTGCGGCAAACAGCAGTGTTCATTATAGGTTGTTTGACATTGTCTTTACCGTTTTTTATTCTAAATTTTTCGTGCTTATCATTGGCATTGTTTATTGTTTAAGTGTCACAGAGGTCGTGGTGGGCTCAGGATGTGGGGGTTCAGAGTTCTATTTTCACAACGCACTGCCTGGGTTATAGTCTAAATCTCTCCCTGCTTCCTGTGACCAGCGCCAAACACTTCATGCTTTCCCCATCATGAAGGACTGTATACCTACAAACTATGAGCTGAAATACACCCTCCTGACCTTAAGATATTTTTCACAGGTATTTTTCGATAGCAACAAGAAAGACAACTAATATGTCCTCTGTGCCACATCGGTCTTGAAGTGTGAGGAAGTGGGAGTAAGCGTTCAGGTGACCTTCTGCAAGGGGGCTTTTCATCATCGGTTCATTTTCCTGATGAAACAGATGCTAAGCCTGGCTACCTTGAAACATGTTGATCACTCCATGGATGTAGCATGTTCAGCTGAAGTCTGGTGTCCTCTTTGTTCCTTTTAGGAGGAGGGCTAACCCAACATTCTTTCTGTGCAGTACTCTGGCTCCATAAATAAAGCCTTGGCATATACCAGAGCCTGGGCTGGAAAAGCCAGCTTGCGCTGCTGCTCACATCTGAGAAGATTTGGTGACAAAACCAGCATTAGGTACCTCCAAAAACACGCTCCTATACCATGAGATAGCCATAGTTCCCAAACATCATGAGTGTTGGGTGCAATAAATACAGCTAGATGTGATGACACCCTCCTCCAGGCTCCTTCACAGAGAATTATGGGGAACACTTAATTGCCCTCAAAAGATGTCTGTTTTATGATAATCATTACCTAAATATTACACACCAGAGACTTGTACTATTAAAGAGGGCTGAAATCACTTATGAAATATCAGCTGTATTTTACTTAAGCTCTTTGGACCCAATTCATAAAAATTAATTCATGGTTTATATGAATGATCCCTGTTCCTTAATAGGGTACTTCTGCATTTCATTAAATTCTTGAATCCCAGCACCCCTGACCAAGTGAATTTCAATTCCAGCCCTGCAGTAGAACAGAAAGACCAAGGTTCAGTGAGCAGAACACCCAGGCTAGCACTAGAGCTCACATGTCAAAAAGTCCGTAAGGAAACGCACATGCATAGCCAAAGCAACGGTATGAGACTAAAATCAGATCTCCTCGCTTCTCTGCGTTTTACTACTGTCATGTAAAGCTAACTTAAGACAAAGATAGCTGGTAAGATGGCACAGCAGATAAAGGTGCTCACACAATGGCCTGAATTCAATCCCTGAAGCCCACGTGGAGGGAGAGACTGATTCCCAATGGTTGTCATCTGACCTCCACATATGCAACATGACATACCTATGTCCTACTTACATGTAGCATGCTCGTGCTCAAAACACACACACACACACACACACACACACACACACACACACACACAATTTTAAAAAGAAAATGTTAATCTTTGAGGAATTTCCCTGGGTCTGTTCTGAAGTTGGCAGCAAGATTTCCAACGTGTTCACAGCACTTTCTGGACTCTTTCTCTCTGGTTTCACTGCCCTGGGTAAGCATCTTTGGGCCTCTAGACTCACAGCAGACTCGTGGTCTATGGAATTCAGTCAGCTGGGACCTGTAGTCTGCAGGAGGAGGACCTGCACAATGCACCTGGTTTGTTTTGTTTCATTTTTTCCCAAATTGCGGTGCAGCTATTACTGGACTACTGATTTGCACCTGTCTTGTTTCTGAATGGGGACACTGAGGACGGGCCAGGCTGTCTGCCTATTGGCCCTTTTGGCCCAGGAGTTAACGTACTGTGCTTACCACATGCTAAGACTTCAAACGGTATTCTTAAATTTAAAGCCAGCATATTGTTCTGCATATACAATTTTCCACAGAGGGTGGCTAATGTCAGTGCAAGTCACAACACGGTTATTGATTTTCCACCGAAAACCAGAGTTTAAGAACGGAGGGAATAATCTTTTACATAAACACTCACATTACCCCTAGGAATCGGGCGCCGTGTGTTTGTTTGTCTTCTGTTCCCCTCTGTGTGGTGTAAATAGGGTTGGCAGGAGCCCAGGGAACACATGTGAACAAATCTCACAGACAGGAAAAGGTCATGGGCTCTGCCAACAGCTGGGGACTGTCCATCCAACAGCTGGGGGCTGTCCATCGACAGCCATGTTTACATTTAACATTGGTGTCCATGTGAGAGAATTGACACAGAACAGGATAGCCTTGAACTCCCCTTGGAGGAAAATGGCCCTATGATATAGTCTTCCTCCTGAGAGACAGTCAGAGAAAGAGAAAGGTCAAACGATGTCTGAAGATAAAGGCGTGA
This sequence comes from Mastomys natalensis, assembly GCA_021653895.1. Lineage (NCBI taxonomy): Eukaryota > Metazoa > Chordata > Mammalia > Rodentia > Muridae > Mastomys > Mastomys natalensis. Next base: position 224,389 of record JAJTUV010001525.1, on the reverse strand, counting down.
ACAAGGTCAGGCAACCAAGACTGAGCCAGACATTTCCATGACTGTAGAGGGATGCATTTATCCTCTTAGGAAAGGTTACATCCCATGTCTACATTCTTGTTAGAAGAGTGGTGAGGAAGAGTCGGGATGATAGATAGATAGATAGATAGATAGATAGATAGATAGATAGATAGATAGATGAAATAAAATACATTCACGATAGGGTCCAGTAATCTATCCCTTACTTATTTACTCCAGAGAAATGAAAACTTCTTTTGCACAAAAGTGTAGACACACATGTGTGTGACGTACCAGCTCCCAAGCACCACTGTGGAAGGCAGCCCCAGAATTCCCCAGCAAAGGACAAGTTCCTGAGATCCCACACTGTAAAACACTGCACTGGTCAACAGCACTGAGCTTGACAAAGGGAAAAAAAAAAAGCCGGCCTATTTTTCCCTTCATAGAGCATTCTCCAAAAGGAAAATTCACAGAGAAGTACCGTGTGGGTATGAATGGCCGTAATCATAGCCATGTAGGCTGTGAGAATTTCGTGGAGTGTTAGTATTCTGCATACTGACCGTGGCAAAAGGTACACACGTGTGTGTGTGTGTGTGTGTGTGTGTGTGTGTGCGTGCATATAGAACTCATGGGCTAGAAACAAAATACCATCTGTTAATTTAAGAAATAAAAAATGTAAAAATTTGCTCTGCCTGTGTATTGAAAGGAGCCTCATGGTGCACACCAATGTAGAATTTGCCAGTATGATTAATACCCAGAGACTTGAACGTATTAAATGCTGATTTCAGAGACACCTCTCTTACTCTTCCCACCCCCTCCTCACAGTCCACGAACAGGTTCTGCCATTAGTTCAATGACCGCAGCATCATCACCACTAAAAATTAATATATTTGCCTTTACAATATGTTAAATAATTGATTGTTTGATTTAGCTCTAAGCACACACTTCAGAAAGGAGTAACATCTTAAGCTATTAACAGTCATTTGTGCCTCACTGAGAAGAATTTAAATGATTATTCTCACAAGCCCAATAGCAGTAGAAGATCTTAAATAAATGAATGATCCCAGGATATAATAGAAACAAGAAGGGGTCTAGCACGGATGGAGGCAGACGCAAAGACCCATGGCCAAACACCAGGCAGAGCCCAGGGGAGCTTTATGAAAGAGTGATTGTGTGTCATGTACAGGGTATGTGCGTGTGAGTGTGTGCATGCTTGTGAGTGTACATATGTGTGAATGTGCATGCATACACACATATGTGGAGAGAAGAGGACAAATAACAGGAGCTAATTCTCTCCTCTACCATGTAGATTCTGGGGAATAAATTCAGGTTGTCATACTTGGCGACATGTATCTTTACCCATTGGGCCATCTCTCCAACCCAAAAATAGGGTCTTCCAGCTTTGAAAATGATCCTAAAAAAGTTATCTTAAAACTGTTTCATGCCAGTAAATCTGGGTCAGTCTTATGACCAACTATAAAGTACAGAAACAAATTTTTTTATAATTTCATAACAGATGCAGGAATTGGTTCACTTTACCATCACAATGATTATTGTTTTTATATCTCCTTATCCCTGATACCATGAAGAGTATCGAAGACGAGTCCTTAGTATTGGAGTGGCTGGGATGATTCAGAGTTATGAACACTTGAGATTATAATAGAAAAGTCCAATAGTAACTTGTATATCTCTATAAAGTATATAGAGTCGTTGTTGCTCTGAGCCCCTAACTGAGAAAAATCAAACACAGCAATCTATACTTACCTTTCTGGCTCAAAATATGAATTGGTTGCCACTGCCTTTCTTATTTCTTTTTCTTTTGTTGTAGCAGGGATTGATGGCTTGAATATTACCACATAGGCCTCCAGCATCTCTTGGGGCCTTGAACTTGACTCTGGTTTGGTTGCAGGCTTCCACAGTAGATAAGGGAGTAGATGTTTCTGCAATTTAAGCTGATATTCCCATTAGACTATGGCATCAATACACAAAGTCAATAGAGGCCCTGTCTCAGGGAAATGCACCTGTCTTCTTGTGTGCTGCCTCAAGAAGGAATGAGCCTAGAAATCATAAGGCACTGTCTCATTGACATAGAATTCCACAGCCTCGGAAACAGTGACGATCACCTCCACAGAGGTGGCGCTTGGCTTGTTTGTGAATGTTTGGGGTGCATGGACACAATGTTGTCGTGTTTGGTCATCATCCTTTTTCTTATTATCAGTAAGTTTGGCATCTCAAGAAAGTCCATCGTTCTTCTGACAACAAGAGATGTTGCACAGGAAGGGGGGACTCTTCATCATCAACCCACAGACCTCCTCTTTTAACAAAGCACATGTGATTGAATCCTGGGTGACAGGGATTTCAGTCTTGCTTCCTGAAAACCAATCTGCAGCTGCTGTATTCACACAGTCATGGGACCCACATCCCAGTCATTAGAGAAAGAACTTCAGGTCCTTGGGTCAAAGGGTTCGGATTTTAAACAGAGCTTAGCTTTTTCTTTATGCTTTGGCCAAGCGGGGGTGTCTTCCCCATGAGAGGTGTGTTCTCTGAAAACTAGCCCTCAGAACAGGATCATCCAGTGGAGAAAGCACAATCCTCCCAGGAAGTGTTTACAGAGTGGGAAGTGTGGCGTCCAGAGTGGGTGGCCACACTTCTTCCTTGTCCTGTCCTTTCCCAAGAGGCACAGTAGGATTCAGGAAAACAAGAATTTATCATGACCACTACCACATTAAGAATGCTCTGTGTTGTTATTTTTAATATTTCAAACTCACAAAAAGAAAGCCTTGTTTTTCTTAGGGAAGATTAACAGTTAGATGTTGAGCTGATGAAAGCCAAAGAGAACATTCTAAGGAGGTTTCGTGGTCGATTTTCAAACACAGGACACTTCCTGTGTTTATGTGGAAAGAGTGCTAAGAGCAAAGACAGTAAAGTTGTCCAAGGAGAGAGCACAAAACCATTTATTTTAAGGAGAAAACCAGCACAAATGAATGGTACTATTATTTTGAGCCTTTGTATGAAAAATTAGGAACCAACAATGAACAACTCTAAAGACTGTATAGATAAATAGCTTGAACATGTGCAATTTGTAGCTAAAATCTAAAGCCATTACTGAATTGAATGATTGCCCACCCACTGACAGTTGACCAGGAAGGCCAGCTGTGATGACTCTATGTTAGGGCCGTGGTTTGTCAGATTGATTTTAATTTATTTTTGAGAATATCCGTTTAGCACCTAGATATTAATCTTACATGCTTTTATAGTTTAATATGTAATTAGAATATGTATAGTCATCTGCTTATACTACATGCATTACCACTAATATATTTTCACTGCAGCTTGAAATAAGTGTGCAACATGATCTAGTTCCCCTTCAAAAACCAGAGCAAATCTGTCTAAGGATGTGGCTCCATTGAAAAAGTGATTGGCTAACACCCATGAAACCTTGACGCTCTGGGTTCAGCCCTCAGCTCTGCATAAACCAGCCATGGAGGTTCTCAGGAGCTGAGAACTGGAAAGAAAGGTCAGAAACTCAAAGTTAAGATCATCCCAGCTGGGTAATAAGCTAGAAGACAGACTGAGATATATTGGACCTTGTCTCAAAAATAAAATAAAGAATCCAAGACGGAAGAGGATAGCTTTGAACATGGCAATAACTGATGGTGTGTTTCCGGAACACTCTGGGTTAACCTCTAGTGGTTCAAGACTCAGGAATAATTCCTGAGATACACCTTGGCCAAAGTAGAAAATAGATTAGTGGGTAGACAATGAGTGGACACTAGAAAGGGGTCTAGGTAACAGTGCCTTCAAAGGACAGAGCTCTGGTCTCAGTGGACGGTATGAGTGAAAACCGGCATTCACTCTCTCCCTCCTCCTCTCCGCATCTACATAACAAGACCTTCTTTCTTTCACATAAACAAATAAAACAGTCATAATAGATATATCAATTCTTCCCATTGTAAAATATTAGCATTTCAGTGATCACAAATGCTCTCACCTTTAAAAGGCATAGAGCCCGACATTTTTCTTGACTTTAATGCGTTAGCAGCCTCTTCATGTTATATTAATCTGTAGAAAATGCTTTACAATATTGTCCCAGCTAAGTAAATAACAGAAAGGTGTGAACTATACCCAACACAAACATACGGAAAAACACAAACTTTCTCACCAGCTTCTCTAACACCCCTCCCCCACTACCGCTCCTATCTTCATCCCCTTGTTATTAAAAGACAGCTGTGTTAGTCTGAAGCCTACATGGGCCAGGAGCAATAAAAGCCAGGAGTACCCCTAGGAAGCAGTAAATACATTCCCACACCCCCTGCTTAGTCAGTCCTGACTCATCTTCCCTGGGGCTTCCCTTTTGTCCTTTGCAGATGACCACCCCTGGTGACCCCCTTTTTTTCTGAGTCAAAAATAAATCAGTCTTACTGCATAACTGTGAAACTTCATGGAGGAAAAATAAAGGGAGTGGGTCATGTGTCTCTCCTCATACCATAAGAGACATCACAGACATCAGAAGAAGCAGATTTCAGTTGGGATGGCAGGTAAAGATCTGGTCCGTGCCTAGCCAGTAGACTGCTCTCTGAATCCTTTGTGTCCTGAGGGACATGACTGACTAACTAAGTACATTGCACCTGCCTGTGAGCATCTCCTTCACTCATAAGCTTAATTTGCAGCATGCACTGTATTGTGGCATTTTAAATCACACTTCCAAGAACCCACAGTCTAAAATCTTGACAACTTAGACCACATACCAACTCTTGACATTTAGATCTGTCCCACTCACAAATATAATAGCCAAGTTTCTTACACACAACAGAGTCGCCTCCCTGACTCCTGACAATTACACCACCCTTAGGTCATGCAGTCTTTCATATTTCCCTAGATGTAGGGTGTTGGTCTGGTGCAGCTGCTATGTATTGGAATGCTAAATACTGGCCACCAAGATCTTTGTGCCCCTGACAAGGAAATTCTCATGTAGACCAACTTTTCTTGTGCAAACCTTGTTCCTTAAATTAAATCAATAAAACGCTAAAGCCTGTGATTGGGCAATAGGCGGGCTTTCAGTTACTTGGCTGGGGGTCACAGGTAGAGAGAAAGAAGGAGAAGAAAGGACCCAGAAGATGAAGAAGCTGCCCTGAGAGAGATAGACCATGAGCACATGTTTAGGAGAAACAGCAAATAACAAGGCACATATGGCTTGCCTGAAAGCTTGAGAAACTGCTCAACCTGGGCCTACAGTTGTAAATAAAATATCTAGATTTTATGTCTTCTATATGGGCTAGCTAGAATCTGTAATTCCTTTTACACCTAGATATTTTCTTCTGCGTAGCTTTCTGTAGCTCATTGAGTGCTACATCTTACCACTCCTGCATGTCTACAGCCCTCTCCATCCCATCCCTTGTCCTGTGGCACTGTCTCCTGGCGAACTACAAGACCAGTCCTATCCTGCTTTCTCCCACTATCTCTTGTCTCTCTGCACTCTTCATTTCACCCATCTTCAAGAAACTCAACGTGGTGCTTCATCGACTCCATTGACCTTCTGAAAAACTTGCAGTGCTTAGCTCTTACTGACAGAGATCAACTTGCAAACTCCTGACAAGCTTCCCATCACCTCCTCCACAAGACTGACTGCTCCACAGTGGCACGCACTGTTAATACCAGGATGTGAGAGGATGGAACAGGATCACAAGTTCAAGGGCAGCCTCAGCTACATATAACAAGATCTCGTGTCAACAAAAAAAATAAAATGGAAAAAAACCCCACTTCTCCAATATAGAAATATGTGAGATCTTCTTCCCCTCTATCTCAAGTCTGCCTCTTCGCTGGACTTAATCTATAAATTTCAATATATTTTGTTATTTTATCCACATGCATAGATACGTTATTAGACATATAAACACCTGTGTGTGTGTCTGTGTATATGATTACTATTACATATAAATACTGCTATTCAACTTGACACTTGAAAGACTCTTGGCATATAAATTGTAGACCTGTCCCTAGATACCCATGAAATGATGCGGTGGTCATTTCTTTTTATGGACATGGGTATTTTTCAACTTTTCTATAATAATCATGTAGATACAGGTAACAACATGCACACACAAAAGGTTACTTAAAGATCATAAAACATTACTGAAGGTGCCACAAGAAAGATCAGCCCCAACTTCTATCAAAATTGGGCGGAGGACAATTTCACTTATTATTTTAAAATAGCCAAATAAGTAGACAAATTGCCTTGTTCAAAATGTGAATTTTTTTAAAACAAAACTTAGATAGTGCCACAGTAACATTCATGTTTTTGTTCAATATACATGCAAGCACATGCTGGGTTCTAGGGACCATATTATCCAAATACAGGTATGAGTTTGTCCCACTGTTTCACAGTGACAGTTTATAGATGTTTTCAGTGACAAACTTATGCATACTTGTGGGTTTTCTCTTGAAATCTCCATTGTACAGTTTTTTCTTTGACAACACAGTCAAATTACAGTGTTGCAGACAAACTCAATTCTTACACTACATGCTTGGTTAATAGCTGAGTTTTAATATTGAAAAGTGATATTTTGGTTGCTTGCTTTCAGATTTTATTGGTTAATTGATTTTGGTTTGCTTTTTATTGTTGTTGTTGTTTTGCTTTGAGACAGGGTCTCCTCTCCATGTAGCTCAGTTGGATTCAGATTCAATATGTAGCCCAGGTAGCCTCAAACTCATGGTGGTTTTGTGTCAGCTTCCCAATGCTAGGATTGGATGCATGCTTCATCACATTCAGCTTATTTTTGTTTGTTTGTTTGTTTGTTTGTTTTATTTTATTTTTTAGATAAAAAACTAAGAGTAGTATTGGGTTCTGGGTTTTGCCTTTTCTCTCTGGGATTCCCAGATGCCTCCCATCACCCTAACTTGGAGAGAAAAAGGCAAAGTCTGGAATGGGTTGGGTCCACAGTCTACCTCTTCCCTCCAGAGCATCAGACACCCTTTTGTCTAAGAAGGTATAAATTGCCAGAGAGAAGAAATAAAGTGTGGTTACTGGGGCTCTGCTCCATCCACCAAATGTATATATGCATTTATGTCCATCTATACATGTGTACACTTAAACATTAAGAGTTCAGAGTTTCTAACTGGGCATTCTGCCAGCCCCAGATAATTAAGTTTTGTGTCCCCCACCCCCACCCCATCAGCTGCTATCAGCATGACACCAATTCTCAGCGCCATACCTGCTTTCACTGCCTACCTCAGTTAACCCTGTGATGATGTCAAACCTGGCTTTTGACACCTAGATGAATAAGGTCCACAGAACTTGGGTCTTGCCTGAAATGCGGAAGTGTTATAACTCTTAGAAAAGGAATAAAGAGGTTTGGGAGGAGAACGTGGCAGGTGTCTGTAGTCTCTGGTCCGGAAGCGGCTGCAGTAGAGCCATGATAACAGTGCCTGCTTTTGCAGATGGGCCCACAAGTCCAACTATGAGTGCTTGCAATGGAGACAGCCCTCCCCCAAGTGTTACAGCTCAGCCTCAGAGGATCCTTAGTGAACCTTGGGGACTGGGGTGAGATTTGGGGAGTTGAATGCATTCTATTGCCTGAGGCTAAGATTCTGGTGATGCTCTATTTGCATGGGGAAGAATTCGAGGTGCTGTGCTACATGACTGACTACCTGTGACCACCTGGATGGGGTTCTCTGGGTTAACAAGTTCTGGAGTAGGCATGGAAACAGGGAGGGAGTTAGCCCTGCTCCTGCCCGTCTCATGTTTGAGATTTCTGAGGTTTGAGCATGCTCTGCCTCACCAATTCTATGTCAATCCCTCTGTTGGCACAGTCCACGTGCTCCACAAATTAGCTCAGGCTAGCCTTGAATTCCCTCATCCTCCTACTTCAGCTTCCTACGGACTGGGTTTACAGGTATTTGTCACCACGTCTGGTTGTTTTTGAGTTTTTTAAGCATCTCACAACAACCACCTCAGGGTACAGCTTCAATAACTTTTGGAGGCAGAAGCATACATTGTCTATAGGAATAAAGTTGAGATTGTCTTCTGACATTTCCACCCTCACAAGGTGAATCTCAGGGATTCTAACCTTATGTCTTCCCCACTAAAACAAGCCAAGCCACCTTTTGAAAAAAAAAGACCAACAAATCAAAACATTGAACTAAATTCTAATTAGTTGCTTAGCTGGGTGCTGGTGTCCACTAAGCTGTTTCCTGGAACCAATCATGGGCCCATGTTGAGGGCTCTAGACTCTCGTCCCTGTGATTACCCTGGGTAACTATGATCCAGGAAGCAGGTCTGCCCAAACATGTGCCACAGGACAAGTGCAAATAAATCTATTCAATGGCCTGTCTTCTAACCCTTCCCAACACCAGGACCCTATCAATAAAGAAACCAAATCGGTAACAAACTTCTAAGTTCAAAGAAAATTCCAAAGATGTTGGTCTTGGTATTTGATCAGATGCTGAGGAAAGGTGGGGGTGGGGGAGCACACCGAAAAATGGCCATCTGTTACTTATTTAAGCCATCCTTAGACAAGAATATATGGCTTCTCAGGAGGAAAATATTGTTCTTTCCAGAGAATAGGAATGTGATATAAACATTGAGATGAGATAAAGCTGTTTATATCAAAGAGGGAATAGGATTATAACACCGAAAAAATAGCATACATGTCCTGTTATTGCAGGCATAAGTAAAACAGTGTTTGAAAGACAAATTGCTGTGTTGCTATTCTTGAAGTTCTAGGCTCTCCTAGAAGTGATGGCATCTTCCCAGACATGAGACTAGCCAAGTGCAGGTATGTCTCTAGCTACATAATTTAAGGGGAGGGAAAAAAAAAAAAAACCACCCAGTCGTTTATCTTCTAGACAACGAATATTTCTTCTGTTAAAACCTGAAGAATCTAGAAACTCTTTTACTTGTGATAACAAAAATTCATAAACAGATTGTGAAATACCTGAGCAGCAAATATGGCCCTAGTGGGATCAGCAGAGTAGATTGACTCTGGAGACAATGACCCAAGTCATAATTAGTGGTGGCAGAAAGGAAAAGGTTCCCATCCCTGACATGCTTCCAGCAGCTCATGAACCAAGGGTTCACTCCCCAAGTGCAGTTTAAGCACTACTGAGACAGCTAGGACTCACCTGTGGCTACAGCAGGCATACAGTTGGCCTCCTGTATCAACCACTCAGACACACACGCAATTGGCATCCTCTGCTTATCTTACCTCTAACTCTCTGTATGGCCCAGGTACCCCATAAACCACCTGGGTCTCACCATGCAGGCATCCACTGAATGGAATGCCAGCTGAAGTTCAAGAACAGTTTGCTCTCCTCCTCCCACCCCCGTGTCCCTCTCTCCCTCCTTCCTTCTCTTTCTTCTTCTCCCTCTCTCTTCTCTCTTTGTGTATACAATTATGTAGGTGCCCGTGTGTGTGTGTGTGTGTGTGTGTGTGTGTGTGTGTGTGTGTGTGTGTGTGTGTAGAAGACAGAGGTCAACTTTGAGCATCTTTACTTAGTCATTGTACTGGCTGGTTTTGTGTGTCAACTTGACAACAGCTGGAGTTGAATAAACCCTTTCCTTCCCAACTTGCTTCTTGGTCATGATGTGTGTACTGGAATAGAAACCCTGACTAAGACAGTCATCATCTACATTATTTTTAAAGACAGAATCTCTCAGTGCCCTAGAAATCCAAAGAGACTAGGCTGGCTGGCCAACCAACTCTGAGAATGTGTCTGTCTCAACCTCCTCAGTTCTGGGGGATTGCAAGACACACCATCATGCCCAGATTTTTACTCACATTCTGAGAATCAAACTCATATCTTCACACTTTACCAATGAAGCCATGTCTCCAACCCAAACATCACATCTCTTGCTTGGAGCTTATTGATCACTACCATTTGCAAGACTCTGGTTTCCTATAGAGAAGCAATGGGCAGCAAGCCTGAGCCATGCTGATGAGTGGCCAGAGACCCTCTGATGGTTCCCCAAGGGAAAACTTACCCCTATCCAGCTACCACCTGCCCGTGAGTCTCTAGTGCTAGCTCAGACCAGTATCAGGCAAACCTGGCCTCTGGTCGTTTTCCAAGGGACATCTGTAGATCATGACCAGGATACAAATTCTTCCATGGGTTTCCCAACAGCTTTCTGATCAGACTCTTTCTTTGCAGTTTCCCCACAACGTTTTTCTGGGTGAGAGGTGAAGCAGGAGCCTCCACAGTGATGCCCAAGGTTCTCTGGGATATCTTCTGCTGAGAAGAACAAAAGTCCATCTGCTCAGTCTAGAAAGACTCAAGGCTGTACCAGTGCCTCCCAGCTAGGAAAGGGTTAACCCAGGCAACACTTGACCACATCAGGAAACATCTGTAGTCATCACAGAAAAGTCCTTGTGGCATCTGGAGAACCCCTGGCCTTTGTTAAACTCTTCAGGACTCAGGACAACATGCCTCAGAAGCTCCTTCCCAGGCCAGAAGCCTCCAAATCCCTCCACTGATCCCTCTGCTAGTCTAGACAGGGCTTCGACACACTAAGCAAGCACTGCAGGTGAGGTTTCTCCTAGGCCCGCCCTCTCTCCCACCGCCTTCACCATTCTTCCTTCCGGGTCTCCCTCTATCATTCAGCTCCTCACTCCCTTCCCACAATCTGCCTCTTCCTAAATCTGTAAAGACATGGCATAGAGGTGTTCTCCTGTCACAGAAGCCCGAGAGAAGGAGAAGGTCTGGGTCAGGCAGACAGAGCACTATTCCGCTCACTCTACCCGACCCCAGCCATTCCAAGACCCCAGTCCCAAGGGACTACTTTCACTAAAAGAGCCTGGCACCAGCCCTCTGCTTAGACCCAGAAAGGACACTGCTTGCCCAGAAACACAGCCTTCACCCTCACTTGCTGCCTTGTCCTTTCAGAAATCGACTAAAACCAAACTCGAACCCATTAAGGAGTCTCAAACCTGGTGTTGGCCCTCACAGTGCTTGTCCAGAAGCTATGTGTAAAGACCAGGGGATTGCTAGCTGGAGTGAAGATGGGCAAACATCGTGTAGAGAAGACGAGAAAGTTTTTCCCTTAGCCTAGATCAAGCTGACAGGGCTTTGTGGCTACAGGCAGCAAGTAGAAGATAGTGGGTACAAGTGAGCCTAGAGGGGTGACTGAGAAATTATTACAAATGTAAAGACTCAAGTTGGGACTGAGGAAACAGTAGCATTAACATCCTTGCTCACTCTGAGTGAAGGGGACCTAAGATCCTTTGCAGTTGGGTTTTACTATTCTATGACCCTACTTCTGTCTGTCCCCTAGTGCACTGGAAATGGACTGACTCATGATTGACTCAGTGCTGGGTCCCACCTCAGCAGAGATCCACAACCCTCCCAGAAATGCCCAGCAATCTTCACAGCTCAGACTGAAACCAAAGAAAGCTTTGAGAGTGAAGCTGCTGACTGACGCGCTGGAGCCAAACCTCAGGGCAGAACTTTGCCTTCTTAAAAGCAGTTCCTATAGCCTTGGCTCTAGTTCAATACGGTGCAGAGAGGAGTAAGGAGTACGTGAAGGACGTGTGATGGTTCACACTTGAGAGACTGAGAATCACACAAACCCAAAGCCAGCCTGGGCTACAGAATGGAACCTCAGCTCAAAAGAATGCAGAATTTAACGATTCTTCACTCTCCTCAGATTAGCCAGTAGCTCCACCCCCTTTGCAGCCTCTTGACTCTTCTCTAAAAGCAGTATGACATCATGGAGCTGGAAAGATGGCTCAGCAGGTAAAGGCACTTACCACTATGCTGAACAACCTGAGTTGGATCCCCAGAACCCACATGGTGGAAGGAGAGAGGTGACACCTTTGGCTATTCTCTGACCTCTGTATGCCCATGATAACACATCTCCCCAACACACACACACACACACACACACACACACACACACACACACTGCACATCTCCTTGGCAAATTCCAGCACGGGCACAGGCCTATGAGGACCTGGGAGTGGAAGAGCCACACATTGCACTGTGGAGTACCTTACGACCTGTGCTTAGGGTTAGGCAAAGCAGAGTACATTATACTAAGGAGTCTGTTACCACTAGCAGGGGCCACTATGATTCATCTGTAGCACCTGTGTCTGGTCTGATAGTGAAGGTTCTCTTCTGCCTTCTCTCACACACACTTAACTGTTCTCTCTATTTCTTCCCCTCTCCAGAGACCCATGACTGGAATGCTGAGACTAGGAGGAAGCATGAATTCCAAAGTTACCAGGACCTGAGTGACTTGTGTGGTGTCCTGGGCTGCTGTGATGTACAGAAAGGTTTATACTCCTTCTCTCCCCTGCTTCCAAGAAAGAACATGTTGAAATCTAACTTCTCCTGTAACCATAGACAGCATTAACAGGTACCATCTTGAGCAGGGAATTAGGTGGTGGGGCAGAGCATTCATAGTGGGGTTAGTACAGTATGGTATAGTATAGTATAGTATAGTATAGTATAGTATAGTATAAGTATAGCATGGTAGTATAGAATGTATATTGTAGTATAGATTCCAAAGCCTCCCGTTCTGCTTCTCCTACCGGTCAAGAACACAATGAGAAGACTGATGTCTATGAACCAGGAACGGGGATCTTATTAGACCTGGACTCTACTGGAATACAAATGCTCACAGCATGTTGATTATGTGACTTTAGACAGAGGCTTACTGGGTGCATTCATAGCTCTAGGACAGGAATCACGACTGCTCTCTGCATTCGTCATTAGGGTGTGATCACAGCTAAGATGGGGACCATGGCTCTGTTCCCTGCTTTCATCATTAATACTAAGTGGGCTGGGTCTCTGAGGCTTGGTTCTCTTTTTCCACTCTCCCATTTCCTGTTTCTCTTCCCCCTTCCTTCTTCAGACGGGGTGAAGCAGGGAGGGGCCTTTGGGTAATCACAGTCCTTCCGACACAGAAAGAGATAAAAAGGTTACCTTAGACACGAGGACGCTGTTGAGATCAGTTGAGATTACCTAAGACTGCAGGAGTTTACAGGATGCAGGATATGAGATTTGGCCTGGATCTCTCCCACCGCCCCACACGGTAGATAAACTAGACCAAGAGAGAAAAGAGGAGTGTGTGACTGCTGTGCCTGGATTGCACACAATTCATACTTACAAAGAGGGCAGCTGGAACTTTGTGAAACTCTGAATTACAGAACTGAATAGAAGGCTCAGTAGGGTGCTTGCTGTCCTATCATGAGGACTTGAGTTCAAAGCACCAGAGTCTATGTAAAGCTAGATGTGGTGGCAGGCATTTGTGATACCAGCAGATTTCTGTTCATTAGCCATCACTCAGTCTGCGGTATTTTGTTATAATAGGAAAATAACAGCAGACTCTGTGTGTGTGTGTGTGTGTGTGTGTGTGTGTGTGTGTGTGTGTGTGTGTATCTGAATGTGTGTGTCTGTGTCTGTGTCTGTTTATCTGTGTGCGTATGTCTGTGTGTGTCTGCGTATCTGTGTGTCTGTGTGTGTGTATTTGTATGTGTGCATGCATTCCTGTGTGCATCTCAGTGTGTGTGTGTGTGTGTATTTGTATGCGTGCATTCGTGCATGCATGCATCTGTGTGTGTATGTCTGTGTGCATCTGTGTATGTCTGTATGTGTAAGTCTGTGTGTTCGAGTCTCTGTGTGTGTGTGTGTGTGTGTGTGTACCTGGAGAAGTTCTGTCATCTCCCCAAGATCCAGCTGTGAGGTCCCTCTGTATGCAGCACCTGGGCCCCTCTCCACATCCCCAGCTCTTGAGTCAGGCCCTGTGGTCATGAATTCTTTCTTCAAACAACCATTCATAAACACAAGCATGCGTGACTAACCTGGAGACAAACTTGATGATGCAGATCTATGTGACTTATCTCATCTATTTGTGTCAGCTTGATGCTGAAGGGGGAGATTTTTACTGTCAGTTCACAGGACAAAGAATTTAGAGTAGCGAGCACTTATACATGGGTGGCCCTGTAAAGTCTCTGACCACAACACCTTTCTAGCCTCAATCGGTTCCTCCAAGCCTGTCAGCCAAATTCTCAGATTAAACAAAGATAGCATCAGCAGAGAAACTGCAGCCATGAATATCCACATCGATTCCAGGTGCCTCGCCATCTATGGGGCTCATAAGTACAGTACAAAATATCATTCAGAAATGTGTTACATGGGGCGTGGGGGGGATTACTGCTGTCAATTCTCAAACAAATTGCTCAAATATGCATTCATCCATTTATTTCTTCAACTATTCAAAACAAAGATATGTGGTAAAATATCTGTATTTGGAGGTCAGAGAGATCATTGTCAGAATTTGAATGTCCCCATTTCTCTCTCTCTCCCCCTCTCTCTCTCTTCTCTCTCTCTCTCTCTCTCTCTCTCTCTCTTTGTGTGTGTGTGTGTGTGTGTGTGTGTGTGTGTGTGTGTGTATTTTGTTAAGGATCAAACCTATAGCACGGGCATGCTAGACAAGTACTCTACAACTGATCTACATGCCTAGCCAAATTTCAATTATCTTGATCTTAAAAAAAAAGCTACATAACAAAACAACCTTCCTTATCATTCCTTTTTTAAAAAAAAAAAAATGGGAAAATAAAACCAACCTCCTGGGTTGTTCATATTCAACAAGATGATCTGTGTGTGTGCCTAGAGCAATACAGCCACCAAACAGTAGCAAATTCACTGTTTTCTAGTGTGATGATATCAACTAGCCAAGCCTCTCCAGGCCAAGGTAAGGAGGGAAGGAACCGGTGATATTGGCCTCAGAGACAACATTTGTGTTCTTCATGTATGAAGCTCTCTTATAAATCTTGCCAAATTCATATACAACCTCTGTGTATTTCCCTAATTTCTTCAGCCTCTTTTTTGGTTCCCTACTCCGTGGGTCCTGAGAAACAACCTCAGTGGAATTAGGAACTAAAACCATTGTCTCTGCTATACAAGGTTTGAAGTTCAGTTTCCCAGAGGAGGAGTTTCCCAGGGGAACATGGGGCAGTGGTAGACAACACAGAATGTGAACCCTTTGCTCAATTCTTTATTTTGAAGAGCTAAAACTACAACACTGTTTAGTTCCACCTTTCTCGTTGTCAAGAAGCACTGATATTCAGAAGTTAGGGGACTCCTGGTGGTGGCAGAACTACTTAAGGAGCTAGCCCCTCTCCCATCACTCAGCTACAGTCAAGTCATCCCATACTTCAAACGATAGTGCTTGTATCGACCATATCAGGTATTCCCTGACAATAGTTCAGCAATTTCCTGCTGACATCTGATAGGCCCGGATTATAGTCAAAGGGTGCAATATAAATTGACAGCTGATACCATTTAGAAGCAAAGAGCAACTTTTGGAACTGGAGTCTAGTCAGTACATGCCCAGGCAGGAGCCATGAGGTGACAGATCTCATCTAGTGACTTCTAAAGTGTCTGGGTGACTGGCGTTTCCCATGACCACATAGCTCGGGGATTGAATGCAGAATCATCAAAGGCTTTGCCTCACATCCCTCTAAAATCTGAAATTCAATATGTTCTTTTATGAAAATGACTCAAGTATATGGTTTAAAATAAATTCAAGTATAGCAGCACATTAGTCAGGGCTCTCCATCAAAACAAAATGAACCGGATGTGTTGCTCTAGAATTAGAGAGAGAGTACCTGGAAAGTCAGGTAAGACATGGCATGTCAGTCTTGAGGCCCAAATCCTTGAAGGTGATGCAGCAGGCTGCAAGCCTCGGCACAGTGCCTGTGTCCCAGGCTTAAAATTCAATCCCTGCTTCTTTGGGAACTTGTAGTATTTGTTCCAATCCTCAACAGCTTGGGTGAGACCTGTGTTGTGGAGAGATGCCTTCTTTAGAAGGACCCCTGACCTCACAGTGTCTTCTTAGCACCATGCAGACTACTGTTCGAGCAGTGTCTGGGTACCGAGATCCAGCCAAATTGATGCACAAACTCAATACCAAGAGACAGAAGATGGAAAGGGAGTCACACCCCACCTCAGGCATCCTCCCTCTCTTCCCACAGCAAAACACCATCTGCTCAGGGCTCTGTCTAAGACTGCAAAAGGCATCGGGCTTTCTCTATCTCTGGCAGTCTTTCCTCCATGCCAGGCCCTGCGTTTCTTGCATTCCTAGTGTATCTTATGTAAAGCCTTTTTTGCAGCTGTGGTGGCTTAAAGGATAATGTCCCCCTACAGGTTCATATATCTGAATATCTGCTCCCCCCCCACTTGGTGGAGCTGTTTGGGAAGGATTAGGAGGTGTGGCCTTGCTGGAGGAAGTATGTCACTAAAGACAGGCTTTGAGGTTTCAAAGATACCATGAGCCATTCCCAATGTATTCTGTTTCCTGCTGGCAGTTCAAGATGAAAGCCCGAGCTTCTTGTCCCTGCTCCCATCCCTGCTAAGTAAGCCTCCCCGCCCTGCTGTGACAGACTTGTGTTCCTCTGAAACAGTAATCCCAAATAAATTTTTTATCCTATTATTTCCCTTGGCTGTGGTATTTTATTCAGCAACAGGAAAGGAACTAATAGAGCAGCTGGACAGTGGGGCCCATGACCATATGAGACAGGACAATGCAGCCACGGTGAGGGGAACACGCTTCTCCTCAAGGTGGAGATTATTATCCTTTTGCAGAAAAAAAAATATATTTTGTGCCATTTTTTATGGAGACGTTGTAGACAGGAATGACTTCAGTCAAGATCAGCAGAGGCACAGACAGTAACAAATACCACTTAATGCCAGCATCCCAGAACCTTTGAGTGACAGCAGGAGGAGCATGTCTTGGCTAAGCTGTTTGCCACCTCACGAATATTACTGCCATATTCGTTCTCTTAAATTATTCATCGTCCTGTGTTCCCAGCTAAGCTATAATGTGATGGGCAAGCTATTTTACAATGTAATAATACTAAAAAATAATAATAATAACCATCTCCCCAGTGATAACCTATGAGGCCAAAAGGTGACTCGTCCATTTCAGCCAGAGAACCACATTACCTCACTGAAAGATGGCGTCTGTGTGCAGATACTGCTGCTACCATTAAAACCAACCACAAGGAAGGAACGAGACAAACCAGTTACCAGCCTCCTGGAAAGCACTTATTTCTACAATAATTACAAAACTGTCTGTGTTTGCATAAGAAACAACACTGACTGATTGAGCGAGTGCAAGGGGACCGTGCTCTGACCCAGATCAGGATCTTCAGGGGAGAGGTTCTGAGAGGCCTGCCCTGGGCTCACAAACACAGGGAGATATAATTGCAGATTAAGCCAATTCAAAGGTTCATCATTCTAACCTGCTGAATAAGACATACCTTAAATTCAAATGACCCCCCCATCCCTGGGAAGTAAAATTGATGTTGAGAGCCATTAAAATGTGGGGAGGGCACAGTGGGAGGGGCTCATGTGACTACATATGGGCACCAGAAAGAAGTTGGTCTTCAGAACAAAACCAAAATAAACAAAAGCCCTCACCCTCAAATGAAGCCAGATGAATGCACCTGCTGAGAGGCCCCAGCATTTCAGTCAGAAGTAGCTGGTGACAAGTGATGGGGGGAACAGCAGGGGGAAGGCAAGGGAGGGCCAGCCAGAGCTGGTCCCTGTCTCTCCTCTGTGAGCTACACATGTGGAATGTTTGAGGAAGCCAGTGGGGGGAAAGTACAGGGACCTTGAGTTTTCACTGCACTAATGTCTGTAGCACAGGGAAATAGTGCTACCTCAGCAGACTGGCTTGACCTCTCCCGATTTATCACACACATGTGTCCCATATTGTTCCGACTACCAGACGCCCTGCCCAAGCACTGATGGAAGTCCATGACGTTTGCCCTGTGCAAGAACCAGTAAGTAGGCAGAAATACCGTGAGAGCTGGAAGGCAGCAGAAGAGCTTGCAAAGGCCATCCCCTGAGCGACACAGCCATGGCTGTCATGAATTCTGAAGCATAATGACTGCACGGAGGGAGGGGAGGTTTTGCCCAAGAATGAGCCCATCAACAGGCAAGCAAGGATGCAGAAAGGTCCCCACCCCTCACTGCTGAACTATTTCCTATGGGTAGACTCAGAGAAAGGAGTCCTTGCCTTCAGTTGTGTTCTCACTGTTGACTCCAATCAGGCTCTAATGGAGAGTCCCAATCCAACCATTGCGTAGGAGGCCACGATTAGATTAAATGATCACAACATAAAATCAAATATCACAAATCTGGGAAAGCGACAAATTGAGGTTGAGGGTTGATATACCTGGAGAGAGGTGAGAGAAGGTCATGAGTGAGAGTAGCAAGACTGTATTCTATACCTGTATGAAACTGTCAAAGAGCTTAATTCTAAAAAGAGAGGGAAGGTGCCTGGCTAGCTTGCAGTTCGTAGAATCTGAGACTGAGAGTGGGGGAAGATAAAAGGACTTTAAAAAAAGAACCAGTAAGCAATGAGTGATTGATTTCTAAGACTTACTCGGCACAAGCTCAAAATAGAGTCTCATTTCTTGTCTGTTAGGAACCTCATTCTTGGATTAGCAGGATGGCTCATTGGATAAAGGCTCCACCAGAGTTTAACCCTCAGAATTCATGAAGGTGGAAGGATCTCCTTACGCATGCCATGGAATATGTGCCCACATACACAACAATAATAAATAAAAATTAAAGAAGAAATCCATTCTATAGAATCCCTGACTAAACATGTTTGAGACACTCGTGGGCAATCAATAGGCCTGCTATGGATGGTGTCTTGCGCGCAGACACAGTCTGCTGAAGATGGCAGCTTGCAAAACTGAGTTCTACAGCAGGACATGGACGAAGCTGCGCACAGTGTGCAGAGGCTCAGTCAACCAGTGTCTGTCTATTCACTTCTCTGTGCATTCTCTGATCCTTCTGCGCTCATCCTGACAGCCTGTGCTTGGCTGTGAGTGGTGAACCATAGCTGCATACAGTTGCACTTGCTTTTGCCCCACCCCGCCCCATGTTTCCTTCTCCCTGGGATTCAGTCAATATGCAAAGTCCGAGGACATGGGAATCACCCCAACTAGCAGCAATCTGTGAGAAGTCCAAGCTGGCCACATGGAGACAGGGATGCTGAGCAGGTTGAACTGTAAGAACGGCCTTCCTAGACCTTCAGCTCCATCCAACATTCAGGTAACGCAGTTCCAGGTGAAACTCAGAAACAACACAAGAGGTAAAGACTAACACAGAATCCTCAGATATTAGACTGCATTAAATGACTAAATTCTGGCATAGGTTAAGGTTTAAGAATAGAGTAGATACACAGAGAAGTTACTGAAAAGCTTTGGAGAAGCTGGTCGGTCCCACAGCCACTTAACAAAGGTTAACAGTGCTTGGCATTCCCTTGGATTTGCAGACTCCCAAGACACTCTCAGTGGGTCTCTCATTCACTCCAGGAAGAGCTCCAGGGCTGGCTCAGCTCCTTCTGGGCTGCAGGTCAGCACAGGGTTGACTGCATTTGAATTAGAGGCTCAGTCACCCTAGGATGAGATGGAAGACACAGGATTTCCTGTGTTTGGGGGTCTGACAGACAGCAGAGAGCATATTCTCTCCAGAAAAGGAAGTGCTCCTGGGCTTTGGGGTTGTCTGTGCCCAGAAGTCCGACATGGCAGAGATTGTACCTGCTCCTAGATTCATGTAAACACCCACACTATGAGGAAGCTGCAAGTGTGGTCACAGGGACAGAGGGAAAGGACTGCGACAAACTCCGGCCTGACACCAGCTCCTTTTGTGTGCTGTAGCGTTTTTGGGTTTCCCACGGTCGAAGGCTGTTACCCTACAGTGTACTTCTCAGGCATCAGTTAATTTCTGGGTTTAATTTGTGAGTTTGGATATGGATATGAATTTTTTTTTTCTGTCACTGGGAAAACAAATTAAGTCTCAGAGAATGGCTTGTTATCACCGAGACTCAAGAAGAATCTGTTTATCAGCCCGCAGCGCAAGGAAAACCCTAGAAATAACCCAGTGTTTGGAGGCTTGCCACAGGGCTTGAGGATTTCTTTTTATTTAACATGGGGTTTCTCATCTTCTCAGAAGAGGCCATGTTCTCAAAACAATCCCTCATGATGCCTCTCACATCTGATGCCCTGCCTCTTGTCTTGTCAAAATGCAACCCACCCAGACACAGGCTACCACTTGCTAAAGACAGATGGAACGGAATACTATAAGGGCTAGAACAATACCTTTAGATAATTAACACAGTGCAAAAGAATGTGCTTGCCAGTTGTCCCTCTCTGGCTAAAAAGTCCTTGGAATGAAAACACAAAACAGAAGCTGTTGCGGATTCATAGTGTCAGGGCCCCACCCTCTGTCTCTTTGTGAAGTTTAGTGTTTCTGGTTAAATGAACCAGGGAGATGGGTGGATTCAAATTTTCCTGGGAATAAAATAGAACTTTATTCCCACCCCAGGAAAATGTGGCTTTCCCAGATGGAACTTATTGTACAAAACTTGCATAGGAAAGCAAGAGAAACTTCTCGTGAATTCAATTTAACGTTTACAAAGTATATTTATTAAACAGACTTTCTCCTATTGAATATTTCCACTGTGGTCCTGGAGACAGAGCAAGGTCAGTCCTTATTAAATGAGACTGGGTACAGACTTCCACATCAGCCAGCCAGAGTTCCGAGCTCTGCGTGGGAGGAGCAGCCCCCACCCAGCACACAACTGTGAACCCATCCTGAGAATCCCCCACCAGCTTACAGCTCCTGTCCAGCTGAAGCAGCACAGTAGTGACCCAAGGGTGAGCAAGGGGTGATTTTATCACTGTTTTGTTTTTAATTATGGAATGAATGGTTTTCTTTCTGCTAATGGGAAAGTTCCCGTTTGAAACTGGAGTACCCCCCCTCCCCAAAGCTTAGCCTGTAGTTTGATGCTATTGAGAAATGTTGGAGCATAAGAGAAAGGGCCTAGTGGGAGGCCCTAAGTGCCCTTAAAGAGTCTAAAGTCTCTCAGCCTCTTCGTTCCTAGCTGACAGGTGAGCAGTTTTGCCCTGCAGTGCATAAGTGCCTAGCCCCTAACTGGGTACAGGATGGCTTCAGGTCAGCAATGGATTCCAGCTTCAGTGGATCAGAGGTTCAGTTCCCAAAGGACAAGCTGGCAGACAAGGAGTTCCCCGTATTTGTGAATTAGCTCCTGCCTTTCTGACAGATATCTGAGATCTTGCCCAAAGCAACAAGATGAAAACACGTGAACTGAAGTCTCTAAAATTGTAAGCCAAATAAGTTCTTTCTCTTGATAGTCTCTTGACTATCTCAGTTATTTGTTAAAGCAACAAGTTGACTAACAAAGTGAGAGTACAACCTCTTAATGTAATACTAGATTACATAAGCTGTTATCCAGTCATCTTATAGGAATACTGATCCAATTGGAGACAGCTTCCAATGCCTTCCTCTGACGGGACTTCTGAGCTCACATCTACTCTCTAAAAAGATACACAAAATACATTTTATCTCTTGTTTATACAGAGAGATATAGTTAGAGAGGCTGATAGAAGAATGGGTGTGTGGGTGTGTGGATATAATAGTTGGGTGGTTGGATGGATGGATGGATGGATGGATGGATGGATGGATGGATGGATGAATGGATAGTTTGGTGAGTAGATGGGTGGATGTATGGATAGTTGGGTAGGTGGGTGGGTAGGCAGATGGATGGATGGATGAATGGACAGATGAATGGATGGACAAATGAATGGATGGATGGATGGATGGATGGATGGATGGATGGATGGATGGATGGATGGATGGATGGACAGATGGATGGACAGATGGATGGATGGACAAATGGATGGATGGACAAATGGATGGACAGATGGATGGATGGATGGATGGATGGATGGATGGATGGATGGAGAGTGCTCCTGCATGTTCACTGAACTGAATGGGAAAAGTAGGACCAGTCATGAAGTTTAATGGAGAGATTGATATTTTATAGCTATTTTAGATTTCATGTCATTTTCTTCCTTCACTTAAAAAATACCCTCCCAGACGGTACACAAAGGAGGAAGCATGACAAGCAAGAAAACATGGCCAATCTGTCAGTCTAAGCTTGTCTAGCAGACACTAAGAATGGCAGCTACATCTATCCAGTGTGATCTGCTTCACTTGATAGTTGTACACACCCACAAAGATGCTTTTGTGTTCCTGTCAATCATGTGATCTTCTAGACACTGAGCCCAGCATTGACTCACTCCCAATCCCAGTCGTGTTCCCCAAGTCTCAACATCTGTAAACAGTCCAAACTCACATGTCCAGTCATTGCTCCACAAACTAGTCTATACCCGAGTGGGCTTGCATGTGGCTCCAGCTTCAAACATATGGGTACAGACAGTATTTTAAGTGATGAGACCTCAGTCTATGCCCCAGATTCCTGGGCACCTGTCTTCCCTCCTACTGCAGACATTGGCAGGCTCTCCTTGACTGCTTCAGGGTCCCTGATTTTGAAAGGCAAGGCTATTCTTAGACTCTCCAATCCTCTATTCCCCAAAGGTCATAGTGTCCTTCGTGAAAGTCCCTGACTCCTTTTCCTGGCATTATAGATTCTGAAGGGAAGCAAGCCACTAGGAAGGCAGAGAACACAGATGAGTCTGTCGGTGAGTCAGCTCCCCCACTCACCAATCAGGGGTCACTTATGTC
This sequence comes from Mastomys natalensis, assembly GCA_021653895.1. NCBI lineage: Eukaryota > Metazoa > Chordata > Mammalia > Rodentia > Muridae > Mastomys > Mastomys natalensis. The sequence goes on along the minus strand of JAJTUV010001525.1, from coordinate 201,829 downwards.
ACCACATGGCCATGGGAAGGAAGTCAAATGATATTTTCCACATAATTAGCAAAATCTGTTCCACAGTGGCCTACTGCCCACTCCCAGATATCTAGGAAATTCAGCTTTGAAGAATTTCATCATCTCACCAGCTGCTGCACAGTGATGAGCGATTGCTACTGTGATCAGTGAATGCAGAAGCACAAGGTAACAGGAATGCATGTATCTGGAGAACCTAGGCCAGCATGCTGACTGAAACATGGGTAATAAAGAAACGCAACCCAGTACCCTACAGCTTGGGGTGGAATTTGGCCAAGGAAGTAGAAGCTTGACTGTGGAGGACAGTCTGGGTAGGAGACAGATAATGAATATGTCATACATACATACATGCATACATACATGTATATTTTTATTTGCTTATTTTATTTTCAAACTATTTATTTTATACTATTTATTTTAAATGATGTATTATTGTGTGAGGGCAGGTACATGTCTGTTACAGTGCATGTATGGAGGTCGGAGAGGTAGCTTTCGAGAGTTAGTTCTCTCCTTCCACCATGGTTTACAAGGACTGGACTCAGGTCAACTGCTTTTACCTGCTCAGCCATCTCACCAGCTCTATACAGTTAAAACTTACAGTTGCTAAAATGATATAACTCAGGCTGGAGGCAGAAGACACAGGCCAGTAAAGATGGCACATTAGTTCTTTCCGACCTTGATGTGACAGAATACCTGAGAGAAACCATTTTAAAGGAAGAAGGATTTAATTTGGCTCCAGGTTTCAGAGGTTACGATCCATGGTCAACTGATACCATTGTTTCTGGGCTTATGGTGAGCAAAGCTGCTTGCCTTGTGGCAGCCAGAACTGAAAGAAAGGTAGACCAGAAGGAGCAGAGGACAACATATACCCTTCAAAGGCATGCTCCCAGTACCTCCAATCAGGTCCTACCGCCTAGCTCCCACTATCTCCAAATAATGCAAATCATCACTGGGTGAATCACTGATGAGTTCAGAGTCTTGCAACCTGTCCTACTTAGGGTTACAACTACTAGGATGAAACACCAATTGCAACTTGGACCCAAAGCAACTCGGAGAGGAAAGGGTTTATTTTATTTTAGCTTACACTTCACATCACAGTCACTTACTAAAGGAAGTCAGGACAGGAACTCAAACAGGGTAGGATGCAGGAGCTGATGCAGAAGCCAAGAGGGGGTGCTGCTTACTGGATTGTTCCTTGTGGCTTGCTCAGCCTGCTTTCTCACAGAACCCAGGACCACCAGCCAGGGATGGCTCCACCCACAATGAGCAGTTACCATCTCCCATCAATCACTGATTTAAAAAAATGCCTTACAGCTGGATCTCATGGAGGCATGTTCTCATTTGAGTTTCCCTCCTTTCAGAAAACTCTTCGCTGTGTCCAGTTGACATAAAGCCAGTCAGCACAAAACCCAACCACCTCTCAGCAAGCCTCCAACACATGAGCCTTTAGGTAGATATTTCATACCTAAATGCTAACAGAGGGCACACAATAATCTGCTAACAGCAATTATCCAGGAGAGAGATAAAGAGAGAGAGAGAGACAGAGACAGAGAGAGAGACAGAGAGACAGAGAGACAGACAGAGAGACAGAGAGAGAGATATCAAGCACAGGTCTGGTAGAATTCGGAAGCGTGGGTCCTCAAAACGGGGAGTTTCAGCCAGCAGCAGTGGGAAAAATGTCTTCTTTCCCAGCATGCCTCTGGGTGATGTTTATATGTGTTTCTTCTCTTGTTACATAAATTTCCTTGCTTGGTACTCTCAAACAGTTCGTGGTCATAATAATTCGTGATGGTAATATTCACACGTTGTATGGAATAGGAGCAGAGAGAGCTAAGGAGAGACTGAAAGAAGGAAAAGCAGATGCATCCTAATATGAGACAGTGGCTCTGGGTGTGTGCGTTTCTTCTTGCTGAATCTGGTGTGCTTTGCAATAGCACAGCCTTTCTTGTGGTTCTGGAGATAAGAAGTCTAAAGCCAGTTTCAGGAGACCAAGCCCAAGGAGGCTCAAGTGTTGGCGAGAGACTGCTTTCTGGTCTCCAGAGCACAGTAGCTTCTATATGAGTCTGGGACTGTGACCTTTTCTCCCGTTTTTGATGTGTGTCACTCCAATACCTGTCCTGATGTCACCTTGTCTTATTATTGTCTGTGTCCAGTCTCCATCTCCTCTGTCTCATTAGAACAATGAAGCTCCTTTTGTGAGAGGCTACAAACCTGTAATTCTGGTACTCCAGGAGGATCACAAGTGCCAGGCCAGCTTAAATGAGGGAGGGGCTCATGGCCACCAAGAGATTCTAGGAATGGGGGGGGGGTCATTCATTTACGTACACATCCATTGGTGAACTCACCAAAGTCTAATACATAGTTCCAAACCCATGGTCACTCAGATCACCTTGGTTAAACTTAAGGAATCACAACACAAAACAAAACATGAAAAGTATGAGGGAAGGTTAATGGAGGTGGGAGGGAGAGAGTGACTAGAATATGTCATACCATAAATTAAATCATCAAAGAAAAATTTAATTAACACTCTTAAAGTTAAATAAATAACAAAAACAAAACAACAACAACAAAAACTTCTTCCCATTGTATAATGTAACCATCTCAGATTCCAGGCACTACTGTCTGGCATCTTTGGAAACCATTATGCATTCAGCCACATAAGACAAAGACTATGAATTAATTTTTTTGTACCTCTATGTTTTTTTGTGAATTTGAAATTGCTTTAAAATAAAAAGTTTTGAATAATATAGTAGAGGATTATCCTGACAAGAGGCACAAGCCTCCCTTTGTCCAGCCCTGTCTGTCCCTTCTCCCCCCACCCCACCCCATCCCACCAAGAACAAGCACTGGATCTCACGCTCCAGTTGCATCTCGATTCTGATGTGCGTGTGTCCATGCCTGGTCATGTCTTCAGGGCAAGTGCTGTATGCTGTGGTACCACTCTTAGCGTCTATGTCTGTGAAGCATCTTTAAGAACCACCTCCCAAAGGTGGTGGAAGGTGGCACCCACCTTTAATTTCAGCACTTAGGAGGCAGAGGCAGGCAGATCTCTGTTTGATGCCAGCCTGGTCTACAAAGTGAGTTCCCCGACACAGAGAAACATTGTCTCAAAAGCAAACAAAAAAAAAAAGAAACATCTTCTAGTCGTGAAATTTGTCAGCTTAAAGCTGTTCAAGAAGGCATGCCGCTTCAAACTCACAAACACAATCAGACCTGAGATCTATCAGAAGAGTTTTTGTTTTAAAATTCTCTCCTACACTGTGAGGTAGCAATCCAGAACAAATTATAAGTCTCTTTGCATCTGCTTTTTGGTATCCGCATATTACCACGTTTTATGCTCTGTGACCTGAGTGACTTCTGGTCCTTTCTCCTGCATTGCCTTCTTGAACACAAACTGCCTTGTCCCATGCCCACTAAACTCAGGAGTCCTGTTATCATCCACCCTGCTAAGGACTTAAAGAAGAGCCTTCCAGTAGCAGTTAAGCAGGGCAAAGACAGGACCTAGTTCCTAAGTGTGAAGGACAGTCATCCCCTTCCCAGCCCTCCAGCACCTTAGATTAGTAAGAAAGACAAGGGCAGGAATGTCCCTTCCTCCACAGACTCCACAGAGCTGTCAAGAAAATGAAGGGTTTAGAAGCCCAAGCATGGCTTCTAAAGAATTGTTAGGTGATTGGAAGTCAGCAGTAGCCCCAGGCCAGAGTCCTAGCTGAAAGAGCTTTTCAAATAGGTGTAAACAGAAACTCCTGATAGGAGAAAACAACTTCATTCACGTTAAGGATAGCATAAATATGAAACCAAACTTTTGAAAAGGCTAAGCAAAGCAATCCTCTGAAGGAAATTAGTTGGATTAAAAAATAAATAAAAAGTAGAAGCAGGGACTTTGGCAAGTGACCATGCTTTGTTTGGGTTTGAGACTCTGAAAGATCCTGTAAGGTAAATAAACCTTGGGTAGTTAGTAAATGTAATCTAATAAAAGGCTCTGGGCTCCTTTGCCATATTGCCAAAAAAGAAGGAAATCTTGATTTTTGCCGGAGTCATAGGTGGGCATTGGCCCACCTCAACTCCCTCATAGTCCATGCTCGCCCTCACTGGGCTCCTCCATGAGACATTCGTCTCTGTGTTTAACTATCTGCCTCTTCCTTGTCCTGCGCATAACATTTCTTCATAGACCCAGCTACCACACTCCAGACATCTCCCCACTGGTATTTTAAGATGAACCCAGTTACTGTAAAGAAGAGACTGCCACAAATAGAAGTGCCTTGTCAGCAGAAACAGGTTTCTTTCTGAACGCATCCCTCTCAGGTCTCTGTGGTCTTTGGATTGTTCCACACAGACAAATGAAGTCTGGCTCTTCCATCATCAGCACATCTTGATCGTAGCCTAGATTTAAGAAGCATTTAGGTATCCTACAAGGTATTAACCTCTTGTCCTCCTCGGCTCTCTTCTCCCCTCGGATCAAGATCAGAGCTGGTCCGGTCTCACAGGTCAGCTTATTCCTCCCTTCTGACCTAAGTGACATTGTGGCTGAAAGTGTACTCTGGGGTATCTGATGGTGACTCACAGGCTGTGACAACATCCTCTCTCATCTCAGCTTCTGCCCAACCCCACAGGGAGATGACGAGAACACCCCACCCCACCCCCGTTCTCCACTCCTGTTCCTCATCGCTTCTCCTTCCTCTCTGTCCCCTCCCCTTTTCTTTCATTCATTTCTTCACAAACCAGAGACATTTAGATCATTTAATGACAAAGGAGCAGCAGCATTGTGTGCACAGATCCTAGTGGATAATAATGAGTTCACATTTAGTGTGTGACCTACAGGTTTTTTGTTTGTTTGCTTTGTTTTCTTTGGCGGTGAGTCTCCCCTATGCTATATAACACAGGCTGACTTGGCAAACATGATCCCCTGCCTGGGATTACATACAGGTATGTCCCCTATAATTGGTCTCCGAATATGTTACAAAACATCATTTTCCACAAAAATGTTAATATTCAACTGCAAGTGCAGAGGGCCATTGCTTCATGATTGCCATTTGTGATACAGACTGGACATGCCCAAATGCAGCTTTGACCATTCAAACATGAGACCTTGAGCTAAGCATGGACCCAAAACATGTCTGGTATCATTCCTTCTTGAACCATGACCTTTAAACTGAGCATGCTCAGGAATGTTCTCTGTTAGAAAACACGTGCAGGCTCCTAATGGACATTCCAGTATGAACATACGTAACTTCCCAAATGAAACCCTAAGCTTCCTTTGTTTTAGGAGAGCATGGCTTTGGAAATAACTCCCACGTTCTCCTTACCCACTGCAGCTGATAAATCTCTCCCCATACCTGTTTCCTAACCATGCTTGTTCACAAACTTATGAGCCCATTGTACAGAGGTAGATTCCCAAGTGGAGATTCTTCCCGGATCTACCAGAAAACAGTCTGTGCAATCCTCAAGCCACATGAAACATGACTGCCGAGCGTGTTCCTTGGCAAGAGCTGCTAGGGTCAGTGCTGACGCAGGGAACCCACCATGCACCACTCAAAACACAGATTTGGAACCCTCCACAGTCAAAGAAGTGATTTAAAATGACTTCCTAATTAGGCATACCATGGGCTGGCTGCTTTCTTCACGTCTAACAAACCACTTACTCCAACTGTATGGAATCTTTGATCTCCATATCCATACATTCAATATCAGTTGTGCAATGGGGGAATGATCTTAATTGTCACACCCTGTGTTTACCGACAACTGTTTACGTCAGACACCCTCAGAAATGTTCTAATTATATGGACTCATTCTATCTGGCCTCAGTCAACATGGCCACTTTCATGTTACAGATGTGGGCAGGAGGAGGAGCTCAAGACAGCAAAGAGATTTTGAACCTACGTCTTATTAAAAAAGAATTCCATTACCTTGAGTTTGAACAATTCATCGTATCTTGAGTATAATAGTTTCCTTGGGTGGCCATAATGAAGTGCCACAAGCCATGTGGCTTAGACAACAGGAATGTACTCTCTCAGGTTCTGAAAGCTGTAAGTCTGCATGGCTGAGACCTTTAGCAGCCAGAGGGAAAACCCGCCCCGCCTTCTCTCCCAGCTGCTAGTGGTTGGCTGGCAACGTTTGGCATTCCTCAGCATAGGAAATCTTCACCCAGCGTGTGTCATCATGGTCACACAGTGTTCCTTCCGTGGTCACATCTGTGTCCACATTTCCTCTTTTCGATGGGAACAAAGCAGTCATATTGAATCAGGGTCTTGCCCTACTTTAGTATGACCTCACTTTAACTAATTGCAACTTGCACGCTGACCTTATTTCCAAATCAGGTCATACTCTGAGGTACTAGAAGATGGGCCTTCAGGATAGGAATCTGAGGGGACACAATTCAGCTTATCACATGCCCTTCCTTTCCACTCCCTTTGAGGGAGAGAGAGAGAGAGAGAGAGAGAGAGAGAGAGAGAGAGAGAGAGAGAGAGAGATGCAAACCTCACCAACCAGGGTTTGACATCTTCCTTACACCACCCTGTTCCTCACAAACAAGTCTCTGTTCTACTACACTCAGTGTGGCCTCTCCCCACATATTAAATAGAACCCACTTCCCATACCAGAACTAAATGACAAACATTAGTCTTTGTCTCTGAGACATCCATAAGTCCCTGGTGCCTGTCTGCCTGGAAGTTTGGAAAGTAAAGAAGATAGTAAGCTCCTGGTGCTATTGACCCATAAGACAAAGCCTTTATTCCTCTCGGCTTTTGCTCCCAGCTACCAGCTTATACTGGCCTTCACATTCTGCCCCACAGATAGTCCTGTGTGTCTTTCAAAGTGATGTAGGACATTATTCTTCAAGTGATCCACAGTATCTTAAAATTTTCAAACTCTCCTGGGGAGGTCAAATCCTGCTACAGAACCCACCTGCATGAAGAGGTAGTCAACGATGAAAATTCACTTCCAGTGGGCAGTTGAAACTTACTTAGGTCCCTTCCAAGGTAGCAGATCACAAGGCTGTGGCAGACTTCTCTTTTGTTCGAGTGAATAGCTGCCATGAAGTATCTGTAGCAACTCTGAAGTCTTCAGACATTAATGACGCTGGGCCTCAAGCAACTGTGGGATCTTCAGAGGTTGGTAACATTGGGTCTAAAACCAATTGCAAGCACATGAAGAAAGAGCACACGATACTGAAGAGAACTCCTATAGGGTTCAACAGACCAATGGAGAAGCATGACAGTGTTCATTTTCTAATGGCTTGTTTTGGGAACAGCTCTCCCCAGTCACTCTACATTCGGGACCCAGTATGCCCAGAGCCTCCAGTTTGCAAGTGTATCATTAGCCTTAAAACTTCAAAGATTCATCCTCTAAATAAAATCACTGTATCTACTGACTCTTTTGTTTAAGACCCCACCGCCAGGTAAAACGGTCAATGTTCTGAATGAATCCATTCATTCTGCTATAACAAAACACCTTAGACTGGGCAACTAGAAGGTACAGCTAGTGCTCTAGTCCTTAGAGGCCGGAGACTGCCATGTCTAGTTGGGACGTTCCTCAGCTATGATGCTGTTAAGTGACTCAGATGGACAAAGGGGGCAAAGAGGCTGCCTTGGGTCCTTTACTAAAGGATCTAATGCTCTCTGCATGTTGGAGGAACACAGACATTCAAATCAAACAATGTCATCTACAGTCACCTTACATCCACTGTGAAAGAAAACAGTGATTACAAAGGCTGCTAGCAACTGTCATGGGGCAAGGCAGTGAGGGGAGGGAATGTCAGAAAACATGTTCTGTTCTCTCTCTCTCTCTCTCTCTCTCTCTCTCTCTCTCTTCTCCTTCCCTCTCTCTCCTCCCCTACACCTGTGTGTGTTTGTGTGTTTGTGTGTGTGTGTGTATATATACATGCACATGCGCATGCGTATACATGCATGTGGGCAGTATATTCACCACTAAGTATAGGCTTGGCGTACAGCTCAGAGATAAAGTTCTGGCCTAGCATAATAAAGACCTAGCTTCAATTCCCAGCACATCAAAAAAAAAAAAAAAAAAAGGAAAAGACCATTGAGCCGTCTATAGAAATCATGGGGAATCCAACCGTATTTCAGAGGCAGGCCAGGCTGCTCTAGCAGAAAGAGCAGTAGATATATCATTAATTGTCTATACCATCAAATCTGACCTCTCTCAGTTGTCCATTTCTGTAGCACCTCACAGCTGAACCCCTTCACTGCACCCATGGGTAGCTCCTGCTCCATTCGATTTGGGCTCACTGTTTGCTTCCTGCCACGCACTGTCTCTACGACTCTCAGGAGTCATTGCTGACCTGGCTGGAGTCTAAGTCACTACAGCTAATGGCCTCAGTGAGGTAGCATCTGAATGTCAAATGTGGTATATCCCACCCTCTGTAAACCTTGTTACCTCCTTACCCTTGCTAAGGAGGATGGTGCCAGCCCTGGGAACTCTCAGAACCTAGAAAGTCTCTGGCAACTGGAAGCAAAACTACAGTATGTTTTTATAAATTTGGAAGTCGCTCGCTCGGTTCCTCCTTTTGCTTTTAAAATTTGTATTTCAAAATTCAGAAGGCAATTCCAAGGGAGGCAACACATTCCCTTCCAAATTAATATGACTCGTGCTTCTATGGTGTACTGACAATATTACAAAAGGCTAATGTGCATGCATTTCCCTCCCAGAAGCACAGTCGGCTGCCAGTCAGTTCTCTGCTGCTGTAAGAAAATGCACCTGTTCAACTCCTTAAAGGGGGAAGGATTTTTTTTTTTGGATGACATTGCAGAGGCAACAGTCCAAGGTCATGTGGTTTCCTTGCTCCTGAGTGAACACGAGGAGCAACAGCAAGGCAGGAGGCGGCTCGCCGCTAGCCATCGGCAAGCTATACCCTTTCTGAGCAGGATCCCAGGCACCTATTTGCTCCAACCAGGCCTCTTTCTCCTGGTAACAGCATCAATATATGAATCCACCGAAGGACTAACCAAGCACTGTTCAGAACCTCAGGATCCAATCACCTCCCACCTCCTGAGAGTGAGGTCAGAGTTGCCAGTATCCAGTCCCCTCCCAAAGCCTCTCAGCTGGCAACCAAGCTGGCAGCATGAGCCTTTGAGAACGGCTCTTAATTCATGAATATCTACATTCGGTTAAGTTATATGTCAGCCTGTGTCTAGACTTTTTCACAGAATACCAGAGTGCACATAGAGTTCTGTTTCCCCAATGTGCTGGCATTGGTTATTTTAGAGTTCCTTCTCTCTCTCTCTCTCTCTCTCTCTCTCTCTCTCTCTCTCTCTCTCTCTCTTGTGTGTGTGTGTGTGTGTGTGTTCTCTCATGTGTGTGAATGTGTATCTGTGCCTGTGTTTGTGTGTTATATATCTGTATTCCGTGTCTGTGTGTCTCTGTGTGTGTGTATCTGTGTGTCTGTATGTGTGTATGTGTATATGTGTATGTGTGTCTACCTCTCAGTATGTATTTTTCAGTGTGTCTCTGTATCCCTTGTTATCCTTTTTCTTTCCTTTTTCCCAATTCTAGTTCAGGGTTTCCCTCTTCTTTCTTCTCCCTCTTCTTTCTCACATATTTCACGTATATCCAAACTCAGACGCATGCATCCATTCTCAACAGCCACAATAAAATATAATTGGAGTAAAGCTGCTTTAATAGTAAAAATCAAATTGAAAAAGGCAAAGTTAATAACCTGAGTCATGGCTATCAGGAAAAAAAAAAAAGCAATGGTAGTATTTCCGAAAACGTGCCTCTCTTGGTGTCCAGAGATAATTTCTGAGTGCTTATTATTCACCTGAGCATGCAAATTTTAAATGCCTTGTTCTATTACATCCATTCTATTACATCAATTCTTTCAGCGATTTCCTTATAAAATTAGATTTGTGGGCCCGCTCTCTCCTGTGAAGCAGTGAAGCAGAGGCCTGTGGTAATCTCTGTCGCCTTTCATGCCAGATTTAACCTTATGATGCACACATTAAATACAGATTAACATCTTGTCTCCAAGAAACTTACACTTAGTAGATGGGCCAAAGTTTCAGTAAAATATAAATCAATATACAATTCATGAAGGGAAAATGAGCCAGGTAGCACGTCTGTTCTTCTTTCTAGGAAAAAGCATTGCTCCAGCTCAGCCACTGAACTTGAGAACCAGAGCTTTACTCTGTCCCAAGAGCCAAATGGGGTTTCCAGAATTTATGGAAATGAGCAAAATAGACTTTTCCAGACGTGCAAATCACAATTTTAGAGAAAAAGGGGCTTTTCAAAGTGAACCCAATAAATCTGTGCTAATTCCAGTATCTCCAAGACCCTATCTCTGGAGGGCACGTTAGATCTACGTCAGCATTTTTTTTTTAACCTACAAGAACTGATGCTATCATTTTATCTGGAGACTAATTCCCCTGTGGAGCCAGCCTCGTAGCAAAATGAGAATGTACTATATATTTCAGGCCAGATGGCAATCCTGAAATACAGAGATGCAATTGGATGAACTTTTCATTGTTTCCTAGAGCAGAGGAAACATAGTTTCAATCAGGGAAGGCTCTGGCTAGCTTGCTCCTCTAGTTGCATGGCTGACTCCAGCAAAGCAGGGGAAGCTAGATCAAGAATCAACAGGAAGAAAATAGCCAGCAGTGAAGCGGTTATGCCCACTGAGAATGCCTGGTGAAGATATGACTGAAACACCAGGGACAGGGAATGATAGGGAGCTTATTGTAATGTCCACTGTAATATCTAGGTCGGTGGCAGTATCATGGGTCATTGTTCCCCAGTCATAAAAGTCACTCCTCCATTGTCTGTTTCCCTTGGAGACCCAAGCCACTGTGTTCTCTATAACCCCGTTCTTTCTTTCTTAATTCTAAAAATGTAATTCTTTGACTCAAAGGCAAATTTGACTTGCAGAGGAGTCATACTGTTTTAGAAATCTTTGTGTGTGTGTGTGTGTGCAAGTACATGTGTGTGCAAATGTACTTACGTGTGGAGGTGTATGTGCAGATAAAAGATGCAAAAGTATATAAAGGTGAAAGTGTGTGTGTTTGTGTGTGTGTGCATGCATGCGCACCTGTGCATGTATTTCTGTGTATGTGTGCGTGTGTGTGTCGCTGTGTTTATGTGTGAGTGTGTGCATTTGTGTGCATGTGTGTTTGTGCCTGTGTGTGCTTGTGTGTGTGTGCATGTGAGTGCACCTGTGTATGTATTTTGGATATGTGTGCATGTGTGTGCCTCTGTGTGCCTGTGTGTATGTGTGTGAGTGTGTGTATTTGTGCACATTTGTATATGTGTGTGTATGCCTGTGTGTGTTTGTGTGTGTGTTTGGCTAATCAGCAGGCCTGGGGATTCATCTACATCTATCTCTCCGGGGTTGCATTACAAGGATGTACCACCATACCAAGCTTTATAGGTGGGTTCTATGAATTGAAGTCAGGTCTTAAAGCTTGCAAGGCAGACATTCTATCAACTGAGTTATCTCTGTAGCCCCATCTTACAAATTCACACTGAGCTATTTCAGAGAAACAGACTAGAACGCTTGTGGAAAGATGCTTTTGAATATGGATGGTGCAATCTAGCTCTGTCCACATGAGGAGTACATTTTGGTCCTGGGTATTATTAAATTTTGTTTTGATTTTTTTTAAATTTATTATCTTGTGCAGAGTGCAGTGCTTATGAGAGCACAGGTTTGGTCAAGCCATGACATTTGTGTGGAGGTCAGAGGTCAACTTTAAGGCATCTGTGTTCTCCTTCCACATCACCAGGGCAGGTTCTCTTTCTCTGTCATTTCTCCTTTGATGGCTATTCCAGGCTGCATGTCTACAAGCTTCTTAGCAATTCTTCTGTCTCCACATCCCTACAGATCCATGCCCTTTAGGTATGGATTTGGGGGATCAAACATGGGTCTCTGGTCCTATATGGCAAGAACTTTTACCTACTGAGCCATCTTGTCAGCTGTACTCTTTCTATCTGGATAAAAAATTACTAATAAAATTTTTTTAAAAGACAAAGTCTTACCATGTAGTCTGGTTAGCTTGACAATCTCCACATAGACCAGGCTGGCCTTGACCTCACAGAAACCTACCTGCCTCTATTTGCTAAGTGCTGGAATTAACGGTGTCTTCCACCACACCTCCAGTTAATGAGACTTTTCCACCACCAAATAACAGTTCTTTTGATGCTAATATGTAGCAAAGAAAATACCGATAAGCACAAAGTTAGTAACCTTCATAATTATAATATTTTTACTTAGTTGGAAACATCATTAGAGAAGCATAAAGTATTTCTATTGCTAGGTTATGGGGGTTTGGGGGAATACACCTTTAGCTAGAAAGGTTTCACTCTAAAAATGTGCCATGACAAGATAGATCCACAGAGACCAAGGACTGAATACAGGGAAGCACCATCCGCAAAGAAAAGCCCACAGACGCACTTACATGCTGTTGTTCATGGGCTTGGTGTCCTAAGACGATACACAAGACATCATTGGCGGCACAGTGAGCCCACAGGAATGTGCTGGACTCTCTGGGCCCTTTGTCCTGAGATAGACTAGGTGAAGCTGGAAGGATTCCTGAGAATGACCTTCATGTTTAGGAGTCCCCTGGTCCCATAGAAAAATTAATACTCCCCACCGTGAGTGGCAAAGGCATGCACCATTGAGAATGTGACCTAAGGAACTATGAAGCTTTGGACCCAGGGAAGATGAGCAAAGACTTCCCTGTAGGCCTTCTGCCATTTCTGACTCAGTAACGGGCCTCACTTATGTGACCTCAGCAGGTAGGAATCAGCAGACACAGTCATTCCAAATGGAGCAACTGAAGAAGAATTATGAGCAGGGTCTGGTCTCATGAAAAGGAAAAATGCAGAAGACCTCCCCATTGGCCTGAGATCGCTGACACTGTCCAGGATAGGAGGGATCTTAACACGCAGGCCTCAGATGGCAAGTGTTAAAAGTTAGAGTCCCTTTTCTCTGATGAGTGATGAGCATCTGAGATGCTTTCATAGAACCTCAGAGGGATGTGTGTGTTTGCATGTTTTCTTCCCTTCTATAGGAGCTTACTGTCGTGCTCCTGGAGAACAAAACATTTGCCTAACAGCCCAACAGTGTTCTTGAGCCTCAGAGAAGTCTCACGAATAATTCTTCCCCCTCAAAAAAATTAATATCCCTATAAGAATTTCATATATAACTGTAGTTAACAGCGAAAGAAACTGCTTTAAGTAAAACCAGTCTGAAGTTGGTACATTCGCTTCTGCATGCCAATTTTCTGTGCAGCTTAGAGAACATTCCATTTATAGTAATGAGAGCGGACTTAAAGAACAAATACTCCTTTCACTCTCTTGTTTGCTTTGCCTTTTTGAGGCAGGGTCTCTGGTAGCTCAGGCTGGCCTCATATTTGAAACATCCCCTGCATTGGCCTCTGAAGTGCTGGGCTTACAGGCCTGTACCACCACACTCTCCGTCCTTTATCTGGAGCTGAGTGTAAATCAAATTAACTTAAACTCCCAAAAGCAATTGACTTGTTTTCCCTTCTATAAGTTTCCAGAGTTGCAAGGTTGACCATGACCTTGGTTATTTCCTGGAAGTCAGGAACTTAATTAAAAAGCCCAAGGCTGTTTCCAGACAGGTGATGAGATCAGCCTAAGGATGAAGCAGGTACATGATGCTGTTTACATTCAACTCCTGCTTTAATGTCTTTAACATCTCAGGATACAAAAAAATGAAGAGTTGTTACCATGAGCTACAGGAAACATCAAAAGCTGCAGCAGCTGTGAGTCTTCATTCTGCCCTCCCTGCAGCAGGAAGGGGCCTGCGCTCCATCCGGAGGAGGAAGAAATAGAGGGGCCCAAGAATGACCACTCCTTCCATCTCCACTAAGGAAATTACAGATCTGCCTAAGAGACAAACAAATTAAACCTAAAAAAAAAAAAAAAAAGTCAGTAAGAAAGTAGCAAATCCATGCTTATGAAAGTAGCAAAGCCATGCTTGAAAAAGTAACAGTATCTGATACCTTTATGCTGGAAACACCTAGACAATGGAAAACAGCACAAACTGCACCAAAAGGATTGGGACTATTTAGCAATCCATGAGGAAAACCCATACAAAAAAGACATTTGGTCCCCATAAAGCACGTTCATTTCTTCCGGCGGCTGTGTGCTGCTGACCCTCACAGTACCAGTTGTTAAGAGAATATAGACTCTGATAGGTTGAGGTAGAGACTTTGCAGCAGCACTAGCCACCCATGATTCATTCACATTGTAAATGTGTGTTCCAACAAACATCAAAGTTCAGTTTGGGTGAAAGACAAGAGCAGTTTTGCCAAATTCATTGAATGATATAGGTCTCTCAGAGATGAGAGAAAGGGGAGCCATGTAGTAGTAGAGGCAGTGTAGCGACCACGACCATCCGCAAGCACGAGAGAAGGGGGCAGACTACAATTGCTCAGGCTGCCTGAAAGTAGGACCTACATGCCACTGACATTACAAAAAGAAGTGTTCAGTTAGAGTATTGGAAATACACCACTTCACAGAAACAGGTATCAGTTATTCAGCTAAGTGAGCTAATAAATATGGACCAACCACTTCAGTGCACTCACTGTGCAATTCACCCTCTGTGCAATGTACCCAGCCTCTGTGCAGTGAGGCCACCCACTGTGCAGTGAGCCCAACATCTGTGCATTGCACCCACCCACCCACTGTGCATTGCACCCCCCACTGTGCTGTGCACCCACCCACTGTGCAGTGGGTGGCCAGTATTCTCTGTGCAGTGAGCCCACCCTCTGTGCAGTGTACCCACCCACTGTGCAGTGCACCCACCCATTGTGCAGTGCACCCACCCTCTGTGCAGTGTACCCATCCTCTGTGCAGTGAGCCCATCCTCTGTGCAGTGTACCCACCCACTGTGTAGTGCACCCACCCACTGTGCAGTGCACCCACCCACTGTGCAGTGGGTGGCCAGTATTCTCTGTGCAGTGAGCCCACCCTCTGTGTGGTGCACCCACCCTCTGTGCAGTGTACCACCCACTGTGCAGTGCACCCACCCATTGTACAGTGCACCCACCCTCTGTGCAGTGTACCCATCCTCTGTGCAGTGAGCCCATCCTCTGTGCAGTGTACCTACCCACTGTGCAGTGCACCACCCACTGTGCAGTGCACTCACCCACTGTGCAGTGCACCCATCCTCTGTTGATCATTTCCAAGCTGCACTGCTATTTAAATATGAGAAAGTGTATAGGACTACATGTATGTGTGAATATATGTGTGTGTGGCATGCCTATAAGTATGTTATTGTCCTCCTCTATTTCAATGTTAGTGTCCTTCTCTATTGAACTTCACCTTACTTTGTGAGACCATGTCCCAGTGAGCTATAAAGATCCTCCTGCCTCTACTCCTAGCAATGCTGAGAGATATAAACAACATGCCCGGATTATACATGAGTTCTAGGAATCCAAACACATGTTCTCATCCCTATGCAGCAGGCACTTTAGTCGGTCTCCTAAGTCGCACTTTCTATATGTCATGCATATATTTACAGGCAGGTGACTAAGTCTCAGTGTCTTTATCTACGCACATGTAGCCGTAAATTCAAGTGTATTTAAAAATTCACGTGGATGACTTGATTTTCCTGCCTGAAAAACAGCAAACTCTGGTTTTCACAATATTTAGCAGCAGTCCAATACTCAGGCTACAGAGTGTAAAAGTGCTTGACAACAGCATCCACAGGGTTACCGCTGGCATAGGACACAAACGCACAGGAAGGCCTACACACCATCATGGAGAAACTAACATTTGTTTTGCTTTCCTTCTCGTGCTTGTTAGGAATGGTGCAATTCTACTGCATGTATGCACTATTTGCTATCATTTTAAGATATGGTTTTTTAAAATGTTATGTGCATGTGGGTCAGCATGAATGTAAATCCACCACATGCTTGATGTTGCTTTGCCTAAGGAGGTCAGATCTCTGGAACTTGATTTACAGGTGGTTGTGAGACACTCAGCCAAGGTGCTGGGAAACCAACCTGGGTTCTCTGCAAGAGCAGCAAGTGCTCCTAACGGCTAGGCCATCCCTCCACCTTTCTGTTGGGTTTTTAAATTGTTCAGAGCATTGTTGGAGATTCAGAATGGAATATGCTAAACGTTTGCGTTAGGAGCATTTGAAATAAAAAAAGATCAAAGTTGCACCAAATGGAACAGACAGGAATGGCTTAACAAAATTCACTAAGTGAACATACCAGTTGATAAACTGGTTAGAAAGCAAAGCTAGCTGGTTTTCAGACACATATACATGCACACACAAATACACACACATGTGGACACACACACATAATCTTCTTTTCTTACAACAGTGGCATTTGCATGTGACATTGTTCAAAATATGAAAAGAGAAAACTCAGAGTATTTCCCAAACCCCAATCCAGTCCTCTCACCTCCTTATTCCCAGTTCTGGCCGTTGCAAAATCATGCAAGTAACTGCTACTGTTGTTCAGAATCGCTGCTCCCTGAAGTAAGAGCAGAAAAAAAAAACAGAATTCTTGGCTCAAACATCTCAATCTATTAAAACACAGTGTGAAGAACTTTAACTTATGGCACACACATACACTAAAGGCCACAGGAACTGCCTAGTCCACATGTGACCACCTCAGAGTCCCTCCAAACTTAATGCAAATACTCACCATGCACTCAGCACGCTGGACGGGTGCTGTGTTCTGCATTAGGGCCATGCATTATTAAACAGCATCTCATTACGATGGAAATTATGACCTTGTCGCCAGCACTATAAATGTCAAGAAATCCCACTTTAAAGGAATATATTGTCTTGATTACAAAGCAAAACCTCTTCCCTTATTTGAAAAAAAAAAAAAAAAAAAAAAAAAGAGGAAGAGAAAAAAATCTGCTCTGTTTTCATTGAAATCACTTACATTAAAAAAAAAAAAATCTGTGATGAATTATGGCCATTTCGTAAAATTTCTTATAACCTTAAGAAATGAAAATGATATTACACAATGTATACACGCACACAATTGTGCAAACATACACATGCACAGAGACACACATGCATACACACAAGCACACACACACACACAAATACATACACACACACACTTCAAAAAGAAATTCTATCTCTTCCCCAGTAGTTGTAAATCACTCACATAAATCATTTGACAACTTTCTAATTAGTATTAAAAGCCACACTATCTAGATAAAGCCTAAATAAAATCTGAATAAAGTGAAAAACAATATTCCTCAAATGTTAACAATTGCATATTTATTATTATTGGAGAATAACATCTATGTTATTACTTTTTAATGTTTCCTTAAAGTGGGTCATTTTTTAAAAACCTAATTATTTTACTTCAGCCCTAGGAATAATATTGTTGTACTTCGTGACATTCACAAAATGCTGGTCAAATAGTATCTAGTAAAATATCTTGGGCTTTATATGGTAGCCACAAAAAACAAAAAACCTCTACTGAATGGGTACAGTATACAGCAGACATACCACACTGAAACATTTGTATACGGTAGTTTTCAATAAAACCAGAATCCTCCTAAATAAATCAGCCTGGCTTACTACTACAAAAATTATTCTGAAAAGTTCGAACCTCAATAATGAGACAAATTCACTACGTCTTGGCCAGCTCTAATAAAGGACTTTCGGGAGAGGTCAGTGGGGTAAGGGAATTGTGCAAACCTACGGCTCTCTGCATCTTCATCATCATGCAGTTGTAATGGCGTTCTGTCTTTAACCTCTGGGCACCCCTCTTGCGGGGTAGGAAGCTAAGATGGGAGACTTGTCAGAGCCTCGTGGGCGAGCTAACCCGGTAGACAGCAGTGAAGACAGAGAGGCCCTGCCACAGACGTGAGGGTGAGGACCAACATGGGATGCTGTCTTCTGACTCCACACACACTGTCTTGAGTTTGCTACCATTGGGCATACATAAACAACCTCCACCCAGAACCCTTCCCGATGGTGTTGGTGACTCCCGAAAGCCTGAGGATAAGCTGTAGCTAGAATGTAAAGTGTCCTTCAACGCGTGATTATCCAAGTCTGAGGAATGCTGAGCTTATGCAGACAGCATGCACAACTAATCCTCAATGTGGCTACCTGGTAGAATCATTTAGAATATTTTCAGACCTCCTGTGCCCCTGCCCCACACAACAAACCAATGTATTGCACTCTCTCGAGGGGAAACCCAGACATCAGTAATTTTAAAACTGCACCTTTTTAAATGTTTCCTGAGGATGGTGGTGTCTGTTTTTCTAGTGTTGTTTTCATTTTTATTTGTTTTTTTGTTTGTTTGTTTGTTTTAATGACGTGGATATACTTGTACAGTTTGGTCCCCTGGTGTCCTTGCTCCCCAACAAATAAAACATGCCTGAACATTGAGAATGACTCGTGTGTCATACTGAAAATTTTAATAAAGAAACTGTAATATAAGTTACTATGTACACACATCACACCTGTATGTTATACTTAGAAACACATTTATTAATGTAGGGCAGAAACTTTGAGTTTTTGAACTTTGCTTTAAATCATAGACTTTTCAAGCCACTAAGCTCTATTTGTGGTGTGGTGTGTGTGTGTGTGTGTGTGTGTGTGTGTGTGTGTGTGTGTGATTAAAGGGCATATTTAATTTGCACAAACACACATTTTTGTCAATAGGATATAGGACTTTTATCTTCTCCGAGGGGTCAAGTGTTAAGTCAGAAACATCTTTCAAAGGAAATCTGATAAAAGTGATGTCAAATTCAAGCCAGTGATCTGTCCCAGAACAAAGTATCCTATTTTCTCTCTTCAAAGGTTTCTAACAAGTGAGTATTAAACTTCATCTTAATGTTAACACACAAATTTATTTCTCAAACTGCTGCTTTGAAAGCAAGGGCTGTGAATTCTGTGCCTTCGGTGAGTTCCTTTCATGAGTCCCTGCCAGCCAACGCTAAAGCAGCAGTAACTCCCGGTAGGATTTCATCTGGGCAAGTGGCAAGACTAAATGCCTGAAGTGATCCCACTGTGCGCAGAGCTCCAGGCTAATTTGTCAGATCTGCATTTCATTTGTTTTCCTCGTGTGCTTTGCAGCAGTTTATTGATAAGCTGGTTTTGTCGCCTTGGCTGGAAGGAGCTGTTCATTGATCTTGTTTGCCCTTCCTACAATTAGTGAATCAGTGACAGGAAGGGTAAATGCAGGGACAGGCTCCATGTGCTCTGGATACACCCTCTCATGCTGCTCAGAGGTGCTTTGTTTTGAAGGTGTGCATACACACACACACACACACACACACACACATGTGTATTTTTATTTTCTTAAGTAGCTGACCTGCTTCGAATATTATAAAAGAGTTGGTGACAACTTTGTATTTACTTCATTTCTGTCGATTATTTTCAGGGAACCGACCTTAAAAGACACTAAACATCTGGACCAACCGACCCTTTTTTATGAAGGTAGTGTTGAAAGCATAGAAGGAAACCTCTGACTCTCTACCTCTCACTTGCTAAAATCAAAGCTGAAGCCTTCTTTGAAGGTCAGGGAATGTGTGCTGAGAGGCATGCTAGCTTCAGAAGACCCATCAGCTCTCATTTTCCCTGTGGCACATGCTCCCCTGGGAGGGTGCTAGTGGCCCACGCATCCTTAGGATACTGATCACTTCCACCTTCACCAGATCCTCCTGACAGAGACAAGAACGGCCTGCTGCTGAGTTCTGGGCACCTTGAGGTCAACAGCACCACGGTAGCAACTTGTGGTCAAGAAATGGGGACAATATCCACCTGTCCCCAGGGCCATGGAGGGATACTGTTCCCCTTAGATTGTATGGAGGAAGGGGGAAAGTCCAAGACATCTCAGATGTCAATTAAACCATCCTTTTAAACAATTCTGGAGGTGCTTGTAGCACACTGCTTGGATGGCAGAGAACCTGAGACTGGATAGGCCACGGCTCTGGGCGGGGAGGCGGGGGAGGAACCATATAACTTTGTCTACACACTACACATAGAACATGGAATAAAATGATTCCTGAGGACATATTGCTATACCTATAGATCAATATGTCTCACTCAGCTATCACCAGAGAAGCTTTTCTTAGCCATATAAAGGGATTAATACGGAGACCCACAGCTGGGCAGCGGGCAAAGAGTGAAAAGTTTTTTAGCGTTCAGCCATAAGTAGTATGTCTCCATCAAACCCCTTCCCTCGGGGGTCAGGGAGCTATGTTAAAGAAGAAGCAGAAAAATTGTGAGAGCCAGAGATGATGGATGGTGTTCCTCAAGGAAACACTGTCCTTCAAGGAAACAATGTCCTCCAGGCAAGACAGGAGTGGGGCACGCAGAGTCTGTGGCAGCATGCATAGGGCCTACATAGGTTCAAGTCAGATGGGTTCCGAGCACGGAGAGGGAAATGTGGTCACAGACTCCCACCCTGACCAAGAAGTTATCTGCAGTTGATACCTATCGGCAAAAGAAAAATGAATTTTCTCCCAGAGAGTCTCACAAGGTGTATCAACCATACTTCAGGGTAGGCCCCATGCCCAGGAGTGGTTGGCTGACACAGAGCTCACTTAATGGTGTTTTTGTACAGAATTTATCACATACAGCTTTGTTTGGGCATTTTTCTCTTAATGATCTTTTACTTGTGTATTTAGGTTTGTATTTTTGTGTTTTTGTGTGGGCTTTTTGAGTGTGTGTGTGTTTCTTGTTTCATTTGGTTTTTAAAGAAAGAGGGAAAGACTTTGGTGGGTGGAGATCTGGGAGGACTTATGGAAGGAGAAAATTGGGATCAGAATATATTATATAAAATTATTTCAATAAAAAATTAAAAAGAATACTGTATCTTTATAGATTTATCTGCTTTACATGTATGAGTCTTTTGCCTGCAATCACATGCATGTGGTGTCACGGAGACCAGAAGATGGTGTCAGATCCCCTGGAACTGGAGTCACAGATGGTTATGAGTGGCCATATCAGCACTGGAAATTGAACCTGAGACCTTTGGAAGAGTGGCCAGGGCTCCTAACTGCTGAGCCAGGCCTCCAGCCTGACATACACTTGATGAGAACCATGCAAGTTATGTTTCCTTCTGTTTGGTAGCTGGGAACTGAAACTTCCAGAAAACATCTAAAAGACGGGTTGATTAGGACACCATGATTATGGAGCGTTGGAATGTTGTAGATCAAGAGTCAAATTATCTTGGGCTATCTATGGTGGATCCAAAAGACATCTACTGCCCAATACTTTCGTGTGAAGGGTCCACTTAGCAACTGTGTGACTCTCAACCTTTGGAAGTGTATTGACTTAGCAAACCACATCCACCAATTCCAAAGCTAAGCACATCACCTGACAGTACCCACCCTGTGGCAGCCATTCCCCTACTTGGCTATAACCTGCCTCCCTTATGTCTCCACCAAGGTATTTGAACAATGTTCTAGTTTGCTCTCTTTTGTTTTACCTATGAAAACTTCCCCCAAACCATTCTCATATCGGAACATGTGTTTGGAAGAAATCTATGTTCCCAGGGTCGTGGTACTCACTTTGGCTAAAGAATAAGTTGTCTGCTACTCTTTGAGGTGAAAGCTATGCCAACATTTTTGTTTGCATTTTTTACAAACTTCTTGAGACAGTGAGAAGTTTGGCATGTTCAAAAAAGTAGAGAGGGGTTAAAAAGAGGGGAAGACAGGATTTGCATTTGAGACTGAAGATCAAGCTATCATTTCAAAGACCATTTCTTTAAGTTTCCATTTATCTCCCTGAATGATTTTCTCCCTCTCAAAAACTTCCTTTCATCCCTCAACAATCTATCTATACACACTGAAGTGTGTGCAAGAGAGAGGTCAATGGGTTCAATCTACAGGATACCACAGCTCATCAGCCAGCTGTGCAACCTTGAAAAAGTTATTTTACTTTGAGAGATGATCACCTATAAGATTTGAATAATAATGTATCTTTTGAGACTTAGAAGTAGCGATGAATATGAAACACCCAGGTAGAGAGGTAATGCACCAATACTGAATAGCAACACAGTTGAGATAAGCATGACATCATCAGAAGAGAAGATGGGCAGACAGTGCCACAATAAAGCCAGAGCCAACAAGGACACACCCCCAAATCCTTCCCAAATAGTTTCACCAACTGAAGACCAAACATGCAAATATATGAGCTTACAGGGTTGATTCTCATTCAAACCATCACAGTACATGTGACATTTGCACCACCCCATCTCTCCTCATTCTCAGTGGACTCTGCACAGCATTTCCATATCCTGCCCCCTGCAGTGTATTAAGGACTCATTCATAAATCCCAATGTTCAGAATTTTCCAAGTAACTTAGGAAACGTTTTGGTCGTTTAACACATCCATATCAACACATCAAATGTAGAGTGGCAACTGCCCACCTAACATACTTGATCTTTGGGTTTGGTCTCCAGAATTGCATGCACAAAGCTTGCAGTAGTACATATCTATAATCCCAACACTCTTGGAACGGCACGCTCAAGGTCAGTCTGAACTCTTAAACTGATTGAGACTCTGTCTTAAAACAAAAAATAGAGACTGAGGGAAAGGTGGTTTAGTGACCAGCCAAACTTGGGATCCATCTCAAAGGGAGGCTCCAAGGCCTGACACTATTATTGAGGCTATGGCGTGCTTACAGACAGGAGGCTAGCATAGCTGTCCTCTGAGAGGCCCAACAAGCAGCCGACTGAGACAGATGCAGATACTTACACTCAACCATTGGACTGAAGTCAAGTCGTGGACCCCTGTGGTTGAATTAGGGGAAATCTGGAAGAAGCTGAGGAGGAGGGTGGCTCCATGGGAAGACCAGCAGTCTCAACTAACCTCAGATCTCTCAGACACTGAGCCACCAACTTGGCAGCATACATTAGCTGATATGAGCCCCCCCCCCCCATATATATACAGCAGAGAACTGCCTGGTCTGGCCTCAGTGGGAGATGATGAGTCTAACTCTCATGAGACTTAAGGCCCCAGGGAGTGGGGAGGTCTGGTGTGGTGGGGGTGGGGCGGGGATATCCTCTTAGAGAGGGGAAGGAGGAATGAGATGAGGAACTGTGAGAAGGGGGACTGGGAAGGGGAGAATGGCTGGACTGTAAAAAATAATAATAATAATAAAAGTAATAAAAAACCAAAACTAATAAATTATAATGAAAGAAATGACAGATAAAATAATAATGAAAGATTATATGATTAAAAGTCCATTAAATGTTTTTTGAAATGTTTGCTAAATACAGACCTTCTAGTGGAATCCATGTCAAGCCCTGCATAACCAAGGATGGTGGTACAGCTGCTTCTTGTTCCCAAAAGTCAGGAGGTAGAAATAGTAGAACCATGAGTTCGAAGCCAACCTGAGCTACACAGGGACAGACTGACTCTAAACTACCAAATGAATGGGAGAGGGATCACAAGCCCAGCCCTCCCTTAGTTGAGGAGCTATTGACCAGGTGATGCTAGGGTGAGGGGTGTCAGCTCCACACTCATGAGTGTAATTACGGGCAACACAAATTGGACAAATTGTTTCCTTCCTTCTTTCCTTCCTTCCTTCCTTCCTTCCTTCCTTCCTTCCTTCCTTCCTTCCTTCCTTCCTTCCTTCCTTCCTCCTCCCTCCCTCTCTCCCTCCCTCCCTCCCTCCTCCTTCTTTCTTTCTTATAGATATAAACTCGGAAGGAGGGTTGAGGGGTAAGTGGATCTGAGAAGAGTTAGAGGAAGGATATGAAAACACATTGTACGCATGCGTCTAGATAGCTTACGCATGCGTCCTAGTTAGCTTCTCTGTTGCTGTGGTAAAACACAAGCCAAAATCAACAAAGCAGCACAGGGAGAAAAGGGTTTGTTTGGCTTAATCAGTCTGTCCCTGAGGGAAACCAAGGCAGGAACTCAAGAACGTCAGGAATCTGGATGTCGGAAACTGAAGAGCGGCTGTGGAGGAAGGCTCCTGCCTAGCTTGCTCCGCTTACACCACCTAGGACCCCCTGCCAAGTGCACACTGCCTTCCTACAGCAATCATTAATAAAGAACATGGCCCTTAGGACTCGCCTGTAGGCCAATCTAATGCAGGCATTTTCTCAGCTAAAGGTCTCTCTTTCTTGACACTAGCATAAGTCAACAAAAAATTTTAAAAATTAAACAATTAAAAAATTAAAAAAAAAAAAAAAGACTGACTGACCAACAGAACATGAACAGACTTCTCTTAAATAGAGGGAGGGGGAGGGGAAAGCCAGGCAGGAAAGGGAACACTGAGGTCTGATAGGAGAATACAGGTGACGTACATTTCTAGACAGACAGAAACATGTCCCTCCACAGTGTACACGCAATTACCCTCTATTCCTGTCCACATGACAAAGGGAAGTGAAGTATGAAAACACCAATAGGAGAGTCTATAACACGGATTGTGCTGGGTGAGCCAGGTGTAGCCATGAAGGCTCTTAAAAATGAGGCAGAGCTAAGAAGGCAGAAAGTGGAGGACATTTAACTGTAAGGGGTGAGGGATAAGGTAGTACAGAGGAAGGGAGAAGAAGGATAAATAACACCAGGGATTTTGGAAAAACCACGGGAAACCTATTATTTTATAAGCTTACTTTAAAATACACTAATAATATGTAATATACACAAACATACACATATAATTTTAAAGCGGGTCGCCCGCACAGTGATTTAATCCTTCCAGAAAACATAGGCTATCTTATAAAAACCTCAATGTCAAACAGAGATTATTTCCCTTCCAGTTGTTGGTTGTGAGGAGTCCAACAGATGTTCCCCCTCCCCCCAAAAAAACCCAAACATTATATACTTTTGCCATTGCTCTTGGTTGCCTCCAAAGCATGCCAGTAACTCTATTGCCAGAGAGCAATAGCATATACTTTGGTCATGGGACTTGAAGGAATCAAGCTAGTATTAACCTAGAAGCCTCCTCCCTGAAGGCTAGTTCTTACAGTGTCAGAAGGTGCTATGCAAGATGCCAAAGGACAAAAGTTATCTATGATCCCACCCATCTGCACAGCCTGAAAACCAGAGCAATGACAGGTCCAGCAAGATATCACCAGTGGCGCAATAGTGTCACCTTGTCTTGGAGACAACCAAAAGCTGTCTAACTAGATGTAAATCTGGCCTGATCAATTAGAGAGAACTCACACCCAGAACTGTAAAACCACCTATGAGCCTATGGCTGGAGAGGTGTCAGAGTCAGGAAGAACACCTTCTATTGCTGTATTACCAGAGAAAGATAGTTTCCAACTGCCCCCTAATACATCCTTATACCCATCATAAGTGCTGTCCTCATGTCTCGTCAAAGATACTTCTTTTTGAGACGGGATATTACAAAAATCTACAACTGGTCAAAAAACAGAGAATAAAGGACCATGGAGTCCCAGCCCCACACTGGACATCTATAACACAACCACTAAGGTGGAGGGAACATTGTTGAAGAAGAAACATGATTATTACAGGAGCCTGCGACCATGCTATCATGAGTGCAGTCGACGGTCTGAATGAAGACCTTCCCTGCACTTGCTAGCCAAATGGAGCAAGTGGACAAGGGCTGGAAAAGCTGAAGACTTCTAGATGTAGGAAAGCAAATAAAGAGATTGTCCCCTGCCCCCTCCCAACCCCTGGGAGACCATGTCCCAGATGACACCTTTATTCGAATCCAGTAGAGCTGGGTAAAATGTCTAGTTTAGAGAACTGTGATATCATAAACCTGAGTGTATTTAAGTGCAGTGTTTATGATTTAGACAAGGATTTCACCAGAGATACTGCAGTCCCAGTCGAGTTTTCATAGGGAGTTTGAACCAAGATTGCTCCTCCACAAAGACAGCACAGTCAGTCCATTCCTAAGTACAAATGAAGGTAGGTAGCAGGAGTCAAACTGGAGTCCTTAGACAGAGTCACTCCAAGGAGGACCTGTGAACACCAGCAACACAGATTATGAGGCCCCTGGTCAAACATAAGAACTGGATTCATTTATTTGATTATTTTGCTTTGTTCTGTTTTGTTTGAAACAGTGTCTCACTGTGTAACCTAAGCTAGCCTGGACTTGTAGTAATCCTCCTGCCTCAGCTTCAGTTTATAAATATATGCCACCACATCTTTTTTTTTTTTTTTTTTTTTCTAGATGTGGTCTCCTATAGGTAGGCAAGCCTTGTCTGGAACTAGGCATTCTGTTGTCTCAGTTTCTAAGTGATAGGATTTCGGGTGTATGCCACTGTGTCTTGGATATACTTAAATATTACATTTAACACTTATTTGTTTGGTGAGTTGGGTTCTATAGCTGGCATTTTGCCTTGTTTGCTTGCATAATTCACCCAGTGACGTGGTCTTCACTAGACTGTTTGGCTGCTAATAACAAGTATCTGGGGGAACACGAATTAAAGAGCAGAAATTAATTTTCTTCCAGTTCAGCTGGGCATGCAAATCAGTGTAGCAGAAAAGTTGGTTTCTTCTGAGGCCCCTCTCCTTGGCCTATAGATGCCTGCCCACTCACTGCCTCTCAACCAGGTCTTTTTCTCTGTGTGTGCACATTGCTGGGGTTTCTTTTGTCTTTGTAAATGAACAGAAACCATATTGGTTAACTACAACCTTATTTTAATTTAATTACCTCTTGGCCTAATCACCGTCTTTGGATATGGTTCCGTGCTGAGGTACTGAGGTTGGTATTTCAGTATACGGGTACACATTCAGCTCCAATACCACACACATTTTGAAGGTTCATTTGTTTTTAAACAGAGCATCAAGAACTGCAACGGGATGGCTGGTCCTCCTTGGATTTTACATCTCTCTGTGTCTCTTCCAACCCTAGTCCAGTCATTTGCTCTTGCCTTCGCGGTTGTTCCAAAGTGCTCTCTCATCTCACGGGAACAACCACTTTCTTACATTCTGAAGTCACAGTTTTGCCTTCTGTTTAATTAAGCCATGTGATCACAATAGCTAATAAAACTGCCAGAAGCAGGTCTAACGGACCAACTCTTGTTACACTCACAACTCAACTTTTTGAATGTTTAGGGCTGTGGACAATTGCCAAGGGAGGACAAACCCAGCGGCTATCTGTGCTGAGCCTGTGGGAGGCTTACTTTGGGGAGTTTTTCTTCTCCCAGGAACAGAATCTGAGACTTCAACCTCATTGTGCCCAAAGAGACACCACTCCCTCCATTTCTGTTTCTGTAGAATTACTGTTATTTGATGACAGTCCCTGACAGTTACCACCCAGGGTGTGCTGAGTTTTCTACAGTGGTAGAGACACTAGCCTTAGAAGGCAAGCCTGGTATTTTGACAGAAGTTCCTATTGGCCACCAGTACCTACTGTTCTGGAGGTCTGCTCTGCCTTCTGGCAATTCCAAGTCATTTTAGATGTCAGGAATGTTATCCCTCTTCTATCTAGGAATGTAAGGTTTATCTTTCTTCTGATGTTTTTTAAACATTCTTTACAGTCTTCAGGAACAGTCCTGCTCCTCCATCTTTCCCCCTCAGGTGGGATCTCCATTCCACTCTCCATCCCAGATGACTCACACTGTCCACATCCCCAAGGTGTGGCCTTGCCCCGATAAATCCACACAGATTTGAGATAAGGAATCCAACCAGGTACAAACAACAACCCCATCTCATCCTTTACACTTCTGCTAAAACAACTGAAAAACATTTTGGGTCGCCTCTGACAAATCACTCATCTCTTTTCTAACCAGCATGGATGTGGATCAGTCGGGTGCAAACTGGCAAAGAAGTCCAATTGGGTAGTTTGCCTCCTCTGAAGGCCCACAGAGTACTAATATTTTCACCTGCAAAAGAAACCCTGAAGTACTAACTTAGAACCAAGGGCACCATCTCCACTTACAGCGTTTGCATGCTTGTTATATACGAGGACCCCTTATTAATGATCTATAAAAACTACCAATATTTCAACTTTGAAATATACTTAAAGAAAAATATTTTGGTAAAGATCCTAGATGACTATTCAATCCTTTATCAATTGTATTTTAGCATTGTGTGTGTTCATGCTAAGGAGTATTTGAATTATATGCACATGTTATATGCAGAAGTGTGCTGAGGTCAGAGAACAGCCTTGGTTGTCAACCACTCTGCTTTGTGAGACAGGTTCTCTCACTATCCTGAAGCTCACCACATACTGTTTGCCTAGCCATGGGGCCCAGTTATCTACCTAAGGACACTTTTCTACACTGGGATTACAAGTGTGAACAACCCATACCTGACTTTTTAAATGTGAGTCCCCTGAAAAGCAAATTTAAGTCTTTATGTTTGCATAGCAAATAGCTTATTGGCTGAGTTACCTTCCCTGCCTTTGAAGAATTTTGTGGTGTTGGTATTGTTTTTATTCTTGTTTTTGTTTTTTGGGTTTTTTTTTCTTGTTTGTTTGTTTGTTTTCCAATTCTGTGTCTGAATCCAGGACCTCATGCATACAAGATAAGCACTCTACCACTGATCCACATCCAACTTCTGTCTCTGTGTTCTATTGTCTCCCCTGGAGTTTGTTCCAAGGTTGGCATTTCTGCCCTAGTTAGAGCCAGTGAAGCATTCTTAAATAAGATGTCAAGACCTGGAAACTGGAAACTACCACCCAGACGTTAATCACTGGTCACAATATCAATCTCCTCCCTCCAGGTAAGACTAGAAGTCAACAGGTAACTTTTCATCTCTCCTCTCTCTCTCTCTCTCTTCTCTCTCTCTCTCTCCCGCTTCTTTCATTGAGCAGAAAATCTTATTGTTCTATCTTCAAAACACATCAAGAACCCAAAGTTTCCCCAGCTGCCGGAACCTTACCCTGGCCCCAGCCATCCTCCTCATCCCACAGAGTCCTGCCTTAGGGGTCAGATAACTCACCTTGTTTTAACCCTTGAGTCTCTGTAACTCAACAGCCTTAAGGACACCTTCAGAATCTAAGACATCACTCAGGCAAAATTCATCAATGGCCTTTCATACCACCACGAACAAACACTCAAGTGCCTAGGATGCCTGTGAGGTCCTTCACTCTTCGAATACACCAACCTGGTCTTGCTTTGAACAGGTGGCTACTACATCCCCACTTCACATCGACTTTCTTCCTGTCCACAGACAGCCAGGCACACACTCACTTGGAGGGTTTTACATCCACTGTGCCTCCAGCTGGGCTGTTCTCACAGAAGTGTCTACACAGTTCCGTCCTTTGCTCTCGTAAAATCATTGCTCAAGAGGTGGCCAGTCTTACTAGCCTTCCCGGAGCATCTTCCAACTAATAGCATCCCTGCTGGTAATTGTCTTTATCTCATCTTCCCCCAACCTCCACACTGCCTTGTCTTCTCTCTCCAATGGACTCAATGTCACTGTGTTTACATATAACATTTATAACTACTACATCTGTTGCTCTCTTTCCATCCAATGCTGTTCCACATGTCCATTTACCTCCATCACCCATACATCCCCAGATCTTATCCATCTGTGCCTTAATACAGCCCAATGGTCTCCTCTCATCTTGGTGGCATAGAGGGGTTCAAGAGGGTCCCTAGTTGGCTAATTTCCACACCCAGCACACCCCACACTTCTAGGAAGCAGGACGGTACCCACCAGACCAGGTATTTCATTCCATGAATCATAGACAATGACTACTTAAGAACCTCCCCACCCCTGCTTGCTATGGAAGATAGTTCTTTAAAATGCAAGCTAGGGTAGCTGTGTGCAGTGAGACACACTGTAATGCCAGCATGTCGGAGATGAATGCAAGAGGATCAAGAGTTCAAGGACAAGCTAAGCTATGTAATGGGTTCAAGACCATCCTGGGCTATGTAAGACCCTGTCTCAATAAAAAGAAATAAAGGTTAGTATGTACTACAGTTTTCTGCTGTAAAGAAACCATGTTTTTATTTCACAGACTAGAGGCAAATTTTTTGTTTAGTGCTCCCAACTTTTCTGATAAATGATCAGCGGTTGGTTGTTGGTGACATAGGGAATAACTTTCCAGAAGTGACGGTGTGATCTCTCTACTGAATTGCTAAAGCCTCTTTATCACCTCAGCTTCTTCACAGCTACACCTCAAATGTCCTGTACTGCACTCACTGACACAATAACCCTCTTCCAGGTATGAAAATATTCAGGTTAAATTTTTCCCAAGTCTTGCAATAACCATCAGATTTCTCTAGAAACCAGCTATGAAGAATCCTGACATATGGGGCTGGAGTCATATGTTAACTATATAGGCTAAGAGCCTATACTGTTCTTGCAGAGGACCCAAGTTCAATTCTCAGCACCCTACAATGCCTCACAACTACCTGTAACTCCAGCTCTGGATCTGGGGAGATTCAAAGTTTTGGAAACCTGCATTGACGTGCACAAACCCATACATACACATACACATAATTAAAAATAAAAGTAAACCTAAAAAGAAAGGAAGAGAATCCTGACATACATATAAAATAAAGCATGAATGTTTTATGGAGGCATGATAGCTCTATCCAGAATAAAATAAAACAATCCAAACAAAGAACAATAACAACAACAAGCATGATTAATTAGTAAGCCCCCTTGTTCCAACTGTCTGCACGTCGTAAATACTCAAGGAGGCAAGAGGGAGCTGCCTCGCCCCAAGCCCTGTGCTTATCGAGGTTGCTATCCTGAGTCAGGGTTTACAGTACTCACAGCTGCACATTCTTGACTGTACCGCCTTATGTTTTATGATCCAACCAGATGTAGGCCATAAACCGGTTTTATCTATTCTGTGGTTTGCTCCATACCAAGAAAATAAACTTCAAATGCCTAACTTCTTCATGACTGTTCCACTATTACGAGCAGTAGAGCAAACAGGGATTTTTGTTGTTGTTGTCTGGTACCCTAAAACCATTCTAAAATCAAAATCTATTTGGGAAGATGGATCCCCACTCCTGGAGACAGTAAAAAGGCCAGGATGGTTTGAATGGGTTGTGCTGTGTGTGCAGTGGCTCGTTCTATTGATCTCGAGGCTGATGGACCGTAGGCTTCATCGATGGCTCCTTTCAGCTTCCTCCAGACTGAGAAGGAAATGGTCCTGTCTGTGCTCTGCTTGGGGCCTACATTATTGATATTCTTTAATCATTATGTTGGAGCATAAAGCTGCTGTTATGTTGCAATTATGATGTGTCTTTATAGAATGTAGTTAGTGAAACAAAAATAGATGATGTAGCAGGCAGAGCTGTCCCTCGATCTCTGTGAGGAGGAGCTCAATTCTTGGAGCCAAGGGAGAGCCCCCTGGCATGCTGGCTTTCTGGCAACGGTTACACAAAATAAACCTTTCTCAATCTTCTAAAGAGGAAAAAGCCACCCTTGGCATTTCAGCCCAATGGGAGACCTGCAGAAAAGCAGAGTTCATTTTCTGAAGCAATGCGTTCATTTTAACATACCTTTCCCTACATATATTACCGTTGCCCCCAAACACCACATCCCATGTGCTAGGGATGCAACCAAGACTGTAAGTATGGTAGAAGAAGTGCTTTACAAAGGCTGAATAACCCTGGCCCAGGACCCTCTGGATGCTTTTAACCAAGTTGATGAACTGAAGAAATGAATCGAGGTTGCGAACATTCCTCAGGAGCAAACTAACAAAACCGTGTCCAACTGCGAATGTCTTTTCAGATTTCCCGTCTTCTAAATTTCCTGCTTTTTATCTAAATATCCTGCTACCCTACTGCTGCTGAGGTTCTGTAAGATAAATGAAGTTTCCACGAACAAATAAATACTTCAGTGCTTTTTATTCCTTTACGGTATAACAAAGGAAAACGAAAACACCTGGCGACCGTGTCTCCTTATCAAAGAGGGGGACGTCCATTTCTAAGTAACCTCTGGAGGTATTTGTTCAAGCTCAAACGAGATCTTTTCCCCCTGCGTACAGAGCTCGCTGTGCTCCTTGCCCAGGACACAGAAGGACACACACACACTGAAGAGGGACATCAAGTTTGTTATTTGAAGCCACTAACATGCCTGGGCTTGTTCTTAGGGCGGTGTCACCTAATCTATTCCGAAAATCCACTTGTTGGAATAGTTGAGTTGATCCATTTTGCCTTCTAAATGTAGTTGCATACATTAAAAAGCAGCTCTCTGGAGGCCTCATATCCTAGGTTACATGGCAATGATGATAATAGAAGCAATACATGAAGTCTTTTCTGTGTGTTTGCTTGCGGGTTTTGCTTTGTTTGGTTGGTTTTTTGTTGTTGTTGTTTTGTTTTGTTTTTCTGGTTTTCTGTATTGTGGACTAGAAATGCGTTCAGATTCAGGCAAGACGTTCCAGGACTGAGATTCGCTGCCCTCCAGCTCCCCTGTGTTTTACAAGAGAAATTTAGTTAAGATGAACTTCGCAAGTGTTTTTGAGAAAGAAGACAGGAAGGTGGCACAATTTACAAGTAGAATCGGAACGGAGCTAGCTGTACCTGGCATGAACGTGCTCGCTAAAAGTGTGTGAATTTCAGAATTCTGATTTGTTCTAAAGCCACAGTTGCGGTTTTACGTTTCCTCCACCTACTCCTTGCTGGTCTGGAAACAGAGTAAGGAACACTAGGTGTGTCCTTTGCTTTGCCCTAGGAGACCCCAGGAGGAGCAAGTGGGACTCAAGATGAAAAGGGATGGGCTTTTTGTGACCCCTTCCTCCTGCCCTCTCAGCCCCGAGGGATCAGTTCTTCCATCTCCTCTGACACGCACTCAGGTTTCACTGACTCAGAGTAACCCTGAGGTCCTCAGAAAGTCAACTTGATATCTGAATTTCCAGAAAATCCAAATTTAGGGTGCTTTCCTTTCATTGGCAGAACACCAGCTTGATTAAGGATCCTTCCCCAAGCCGGTGCTCCAGCTCAGCCTTCAGCTCCAGACTGTATTTTCATCTGTGACAGGGTGAAAACAAACATTCCCCTCCCCCCTCAAAATAACAATATTGAGAACACCTGGTCTGTAGCTTTCTTAAAGTTTGTTCTGCAAATTCAAACATCTGTCAGTAGGTCGAATGATTGACAAAATGCTCCATGCTGAATTGCAAGGCAGGGGACCCTGTCATTAAATAGCTTTTTTGAGAAACAGATAGAAAAGGAGTTAATTGTCTTTTCTTGAAAAGACTGCTCCAGATCACCAAAGGTTGTCTGTTTCCTTTTCCAAGTGGGAAAAGGTATTTAATTTATTCTATGCAATTTTCTGCTTTCTGTCCCACTGCCTTCTATATTTAATTACTCTAAATCACTCTCCACATGAAGACGTGATGGGCTTCTGAGAGCCGTTACGAGGATGTTGCCTGCAAATGTTTGTCTGCTTCAACAGCATTGAAAGTTCCCAGCCTGAGTTCTCACACATCATTGGCTGAAAGACAGTGTGGACTGGTAACAAGGACAGTGCCTCCTCTGTGACATCAAACTGCACCATGCTGGCCTCCTGTCCTCTAGGATGCAGGACCTGATAATGGTGACCTAAAACCTCATTTTGCTCTGAAGTGACAACAGATGAGTATTACTAAGACACCCAGGACCTTTCAACTCCAGAAAAGAGACTTAGCAATGACAGATGACAGAGCACCCCACCCCCACCCCCACCCCAATTGCCACCACCCTCTGGGAAGCTCAGCTTCTGCTCTGTGAGAAGCCAAACTGGAGACTGACCACATGGAAACCAGTTAGACGTCTGATGCCATTTGCAGCTCTTTACAGACCTGGGTCTCTTGATGTCTTTTCCAGTTGGTGCAATAAACTGGCTTGTTTTTTTTTTTTCCTCCAGCATGAAGACTCTAGTGTCTTTTCTTTCCCTAAAATTAAGACCTTTTAATTACAACTTATATAAAGGTTTGTAGAATGGGAGAATTTTTATTACCATGTTTAAAGACATAGATTTGAGTCAAAATCTCCTTTAAAAAAAAAGTTCTCCTTAAGAAATGATATCTACCTCTCACCTTTTTTGGGTTGTTTTCTTTTGTTTGTTGGGTTTGTTTTGTTTTTGTTTTTGTTGTTATTGTTGTGATTGTTATGCTTTGATTATGAAACCTCCCTTGCAGACTCATTTGTTTTTACACTTGGTCCCCAGCTGGCTATAGTGTTTTGGAGGCCTGTGGGAGCTTTAGACGGTTAGTTAGCCTTAGCTGGATGGGTAGGCCAGCACACTTTTGTCTTGACAGTTATAGCTCGGCCGCCTTCTCCTCTCTTTCCTTCTGTCTGCTGCCTGTGCTGTAAGGAGCCCTACCCACACGTTCCCTCCACTGCGGAAACCACCTTCACCTTCCTCCTCACGGATGGACCAAAACTCAGTGGTGAGAAACGTCTTGCTCCATTAAATCACCTTTGTCAGGTCATTGTGACAGTTACAGGACAGTGGATGCAAAACGGTCCTTAAACTAATCTCAACACCAAACCCCAAAAACCAAGAGAATGAAAAGAAAGCAAAAGCAGACCCTTCCAGGAATAGCCATGTGTACTTAAAGGCTTCCCTGCTTGAAAGGGAAGAATCAGCTCACTCATCTACAGGTCTGTCCTAACTCCCCAATAATAACTGTTTTTAAACTCTATCGTGTGCATTTGTTTTGGAAATTAAATCAGACAGTGAAGACATTACAGAGTCTGATGGCCAAATTTAAAAAACAAAACAAAACAAACAAAAAACACCAAAACCCTCTCTCCTGGTCTGGGATGAGTTTGATCTCAGAACCCACATAAAAGCTAGGCATGGGGTAACTATTTATAATACTAGAGATGGTCAGCTAACCTAGACATTTCACAAACGCCAGGCCAGTGAGGGAGACCCTGTCTAAAAGAAAAGTCTAGTATACACCCTTGAAGAACTGCACTTGAAGCTGGCTTCTGGCCTACGCAGAGGCACAAACAGACACATGAACACAAACACATAGACACACGGAGACACACACACACACATACACAAATCAGCTATTGCTGTTTCTTCCAAAACTCCCTGACTGAGTCATTTCTGATACCACTAACTAGCTAGGCAAGTCTGCCTTTACTATCTCTTCTCAAGAATATGTCTTCTTGACCACAGGTTTCTTTCTCTGGGTGGTTTTTTTTGAGATTTGACTTAAAATGACACACACCTCTCTATTCTTCTAAGCAGAAGGAGTCTTACTTTTGTCTTAGTTGGTAGATTTTAATGAGGTGAAGCCTAGAGAAATGTCTCTGGCTAGCTGACAAACCAGTCACATCAAAGAGTCCCTTTTCTAAGACCAGAACCTTACCACATACCAGGTCATCTGCATTACGGTCAAATACCCCAACAGATCCCTCAAAATCAGCATGACAATAAAGACTGTTTAGGAAGCTTCTTCTCTTTCTTTCTTTCTTTCTTTCTTCTTTCTTTCTTTCCTCCTTCCTTCTTCTTTTTTAAAGATTTATTTATTTTTATTTATATGAGTACACTGCAACTGTCTTCAGACACACCAGAAGAGGGCATCGGATCCCATTACAGATGGTTGTGAGCCACCATGTGGATGCTGGGAATTGAACTCAGGACCTCTGGAAGAGCAGTCAGTGCTCTTAACTGAGCCATCTCTCCAGCTCAGGAAGCTACTTTCTAAATCTAGAATTTTGAATATGCGCCTGTAACCTAGCCATTGTCACCAAATAAATAAAATTCGGAAAACCAAATCACAATAATGCTTTAAAGATACAGGCCCTGAGCTCTTTCTTCTTCCAACCCAGGTTGGCCACCATTTGACTTCATGAGCCCACCCTTCTCCCCATATCCACCTCAACTGTTACCTCACAGACCACCCTCTGTGATCATCTATGCTTGCTTCTAAAACTAATAAACATGACTTTAATGTAAGCCTCGGGTGCATCAGAAAACGCTGAAACATTTTAGGTACTGCATCTAAAAGGGTATTACCTCTAGTCCTTAATGGGGACACTACTGTTTAAATACCAGAGCTGCCAAGACAGTAGAAACTGTTCCCGGAATTGTATTCAGATTTTCACAGAAAAGCAATTCATGACAAAAAAAAAAAAAAAAGAAGAAAAATAAAAGCCACAAGGATGACTTTGCCATTTGTCATGAGCAAATGGCTTGGTTTGTGCTTTTTTGTAAAATTAGACATCATTACCATGTATTCAGGCGTCATATATGACTTAAAGTGTGTTCTCATCAGACCCATCCCTCCTCCAGCTAGGATACAGATAGTGGGACTAAGTGTATTTTATCCAGTAAAACAGGGTACCATTCTGACCTACAACTTTAAATTAAACAAGTCTAACTTTTAGATTGCATTTTTTCCAGAGATAGGAATAGAGAAAATGTCACAAAATGTCAAAGTTTCTTCATTTGAGTTGTTTTGGATTCTTTTGTTGGGGGGGGGGAGGGGCTGAGGATGGAACCCTGGACTTCATGGGTAGGAGGGGAGTGCTCTGACTCTTTGCTTCTCCCTAGCTCCTAGCAGTTTGTGTCTCCAGTTGAAGAGATACTGTAACCTGTTGTATGTAGCAGGCAAGCGCTGGAAGCAGCCATGAACATGGCACAATCAGGAGGCAGCTACTGCAGCTTCTACGTCTCTTTGGCCATGGCGTTTTCTGTATTTACTAGTAACAGGATCTACATGTGTGCAAACACAGAGATCATATATAACTCCTCACTACATGCTAATTAGGCAAGCATTTTCACAGATGACATCACCCGTTTCACTCTCCACATCTTGCAGGGAAGACTTCAATCACGGCCTCACCACAGACTCCTTATGCCCTGATATCCTGGTCCTGGATGGGAAGTCAATACTATGCAGGTTAACAACCTCAACTCTGTACTAGTTTTTCCCTGAGACTCTCATTGCCTGAGAGAGACCTACCTGGTCTTTGGCATGCCTAAAATAGTTTTTTTAGAAAATATATTTAATTTAAAATTTTTCATGTTTGGGGATTTTATATCTGAGTACTTTGTATCTTTTTATCAAAGTGGAAACGGCTCAGTGCATCTCAAGCAAACTGCAGTTCCCACAGGAGCCTCCCACTCATAGCTCCTAACCTCACACCTAAGGCAGAGCCACAGATACCTCCTCCCTTAAGTTTTTCTCCTCCTCGACCCATTTCTGATCCTGCCTCTCAGACTCCACTGAGGTTGTCTATCTGAGGATACAACCTCACTGCCTGAGACTCCCAGAGCTTCCTTCCGCTTCTTCTTAGCCCTGCTATCTGCAGAGCTCTCCATCATCTGACCTTCACTTTTATCAAATGCAACTGACTCTCCTGGCCTCTCTCCTCAGGCAGTCCCCAGTTGCTTGGCATGGCCATTCATGGTCTTCTTACCTGGAGGTATACTTTAGGAGCTGGGTTATTATTTATTTATTTCCCAAACACCTACCCTGAACTTCCCCCTAAGATCTGCACATCACTCACGTTCTTCCATCCTGATGGAAGCGCTGTGTTCTTAGCTTCATCTTGGTCTCTTTCCTGGTGACACCCATCCGAATACACCTCAGGACACATTTATCTTCAGCCCCTCTTTGTTCCTCTAACAGCTAAACATAGGACCCACATGGACAATGCTTGCCTTCACTGGACTCTGTACTTTCTACCCACACTGACTGAATCTGAAATATAGATCTTCATTATAAGAAAAATCTTGCAATTGGCAAACTGGGAGTTTCAATTAATAACTCAATGCCTGTGGCGTTATTGGGAGGTCCAAAACACTGCAAGCACTTTATTGTGCCTGACCCCAATCAGCTAGGATTCGGTGCTCACACGTAGAGAAAGGACTCAGATATTGAGCAAGAGCACAAATGTGCTCTCTAATATTCAGAGCTAGCCACACAAATCACAGTGTGAGACCCAGGAAAAGCTTTGCTTTGGTAGAACAAAGCTTCCCAAAGCTTTCAGGTAAACAACTTCAGCTCAAAGCCATCTGAACTGGAAAGTTTCATCCCAGGACATTTCTAACTGGTTCTATACTCAGGGCTTGGGAATTGCTCTGGACATTTCTTGCAGTGTGATTTGAGGGGCAGCCTAGAGTAAAGCTGGGCTTTCCAATCCTATCTCATTTACTTAGCCACCCAAAGACGTAGAATGTCTAAGGTACAATAAACATACACATTTATCAATAAAGGGGGGGACTAGAGGGAGGGTCTCCCCAGTCATATCTAGAGAATCTTTCTTCTGCAGACTGTTATCAAAAGTTCAGGCTTTCTTCTGCACAGAAGTGAACCAACAACTCTCTCCAGGAACTACCTATCTTTCTCATCGGGGAAGCATTTGCCTGGAGACTCAGATTCAAGAGAAAATATCTCATGATAATCTGTAGGTGTATAGTTAAACCTTGTTACACCAAGGTCCAAGGCTTTGTGACCAGGAAGCTGACAACATAGGCTTTGAGCCAATCTCCACACTGGTCCAATAAGAAGACACTGAAGATTGTGAAGTAAACTAATGTGGTCTGTGCTCTTGTCACCAAAGGCTCTGTCCTTTGTATAGAACAGTACTTTATTTAGCACTGGGTTCTGGAGACAGGAAAGTCCAAGACGGAGGGGTAAGCCTGATGAGGGCTTCCATTTGTTGGGTGGGGGAAGGTGCTTCAAAGGAGCAGCAGCACTCCAAAGACAAGAGAGGAGGCCAAGTGTATCTCTTTATTGGAGCTTTTTATGATGACTAACTCAGTCTCAAGATAATTTTAATACATCTATGAGGACAAAGCCTTCCTGGTCTAATTACATTTTGATGCTATTGTTGCAGAGGGAATACTCAATCCATACAAAGTAAGAGCTTAATCCAAACAGTAACCACAACTTGATTAGTTGGCATGCTAGCTCTAGACGGCATGTGGATACATTAATTATTTTTCTGTTGCTGTGATAAAAACACCATGAGCAAAGGAACTTAAAAAAGAAAGGGCTTATTTTGGCTTATCATGTCCCAGAGAAATGGACATGAAGAAGGAGGCACAGCATGGTAGCAAGAACAGAAAGCTGGCTGATTACATCTGTGCTACTACACAGGAAGTAAAGAAAGAGAACAGGAAGTGAGATAGAGCTACCACCCTCAAAGCCTACCCCAGTGACTTAGTTCCTCCAACAAAGATCTACCTCTTAAAAGATCTACAACCAACACCACACACTGGGCACCAAATGTTCAAACATATGAGTCTATAGCAGATATTCCTCATTCAAGTCAGTATACTGAGTAACCCTGAGGGCATTATGGATCAAAAATTAATAGGAAATATTCAAGTAAGTTGTGATAAGATATAAAGGTATTTGTAACTCTAGTAAAAATCAAATATTTGGATGTTGTCTTAGTTACAGTTTCTATTGCGTGATGAAATATAATGACCAAAAATAACTTAAGGAGAAAAAGGTTTATTTGCCTTATATTTTCATATTGCTGTTCATTATCAAAGGAAATCTGGACATGAACTCAAACAGGGAGAGAACCTGGAGACAGGAGCTGATGCCGAGGTCATGGAGGGGTGCTGCTTACTGGCTTTCTCATCATGACTGGCTGCTTCCTTATAAAACCCAGGACCACCATCCCAAGGACGGCACTACCCACAACGAGCTGGGCCCTTCCCGGTCTATCACTAATTAAGAAAATGCCCCACAGACTTGCATACAGGCTGATCTTATGGAGGCATTTTTTTTTTTTTAATTGAAGTTTCCTCCTCTCAGATGACTCCTGCCTATGTCAAGCTGACAGAAAACTACCCATCACAAATGTAGAATATAAAGTTAGTAGTCACAATCTAGAATTTGCCTTGTAAATAAGGACTCAGAGAGAGGAGGGAATCAAAACAAAGAGAAGCTGTTTTATTTAGCCTTAGATTTGGATGTAAGACACTCATCTTAATTTATAGTTGAAGGGTCTCAAATTATCTCTCATATTTAACTGCAATAGTCACTATAGAACTCTGGGATACACTGGCTTTCCATGAAGTCTAGCTAACAAAAATACATTGAACCAGAACACTCATGCCCTTTTATGGCAAGCAGAGAACCCCAGCCCGCCCATGCATACTTGGGAGTGTTAGACATAAAGGAAGGGAACTGACTAGTGCCCTGCAGAATCACAAACTGACATATCCCAGGATCGCTTCCCACCCCAAAGTCTGATGCAAACATGCACAGCACTGAACAGCTTTGAAGAGCAGCCAGCCTCCCCCAGACTCTGGAAGCAGCACTGCTACCTAGATTAGGCACGTTGGGAATTTTTTTCTTTCTTTCAGGGAAAAACAGTACACTTTAGTAGTCTCTAACACAGTCTGATAGATAAATAAGTGCTTTCTTTCTGGGCTTTGGCTTTTTTTCAGGGAAGGAATGGGACTGGCTCTCTGTATTTTATTTCAGTCTCATCTTCCAAATCTTTGGAAGATAACTTCTCTCACGACCATCTATCAATCAATATTAGTTTTAAGGACAAGTGAATTTACACATACTTACTGTTCTCTTTGTAGTATAGGAAAGTTTCTTTGATGTCTCCAACTTAAAAATGAATCCTACCTTAGCTCTTGTCAAATCCGATGGGTTTTTGTTACAGAACGTATTTCTCATAAAACAAACTTTAAAATACATAAGCATGCTTCTTGGCTTTGATTCTTCAAGCACATAGGCTTTCCATGCACTAAGTTGTGTATCTTTGAAGTAAATTATGCATAAGTCAACCTAAAACAGTGGTTCTCAACCTTCCTAATGCTGTGACCCTTTAGTACCGTTTCTCAGGTGGAGGTGACCCCCAACCATGAAATTATTTTGTTGCCGCCTCATAACTGGAATTTTGCTACTGTTATGAATCGTAGTATAGATGTTGAATATGCAGGATATCTGATAGGCAACCCCTGTGAAAGGATCATTAGACACTCCCCCCCAGAAGGGGTCAAAACCCACAAGTTTAAAACCTCTGACTAAACTGTATTTTATTTTAGGGCTTTCTTAACTTTTAAATGTGGATTAAGTATTTCTCGGAGTATCTTACTTCACCTCCCTTCCAGAGATGCACTTTGCAAGGCTCAGAAAATCCTGGATTCTCTGCCTTTTTAGGCTGAAGAAGGAGTGGACATGGGCTAGACAGGTAGCAAGATAGACACTCAGGCCTGCACAGGAGAATTATGGACGAAGATACGTGGGGCGGTAGATTCCCACTAAATGGATGTCTTGGGCTTGCCATCTTTCACAGTAATTGCTGTGTCCGGGAAGTTGACTGTCTCTGGAGACGAATCTATTTTAAGTTTAATGGATCAGTAGACACTGTTGAAAGACGAGTATGGGTCGCTTTCCTCGACTTTTCCAATCTCAGTGAAGACATGGCTATAACGCTTTACAGGTACAGTGCACACCAATTTCTCCTCACCTCCTCCCAGCCCCCCAAAACAGACCACCTTCTGTGGCCTTTGTGTATGTGAATAAAATACTAAGTCACCTGAATGTATTAGTAATAATATTTTTGTTTTCCTATACCCGTCTCTCTCCCTGTCAGTGATATAATGTGCACTTCAAACCAAATCGATACCCAAGAAAAAAGCAGAGTGTGCGCATGCGCTTACTCGCTGTGATTTGCGTTGGCCTTTATGGCAGCCGAATGTGCAATTTTCATGAACTTTTATTTGAAAGAACCTTGGCATTCAAAGATATAACCTTTGTGGAATAATAAAAAGCCACCATAAATGTCTGTGGCACGTAGTCATTAGTGATCTTTCTGAAGAGCAGATGAAAATCACTCACCACTGTGTATAAAAAGCTACGTAGCTGACGCAGACCCCACCAGCACCCACCGTACACTTCCGAATCTCTGCAGCTCTCTGCCTAAAGTTGTCCATCTGGAAACACTTGGAAGAAAATGATAAGAATATCCCTTTTCAAAAAGCATGACATTAAAATTGAAGACGAAAGACCGCTAAGAAGGTGGCATTTTCTAATTCTTTGTGTCTGTCTAATAAATGCTAAGAGTTTATCTACTGACCACTGCACAGGCTGCGGGCATATGGCGGTGAGCAATTTCTGTGTGGTTTCGGTTTTCCTACAGCGTATAATCTAGGAGGGAGAGGAAAGCATTCAACTAGAAAAAAAATCAACAACCAAACGGAGGCTGGAAGCAGTAGGCCATCTAAGCTGAGGGTGTGATAAATGTCAGAACCTTAACCTACAAGGGGCATCAAGAATAACCTGCCTGCAGATGCTGCATTCAACCCAAATCCTTCAGGATGCAGAGACGGATTAATTAAACAAAGAGTGGGGAGGCATGTCTCTGCATGAGAGGAACACATTCAGGAATGAATAATGGTTCAGAAAGCTATAGTGCATCTCCTAGCATTCACATATCGGAGTCTTGGAAGTCAGGAGACTCGT
This sequence comes from Mastomys natalensis, assembly GCA_021653895.1. NCBI lineage: Eukaryota > Metazoa > Chordata > Mammalia > Rodentia > Muridae > Mastomys > Mastomys natalensis. The sequence continues at coordinate 159,618 of JAJTUV010001525.1, read as the reverse complement.
AGCCTGAGTCAGGAAGTTGTTGGAAGCAGAACTAGCAAGTCAGTTAGGAACCAAACGTAGGCTGGTGTTTTCAAAATGCTGGTCTCAGAAAGGGCTTACAGCCCTCGTTTTCACAACTGAATGAATGGTGTTAACTTCTAAAATGAGGAATGGAGAAAGAGGCTCATTTGAGATGAAAGGTCAAATAACTTCTAGAAAATACTAAATTTGAGGAGCCTCTGAGACACGTGTGGATTTTAGGTAGAAGATAACTATTCGTCCCTCAGGAAGGAGATCTGTCTGACAACACCACTGGAGTCCATGGTGTAAATGGGCCTGAAACTGAGAGAAAAGGTTTGACGTATCTAGGAAACAGAGGAGAAGAAGAAAGCAAGAGCCCTGGTGTTCAGTGTCTGACTCCACAGACATTTTGAGCCATGAAGTTCTGTACTCTGGACACTGTGTTGCACTGCCCAGGCCTCTACTCACAACAATCCCCTCAGCTATGGCCAACAAACACATCAGACTCTTTCTCGTGTTGTATTATCCTTGATTCCATAAATCAGATGTAACTCAAAATTCTTCCCCTACTAACTAACATTCACTAGAACGTATCTAGGATTTACGCACTTTACATAAAATACACTGTCACTCCACTACTGATCCTCGTCCTCCTCCACAGCCTGGGATGGAAAGCCATCCTCTGTAGATCACGAGTCATATGTGCAAACCTGCGGTCTTTATGCGATGCTTTGGAACCCCAAGACTGTGTGGAGCTTCTTCAGTGTTGTTTTAAAGGTCTATAAATCTGTCTGCGACTGTACCTTGGCTTTCTCAAGCCTGCCCTGTGTGTAGGCTGATCTGTAAATACGATGCTGTGTCTGATTGGAAGAATACTCAGGTTGCTTCACCAGCTCCCCTGTAACCTGCCTGAGCCTGACACTTACGAACTGATTGTGCAACATTTAAAGCATTACACATTTGAACCATTAAAGCTAAGGGCTGAAGATCGATCCCTTTTTTATTAGCCAAAGCAGACTTTAGTCTGTCAGATTAGCTGAGCTCTGCAAAAGATATTGGTAAATTTTTCCCCAGGTGCAAAGGTGGAAAAGATATTAAAATTCTTCAGTGTCTCCCCAGTGCCTCAAGAGAGAAACCCAATTTTTAGCAGGGCAGACCCAAGCCCTAGGAGAGCTGGCCCTGATTTCCTCTGCAGACTTGTCTGTCTGCCTTCACTTGCATCAGTTGAAGGGGACACTGCAAGACCCCTTGTTTAGGCAAGTTTGCATCTTCCGATTTACTACAAAGCCTGTTTTGATAGAATAAATGACTCTGGTAACAAACACAGAGCAGAGAAGTCTCCAGTGACTTCTCAGAAATTAAGGCCAGAAGGAGACCACCGAGCATCTGCTGGGTTGCCTTCATTCGTGGTCATTGACAACTGAAGCAGTCTCCACTTGCCTACCATGAATGAAGAAAGGGACACAAGAAGCTCCTATATGCCATAGCCAAGATTTTAGTCTCTCATGCCACTAATTGGCTATAATTAGTCACAAAGTCTTAAGTTGGCTTCAGTGATGGCTGAGGATGGTAGAGGGGACATGGGTGATTTGGTGGGCATACTTCCCCCAAATGCTCCAACCTTGGCCTATACCTGTGGAAGCTACAATTCCCACCACACAGCGTTTGCCAACATCTGTTACAAGTGACCTTTCCTCCACCTTGGGTGATGAATGCTTTAGCGTTGGCTCTGCTCTGTGTTTGTTTTCCTTCGAGCGGCTTCCCTGTCATACTGCAGGTGTTCAGTAAGCGAGCATTCGAATAAAGAGCAGGTGATGGATGAGTCATGTAACATTAGGTATGGTTGTAAGACGTTTCGCCACCTGGGGAGAATTTGTTAGGCACTTTAGCTTCTTGCAAACTCTTGCTATGATTAAAAACTTTCAACCTTGAAAGCCATGACTCCCCCAAAGTAGAGCCTGGGAAACAGGATTTTCTGGACTCTCCCAGGTCAATAGAACAAAGGCCTGCAATGGAAGTTTCACAGGAGGCTTGAATGCAGAACAGCAATGAAACACCATTTTTGTCCAGGAACTGTCTGGCAAGGGACACCTTGTGTTTTAATAGTGGCATGAACGCCATGGGAATAACTGACCACATTTTGATCACATTTAAGTTCTGGCCACAAAATAAAACCCATACCTGGCACCATTATCAGACCAAGAGGCTACAGCTAGGCAAGTCTGGACACTAGGAAAGAACCGACTGCTATTATTTCGATAAATGGACACAGTATTCGTCTTAATTTCTGTTGCTATTAAATAAAAATGACCGAAGGCAACTTGGGAAGGAAAAGGACTATTTATTCAAACTCTCATATTATAGTCCACCATTGAAGGAAATCAGGACAGGAATTCAGGGCAGGAACCTGGAGGCAGAAATTAAAAGCAGAAGCTGCAGAGGAGTGCTGCTTATTAACTTGTTTTTATGGCTTGCTTTGCCTGCCTTCTTATAGTATCCAGGACCACCAACCCAGCAGTGGCACTGCCCACAGTGACGTGGGTCTTCTCACATCAGTCGTCAATCAAGAAAATGCACCACAGGCTTGCCCACAAGCCAATCTAACTGGGACATTTTCTCAGGTGAGATTCCCTCTTCCCAAATGGCCCACACTTGTGTCGATGAGACACAGAACTAGCCATCAGAGTATTTAATCAGCACCCAGTGACTCATCATTACACCAACATAGATCAATATATCTCTTAACCCTCCTTTGAGAAAGTAGATGGTAATTAGTACAGACACCCACAACTAGTCAGGGTTCAAAGAACAGGAGACTTTAGAATATCAGCCTAAAGGGAACGTATATGTCACAACCCCGACATCAAACTTAGGAGTCATTGCAGAAGAGGTGACAGAAAGAGATTGAAGAGCCAGATAACTACAAGGAAACATTTCTGGACATCATTGAAGCTGTCTATATGAACTCACAGCAACTGCAAAAGCAGTACAAGACCTTCACAGGTCCAATTCAGACAAATCCGCATGCAGAGGGAGTTGGATGCAATCTCGCACAAAGCCAGATTGGCAATTATTAGATGTGGACACAGGCACAGTTCTCTGTAAGACTATGTAGCCTTGTTAAGACAGTGGACCTTGTTAAGACCACATATCTAAGAATATTTCTGCAGCACAAATTGGTGTTTTGTTTTTTTTTTTTTTTTTAAAGGACACAACGTTATTTGGATATGTGGGGAAAGGGGTGTGGATCTGGGAAAAAATTGGAGAAGGAGGGGAGATATAATCAAAACATGTTATATGAAACTTTCAAATAATGCTTGTTTAAGTAGCTCAAATAGAGAGAAACATTTGCCAAGCACAATGAAAGGAGGAGACTCCACCAATGAGAAGTCAGACACAGCAGCACACACCTACATTGCTAGCACTTGGGAGACTGAGGCAGGAGGAATGTCATCAGTTCAAGGCCACCCTGGGCTTCACAGCAGGTACCAGATGATCTACAGCTACAGAGCAAGGTCCTGCCTCAACAATTAATCAAATTTTAAAAGAAATAACGGATATGAGAGACCACACAGTTTGGAGAACAGTAAAATGCTTGCCTAGCAAGCATAAGGACCTGAACTATAGCAAAGAAAGAAGACACTATCTCCAAACACTTAGGGTTGTCCTCTGGCTTGTGTGTGTGTGTGTGCACACACATGTGTCTATGCATGTGCATATGTGTATATGTGTGTGTGTCAATGATGTGCAATGTGTGTGCTCGCATTTGTGTATGTGTGATGCCTGCTGTCTTCTTCCTTTGGCTCCAGTTAGGCACTGAGCTATATTACATACAAGCATTCATGGCCTATTGAGGACTTAACATTCACATTGTAAATACATGTGTTGTTTTTTTTTTTTTTTAAATTCACCAGTAAAATTAATATTAATCAAGATCATAAAATCATGTTTTATATTGTTGTCTTTGATCATTTAAAAAAATGTTAAGTTTGGGGACAAGTTAAACTACAAGACCTTCGAACTAGCAAAAGTGAGGCTCTCCAGAAAGTTCTGTCGCCTGGCCAGAGTCACAGACTTTTGCTCCACCCAAAGTTGCGTTCAGAGTCATGGAACTGTAACAGAGAGAAAGAGCTGTAAGGACTGTTCGGAAGCAGACAGTGTGTCTACCGTCCAGGACAGAACATGTGTGTCCTGATAAATACTCAAGATGGGGGATTTTACGTCTTTTAGAAGGGACAATTGAATAAAAGGGAATTTGGAATTCTGCCCAAGAAATTTTAACTGAAAACATTGGCTTGCTTTTCCATAAAATATTTATTTCCATTAGAAGCTTGTGGACTACTAGAAGTTGTTCCCTGGGAGACTGCCTTTTCTAGCAGCTGATACTTGTACCATTCAAGTATACAATGCCAACTTTTTGTTTAGTTGTTGGGTTTTAATTTCTTCCAATGTCTTCTCTGAATTAAAACAACATTAACTTTGGAAATGGCATGACATAGGATTTTTTTTTTTTTTTTTTATGTGAAGTTGATAATACCTTTTGCTCTCATCTAAAACAATCTCTGCCATTTAATAAGTGTCTTTGACTGGAGCCTGACTTCTTCTCAGAGTTTTCTAGGTATTAGAATACCTGACTGAAAAGGAAGGTATCACAGTCCCTGTCTTTTCAAACAGGTTTTTTTTTTTTTTTCTGGCTGTTGCCAGTTACAGATCTGCAATTCCAGCTCACTGACAAGCCCACAATAAGGCTGCAGGGGTCCTGCAGGTCTCTTCTGTGTTGAGCCATTGGAGGACCTGGACCCAGGCCTGTCAGCTTGGGAACAAAGCCCTCCAGCAATCCCTAGCTGATTTCAGACCTCATAGGAGAAAGGTGGGAAGAAAGGAGCCTGGGTGCTATTGTTTGGTGTCTCAAGATTTGATTTGGGGCTGGAGGCTGGGAACTTAGATGGAGTTGGCAAAAAAGACATAATTAAGACTATTCCTTTTGTCTAGGAAAAATACCCTGCCTGTCATCCCAGACAGTCCTGAGCACTTTGTTATGCTTTGCTTGGAAAGTTTTTTTTTTTTTTTTTTTTTTAAATGTCATTCAGGAAGTACCATTTCAGAGGAAAAAATAAATGATAAAAAAAAACCTGAGAGATAATTTAAAAAGAAATTGCACTTTAATAAAGAGTGGTGTTTATTTTAAAGCATCTTAGTTAATACTTGCTAATCGATCCTAAAACCTTTTACCTGGATTACATCAGATTATCTATTATAAAAAAAAGAAGAAACTCTTCAGAGAATGATTATATTTTGATATAAAAGAGTCCATGAGCTGCCAGGCAGTGGTGGGCAGCCTTTATTTCTGAGTTCAAGGCCAGCCTGGTCTACAGAGTGAGTTCCAGGACAGCCAGGCCTCACAGAGAAACCCTGTCTCGAAAAACAAAACAGAACAAAAAGTCCGTGAGCTTTCTCCTGCATTCGAGTGTTTGAAAGAAGGTTACACCAGATGGCAGGCTGAGGGGTTCCTAAGAGGAAGAGAAGGGACTCCAATAAAATAATAATGTCTACAATCAAAAGCAGTGTGAACAAACACCGGGTATTTGGCAAGTGTGCTGATGTCTCAGGTAAAATAGTTGATGCATTCTGTGATTTGGGTCTTAAGGACTCAAATGTCAATACGATTTCTTACTCTGAAGGCCACCTCCTTCTGGGTACCAGGGACATTGGAGGATGAGTGATAGACAGGGAGGCCACACTTCTTGGGACAAACTTTTAAAATACATATTCCCAGTAACCTATATTTACAACATATATTTATAGCAAATACTTGAAAAATGAAAGGCAAGTCTAAAAAAGCAACGGTGTAGGGAGTAAGCTCTGCGTGTAGTTTTTTTTTTTTTTTAAAGTATGACTCGTTTATATTCTCCAATATCAGATAAACACAAGGCAAGAGCTACCTTGATAATTCCAAGCAATGAGTTTCATTGGTTAATGAGCAGAATGTCTCTGAGTGTCTTCCTTGAGCCCCGTTGAACAGGGAAAGGGCTATGAAGCAGGGGTCAGCCCAGGGGAGACAAGGTTTCTATAATGAACTTGGCATTGGCTTTCCAAAGCTCATCTGCCCTCTCTACTCTTGACGAAATATTGATTCAAACTCAAAAATCAGATTAATAACAGTATAACTCACTCACAGAGTTTTTTTTAATTATAAATAGACACCAAAGTGAATCAAACATCTTGTCTAGAGTTCCTCTGTACTCTATGGAAAGAATAAATTTCTTTTCTCAGTGAAAGCAATGTTCTGTCACATAATCAATGTGTTTAATAACTGAGTGAACTGGGATTGTTTTCTTTCCTAGCTAACACTAAGGGATGGGTCACCACATTTGACTTCCTCAACCATTAGAACCAAAGCAGGCAATCAAGAAAAGTCATTTTTTGTTTCTTCACAAAATAAATAGAGGAAGAATTTGAACACAGCAAATTTAGACTATTGTAACATTTTGCTATTATAAAATACCTAGATTCTTGGATTTTTAAACAGTCAAAATGTTAGAATGTACATTTAAATGTGAAAAAGTTTCAAATATGCTTATAATCTCCTAGAGAGGAGAGAGAGAGAGAGAGAGAGGAGAGAGAGAGAGAGAGATCTTTCAATTTTATCTTATTAAAATAGATATTTTAACTTATAATGGCTTTCTGAGACAACTTCTTCAATGTAAAATTCTGAGAAACACTGCATGCCTATGTTTAAAGAGAGGAACAGGTTACCTCTTCCTTGTGATGAGGGCCCAATGACAATGATGTGAAATTCTGGCCTTCATCACAAGGACCAGGTAAAGTCTACAGTATGCTGCATCGTGGCTGACTGTGGTAATTTAAAAACAACTCTGAGGAAGAGAAGTGTCAAGTAAAGCCTAGCACCTTCTTAGCTCAAAGGTGCTCTTAATTTATAATCTGAAGGGTTTGGATATAGCAAAAGCCAATTGTATAATCTACACATTGAAACCAAAACTACTCTTCGGGGAAAACTAGGTAAACCCATGGCATCAAGAACTGATTTTGAGGAAAGTTACTCACCAGAATGAAAATTGCTGTATGACTATCTAAAACTAGATTTTACCAAAAGGCATGGGAGCAGAAGTCCCTCTAGTCTGTGGATCCTTTCAAGAGGAAGGTGTCCAAAACCTGAGCGTTACCTCCAGATTCCCAAGATGTGTGAATTACCTCTTAGAGAAGAATCAGAGTTGGGAGGTCTCGAGGGCTTAGATAATGACGTGAAATAAATTGCAACGATTACCATGTGCTTTTCCAGGAGTTAGATTATGTAAATCCGTCTGGGGACTTCAAGAATAAAAGACGCAGGAATGTCCACTTTATGAAATTGATATTAAAATGTGACCTAGAGTTGAGGACAAGGTTAATTATTGGTTTTTAACTGAAGTATCATTCCACTTTAATATCACCGCTCAGGTCTTAAATATTGAAGCAAGTCACATTTTGCAGGGACAATTACCTTTGAATGAAGAATGGCAGGGCTCTGGTCTTTGCTGACCCTTGTAACTCCTGCAGGGTAATCCATGGCAACTCTGTTACCACGGCAACCAAGGACCAAGCGAAAGAATAGGCTAAGACCGTGAAATCTGATGTCATACTCTCATAAGATATAAATTGCAAATGATATTCTAAAGTAGATTTGTTCAGCGCGTGATCTAAATTCTAAATTAGTTGGAAGTGAGCACACGGCTCCCAGTGGGACAGACAGTTAAGGATCTCACGCTCACGGATCCAAAAAGCTTCTAGGGTTTACTAAATGTAACACAGGGTGGCGGATGCAGGGCCCATTCCTCTGGAGCCTTCTTCCCCCCACCTCGACACCGTCCCTAGAAATCACAGTTCACAATCATTCTTGAAAACAGAAGTTGACATTTTAAAGCATATCTATCAGTTAAATCCATTTTTTTAAAAAAAATCCATCACTTGATCTTATTTGTCATAGAAATCACACAGACATTTACCAAATTTCCAAGTCCATTTTCATCGTAAAGCTTAACACCCAGGTTTACTTTCCCATCTTAGAAAGGCGGCTTCAGTTTGATGATGGGGACACTGTGTCCCCAACTAGACACCTAACTAATTCTGCAAAGTTAAGCATTTGCAGTGACTTTCATCTAAGTGCCTTTAGTATTCCATTATCATCATCATCATCACATTTGAACAGGGGGAAACTACTATGGTGTTACTTTATCAGAATTTTGCAGTTAGACTATAGAGGGCCCTTTCATGCATGCATATACACGTATGTGTGCTCAGGTATGTGTGGGTGCATGTGCACATACATGTGCACATTTGCAAGCGTGGGAGCCAAAGGTTAATAGCCATTGCTCTCTTCAATGACTCTCCAGCTTACATTTTGAGATATGGTCTCTCTCTGAACTTGGAGCTCACTGAATGTTTAGACCAGCTAGTCAACAAAGATCCACACATCTTCCTGTCCCCACCTTCCCAGTGCTGGGATCACACGTGCACATTGCTCAGCTTAGCTTTTTGTGTGGGTTCTGAGAATCTGAACACAAGCCCTCGTGCTTGTATGTATGGCAAGCATTTTATCAGTAGACACGTTTCCCCAGTCCTATATAAAATGCTACCTTCCATGGTAAGCTGAGGACCAAACATGGAGCCCAGAACTGAGTTCGCATTGGAAGGTTTCAGAGACATGAAAATGTGGCAATCGACACATCAATGTGATTTGTACTGAATCTCATCTCGGGTATAAATCCAATGTGTCTAGGATAAGACTCGCCTCAACCTGGGAGTTGATTGTGGTAGCCATTCATTAAATTTTCAAACTCTATGACCGGACCTATCCAGACTCACTGGGAAAGGAGAGAAAGTAAATGACTGTTACTCCATCTTCTTTCCCAGGTTAAAGAGGGCCTACCCTCTGTGTTTGCACGGCCTCTGCACCCACTGTTGCGTTGACTGCGAGAACATCCTATCCGCACACTGTAGGCAGATCTCAACAAACACTCTGCCTGCCTGTTTCCCAGCGGGTAAATGAGAGTTTCTTTCTCTTCCTTTCAGATCTATTTAATAGTGTAGACACGAGCCTCAAGTCACTTCAGAGAACGAAGCAAAGCATATTTGCTCTTCGTAAGATTGTGGAATCAGGAAACACCGCCAACTGAAAGCTGCTGTTGTCCCTTCGCGGAAATGACATGCGCAGAACACCCATTGGTCAACCGTGAGTTTACGTAAGGGCACAGGCTTTAAGAGACTTGGTTCTTGAGTAACCTCATAATTTGTGAAGGGAATCACACATCAGACATGTTTCACAGGTGTGTTAGCAGAACTATGAAGAAAGAATGTACAGCCATGCACTAGATCTGTGGGGTGCACAGGTAAAGCTCTCTAAAAGGAGGTTACAGACAGACCTGATAATTGGAAACAGCTCTACCTGGCTAACAATCCAAGACAGAAGATGTCCAAGATAGAAGTCACACATTTTCACAGTCCCACTCAAAAATGGCACCCCCGCTGGGTGTGGTAGCATATCACCTTTGCCCCAGCCCTGAGGAGGCAGAGGCAGATGGATCACTTTGAGTTCGAGGTCAGTCTGGTCTACACAGTGAATTCCAGGATAGCCAGAGTAAACCTGTAAAAAACAAACAAACAAACAGGCATCCCATAACATTGACTGTTTTCTGTCAGTTGAGGGCTGTGCCCTAGACGGTCTAGTGCAAAAATCACTAGCATTTCCGATGGCATCACTGGCTGGTGATATAATGCCTAAAAGCTGAAGGCAATGCCGTCCCCCATAGTTACATTAATAATTCTAGGTAACCTTTACCAGGCATTTATTAAACGCTAGGTACAGTACAGTATTAAATTCATTATTTACTTTAGTTCTTGTAATGGTATGTGAGATGGTGAGAATCCTCTCTCCTACGGTAGAGAAAAGGGGAATTAATGTGGGCAAAAATACCCGGACTACTCGTGGACCTGGGACTCAGACCTCAGTGTGTCTCTGCCTTAGCTCCTTTCATGTCAGACCCCTGTTTGTTGTCTTCTTCCAGTATCTATCCGCTCCCGTGACTTTATTTAATTATGGTCCTCGCAGGCACTTCAGAATAAGGCACAGCACTACAAAGCTCTAGAGAATGAAACGATAAGACAAAGAAAGATGCTCAACAGGACCTTACAACAGCAGTGCCACACACGCAAGATCAGCCCTCAGAGCACTAAGTGCTGTTATTGCTCAAGAGTAGAGAAAATTGCCCATTCACAAATTGAATCGCAGACCTGCAGTCCCGACCCTGAGGTGTGTGATCTTATCCAATGCTGAGCACCGGTCCATCGACCTTCTATGTTCTCAGTATTGTGGCATTGTGAAGCCTGCCAGACACAGTTGACAAGACTGGCTGGACACAAAAGTCAGCTCTCTGAGGACAATGCCCAGAATTCTCGCTGAAATTCAACACAAAAATATAAATTTGACACCACACTGAGTAAACACAAAAATATAGAAATGCCTTTCAAGCATTGCTAAAAACTAAGAACTCGAGAGGTTGGGGAGGAAATACGACGCCGGCTCTGACTGTGTGATTCAAAGATGAAGTGTGCTTGGCTCTGTTCTATAATGATAGCTTTGTCTCTGTTTACTCCGGGATCACAAAGGCCTTTGTGCAAGTATTTTATGCCCAAGAGGCACTAGGAGATGGGGAGTATTATTATCCATATTTTGGATGAGCGAGCAGATACTTTGCTTGCACATCCGTGACTAGTCTTTCCTTCCCTGAACAGGTATATGCAGCAGCCTCTCAGTCCTTGGTGCTGGTCTGGACCAGTAGGGAGACACAGAAGACAAGATTGTCCATGGGAGAGAAGACTCTTGGTGCTTTGAAAGAACCTGTGACAAGAAGGAGGCCGGAAAGAGAAAGAGCCTTCTTGGGACTGTGAGAAAAGGTTGACATGGTAGAAATGTAAACCAGATCCAGAAGGACGAGAGGAGAGGGCTCACTAAAGTTAATGCAATAGAAAGTCTGGTCTGGGCATTTACGACAGAGTGCTCACTAAAGGCAGGATCCAACCGCAGCTACTCACTGGTCTCTCTGGCCACATTTGATTTCTCTTTAGTTACACATGACATATACGTTTTGTCTCTCACTTGGGCTGCACCTGTGCCTAAGGGACATAATGTGATCTTACTAGGTGGAGCCTTTGGAATTGATTAAATCAAAAGCAAGGGCCAAAAAGAACAGGAACACACACACACACACACACACCACACACACACGTAGCGTGCACTTATGCACGCACTTATGCAAGCTATTTATTTATTTATTTATTTATTTATTTATTTATTTATTTAAGACAGGGTTTCTCTGTGTAGCAGAACCCTGGCTGTCCTGGGCTAACTTTGTAAACCAGGCTGGCCTCAATCTCACAGAGATATACCTGCCTGTGCCTCCTGAGTGCTGAGATTAAAGGCTTGCACCACCATGACTGGCCACACACACATTTTTAAACAGAGATCCCTCTCACCCTTTCCAGCAACAAGGATACTGTGGTACGGTACCATCTATGAACCAGGAAGCTCTACTAGACCCTAAACCTGCTGGCACCTCAATCTAGGATTCTCAGCTTCCAGAGCAATGGAGACTGTGTGGCAGCCATTACTACAGCACTTAGCCTCTGGTGTTTCCACTCTGGCAGCCCAAATGGACTAAGACTTTCTCCTTAGTGTTGTTCTCTTTGATTTCACATTGGATCCTATAAATCTGTAGCCTTTTAGAACCACAAGAGGAGAACTTATATGGCTGCACACAATAGGGAAACCCATGCCATTCCCTCAAAAGCACGTGTCAGGGACAGGACTTGGTTCATCATCATGCTTCCTGGTATGAAGGAAGCTCTGCTGTCTCCCACTATGACTTATGATCCCTCTGTGGATAAAGCTTTCCTTCCTGCTGGGAACCTTTAGGCTGGAAGAAGTATTCCCTGGCCTCTCTCTATCTAGTTTATCTTTCACCCAAATGCAAGCAAACTAACTTCTGCTGCCTTGCCTACCATGAGAGACCACATCCCTTCAAACTATGGTAGAACACACAGAAACATCCACAGCCCGTACCCACTGGAGAAAAGCAAATAAAAACTACATTGAGGTTCCATCTCACCCCAGACTGAATGACAGCAAGAAAACAATTAACAATGTAAGCATGTAACAATTTAAGAATGTGGGCCAAAAGGGAGCCTTTATACACTGTTAGTGTGATTGCAAACTAGTCCAGCCATCCTAGAAGTCAGTATAGAGTGGTCTCAACACACTAAAGCTAGACCTACTATGTGATCCAGCTATATCACTCCTGGGTATTGACCAAAAGGACTTGCGGTCAGCATACCCCAGAGGCTTTTCCGTACTGGGATGTGTTACATCACTGTTCATAATAATAACAACTAAGTTACAGAACCAATCTAGATGTCCAATCAGCAGAGGAACTGATAAAGAAAATGGAGTATATCGCACAATGGCACTTGATTCAGCCATAAGGATGAAAGAAGTTGGAGCTGGAGGGTTGACACTAAACTGCTTACTGTGCAAGCATGAGGCCCTGAGTTCTGATCCCCAGCAGCCAAGTTAAAACCTGGTTGAGTGGCATGACTGTGTAATGCACTAGAGGGGCAGACACAAGAGGATGTCTGGGGCTTGCTGTCCAATCAGCCTAGCTATCAGTAAGTTCCAGGTTCAGATCTTCTATCTCATAAAAACTAGGGAGCAATTAAAGGAGCTGCCCAACATTAACCTCTGGCTCCACATGAGTGAGCATATATATGTCCATATGTAGCACATATATGTCCATATGCCCACACATATACACACACATACACAAGTACAGCCACACAGAGAAAAGAAGAAAGAAGTTGCATCTTGTGTATGAAAATGGCTGCAGCTGGAGGTAATCATATTAAACAAATTAAGTCAGTCTCAGAAAAACAAATGCCACCTTTCTCTTGCTTTGGGCCCTAATCTTTATAGACACATAAAATCAAACACATACAGATGACATGAAAGGAGAATCAAGACTCTCTCGGGGAACAAAGGAGATTAATAGGGTGAGAAAAGATGGGACGGAGGGGCAGGACAGGAATTACTCAAAGTACATTTTATACTTCCATGAAACTGGCCTCATGTAATCCAGTATAATAAAATTAAAAGACCTTTAAAAAAAAAAAAAAGTACATCACTGACTTTGGAGACAAAAGTCCAGAACAGCCTTTTGTCAGCTTTTCTCTACCAAATAGTATTTAAGCCTTCAAAACCTGCTAATGCTTGTCTTTCTCAGAACTACAAAAATATAAAGTGCGGGGTGCTTCAACCCTGAACTGTGAGTTTGTTTTGGCTTAATCTGTTTTGAGCACACTCATATGATTTCACAGAAGACAGCAGGGATCCAGTGCTGTGTCTCTTCCCAAGCATGATTGAGAAGAGGCAACCCAAGGTCCTGGGCAGAGAGTTCTGCTGCTCCATATTCCCTCCCAGGACAGAGGAATACCCAGTGCTCTCTGGAGATGTCCGCCTATTAGCTGCTGCTTCTACAGAGTCCTTTTCTCCAACGAGGCTTTCACCTATTGAAGATGCAACTCAACCTTCACCTTCTTTTCCTGTGATTTTCCATGATATTCTCCCCAAATATTAAGGCACTGTCTCTACTTTGTCCCCCCCCCCCAACCCCAATAAGCTAACACAGACCTCTTGGGACTTTTTTTTTTTTTTCTATTTTTTTGAGCCAAGGTTTTTGCTCTAGAGATACATTTATTTACAATCCTTCCCAACTAAATAACCAGTCAGATATACTCTTTCCATTTTTGTCGTGTCAACAAAGTATCCACCACAGCGTTTGTTGAACAAATGATTAAATCCCATTTTAACTTGAATATGTTCTACTCAAATTCACATGCAAAGTTAAAGCTAATTAATAATCTTTTGAGGTGGACCCAGTGGGGGTAGAACCTTCACAAATGAAATCTATGAGCTTATCAAACAGCTAAAAGGAAGGACCTAAGCGCTTTCTGCTCTCTACCATGTGCAGACATGAGACAGCCCTCAATAGACACCAAGCAATACCTCTTGATCATCCAGATTACAAGAAGTACGTTTGTGTTGTTTACAAAGTAATCAGGCTCAGGCAATGTGTTACAGTAGCACAGATGGACTAAAATAACATTTAGCCATAACTTTGTCTTTATCCCTACATTCAATTTATATCCCACCCAAGCCTAGCTGTTGCCATACAAATTCAGAAGAAAGGTGGTGTACTGTATGTTTTTCTGTCAACTTGACACAAACTAGAGTCATCAGAAACAAAGTCTCAGTTAAGGAAATGCTCCATGAGATCCAGCTGAAAGCCTTTTCTCAGTTAGTGATCAATGGGGCAAGGCCCAGCCCATGGTGGGTGGTGCCATCTCTAGGCTAGTAATCCTCGGTCTATATGAAAGCAGGCTGAGCAAGCTATGGGAAGCAAGCCAGTAAGCAGCACCTCTCCATGGCCTCTGTATCAGCTCCTGACTCCAGGTTACAGTACTGCTTGGATTCCTATCCTAACTTCCTCCAATGATGGACTATGATCTGGAAGTGTTTGCTGAATAAACCCTTTCCTCTCCAACTTGCTTTTTGTCATGGTGGTTTTGTTGACACCATAGAAACCCTAAAACAAGTGAGACAAAGGGATAAAGGGAAGAAAAGTTGTTTCTGAATGTTCAGCTGTACTATGGTCCTGGATAAACAGATCCTAGCTTGATAAGTCAACTGATCTCAATCAATGGTTACACATATACATTTATAATCTGATATATATGCATATGCAAATACATTTGTACAGGAGAAGGTCTTGCCCTGATCTAAGAGAAGGTTTCCCTGGAACCATATCAATCTCCCTAATAGAAAGGGGATACTAAAGTAGAAGAGGTGTGCTTGGCTTGAGACAGCATTTGCAGCAGGAGGAACCCTGTGACATCAATCAGCTGAGACAAAAGGAGAGACTAAGAGGAAGCCAAGGAGGTAATTCAGAGACAAGCTGGTCATACTGAGGAGCTACAGAAAACCACAGAAAGGTCTGAGCTGAGTGATATCATCAGTCAGACAAGGTCCCAGCTCAGGTTCAGTTCTTGAGTGCTGTATCCAGTCTTCCTCAGGGGAGCCTCTTTACGGCAGCAGGGGCAGCTCATTCAGAAACCCATCACTACCCAAAGTACTGAGATACCTTGGTAGTAGACTGCTCAGCTCTAACTGGGGCATCTAAATTACTTCTCCAAAGCTCAGGGAACACCAAGGAAGAAGGGACAGAAATAATATAACAGCCAGAGAATGGGGAGCCAAAGATGTCTTCTAGGACATAACGTGGCCAAGGCACCATGGCCTCGGTGCCACTGCAGTTATCTGCAAGAGATTGGACCTGTCAGCATTACATTATGGGCTGGGGAGGGTTAACGAGGCCCCACTCCTCCCAAGAGACTACCAGCAAGTAACAGTTGTTAGGAAAGGAGGTGTCGTTTTCTTCAATAAGTTAGCCTTGCTCCTGAACATATCCTCTTACTGGCCCCAGGCCTAGAAATGCTAGTCAAACTCAGTGAGCTGCACACAAAAAGAAGACAGGAAAATAGGTGGGACTTGTTGAGAAGAAAGGGAGGAGGGTAAGTTGGAGTGCTAGTGACTAAACTTTACTCTCTAAACGAAACTGTTGAGTAATTTAAAAATTAAAATGAAGGAAGGAAGGAGGCTTCCCCTTCAAGGAAGCCCTCGAAGAGCCAATAGCAGAGTTCCAGAGAGGAGGATAGGCTTGGACCAGTGGTGATGATGGAGAAAAAGGAAATAGGTAAGCAGGGTTTCTGGATGACAAACTCAGCAGGATTTGTAGTGATAGACAGATCAGAGGAAGACAGCGTCACAGCATTGGAGAAGAGAGCTGTGCAGCGTGAGCAGTTCACTCTGCACTCACTTCATCTGTGGAGACGTGAGTTATCCCAGCACACTGAATTTGAAGGGCCCCTCAATATTGTGTTTTACAAAAAGGTAAGGAGAGAAGGAATATGTTTGGTGGATGTGCAGTCAGGTGTGGGGGGAGGGGTACCTCTGCAGGCCCAAGCTGAGGCATCCCTGCCCCCTGAGGGACCAGCCACACAATGGTGATAGTATAGAATAGTTTATTCAGGGAATGGGGAAGAGGGTAGTAGAGACAGAGAGAGAAAAGAGAGAGAGAGAGAGAGAGAGAGAGAGAGAGAGAGAGAGAGAGAAGAGAAAGAGAGAGACAGAAAGGAGACAGAGAGAGAGGAGAAAGAGAGAGAGACAGAGGGGAGAGAGAGAGAGAGAGAGAGAGAGAGAGAGAGAGAGAGAGAGGAGAGAGAGAGAGAGAGAGAGAGAGAGAGGAGAGAGAGAGAGAGAGAAGAGGAGTAAAGGACCTGTCAGCATTACATCATGAGGGGAAGGGGAGAGGGGACAGAGCAAGAGCAAGAAGGCAAGAGAGTAAGGGGTGGGGCAAGCAGCTCCTTTTAGTGAGTCAGACATACCTGGCTGTTGCCAGGTAACTGTGAGGCAGAGCTTAGATAAAATGTTAACACCCAAGACATCTGAGCAGACCATAAGTGTCTCCCCACTAACCTATAAGAATGCAGGGAAGTGTTCCCTCTGGCTTCAAAGAGCAGACCAGGAAAGATACATTTTCTCATGCTTCTCATTGGAGCGAAAGGCCAAGTTTTCTCTGTCTTTGTCTGATCTTTATGAGATTTCTACAGACAGGGCTATCATCTACTGCAAGAACTGGCTTGCTGCAGAGACACACTGCCCAGTGCTACAGATATGGGAAAGGCCCCACTACCCACCCACCCATCTATTCACTCCACCAGTCTGTGTTTCTGTTTTCTGATCATTATATCGCATTTTCCAATTTTGCTTCTGGTGGCTTTTATAGCTATGCATTTCCCTCATTGTATAGAGAGTTCACAGAGACACAATCCTTCTTTTGAAGGCTCTTACACCTCCAGAGATAGATCCAGGAAAATACTCTACCTCAGACTGTCGGTAGAGATCCGTTGAATAAGTTGAAGAAATGTTAGGAACGTCGGCAACGATGAGGACATTCTGAGTTAGGGCAGACCACGCTCCAGGTGACGTTTGTATGTCTGCAGACAGAAGTGTTCAGGTACGGTCATGCACTCAGCCTGCAAGCCTTTTTACACCCACCCAGAAAGAACAAGAAATCAAAGGAAGCAAGAATACTTTGTCCTGAAGACTCTGGGGAAGCCTCCTAGCCTACCTGCCTGGGTGTTGACTCAGCCCAGTGAGTCTTTCTCCAAACCACACAAGCCACACTGTCTTTGTCTCTCTGGGATCGCTCTAACACAAATCCCACAGACTGGGAATATTGTGCACAATGGAAAAAGATCTCTCACAATTCTGTAGTCCCAAGTATCTGAGATCAAGACACTAGCAGATGAGGAGCCCGGTGAGACTTCTTGGTGCATCTCAGTCTTCTCATAGCCTTCAGTTGGAGAAAGGGACAGATCTCCACGAGAGTACCTTCAAGTGAAGGGACTCTGCCCCCAAACACATGCTAAAAGCCTCTCTTTTTATGCCAGTACCCCAGATGAGGATTGCAGCCTCTGGATTTGGAGAGGGACAGGAACTTTCAGACCATCACAGCCTCATCCTGTGCTCAACCAACAGGCTTGAAGAAATACATGTTCCTCCTCACAGTACTTCAGGGTTTTGTTAGCTGTCTCCCAAAGCAGAAGAGTAAGAGGTACTTGAACTGCTGGGGGACGCTTTTGAAGAAGTCAGCATGCACGTGGAAGTGCACAGGAAGAGTCTTGTCCAAAGTAGCTGGTGAATCCAAGATGAAGCATGCCTTCTCTCTACTCCCAACAGCTCTGAGATACTCTAAGGTTGGGTCCTCTCCTTCAAATGACTCCTGGCTGCAAAGTCTTTTTCTCTGTATGGGGTAGGAAAGCTCAGATCCCACATGGTGGGGTTGGCTGGAGCAGCCTCAGCCTTAGAATCACTCTGGAACCCTTGGTAGTGCCCTCTACTTCCAAGAGAGGAAGAAGGCTATCTCAGACCTGTCACCTTTCCCTGGATGTCAGAGCCTGGTCCTATGAGGTCTCTTCTATAACCCAGATCATTTCTGAACCAAAACTGTTGAGCACATGGAGGAATTCCTTTGTGCTTGATTTTCTCAACTTTTCTACCAAGTGGAAGTCTCTCTCGCTGCCGCAGGGCTGCCAGGGAAGATAATAGGAGGCTATAAAATTCCTTCTAAGTATAAAAACATGTTGTTGTACATAATAATTTCGATGGCCATTAGGTTTGTTTTTTCAGAGTTGCTTGGGAAGTGATGGTTTACCCAAATTTCTGAGCTTGGGATAATTAAAGAATAATTAAGCTGTCTTGCCCCAGGCACCTGGACTTCAGTGTTAGACACACACGGAGCAAGGTTAAGCTGAAATGCTGGTTTACTCTGGAAAATGACAGGCTTGTTTTGCAAGGTGTAATAATTTCATTGCTGCAGACTTGTGGAGCTGAGCTTTGCCGTGATGAAACGCCAGTTCACATCTCTCATCGGTCTCAGAGTTTTTCTTTCATGCAGGACCGCTGTTAAAATCAAAGTCTGTAATGGCCCGGGAATGTTTAATTCTTTACATATGGGCATTGTTATCTTTACACTCTTGATTATTTTCTTAATCTACTTTCCAGCTTACTTATTTTATCAGCTGAAAAGCTGGAAAATATTCTTATGACTGAATGCTTTGCTGTTTATTATTTTACTTATTTTTTTTAGCCAAACCCTACGATAACATTCTAATTTGATAATGTTCCATTAAACACATTAATAGACGATGGGAAAAATCCAACAATTAAGGAGTGTTTTAGTAGTTTTTTAGTCGAATGCATCCTCCAGCATAAAAGCACTTTTGTTTAGCTTTTCAGGCATTTGGTACATCTGTGACAAATGATTTATATTCACAAGTTCCAGGACTATCAAATGTGCACATTTGGAGAAGCATAAACTGGAAGAGATGTCACATGAATAATATTCAAAAGCAGCATTATTAAACCAAAACTCATATGGCCCTTGCATGGTGGCGCTTGTTACCATTCCAGCACTCGAGAGGATGAGGTAAGAGGTGGCCACACGTTCAAGCCTAGCCTGGACTAGCAAGACAAGACCTTGAATTGAAATAAAGCAAAAACAAACAGGTAAAGAAAGCAAACAAACACACAACAGCAACAAAAAACCTCCGATGTCCTGAGTCCAACACTTGTTACACCCACAAATTCCTCAGTTTGCCTTCATTCCTACTGTAAACTGAGAAATACAGAAATAATGTCAGTTTGCCACACTGGCTTCAACATGATCAACTGTGCCCAGAGACTTTTGAAAATAAGTCAGAACATGGGCTCTAAGCACACTTCTTCCACAGTAAAACCAAACTTACCTGCCATTTCATGTCTAATTAAATTGGATCTTATTATATATACATGGTTCTTTGTTCTTAAATTTTGTTACATTTATTTATTTATATGCATAGCGAGTATTCTCGATTGCTCTGTTTTTCTCTGCCTCTCTCTTTCTCTCTCTCTCTCTCTCACACACACACACACAGGCACACACACACAGAGTTCAGAGAAATGTATGGGAGTTGGTTCGTCCTTCTACCATGGGAGTACCTGGTTGTTAGATTTAGCAGCCAACCTTTACCCACTGAGCAATCTTGCCAGCCCTTATAAATATAAGGAATGAAATATACTTCTGTACTCTTAGGGTATAAGTTACGACTTTTGTAAGGTCAGCATTGCAATCAGGAAGACAGAAAATCCAAATCACTATTTGTTTGCTCAGCTAAGGAGACATTGCTGTGAAGATAATCCCACTAACCCACCCTGAACAACAAGTCTTATATTTGGTTTGCCTAAAAGTTGGTATTTATTTTGTACGTTTCTATTTCCCCCACATTTTTTATTTAGTAACAAAAACGATTCCAAGATTCAAGTTTTAACTTTCGTTTTTTAGGAAATCGCTAGAGAGGCAGTGAACACCTAGGCTGCTTCCTAAAAATTAAAAGTAAGAACCGCCCCCAAATCAGTAAGACTAAGTAATATTGTTGCTGAATCCCTTCCCTAGGAGAGATGTAAGCACTATGTAACAAACTCAGTAACAAACTAGGGACTATTCCACCAAAGTTCAAGCAGAGAACCGTAAATATATCAGGCTTACAGAGTGATAGGTGGGAAGCTTTGATCCTGGGGAGCCCGGTGGGTTGAAGCAGACAGTGTGAGAATGTTTCCCTTCTGATTATCTCTGTTCTGAGTGAAAACTCGTTCTTTCAATGTTAAATATTGTGATTACTGTAGAAGTTAAACCTTCTACCTAAAGGCATTCTGGCCTGTGTTTGTATTTTTCTACAGCACATGTGTACGAACACTATCTAAGACAGATGGGACTCTGCTTTTCTCAGAAGAGCACATCCAGTAACTTTTCTTTCTTAGAATTAGATACCTTGTGGTACTGGATTTCTGAGTCTGATAACTTCATCTATATATTGGTTCGTTTATCATTTCCTACATGGAAGGATTTTCCCGTGTTCACTTGACATGTGCAGCCTTCTTGTACTTTTCTTTCACTGTTTTCAGGCCACAGACACCTACATTCCTAGAAGAGACTGAAGCGAAGAAAATGCCTACTGATAGCTTAGCGCCCAGTGAGGGCTTGTTGAATGAATGAATGAATGAATGAATGAATGAAAAAAATCACATGACTTATCATTTGACTTCAGCCTCTACCCTCAGCAACTCTTTCACGTTGACGAAATGAATAAAGAGGATGATGTCTTGTCAAAGCCTCTAACACCATCCTAATTGTAGATGTGTCCCTCCAGTCGCTGCCTCTGTGGTCACATAGCTTTCTCTCTCAATGTGGTCATGTGGCTTTTTCCTCTGTGGTCACGTGACATTGTCTGTGGTAACGTGGCTTTCTCTGTCTGTGGCCACGTGGTTTTGTCTGTGGTCATGTGACTGTGGTCACGTGGCTTTCTCTGTGTGTCTTTATCCTCACTTGGTATTTTTCTCTTTGCAAAAGTGACTCAAGTTATATTATATTGGTACTCACCTTAATCACCTCGTCTTGATTCGTTGACCTCCACAAGACTGTGTTTCCAGAGCTGAATACCACCAGGAGCAAGGTGCGTCCTACAGGAGGACACAGTTCAAGCTGCCCAACAGGCTTTTCATCACCAGAACTGAATACACTTCCAATCCTTTCCAAATAACATGGCCAGCAGACCTGACAGCAGCAGTATGTGTCAAGCCAAAACTGAGTGAAGCCAAAACGACCTTCCAGGCTTAGAGAGGCTTACCTTCGAGAAAGTGCTTGTTCCAAACAAGCTGACCACAAAACTTTCCAGAAAACCTTAGGAGAAACAGTCTCTGTGCCTTTAAAAAGTTACAGACCAAACTTAGCAGGATTTTCAAAAGATATGAGAAGATGAAAGACGGAGCACATGATAATTATCTCTCATGATGTAGTTAGACCTCCATGGCCAGAGGCCCGCAGGCTGGCCTGTTATTATGCCACGCTTGAATTATTGTGTGTGAGGAATGCTGGCCCAGCTTCGGTTTGGATGCTCTGGGATTGCAGTGGATGCAGCCTGGTATCTGTGCAATAGTGGGAGGAGCACAAAGGACACCACACACCCAGAACACTGGGGTTTGAGTGGAGGGCAAGTAGAGAGAAAACAATGGCAGACACCATTGTAGTTCATGAGTACACTGTTATTAGGAAATGCTAGGAATGTAACGTGAGGGAGAAATGCTACTAACCACAGACGGAGCAAGTTAGGAGATAGAAAATGTTTGAAGACTTTTATTTTGAAGGGAAAATAAGGAAATGGGAGATAACTATTGAAGGCTAAAGGAGAAAAGGAAGAAAGGGGGGGGGAGTCCCTATGGAGCCACAGGTCTGAGGGGACTGTCTGAGACAAGTGGTATCTCTCAGAGTGAGGAGTTATTGGGAATTTCATGACATGCTAACAACTGTAAGATTTAGCCTCTGCTCCGTAAGGATCCTGAGAAAAACTCATGCTATGGGCAGATGTAAGGATGTTAATGAAATCACCAAGATGACCAGAGAAACAAGATTGAGGAGGCAACCAGGGTCAGCTTCATGAGTTGTCAAGAGGGGAGGGAACCAGAGTGTACAATGTATTTTAGGAAATACAATTATCAAGTATGTGCCTGAAGGTGGGAGAAAACCACTGCTCTGTAAGACTGACCAGAGTCAGAAGACAGCTTAGAGCCAAGTTTGGCTTGTTTTTCTTGGCTGCTACTTGCTAGGGAAGGAAGCTGCTAAAAGTGGGGTTGGGGGCTCTTGGAGATGAGAGTTATCTGTGGGGTTGTGAGGTGGAAATGTTCTGGGGAGTCTGACACAGACATTTAAAATTTTGGGTGCTTGGCAGAAGTCATCACCTCAAGCCCCATCTCTGGTGCCACCACGTGAATGGTAGAATCCCCAAGAGCCATACAAGAAGGACATACAGCCGTGGAAACTTCCAGAATCCAGAAACACCACGGGTGTTACTCGATTATTTCCTGGACTTTTCTAACACGGAAAGTAAACCACCCCATTGGAGGATGCTCCACACACTTTTGTAGCCATATTGCTTCCTGTGTGTGATCTCTTTTCCCTGACTTTTCAAAGCAGGACCTCATGTTGTTCTTCATGATTCTAGCTGTTTTTTTTTTTTTTTTTTCTGGATATCATCAGTACATAGAGCTTGTACAAGATACTGGCAAGGTGGAGTGAATGTTACTAATGCAGCCAGGCTTCTTGAGTATCTTAGGGTTTTACTGCTGTGAACAGACACCATGACTAAGGCAAGTCTTATAAATGGCAACATTTAATTGGGGCTGGCTTACAGGTCTCAGAGGTTCAGTCCATTATCCTCAAGGCAGGAACATGGCAGCATCCAGGCAGGCATGATGCAGGAGGAGCTGAGAGTTCTACATCTTCATCTGAAGGCTGCTAGCAGAATACTGACTTCCAGGCAGCTAGGATGAGAGTCTCAAGGCCCACACCCACTCCAACAAGGTCACACCTCTAAATAGTGCCATTCCCTGAGCCAAGCGTATTCAAACCATGATATTGGGTGACAGGAACAAGAAAGATAGGGGAAAATTATTCTGAGTGGGTCAACAACTCGTGCTTGTCACTCTTTTGCCCAGGACTAATGATGATGGGAGAAGCAACTTGGTATTGACCTCCCGCCTTTGCCTTCTGCCTGTCTAGATCTCTTACAGTAGTAAGTTGTTCCCTGTAACATGAAAGTAGAAGTATTAAAGCCAAAAGGTTGAGAATCTGACCTGATAGGTTGACTGACAGTCTGCAAAGAGTCATCTATCTAATAGGACAAAGAAAGCTCTTCAGGTCACACATGCAGTGGGACTCAAAGCAAATACCCAGAGACTGATCGAAGACAGACCGCTATTAACAAACCTCAAGAGAAGTGGGAAATATTGAGTTTTACTAAAGTAGCAAGTGGTACATGGCCTCCTCCTTTCCTCCAACACTACTTGGACTGCCTATAAAGCTGTTAAGGAGCCTTTGTTGGTCAAAGATTCCTGTTTTGTTTTGTTTTTTGTTTTTTGTTTTTGTTTTTTTAAACCATGTTTCAGAGCCAACCTGGACCAGGAATGGTTTGGAAGAAGGTTGGGACAGTGGAAACTGTGGAAGTTTACTGTGTGAGAAAGGAATGAAACACATATTTACTTAGCCCATGTCTGACAGTTCTCAATGTCTGTCACCTTCTGGCCCAAAATATAGAGTTGGTTGTATTTGTGGCTGAATGCCTGCAATTTGAGGATGACACAGAGGAAACACCAGTCAAAGGTATAAGATAGCCATGAGGGTTTGCCAGTTCTGACCGTGGGTAGAAGCCAAAGTTTCAGGCAGTGGAAAGGGAAGTGGGTGACCTATTCTGTGTAATGAGTGTGAGCCAGTTCACTGATGATACCCAGATGAACAGCTGCAATTGTGAAGAAAAACGTGACTGTCTGCTTTGAAAAAATGTCAAGCAAAAGAAAAACACACAGCTAGTTGTTGTGGTGCATGCCCTTAATCCCAGCTCTTGGGAGGCAGAGGCAGGTGGATCTCTGTGAGTTTGAGGCCAGCTTGGTCTACAAAGTGAGTCCAAGAACAACCATGGCTATACAGAGAAACCGTATCTCAGGAAAACCAAACGGGAGAGCAAAATCTGCTACAAAATCTGCCTACAAATAGAGCATGTTGACTTACATGTTGAAAACATCCAGAAAACAACCAATTACAGATTTGCAAGGTGACTGTTCAAAATAAATACAGTTTTTGTCATTCTTTTAAATTGTGTGTGTGTGTGTGTATGTGGTGTGTGTGTGTGTGTGTGTGTGTGTGTGTGTGTGTGTACAGGTATACAAGTGCTATAGAGGGTAACTTTTGCAAACAGGCTCTTGTTGAGTCGCTCTGTTTCTGCTGTTCGGCAGCATAGTCCAGGGTAGCTGGCTCAGGTGACGCAGCTGTTCTCCTGTCTCCATGTCCCATCTCACTATTGGGATGACTGCTGTGCATCACATCCAGCTTTTCACATGGCTTCCTGTGACAGGGAGTGCACTAGCACATTTACTCACTGGACCACCTCTCCAGGCCTTCTTTTGATAACATTTAGAAAATACATACATACATAAGTACTTTACATACATACATACATACATACATACATACATACACATACATACATAGAATAGAATTTGTTCAATAATGTGGGAAGGTCCTTTTTTCCAGCCTCCAGTCTCATTGCACCTGTTCAGGAGTGAGCACCGTGAGCCCTTCATTCACGTCTTCACAGATCCTGTAACACCCACAACTGCACATTAGTCCCTCTGAAGTGCACAAGGGTAGCGTGTTGTACCGCACCACAGAATTCTGAATCATGCTCTTTGAGGCTCGACAGTACAGTTCTTACATCTTAGGGGTTGACACACAACCTCTGACCTTGGTCATCATGAACTCATTCTGCCTCGCTGTATACAGGCACACCTAGCTCTCTCATTACGGCTACAGCACCCTCATTTTAACTGAGCAGTGTCAATGTATCCTATTTTCAGTCCACTCGTGGTGCTGCCATGAAAACCTCTGCTCACATGTCCTCCTGCATCACTGTGAGTTTGTCTGGGATCGATGCCTAGAACCACACGTCTGGCATGTAACAATGACTACTGGGCTCCTAAAGTTATTTAGCCAATCTATAATTTCAACAAAATATGAGGCTTTTTTCCCCCCCAACAAAAGCAAAATTGGCCATTCAGTTGGCTAAATTGTACGGTTGCCTGGCGATTTAGACAAGCGATTTTACGTATGATGGGGTCTAGATAAGAGAAAACCTCACACAAAGCTTGTGGTACTTGAGGCTGATTGTATTACCACAGGCCCATACTCAGAAAAGCTTCTCAGAGGAAGTGTCCATGTCATCATGACCACTAGGGAAACGCCAAGTACCTCTCTTGTTTCCTGGGTGCTCTTGCTGAGGAATGCGACGTGTCACTTTGTAAAAAGAAGTTTTCACCAGCCAGGATGTGGATCTCCATATCCATTGTTGCTTGCCTTGGCCTCCTAGAGTGCAACACTCAGTGTGAAGGCCAACAAGGACCAGAGAGGCATCCAACCCTAGGACGACATAAAGTTGAGCTGAAATGCAGAATGACTTTGTTGGCACACGCTCAGAAGGTGTGCCCATTTGTTACTGCAGCACAACTTTGCTTATCTCAACTGATACACAACTGCAAAGTGGAGAGGCCAGAGGATGGCAGCAACCATGGTGATGCTGAGTGAGAGACACTAAGAGAACATGTTTCCAAGGCTCTGCTGATGCTGACTGAGTGACTTTAAAAAAAAAAAAAAAAAAATTAAGAACCTCCTTTTTTGGCTTAAAAACAAACATTGTATATTGTAGGAAGATAACTACATGTATCTCTAACCATTTACACATGTGTATACTCATGTTACATGTATCTCCAGCCATGCTATACACATACTATGAGTATGTGTATCTCCAACTGTGTTATACACATGCTCACACTACATGTAACTCAAATAATTTTACACACATACTCATACTACATGTCTCCAACCATGTTACACATGTGTGCATTCATACCACAGGTATCTCCAACCATGTTACACATGTGCATACTCATACTACATGTGTCTCCAACCATGCTACACCATACTCATGCTACATCTTGTTGCAGAATGAATCAGGAAAAAACCAACCTTCCTATTCAGGGGAAAAGCAAGAAACAATCTGCGTATTTTGCGAAACCATCCTCCTTAAAACTCGAGAATTAGAACCTGTGGTTCCAGGAGAGGCATAAACTTGTTCTTTCTTCTCTGACTATCAACTATAATTGGTTGTGTCCGTTTGTTGTTTTCTATTTTGTAATTAAAGATAGAATGAGGTTTTATAATTTAGCAATTGTACTGGCTGGTTCTGTGTGTCAACTTGACACAAGCTGGAGTCATCACAGAGAAAGGAGCCTCCCTTGAGGAAATGCCTCCATGAGATCCAGTTGTAAGGCATTTTCTCAATTAGTGAACAAGGAAGGAGGGCTCAGGCTATGGTGGGTGATGCCATCCCTGGACTGGTAGTCCTGAGTTCTATAAGAAAGTGGGCTGAGCAAACTATGAGAATCAATCCAGTAAGTAACATCCCTCCATGGCCTCTGCATCAGCTTCTGCCTCCAGGTTCCTGCCCTGTGCGAGCTCCAGTTCTAACGTCCTTTGGTGATGAACAGCAATGTGGAAGTGTAAATTGAATAAACCCTTTCCTCCCCAGCTTGCTTCTTCGTCATGATGTTTCATTGCAGCAAGAGAAACCCTGACTAAGACAGCACTTATTCACTATTACTTGGGAAAGAGTTAAAGGTTGGTGAAATGGCTACGTGGGTAAAAGTATTTGATGCCTCAGCTGATAGTATATGTTCAGTCCCTGGGACCCATATGGTAAAAGGAAAAAAAAATCAATCACCACAAATTGTCCTCTGACCACCACATGTACACTGTACACCACAACATCATTGACTCATGCATGCACACATGTGCATACATGTGCACGTGCACACATGTGCATACATGGCACGTGCACACATGTGCATACATGTGCACGTGGACACACATAGATAAATATAATTTAAATCTGTTTAAAAGGAGAAGAATTAAGATCCCTGAGGGACTTCTGAGCCATTCTGATCCTCAATGTTAACTCACTTTCTAGGAATGAACTTTGGGAACTGAGTTGTAATGATACGTGGGGCAGCTTAGACACTCCTGAAGTCTGTGACTACAACTGTATGCTTTAGTTGTGTGTTATTTGAAAAGGAGTGTTCAGTTCCCCAAAACTATGTCATCCTCACTTTTCATGTTTAATCTTAAATTATCTTTTATTTGTAAAAATAGCACAAATAGTGAAGTTATTTTCTGGCAAGTTATTTTGGTACTATATTTGATGAAATAAACAGCTGGAAATGCTTTTTAAAAAAAAAAACAGTAAAGTATATAAAAAATGATGAGGATGCATGCTTGGAGCTATTTAAGAGAACAGCTTAATTAGAACATGAGGAATTGGAAACATGGGGAAATTACATTTGTGCACAAATTAGGTGTCTCGGTCTTCTCAAGTGGGAGAAGGTAAAATACAAAGACATGAGAATAGATAGCCCAACACTTGAAATTTTCCTCATATGCCTCCAACGATAAATACTTGTTATGCTCGCCTAATACGGAGTCACCGAATTGTGCGAAGGAGACACTCAAAAAATACAGTGCTTGACTCTCCAGTTCGGAAAGCCCTTAGGCAAACTGTACACCAACTATGGAAAAGTGCCTCCTGGTCCAGCCAACTGCAGGAGTTGTGCAGAAAGAGGCAGAAAGAGAGAGGCGGATGGGGGTGGGGGGGCGTCGAGGTTAGGGAGGGTTCCCGGCTGACCACAAACCCTTGTTCAAGACTCAGCAACCAGCAGATGGCTGAGAGCAGTCTAGAATTTGAACTGTGTTAACTCTGCTTTTTACTTCAGAAATTACAAACTTGTGGTCAACGGGCCTGTGCGCAGTGCACGGACTTACTTATACTGACTTTGCTCGCTCGCGTTGCGCGCGCGCGCGCTCGCGTGTGTGTGTGTGGTGGTGTGTGTTGTGTGCTGTTCCTATGTGTTTTGCTTTGCTTTGTTTCATGAAGTTCACAAAACACACTTAGACTGTTCCCTTTCTCATGACTGCCCCATCCCACCCCCACCCCCCCCCCCCCGCCCACACACACACACACCGTGTTCCTTTCTTCAGGTACCTGCAGGCTGGATTGACTTGATGGAGCCAGGCTCTGTCCACCCATGAAGAGCCATGTGGCCACTCCAGCCCTGCACCAATCCCTCAGGCAGCTTTGTCTCTGACAGGTTATGATAAAGATGTTTAACAAATGTTCCCTGCCCTGCTTTGGCTCCTCTAAGAAGCTAACCCCTCTCAGACCTAGGAGATAAACAATAGTTCACATTAAAGAAATGCCAATGGATGCTTACAGTTGTGACATTATATTACCACCTGCCATGTGTCCCTAACCCTGCACCTGGGTCCTTGCTCCATTTTTGCAGCTTTCGGTGCTACTGAACTCCTATTTTAATCTCTGTTTATGCCTCCCCCTGTCACTCTGGCTTGATGCATAGGTCACCTCTCTTAGAAGACGACCTCGGCTCCTTGCCCGCCTCTCTGGCTTTCATCGCTCACTCTTCTTTGCTCTTTCATAAAACAAACACCCTCCCAGCAGCCGTAGCCTGGTCCACTGGCCCCATGACCTCCCCTCCCCTCTGCAGGTTCTCAGAGTGGCCACCTAGTAGGAGCTGCACCAGCAGCTCTGTTGCTAAATTGCACTGTCTGTCAGTCTGTCAGCTTACCCCTTATGTCGTGTATTGGCTTAGTTTGTGTTGTTTGTCTGAAGCAGATAATTGGGAGAAATACACGGATGTATAACGTGGTTAAAACAAAGGTGAGACAGAACAAAGACACAAGTGGGAAAGATTGTGTATTTTAAAAAGAGGGCTACTGAGGAACACAAGCATAAAGAGAGGGAAGGGAGCAGGAGAGGATACTGAGGCAAATATCAACAAAATATCTCTTGTGTTCCCTCATATGCAAATTTCAGATTTAAGAGTCTATCTGAGGGATATTCCAGTATGGTTTAGGGGTGAGAAAAAGATTCGCACAGGGGAAGGAATAGGAAGGAGAGAAGATATGGACGAGGTAAAGGAACACATATGTATGAAAATGTCACAATCTAACCCATTACTCTATATGCTAACTTTAAAAAATAGTAGCAAAAGAGATTAAACGTAGTTGTTTCAATGCCCCATCAAACTTTCCTGAGCTCCCTGACAACCACAGCAAAAAGGGTGAGTGCTGTGCACTGACTGCAAGTCAGCTCGTTTACGTCTGAGGCAAAACTGCCTCTGCACCCAGCCAAGTGAAAACACAGGCTATGAGGAGCAAAGAAGAAAGATTCACTAGGAAATGTCTTCACGGATAGGCACCTTTTTTTTTTTTTTTTTTTTTTTTTTTTTTTTTTTTTTGCATACTAAGGATAAACAGACCCTTCTCTCAGGAAATAAATTTTGATTGAATATAAAATGAAATTCACTTTTGACAGTACAAGAGTCCCCCCCAATGGTATTATCTTCTTGGCTGGAATGTTCTTTCCCTGGGAGTGAGGCTAATCCTGGGTCTCTGTGCTGTCTCTGACACAATCTCATTTTACTGAATGCTACTACTTGACTTGCTGACTTTAATTACCACTTAGCACCTGGAAATGGATACTTTGAAGACCAGTAAGAACGGCTTTCGACTCTTTTCTCTTGACAGGCCTATTGTGTGAAATAGACTCATCGTTTCATTATCCTTGGACATCGATTGTTAGGAGCTGTGGCTGTCTCCCCTGCAGCGTGTCCGGGCCTGACAGCTCCAGAGCAAAGTGAGTGACATCGCATTATCTCCGGCCACCCTTCTGACCTGCCCTTTGCCTTGCTGCCATCTCCCCTCTGCAGGGAGGCCACCTTAAGCCCTTTCGTTCAGGGCCTTTGAGAGCTGCTCTTTTAGAAGTCCAACATGAGTGCGAGCCAACAAGTGCTCCGCAGAGAACTCTTAATGTTCACTGAATGACCTACCCAGAGTCCTGCTCGATGGCTCAGTGGTTTAACCACTGTGTGAGCCGTCCCTGTGTTTTCCTTGAAGGCAGCTAGCCCAGTGGATGCTAAAGGAAAATGCCGAGTTTTCAGAAACTGTGGACACATGCTAGTCTGCTGGCTTCAAAGCAAATGCCAGGCCTCCCTTCTAATGATGGGCAATCCTGTCTCTCATTCTCCATCCTGCCCTACAGCCTTGACCAATCCTAATTTTAGAAACACCATCCTTCAACTCTCAGAAGACAGAGCAGGCAGTGGGCGACAGGGGTGCTTTTCAATTAGCACATTGATCTGACAATCTACCTGAACTTGCTAGTTTGCACAGAGACTGCCATTAGCTGCTTCAGATGAAGTCTAGAGCTAACTATGTAAAAAAAAGAGACCTCAGTTAACAAAGCCATGGGACAAAAAGCACATCAGATCAGGGAACTTGGAGACAGGTTGGGTGAGGGCTCTGCTGAGCCAGCCATCGCCAAAGCTGCTGCCTCCGGGGGACAGGTGGAATGCAGCAGGAGCCTCTGAGGAGGAGTTCAGACCTGACCTTCCTGAGAGTGACATCTGTGCCTTCCATGCTGCGCCTGGAGCTCCCTTGTCTGTTTAGACTCAGGTCACTGTGTGCAAGCCTTTATAGCTTGGAACCCAAGAAGGGCTACATTTCTGGAAAAAAAAAAAATGGTCGAATTGTTCACGAAATTATCCTAACATCTGTGGAACGGTTCACAGGCCTCAGCATTCCGTGGGGATCTGTTGTGGTATCTGGTTGCAGAAGGAGCAGCGCCGTAGCCACTAGTAAGGACATAGTGCTCCTGTAAGTAACTTTGCCCATGCCCTGTGAGAAAGCCTCACTAAACTCACTGGAATACACACACGCACCGCACCGCACACGCGCGCTCGCCACACACACACACACACACACACACACACACACACACACACACACACGGAGTGTGGGGGAGGGTGGAGAGGGTAATTGGAGGGCAGAAGATGGCTCAGTACATAAAGGAACTTGCTTTGAGAAAGCTTGACTACCTGAATTTGATGCCCAGGATTTATACAAAAATCTGGACTTGAGGTGAAGACAAGAGGGCTGGAAGGAGATTAACAGTAAATGAGACTTGCCTCAGAAGGTAGAATATGAGAGAGACTGCCAAAGTTGTTTTCTGACCTCCACATGCATGTGACAGCACATGTACACACACACATACACATATATACTACATACAAACACACATGTACTTATACACATACACACATCACACATATATACACATAACATGTGCACATATACATACATGTATACACATATACACACATCCACATATACATGAACACACATATATACACATGGATGTATATACATATACACATACACATGTACACATATACACACATGTATATACATATACACATACACACAAACATACACATATGTTCACATATACATACACAAACACACACATATATACACATGACACATACACACATCTATGTACATGCATATACATATATACTATATACAAACACACACATATATAGTCATATACACATATACACATGCACATACATACACATATCAATACACAAATGCACATATCAATACACATGCATGCACTAAATAAAATCTTTTTGAAAGAAAAGAAAAAAGACAGGGTGAGAATGAGCATGATAAAAGTATATTATATGTATTAAAATGTCATAATGAACCCTGTTATTGTTTATTAATTAATATATAATTACTGTACACTCATTAATTAATATATACTCATTAAAAGCTTTAAAATATTATCCTAACATACATGATACAACTCTGCGTTCTCCAGCTACAGTCTCTGTGGAAGCACTTTGGACACTATTCATGTACTCAGGATGAAGAAAAAAAAAAAAACACCTTCCAGACTCCATCCATAGAAAGAGCATTTCCCACAGGGGTGCAGGCAGCATTCCCAGGTGTCTCCAGGGCTCTAATCCAAATGCCAGGATGTGTCCTTATTGATGCATGATGCTGCTCTTCACTGAGCCCCACCCACAAGAAGGAGCGGGACGCCACCCATAGATTCTCACAGCCAGGACATGGGAGAAATCACAGTTGCTGATCCACAGAGCAGCATGGGAGCCTGGCCCAGAGACAGCATCTAGACAGAGGTCCTGAAGCTGCCTTGTCAGTTCTCCAAGTACCTGCTCACAGGCAAGGCCAGTGGCAGAGTGGAGGTGATGGCTTAAAACTGGATAAATAACCGGGCCCTACTCTGTATGGGTTCTGGTTGTCATGTTGTATGTGAATTTTATTTTGCTTCTGAAGCGGAAAACTGAAATCCAATGAAAGAAGAGCCCCCGTCTCTTTGCAAAGTCTCCAGCATTCTACAGTGGCATTTTGAGAGACACAGGGAGACCTTGAAAGGAATATTCTGTTGGATGGCGGAGGGTGCGGGGAGGACGTTCTGTCTTCAAGGGTCCTTTTTAAGCCATATGTCCTTATTGTTCGATGGCTTGTTCAATCCAGATAAAAATCCAATCTAAGGCTGATATGGTAGCACACACCTCCAATCCCAGAACTTAGAAGTCAGAGGCAGGCAGATCTCTGTGAGTTTGAGGGTAGCCTGGTCTACATAGTAAGTTCCAGGCCAACCAGGGCTACATTAAAAAAAAAAAAATCCTATCTACCACAAAAAAAAAAAATGTTTTAAAAAAAGTGACAACATGTCCCTTGGCTCTTGGATACCTTTCTATACCCCAATGCTATTCCTGGTTTTGGATGAGTTAACCTTGAAGATCTCAGGGAGAAAAGCAGGAAGAATAAGGAGGCCAACTTGATTTATCCCCACTGTGTTCACCCAGCCATTTTTAATTTGAAATATTTTGAAAACACTCGGGGACAAACACCTTTGTTTTTTGAGTCTATCGAGGTAAAGAATTAAGGAAGTTACCACATTACCTTTACAAGCACCCTCATCCTATTTCAGAGAAAATATACTCAGAGAACAGCTTTCCTTTTCTGGTGTGCCGATGTTGATAGCTGCAGTCTCCTCTGTTTGACAGCTTTGTGTGTAGGCCCCAAACAACTGGTCACTTTTCCAGGTTGTGTGCCAAAGTAGCTCCTTGGTCCTCTGAGATTTAACAAGGAAACTCCTTGGCCTGTCTCCTCATCTAACAAAAGTCCTTGCTGCCTGTGTTCTCCTGTCCTCTCTATGAACATGTTAACAATGTGGTTTTCTTACATCGACATAAGCTTCGTATAGGAGTTGATTATCAATCTTGTATTTTTTTTTTTGTTCTGGAAATTGAACATAGGGTTTCACACATGCTCGGCAAGCATTCTACCACTGACCTACTTCCCAGACTTTTTTTATAGTGTGCTATAAGACAGGATTTGCTAAGTCACCCAGGCTAGCTATACCCTTATTTTTATAACCCAAGGATCCTTTTACCACATCCTCCCATACAGCTTCAAAGACAAGTTGGCACCATCAGGCCTAGCCACGCAAACATTTAGAAGAAGCCAGTCACAACCCCTACGGTTTTGTTCAGTTAGCCCTGTGCACAGTGAATGAAATAGTGAAAACTTTCAGGTGTGAAGCTTGAGGCCCACAACAGGCCACAGCCTTAGAGCATGTCCTCCTGTGCTGAAGGACAGCCCAGAGTAGGAAGAGGAGATCAATGAAGGACAAAGCACTTAGCTCTGCTGGAAGGAGAGGAAGGCAGGGCGAGGGGCCACAGTGGCCAAAGCTTGAGTTCTACCATTTAAAACGTTTCTTCCTCCCAGGTGGCAATTTGAAAAACCAACTTCATAGCTTTGATCGATAAGTCAGAGGCATCAAAGAGTGTTTTCTTTCTGTGAGTCTCTCTCCCACCCTCCAACTGCATGAGCACAGTGCTATTTCCTGACTATGTCATGGGAGGTGTACATTTGTTTATAACGTAGATACCGCATGGGCGAGACAGTTCAAGATTGTTGTCAAAACTTTGAAATGCCCCTGTAGGATGGGGCTGTAGGTCTGTAGTATACCACCTGCTTAGCATCCACAAGGCTCTGGGTTCCGCGTCTACCAGCACAATAAAAAAGAAAACTAACAAGCGTAAAACCAGGCCACTGTATTCACAGCTACTACACTGAGGCTATCTGGTTACTCAGTGTGTGGGAAAGAGGCGAGTGGATTATGTTATTGCAAATATAACATTTGATAAACATATTTCAGGCTATTTGGTTTCCTTCGAGAGCAGTTTCAACATAGTTGGCTTTGTGATGTGCTGTGCACTTTATTTGACGGATTTTTAAAATGCTATCATCAGGAGAGAGGGGTCCAAGACTTACCCAAACTGATAAAAGTGTCCTTGACCACCAAATGTATCAAGAGTTCCTTCTTGGCTTGCCTCACTGTAACATACTTTTCATAGAAGTAGCTAGTGCCACTTCCTGAAGGAGAGTTGTCTCAGTGAGCAGACAGGAATTCTTAAGGCTGAGAGGGTGGGGTCCAGCAGTTCCTGGGGCAGCTTGGGTTCACCAGGCAGGCAGTCCTGCCAAGTTCTGAGTCATCTGGGCCCCAGGAACTGGAAGGAGCAGGTGGGGCAGGCAGACTCCACTCTACAAACTCCAGGCTCCCTCGTCTGTGCTTATCTAGTGCACCCTGTGGGCTCCAGGCCTGTCTCACTCTCTCATCCAGAACTTTCATCCTGGCTCTGACTCAGCTTCCTGGGGTAACCACGCACACCCCAGGCTCTTCTGCAGGAGCCACTTGGTTAACTAAACCCACTTGTCCCCACTAACCAGAACCTTGACTTGACAGAATCACATCCTTCCAGAGTCATGTGGACACAACATGGGCTCCTTTGAAGCAGCTGAAGCAACCTTGCTTCTATTCACCATGGCAGCAGGGGGTGAGAAGCTGGGTGGGGGGAGTGCAGATGAAGAGAGAGCTTTGGGGTTTGCTTCTGTTTCTTGTCTGAGTTCACAGACCTGAATATGAGTCACAAAGTTATCAGACGCCAGGTCCTTGCTGTGTATAAAGGAAGGAACATCTCTTTTCCTTTGCCTGCACACTGATCCCAGGTGAAACTGGCTCCTATGGTTCCTCCAGGAGCTCTGCCTTCCAGTCTCCCCTAACTTGCAGTCTGGGCTACATATAGCCAATGGCAGACATGAACGCAGCCCACCTAATTTGGCTCACCTATAAGATTATTATATTGTTTGCAGTTTTAAAAACTTCAACCATGCAGTTAGCTCTTGAGTGTGAGCTCTATAAATGACAATTTCCTGCTGCAACGGCAAAGGTTTGTCATAAGATTCCTGTGCTGGGTAGATCTTATCCAGTGGGATATTCTCAGGACCACAAGGCTGAGTTCCATTCTCTTCTTCTTGGCCACAGGGACCTGGGACTCAGGTTGCTATGTCTGGGGACTTAAAGGACCAGTTGGGTCCCCACCTGAGACATCCTTACAACTGTGGCATTACTGGGCTGTTGCCCAGGTTGGCTTAGGTTGCTGCCAATGTTCTTTGCATTGACAGATTATATGGGTAATAAATTTGAAGTGTTGTCACCTATGACTTGGTGAACATTAAGTTAAAGGCCATAAGGGCTGATAATGTACTCTTGTGTATTTTAATCATAACTCTTCATCCTACCATGAAAGGGCAGTTGAGAGGAAGCATCCATCTTTAGGTGTGGTTCTTCAACTTAAATAATCATGTTTTAAAGCTCTATGCTTATCCACTCACTAGATCAGCTACATGGAAACTCTACAACAATAGCCAGCACAGAAGCCAACCACAGGCAGCCGTGGACTGTACCACACCCAGCCACTGAGACGACCCCTTGAGACTGCAATACTGTTACTTTACAGACAAGGACACTGGGTCAGAAGCTGGAGTGTGCTATGAGTAGAGAGTTATTGCATTTACTTATTTATTTTTGTGTTTGTCAGGGCAGGGAAAGTACTGCAGCACGTTTGGAAGTCAGAGGATAACTTATGGAAGTTCACCCTTTCCTTCCTCCACATGGGTGGAATCAACATCAGGGCATCAGGTTTGGAGGCAAATGCCTTTTCCCATTGAAACCACCTGCCTGGCCCATGTGATCTGACTTTAATAAAAAAAGATTTTTAAGTTTAAAAAAAAGTTTTTCACAAGAGCGAGGCAAAATGGCACGCACCTGTAATCTCAGCACTTGAGGAACTGAGGCTGGAGGATTTCCACAAGTTAAAAGCCACCCTTGGCTTCACAATGAGTCCTAGGTTAGCTTAAAACACGTCACCAAATGGAGGTAACAGTATGTTTTCTACTGCTATGTGACATTTGATAACCTGGCTCCGGTTGAGACTCCTACAGCTGCTCTGCAGGGTCTCAGAGTGTGGGGTTCAACCCACTGAAAAAAAGATCATTATGAAATAAATGCAATGAATTACTTAAAACACAGACACATGGTGAAATGAAAACCTACACAAAGTATCAGATTACACCACTCTTACATATAACAATGTTTCATGGAGCTTTGGTTTCAGTTGCATGGTGTGTGTGTGTGTGTGTGTGCATGAGCGCAAGAATGCACGCTATAACACTATAACACATAATTAGGCTATAATCATAAGAATTTTGTAAACACCTCCCCACCCCAACTGGGCCGGGTTGCCTGGCTTTGGACTTGAGTTAACTGACTCCACCTGAGAATGAGGAACTGATCCCTTAACCTTATCTAGAATAAATCTTATCACTTGGCTTTTGAGCACAATGACAGCCCTCAGCCAGGCTCCCTCTTGGTGCAGTGTTATCTTCCTGGCCAGACTAAAGCACATACAAGGAAAAAATGGAGCCCTCACCTCACCTCACTGTCAACAGGAAGGAGGAAGGCAACAGGCCTCCTTGTCCTCCTGCTCCAATGCTCCTCCCATAAGGATCCACAGGCATCTGGCCTGGGGTGACTTATGGTATTCCAGCCAGGAGGCACAGGCTGGTGAATACAGACCCTTCTTCCTCCTCTCTTGGGTTAGAATTCGGACACCTAGAGGACTGACCACCTCCCCGTCTTTGAGTCTTTCATGACCAATTGCGGATCAATAGACATTTGTGACATTTGGGGGACATTGTTTTGGTGGGTACAGACATTTTCACATGGATTGTATTTTACATAAATGTATTTGGACTGATACATAAACGCATCAAAACTGTGAATGTTTATGAGGCAACAGGGACATTTAGACATTTAGAAACAGGTATACATTGTATATTCTTAACAGGAAGCATACGGGGATACTTTGAATAAAACATAGTTTGAACAGAAACATAAAAAACAAAATTCTGTAACAGTTTCTTCTTAGAAATGTGCTAGAAGTTGGTACATCCATATTTTAAGACCCAGTGAACACAAACTCTGTCCTGGGGGAGAGAGACACCTGCTATTCAAGCTTCCTCTCAGTCTCATGTTGCAATGTGACCCTGATACTTTCTCTGGATCCAGAAACTTCTCAGGCTGTGCTGGACCCAGCAGGTGCTTGACTGATCTCCAACCCCAACCCTCTGTGCAAATAGTTTTATGACTGTGTGGTTTTGTTACCTATTTATCATACAGCTTGGAATCATGAATCATTGGCAAAAAATGTTCAAGGAAACGTCCTGGTATTGTGAAGCTGGGAGATACAAGTTTCACTCCTGGCTATTGTTTCCTTCTTGTGTCCCTACTATGCTCCAGCGGCAGCAGTTTTGACCTGTGGTGGCAGCCAGCACCTTCTCACTCCTCCACGCCTCCATGCTTCCCGGCTGGCGCAGCCTCCAGGCAAGCAGGGTTCTGTACTAATACCCATCTAATTTGATCTTGGTGTTAAGGTGGAGCTGGGACTCTGTGGTGAGTCCCGTAATGATTCTGGACGTGAGTGAGGGGTCTGGGAGGTGCTGCACAGGCCTAGCAAGAGAAGGAGTGAGTGAGTGAGTGAGGACTAAACACTAGAGATCTTTGAAAACCTTACTGAACCCGAGGTCCGATAAGTCCAGTGTGCACGGCAGGAAAACGTGGAGGCAGAGGCCGGCCTGGTGCGCAACCTTCTCCTAAGATTCTGCTGCATCATCCAGAGCCTACCGTGTCCTCCCCGGGCTCTGCAGTGGCCTGAGTGGCTGGGTGAATGGCTTGGAGGTCCGCGTGGGAACGCGGCAGTCCAAGTGGGGATCTCCTAGCAGTCTTTCAGCTTCCGGGAGGGTCTGTGGTCCCCAGGGTCGAAAAGCTACAGACTACAAAACTGTCCAGATCCAGGCTCTTCCAGGAGGCATCCTGCCCCCGCAGCCAGGCTCAGGCAGTCCCTGCGTGCCCAAGAACAAGGCGTGAGTTTCCCTTGGGAGGCGCAGGTCTCAGGCCTCAGACCTTGTAGTAAATGTTGGCGGGACTCTGTGGGGGCATCTCCTGCACGATGTACACCGGGTGCCCATAGTCCCCGCTGACCTTCTCATAGTGCGGGCAGAAGACGCTGTCTGCAGTCCTTAGCGGTATGATAACGTCACTGGGCTCAGAGCCATTGTTGTTGCCACCTCGCTTGGGGCGTGGCCAGTGTGCTGAGAGACAGCGTGGTCGTGTGCTGTGGAGAGTGTTTACGGTGTCTCCTGCGGTACTTGAGCAGCAGCACCACCAAAGTGATGATGATGACGATGAAGATGATGCATCCTGATGCAATCCCTGCGAATAAGGCCACTTCAGAACCCAGGAGATTGTT
Source organism: Mastomys natalensis (assembly GCA_021653895.1). Taxonomy (NCBI): domain Eukaryota; kingdom Metazoa; phylum Chordata; class Mammalia; order Rodentia; family Muridae; genus Mastomys; species Mastomys natalensis. The sequence continues at coordinate 120,650 of JAJTUV010001525.1, read as the reverse complement.
CCCGGAATGCCCCGCGCTGTTGCCATCGGTGCTAGAACCTGTACAGGAGCAAGAAGAGCCAGTTACCAGAGTGCTGGGTTTGCCCTGTTGCTTGCAGAACCCTCGAAACGTAATAATTAGCATGTCCAACGCTCGACCCGCAGGGCGAACTCGACAGACAGGGAAAAGGACCCTCAAGGTCCAATGCTCACGCAATCCCCAACCGCTTCCTTGTCTGTGCACCAGGCCCGGCTGGAAGAAAGGCACATACAGCTATTCCAGAACATGGTCCAGCTCTGCCCTGGTCTGCTCTTCCCTCATGCTTAAAACCGGGTGTTATGTGCGTCTTCAAACCCCCGCCTTCTACAGAAAGCCCTGCCTACCAGGAGAGATGACCAGAGAGGAAGGAGTGATGGGACCGGGAAAGGCTTTAACTCGTAACTCGGTTGTATTATTTGATTTACACTTAAAATATATTTGGAAGGCAGCAGACGCTCTGGCACCGAACAGACTGCTAACCCAAATGTTAGCACTAAAGAATTGCCTGGCACCATTACACTATCCATTTATCAATTTGTCACAAGAATTTGACACATCTTGTCATTGAAAGTTAGAAAGAGGGGTGGTGGTGGTGGTGGAAACTTCCTTTCTTGACTCTTGGAAAGAGACAGAATATTACCATAAATCCAAATTCTCATCACCTCCAAACCAGCACGAGGATCCCTAGTATAAAGTGCTGGTGTGTGTGTGTGTGTGTGTGTGTCAGCTATGCCTTACACCGACATCAGCACACTGAAGCAGGGCTGTTGAGAAAATGAGCCTATTTTACAGAGCATGCTGTACTTTGGTCAGTAGGCCCTTTAATATTTTATCTTTACACACAGAATGTAAAAAACATTAAGAACAGCCACCTGGAAGGTATCCCATTAGGCGGCGTTTTCTAAGACTCAGAAAAGGATCGTCAAGGCTCTTTGTGGATTAGATGTAATTAGACAGGATTAGGGCACAAATTATATATACATTAAATCAGCTTTGGGACGGTGTCGGCAGTGAGCAGGAGATGGCATCAGCCAATGAAAATCCGTCTGGTGGAGCATCACTGGTAACTGACACATCTGGTGAGCTCTGCGACTGTAATGCTAAGACTTTGATGGGAATAAATTAGTCTGTCTTATTGGCCAAGTTAATACCGGCTCAGCTCGGAGCACAGACACCATGGCTGTGGTGAATACCACCAGTACCGAAGTCCTCTGAGGGTTCTCCACCTCTACAGGGGGGGCGTCTAACAAATGCACCCCACCAACTCACACACATATACACCACACCACTGTACCTGGATTTGGCTTCACAAAGGGACTTGTTGTTGAACTTCTCCCATTTGTACCAGCTTCTAGCTCTGGACGTCTTGTTGGATCATGATTCCTGGTTGATCCAGCAGAACTTGCATCTATATGAAGAACAAGTGATTAATCATGGCACAGACATCTGACTATAGCTAGCTTCAGAGCTGCACAGATATCTCGAGAGGCATGAATAGCAACGAACATAAGACTCTTTATGCAAAGCACTGTGAAATACAAGAATATAATCTTCCTTTTTAATCAGAACGGTTATCCTAGTTATTTCAGAGGTTTAGATTGGGAGGCCATCTGTGGAAACTATAGGGATTCTTGCATTTGGCAGTCAAAGCATTGCAGATGACATTTCAATTTAACTGAGCAAGTTGATTGACTACTGTACCGGTTTCTAATTAGAAGAATAATTCTTTCTTTCTGCACAATAGGTTATTCTACATGAAAACATGGCTCTTGGGTTGTCCAGATTTGAAAATGAAACAAAGCTGCAGACCCACTGTTTACATACTGGATACTTTGATTTTTTTTTTTTTTTCAATCAAAGAGGTGTTCTGCATTGTTAAGAGAAACATGCATATCTGTGGTAACACACAGATACTCTGTCTTGCTGACCTGAACTTTTAGAGAGATCTCCAATAAGAAAAGCTGAGTATATTGCCTTGGGGGGACACTCTGCCTATGGTTCAAAGTGCAGAGAAAGGTCTGCCTTCAAAACTAAAATGAGGGGGACGGTGAGCGTCACCTGGTGCCACACTAGCTGGGGAGACACCAGGTCATAGTGGCTTCACAAAGAAGCAGATGATCTTTACCTTGTCCAACTTTCATGAGGATCTTCATGGTTCTTGTCAGGCACACCCCCCTCCTGGTTATCCAGGCCCTCCAAAGACCCATTTGATGTAGCTGATTAAAAATAAAATGGACAAAACAAAAAAATAAAGAAAAAATCAGGAAATCAATAGGCAAGATTACATGAACATGAAATGTCTGAAAAACCAATTTGAAAAATAAATAATTCACTCTTTGTCACAAGCTCTCTGGATGTATGGGATGCTGAAAGCCAAAAAGAAACAGAAACATAAACAAAGAGAAATGGATCCTGGAAACATCCTGCATGTAAGCTACCTGCTTCTAATGTGCTTAAACACTCCCTCCACACACATCTGATTTAGTATTGCTCTACAGGTAAAAGGGACAGCATCCTCCAAATGCCCACAGACTGAGAGGGGGCCACACCAGAAAGCACAAAAGAGTGAACCCGGTAATTTCAAAACTCGGCAATCATCTCCCAACACCTGCTTCCTCCACTCCAGACTTCCTGCTTCAAGAACAATTAACTTGATGCTCGCTTGTCAAGCGTCCAAGTTCTGCAAACACTGGCAGAGAAGCCTTCTCACACTCCCCACCTTGCTCCTTTCTCCAGCCTCAAATGTACTGAAGAGGCATCCTAGAACTCAGGTCTTCCGAGTCTGCCTTCTGTTCACTGTGTAAATGCCAGCGAGCATGTGTTATCAGCAGCCTTTATGAGCCTCTTCAGCTAGGCTTTCTACTGGAGAAAACTCTAGCTGGACAGAGGGTTATCACACTCCCTTTCCTCTCTGGGTCCTTTGACAACTTGGTTACAAGCAGGTGCGGGAACCACCTTGTCCCACATTCACCAAGGAAAGACATCCCTTCTGCCAATGTCTTTCTGTCTTTTAAAGCAGCCATGCTCTATCTCCACACATAGCTGTTTGTCCTTAGGCGGTGAAATCTCTAAATGGCTTTGTAACTAAAGCTGTAAAGAGATGGGCTGTCAATCCGTGTAATGAGGAGCAGGCTTTCAATTACAGTTCAAGTTTGAGTAGGAAGAGAGGGTGGAATGTGCTGGACACTGCTTCCCCTTGAGTTCAAGGGCAAGGAACACAGGTGTTTCATATACACGTCTGTAACTTCAGTCACCTTCCACTTTGGCTATCAAAGTCCTGTCTACAAACACTGCACTCAGAAGAGAATGAAAACCGGACAGGTGTGCTCGCAATTCCTCATGATTTGGCTGTTTGGTTTTTCCAAAAGTGTATCATCATCACCAAACACTTCTAAATGCCTTCAGAGCAAAAGTTCGCACTCACTGGGTAACTGAAAAAGTGTACACACAAATTTCCTTCTGTGTTCTAGCATCATCGACTTCTACATTCATGTTTTCCCTAAGAGCAAAGGATGCCTTTTCTGCGTAGAGAGCGAGCCTAAGTCGGCTCTCATAATCACATCTCATTTTGCTGTTGCTGACACTTAAGTTTTTTCCTGGGAAAATACCTAATAGTTGCCATATGAACTTTGTTGGGTAGTTGCAGTAAGCTACATAGTATCCACTCATGGACTGTGGAGAAAACCTTTGCCAGATAAGTCAAATAAAGGTCCAGAGAGACTGCTGCTGAACATCTAAAAAGGGCCTTTGTTGTTATTGTTACTATTTTCCTTCTCTTTTTCTTTCCCTTCTGCAAAAATAATAGCTCATCCTTAGGGCCTCTCTCCTAAGGCTTCTCACAGTGTGAAGCCTCTGAGTGCTTCCTCTGAGTGCCGTTTCTAGAGTGATCTAGGGCAATGCTGAGTCTTCAATTATTGATTAGAGTTCTCTCACGCCATTTCTTGGGAGTCTAGATAAAGTCTCCATAGAGGAAATAAAATAGAAAAGTGATCTGGTTTGTTAAATCACCTGTCAAATATCTAGTTTGTTTAATTTGAGGAGAATGCCAAGTTTTAGACTCACAAAGACATAAGGCAATTCATGCTAAAGTGCATTCTATTAAAAGTTAAATAAGCAACTTTTCTTGCTAAAAGTCTCAACACCCATCTGACAAAGGACAGTAATAACTCAAAGCTGAGAAGGGGAGGGAGGGCTACAGGGAGCAGGGAGGACTACAGAGGATGGGGAGGATTACAGGAAGGGGGAGGACTACAGGGCCAGGGAGGACTACAGGAAGGGGGAAGACTACAAGCGCAGTCAAAGAGGATAGGAGTGGGGTGTGGGTATGTGTGTGGGGGGAGAGGTAGACTAGAGGAGGCAGGGAGGATTACAGATCCCTTTGGTTTAATCTTGAAGGGAAAAATCAGCTTCAGATTGAAAACAAGACTGAATACCAAAAAGAAGGCAGGCAGGGAAGCTCCAGCACCTCCAAGTGCCTGTACCTGCAGGGCCACTGATGAATTTCAAGCACAGAAGGGGAGAATAAATACTTTCTTAAATTTGCAGGTCAGTACTTCTTCTAAATCAGAACATCTGGGCTGAGTTCCCCAGGTTTACCCCCAAAGATATAGAAATCACCCACCCCCGCCCCCAGTTGTAAACATCTCTAAAGAAATTCAAATCAAATTTCTATCTGTGCTTTGTGTCTAGAGACCACAGAGCTGTGGGAGGGAGAGAGGTTGTGTAAAATGGGGAACCAATTCACAGCTTTAAGAGCTGAAACCTTTTCCCCCTTGATTAACTGAAAAAAGGAAAAAAAAAAAAGAAAAGAAAGAAAAAGAAAGAAATGGAAGTAGGGGAGGGGTAGTGTGTCATTATGGGTGGAGGGTGGAAAAGACTGTGGCAAAGAAGCATTCTGATCACAGACAGCACACACACCACACACACACATCAGCTCCTGTCCCTTTTAAGTTAACTTGGGACTTGTGAAAGTCAGAAGCAGAGCCTGGGAAGATCTTATGAGCAACTGTTGTTAAAAATGAGTGAACTATATGGTACTGTTCCACGTGCCTCGACAAAAAGAAGGGGGGGAAGTGTGAGATCTAATTCTGACGTCAACTTCATTGAGTCAAGAACTTTGTAGGGCACTTGTGACTCTTGTGTCTTTGAGTGTGTCAGATTCTCTTCTCAGACAGAGACCAGAGAGGTGGTCGGATCTGCACTACACTTGTGAGTGGTACCATCCAGTGCCTGGGGTGGAGTCCCTGACAGGATGATGGGTAAAATGAGAAATCCAGCCGAGGCCAGGCCCTCTCACTGCTTCCTGACCCTCTAGAGGTGAGCAAACAGTTTCATCCTTCAAATGGCATGGGACTGTCTGCTCGTATCCCTTAAACTGCAAGCTGAAAGGAGCCCTTCCTCCTTTAAGCTTTGTTTGCCCCTGCAACAGAAGTAACTAATATGGCTAGGACTGCCATCTGACAATTAGTCATGGAAAAATCCATGTTCAGATATTCCTGCCAACAGAAATCTTTAGGAGTGTAACACAGAAATAAAAACCTTATATGAGATATAAGCCTTAGATCTGCTATAAACATGATTTTCTACATGTCTTCTAAAGTTAGAATAATTCTAAGTCTAGTAAACCTGCCCCTACTAGAACAATGGCCTTGTGCTGTGTCTTGATTGTGCCTCCTTCCTGGCCATGAGCTGTTGAAACCCGTCACAAGATTAGTATTCTGATGCCCCCTGTCCTTACCCCCATCCACCTGGAACCTAGAAGCTTTAAAATGCTCAGCACTGATTTTGGAACATAACCCCCCCCCCCAAAAAAAATTGCTAATACTTGGGAATAAAATCTATTTCCATTTCATTAGATAGCTTTACAACTATTTATAGCTTTCATTTGAAGTGTCCCTGGGAATTTTTAACTTAAAGAGTAAAAATAAACGTTACTTCATTATGCTTAGTTTTCCTTTGTATCAATCCACCAGCATTATCTAATGTGGCCACAATCATTGTATTACCAAATGGATAAAATTGCACTTAATCACCAAGAGACTGGAAAAATAACATTGTTATACCTAAGCTTTTATTTAGTGTCTGGACATTTTTCTCCCCTGGCCTATTTGGGAGGAAAATAGACTTAATAAGATTAAAAATTACTCGAAAAACGTTCTCTTTCCAGTTGAGAGGTGGGCTTACTATAGATACTTGGCATTTTATAGCTGGCTTTTTAAAAGCTCTTGCTTCTTGGTCTAACTCAGAGCATCATTACACTGTCTTCTCTGGAGGGAGCAAAAATCACTTCTCAGTGGTATCCAGGTCTGCAATCCTAGCCACCAGAAGCCTAAGACATGAGGATTGAGGGTTTGAGGCCAGTGCAGGAAACATAAGAAGACTCAGTCTCAAAACACAAAAACACCACAAACAACAAACCAACTATACAAAGTTTGAGATGCTTGAGTTTCCAATTATCTGCAGATCTTCTGGTCAGTGACACTTGCTATGTGAGCACGAAGAGATAGAGAGCTGGGAGCTGGTAAATAACCACACAGACAGAAGACGCCTGTGTCTTGAACCATCCCCACAGAGGTAAGTACTGCATTTCAAAGTGTCTCTTGTGATGTATACTGCTCTGCTCCAAAACCAAACTATAGCTGCTGCTGTATTATAGTGCAGTGAAGAAGAGTAGAACATCAGGTGGAAGGTAAAAATAGCCCCCATGTGGCCTTGTTCCCACAGAGACATTCTATGATTCAATCAAATGACACATCATTTGGGTCCTAATGGGAAAATAATAGTATATGAATAGTGGTCCACTATGGAGGATTGGTCATACTATTTCAAGTGGCCATCAGGGACTTGTAGATTGGCAGACATTTGAAAGTAAATATGTCACCTAATCAAAGCAAGAGCATCAAAAAGATACATGATAATCATATAGTCAGGAAAACCATAGAAGCTGTGTCCTTACTTATATAGGGCTGACCTTGATGTAGTATCTTTGATTAGCTAACAGTCAGCATTTTATAAGAATCTCTGTCAACACCAATTCTATCTATACTGCCCTTGCCTGCTCACCTTATGCCACACAGTGGCCGTGCTAACTCCACTTTCTTGGATGAGACTTTCTACACACCCCTCCCCCAAGCTCAGCAAACTAGCAGGGGCTTAACTGGCAAACTAAAAAAGCATCATCCAGAGAGACATGTGACTTTAATGTCACCCCAACACACAGAACCAGACTGCTGTGTCCTCCCACCAGGGTCGCATCTCTGATGTCAACAAAATAAAACAAAAAGCATGAGACATATAAGTCGAGAAACAAGGATGCTGGTCAAGATGCAGTTATTTAATGTCAATGTACAAGCCGGGAAACTAAGATCTTTCTACTTAGTCTAGTATCCGTTTAAATTCCAAAAAAAAAAAATACAATACAGATTCAGAATATATACCACAGAGACAGGACTCAGTCTCTAGAGCCCAAGATAATTCGTTTTCATGGCTCGGTTAGCAAGGTCATTCTCCAAGATAACTGACACAGAAGGAGAAAAAGTCCTAAACACAGAAATAATAATGTCCAGGGAAAGCCAAAAATCAATGCCTGCTTTTGAAAAGGACAATGAGACAATGTCTGAAACAAACATCAGTTCAAAGCACTGAGAAGAAGAGGAAATGTTTCCTCTCCCCAATCTCTCTCTCTCTCTCTCTCTCTCTCTCTCCCTCTCTCTCTCTCTCTCCTCTCTCTCTCTCTCTCTCTGCTGTTTTCCACCGTGGCTGCTGAGGGAAAGAGTGGAATGCATCTCCTTGATTTCCAAAGAGATAACAGGAATCTGGCTAAACAGCAGAGTTCAGCCTTCCTTGTCTCAAGTATCTCATTCCATAATACCAAGCTTGTCTTAACCTTGAGCTAAACCACCAGGGCACAGTCCCTCAAAGTGTCATCCCATGAAAAAACAAGAACACAAAGCAAGACATTTTCAAGGAGAAACATTCATTCGATAAAACATAAAACAGGTACACAAAAAGAACATCCAATACAACAAAACCACGTACATCAACACAGAAAGTACCCAGCGTGGCTCCATGCTGATGTTCCCACATCCCATTTGATGAACTTTCTTTGCATGTAGGAGACTGTCCAGATTTAAACATCATAAACCAGGAAGGATGGAGGACATGTGTGTTTCTCATCCAAGGGCACAGGAGCCCAACTCATGGGAAGAACCAATCACTCCCATTAAAACTGTGACACTGTTACTGTATTTCAAAATCACCAAGCAGCCGATCACACATAAAGAATAACCGCCCAGCATGTCCACATAACACAATCTCTTGACTTTTGCACTGGGCAAAATGACTTTGGAAAAAGCCAATCTAAAAAAGTAAAAACTTAAGACATCCCCTCTTCTCTTCCAGCATTAAGGAATGACTGAAGCCGTGGATTAAGTGCCAATAGGTAGGTTTTCCTGTGTGTTTGGAGGGCTGTCTTAATTTTATTTTCTGATCTCAAACATTCTATACGAACTATGATGATGGTTCCTTGACACCTCAGTAACAGAAGTCTTTAAAGAGGTACCCACTTGGGCGTGTCTTGTAGCAAGCTGTTCTTATATGGATGTTACACTGGGAAGACTAACGGGCATCCGTTCCTTGGCCACTCTCAGGAGCTGAGGACATGGAAATAGCCGTGTATGCAAGAGTCAACCTAGTAAACAAGGCTTGGACCCCAAGGGGTGGCAATCAGTAGGGAGAACAGCTGCAATATCTAATTATGAATGCCATAATGCCGTAGCTGAAACTAAGATTTATCACGGGTTACTCCTAAAACCTTTCAACCACAGAAAACTTATATGAAGATAAAGTATGTGCAATCTTGGATGAGTCAGTTACCTTTGATAAGTAGTCCTCGAAAGAAAATGGCTCACAAAAGAGGGAAACAGAAATACATTGCAGACATGTGTCTACACAGTTTGTGTGATAGTGTGTGTGTGTGTGTGCGGCATGCATATATACACATATGAGAGTATACATCCAGAAAACAGGTTGAGGGCCAGGTATGGTGGGGCATGCCTTTAATCCCACACTTGGGAGGCAGAAACCATTGGATCTCTGTGAGTTATCCTGGTCTACATAGAGACTTTTAGGCTAGTCTGTGCTACAAGCTGAGAAAGAAGTCTAAATGCTCAGTACCCAAACCTTCCAGACTGTGATATGTTTTGGAATTTTGGACGTTTGTACAGAGTTGTCTGTACCAAAAGTTGTGGGTTTTGGACTTTGAGTTTCAGGTCAGGGCTGTCCAGCCTGTACCCGCTGGGCTCAGTCCAGACCCTGACACTATCCTGAGAAAAATGAAAGCAGAGCTTAATCATGGAAGATCATTTATAAAGCTATGTATTCTTCCTTAAAACATTGCTCCCACTAATTCAGTCTCTTGACTTTTAATGAATTCTGCTGAAAAAAAAAAATGTTGCTTTCTAGTGTAAAATTCTACTGCTAACTCTGTGGTGACTTGCGCAGGCAGGACTTCTCATTAGGCAAAAATTAATAATAATTAACAGTGATAATAAATGTTTAAAGTAACTTCATTTAAAAAGTACTCCTCTCATTTACATACTCTACGGTGTTTGTTATTGCTACAGTCCAGAGACAGTCATTAGAATGAGGATAGTACAGCCAACAGGAAAGTAACAGTCACCTCTACAGAGGAGTCACCATCAGCCTGAACTAAAACTACTAAGGGAATTGTGTTTTAAAAATAGGTCGCCAGATGACCATTTCAATAGTAATGACTAAAGTCACATTAAAAAAAAAATGATATAATAGTTCTAAAGATAAGACATAATTCTGTATTGTCCATTAAAACCCCAGGCTTTTAAATGCAAACTTCCTGTTCAAGACAGTGATAACATCTCAGGAAAATACCCTGAACCATGAGCCATATGCAGCTGAGTGGATTATTTGTAGCACATAACCCATTCTCTCCTCTCAGCTTTTTTTTTTTTTTTTTTTAACATTCTTGATTTTTAAAATATCTTTGTGGCAATATGGAAACATCTAACTAGGACTGGATTAGTGTGAAATGTCCATGGGCAGTGGGGATGGGGGAGGATATCCCACAATCCTCTTGCTTGCCCGACTGTCACTAATTGCAGGCAATGATATTAATGACCCAGTAATTACAGAAAGAGCAGCAGTGAAGTAGAAAACATCCATCCGAGGAGAGTTCATGGCTAGGTGGTGGCAACCTCTGCAGTGGCTGAACTGATCCCTGCTGACAGCTTAGGATGGGACGCTTCAGAAGAGGCAGCAGTACTCTTGTGGCATAACAGCTTAGATGGTCATGATATTATTCGCTTTGACCATTGAGAGGCCAACAGTAGCCGGATAAAGTACCCCTGTTTAAATCTGTCCTATGTGTGAGCCTTACTCGTACATGCAGGACATCTGTTCTCTCTTCAAAGAATCTGGGGCAGTTTCTCAGACATTTATTTCAATGAAAGAATTAACTTCATTCCATAGTTTAATAGAATGAAGAGGAAAGCTGGGTTGACTCACTAATGCAGAGACTTTTAAGCACAGTTAGCATTCAGCAACACATAGTCTAGTTTCTCTATATGAGATTGATTATGCTCTTGCCCAAGACTGGGATGATCTATCAATCCATCCTTCTATCCACCTACCCATCCATCTATCTTCTCATCCACCACCCACCATCCATATACCCACCCATTGACTCACTCCCTGTCTACCATACACACACACACAAGCAACACTTGCATTTAGCCAAGAAAGCTTAATATCGCTTAATGTCTCTGTCCCTAAACTGAACTAACTTCATTTTAATTACATTAGTATTTAGCAACTTCTGTTGATGGGCTCAAAGTACTTGCTAGTGCCATAAAATCAATCTAGTATAATAACCTTAATGTGGAAAAAAAAAAAAAAGCAGAGAAGATTTTAGATCTATTAGTAGGTTTAAAAATAGAGAGAAAAATTTGAAGTGTGGAAAGGGTGTTTCTCCCATTTTTCTACCCTGTAGGTATTGCTATGTTGCCCATTAATTTTCAACTCCTGGACTTGGTCTTCTGGATAGCTGGGACTAAGCACATGCCATTGTACCCAGCTTATCTACACTCTTGTAGGATTTTCTTAGTTCAGCTCCAGACATATGCCTGAGCTAGTTATAGGTTATATAATGTATAACAGGGTATCACTACCAACTCGTTTGATAGAAGTGGAGTTTGTTATTTATATTGTAGGAGCTTAACACAGTTCCGCATTATTGTGCCTATCTCTTGTCTTTACCCTCTTTATGTTTGTGTAAGCATGCATGCATGCTGCAGTGTGTCTGACCTGCTGTGTGTCATGCGTGTGCTTTGCATGATGGATACCATCATCACTATCATTTTCTAAGCATACTTTTTGCTACCCTGCATCTATATCATGCATGTCTGCATGTTCTCATTACAGTACGCACATGGCCAGGATGCCATGGTTACACAACTTACAATGGAGATCTAAAGGTTTGAAGGCCCCGAATTGGGTTTTGGCCCTGATGCTCCATGGCATGTAAATTATTCTAAGCCACTAACACTGTTTGGTTTTCTTCACAGCAGTAAAAATTTTCTATCTCCTGTGCTGCTAGACTTGAAAGTGAGGCGGGCATGAAGGCCACAGCACTCCCCCAAGGATCAAACACATCCAGACTCAGAGTTAGCGCTTTAGGAATAAATTTGAGCCTCTTAAGAACTATATAAATCAGTTTTTCTCAAAGTAATCTTTTTTTTTTTCCTCCAAAATGTCTGTCTATGCCTCTTGGCTATTTTTTTTAAGTGTTTTATTTTGCTTGAAAATTTTATCTTCATGATGAATATTTAAGGGCTGTTAAGAAAGAAACGTGTCCTCTTTTATGCACTGGGTCTCTAGCATTGTTCAATTATTTATAAATCTATGTGAACCGTTAACAAGCTATAAATACAAGGGTAGAGGTATAAAGTTGAGTTTTATGAAATAATAAAGACAGTTTTATTCTGAATAATTTCCGAATAACTTCTTGGCTATGCTAAGTCCTTTATTTCTCATCTTACTTATTTTGCAGTCATGGTGTTTATTCTTCCTCGATTTTTGCTCCTCACACTGGGATCAGTTGTCGAATCTATCATCGGTTACTTTCAGAGCAGGGGGTGGCAATGACAGGCCTGTATCTGTCTGGTTTACATGAGTCTGTTGTCCCTGTTTTTCAGGAGATATCAATGACTGTGAACCAAATCCCACCCGTGGCAGACTTATCCTTATCCTCTGATCCTCTGCACCACCCAGGCTAGCATCCAGGTGGCGATGACTCTGCTAGACTTGGGAGTCCCGAGTAGCTTGGTGCAGTCTCAAGATAGGCAGATGCAAAACTGAGCTTTCTTTATATTAAATTCAACATGGACCCTCCTAATCCTTGGGAGAGGCTTCCTACAGATGGGACCCACAGGACTACCCTGGCATGATGACTGATATTTTCTGTGCCCTAAGGGACAGAACATGTGAGAGGCTGGTGAACTGGAAAGTAAGAGCCCCAACTGTAGGTGTGTCAACACTCCTCCCTGTCTGAGCCTTCAGGGTCTGTCAAAGAACCTGCTAGCAAGCTCGGTGATTCGAGAACAAACCACACACATGTGTGTGCTTCTTGGTCAACGAAAACAAAAGGACTTTAATGACAGTCAAAGAGACACAAAGTGGAAATTGCAAATGAGTACAGATACCCAGAGTGACCAAGGCTGGGCAACACTCTGTGGTTTTGTTTATGACCAGACTACAAACCAAGGATGCTTTCTGTACCCATCTTTCCCAGGTGCCCCCTCTCACAGTGAAGCCCACTTTTACCTTCAGCCTCTAGCCCTTTACTGCCTCTCAGTTCCACTGTTAACTTGCTCTTGGTTGGTAGTCACACATGGACATCAGCAATCTGACATATCTATCCTCATGGGAAGTGTTTTTACCCCATGAGCAAGGGCGCTCATGATGATTTTTAAGGAAGAGAAGACATATTGGCACATAAAGCCCAGGGTGGCCAGTCTCGAACTCACAGCTCCTGGGCCAACCGTGTTTTTAACTGTGGCATGTACTCTTCTTCTGTCCTCTCTATTGTATGGTCTCTGGCAAAGTTCCATTACAAGAAGAAAAGCTATGGAGGAAACCGAGAATGTGCTTAAATTCCTCCACGCAGCAACTAGGTGCAATGACATTATCAAATACAAAATTTCACTCCTAAGCCAGGGGACAGGAAGACAGGATATAGTTCTGTGTCACTAAAGCTGTCCAAGGAAGGAGCACGGCTGCTGGACATCTTCCATACATAAACAACCCACTGAATAAACTCCATAATCTCTTTTACAGCTGCTATGTGCTCTTATATGTTCTAAAAGCTATCTTTATGATAAGGGCATCTAGAAGCTGCTCTGAGATTTAGTAGTTTTTCCAGAGAGACAGTACAGGACACTCAGTATGTTAGTGTCACTTGCCACAGTCATCACCCAAGATGAGCAAATCAAAGCCAAAAAAAAAAAAAAAGATACGCAACGTACATTCCACCAAAATGAGCAAACTATTATGTTGGCTCTTTAATATTGCTATTGGGTTTTACTTGTGTAACCATTTCTCTTTATTTTGTGATTTTTCCCCCCACCTCTAAAATGGAATATATGCTTTAAAAAATTCCAACAGTGTATGTGGGGCCTTCCAGTTTTGCACTCTTTCATTACAGAGGCCTAAAAACTGGAGGCTCCTCCAGACTTGATGGCTCAGCAGGGCAGGCTGGACATGGAGAGCTGACTTCCAAAAAGCACTCAGTGACTTCAGTAAGTCAGAAATAGTAACTTCTGGATGATGCTAAGAGACTATGATCTGCCTATGGGTATACAATAAAACAATGTATAGACCACATAGAAATAAAAAGCAAGGAGCAGTATGAAGTCAGTCAATAGCCCTGTGGTGGTCCCTGTGCACCTGGAGTCTGAGTGTGAGTCACTAGCTTCCACCCTCACTCATCGACCACTCTATGTAGAGTCTGTAAGGGTTTGTCTCAGGCTGGGCCCCAGCACACAGCACCTGCCTCAGGACAGGGTTTCAAGACCAACAGAAAGATCTTGCTGACTCAGTCAGCTAGCTCTAAAGAAGCTTGGACAGTTTCTCTATGAAAACTTCAGTGGTGAAGGCTGGGCACTCAGACAGTAAATATGCCTTCCCAATAAAGATGGGAAGGATTGTTTAAAATAATATATCCAACCATGAAAGTCTATTACAAGTGGATAATATCAGAAGATGCAGTTACTTCAAAAACAATTAAGTGGGAGACGTGATAAAAATAACTACAGGTTCTATAGACCCAAGCTCTGTCTTTCAGGTCATTAAGGATCTAAATATAATGAAGAGAAGGGGGATTTTCAGACTTTCAGACTGTGCGGTCATAACATTCCCATCTTTGGATCATGTATGATTAGAAGAGTTTATTATGTAAATGAAGCCCAAGGCTGATTGCTAAAACAGGTCGCTTGAGAAGTCAATTCTAAACACGAAGGAACTCCATATATGTCACTTTGCCACTTGTCAAAGCAAACAATTGTGTGCAGGAAGATTAATGAGGGGGCCTAGGGTTCTATCATGTCACTTCTTAAGGGAACCCAGTGGAGAGACCGTGGGTATGGCATACATTCCAATTACACACTCATGTGTATTATAAAACCCAAAGGTGCAGTGACTTTAAGTTGGGTAACACTACAAGTCAAATGAAAAGTCCTTATTAAAAAACTAGGACCAGATCCTGTCAGCTATAACTGGGAAGTATTGGTAACCGGGCAGATGGTCTGTAGGTTTGACCATCACAGTTTGGACAACAGTGATAAAAGAATGTTCTAGAGAAGGAAATAGAAATGACTTCCATCGAGCATAGGTAACAGACATGAGGCTCTGCACTCCTGAGAAACAGCTCAATACTAGCAGAGCTCTGTGTACTTCCCCACCGGATACATCGCATATTCCTCCAATCACAGCGGCTTTTACGCCTCCAACCCCCAATAGAAACCACCATATGATGCTCTTGACACTGCCTGGGGTCAAAGTGCCAACCAGCCAGATGCTAAGACTTGAAGTCAGAAACTCAAATACTGACATTACTTCCTATCTTAAAGTAAATCAATCCTTTGCAGTATTAAAAATATACTTGTGAATCTGAGCTTTTCCTGTTGTGCTACCCAGAACTCTTTATGAATATCCTGGTATTAAAGATTATTGTCTGCATACACTTTCCTTCTGAAAAAAAAATATGTGATTTTGTGTGTGTGTGTGTGTGTGTGTGTGTGTGTGTGTGTCTGTGTCTGTGTCTCTGTGTGTTTGTGTGCATCCTGTATACATCTGTTTGATAGGAAAACTGGGGACTTTTTCAAGTCCCTTTTAGTACTATTTTAAAATCTGATCTTATCATTTCCCTCCTTTCAAGGGAACTTGTACGGCAATGGACGCTGCTATGGTGTCAGTGAGAAACTGGCTTCTACGTGTTGCTAAGTATTTGAATACTCTCTTCTGCCTGTGACGTAGGGGAAGCCTTTCAACTTTGCTGCAAGCAGCACAGGGCTTCCTGAAAAAGTCCTGAGCCACTCACAGGCCTGGGAATATCTTGTTAGAAGAAATGTTCCCACAGTGCTTTATTGCTTGCAACAGGACAGCCAAAATGTTTTTTAAAGATGGCTTCTAGCTGTCAAACGTACAGAGGAATCTTGTGTGTACAGTAGGAGAGTTTTCTGCTTGAGACCATCTTGCTTCAGCTTCTTGAATTACAAGCCACTCCATGCTTTGACATGGAAAATCCTAACTCTAAGGACACTTCTGAGGGCCAGAGTTAGTGAGAAGCAGATTAAAAACCTGTTAATGTGGCCTAATGAGTCCTCCAAAAGCAAAAAAAACCTGATAGGTGCCAGCGTTGGGTAGATGGCTATTTTAACTACAAATTAAACTGTATGCACAAGTCATTGATGAAGAGCAGTTACGACAGGCTCAGGCACACGATGATGCACTAAGAGATGCTCCTAAACCGCTCATTTAGCCACATTTTGTGTATATCATTTCAAATGGAAGGTTAAACCTATAATGTTTACCAAGCTTCCACTTGCCCTAGGTAGGAAACTGATATTTTCAACACCGTCATTCTGAATGTGGGAATCCTTGGGGTTCCTTTGATGTCATTCAGGTTCAGGGCCAGGCATTTCCCCATCTTGGGAAGTGCTGATCTCTTTAAGCCTTTCTTTCTGCACTCACCCGGAGCAGGTAAGATTCAAAGATTCTGAAAGGGACCGTTTCATGTTTCATTCTCTATCCAAGTCATGCTAGATCATGGCACCCATTAAAAGTCTTCAGTCATATATATATATATATGTGTGTGTGTGTGTGTGTGTGTGTGTGTGTGTGTGTGTGTGTGGTGTGGTTTCCAGAAGTTTAGCTTCCATTTATTTTACCTACTTTATATCTTCAAAGATGGCCTGTTATCTTACCACCCCATCTGCCTCGTTTCATCTCAGAATGCTTTTATTTTCATTTTATGGTAATTATTCCATTAAATATCTAACTTACTACCTTCTCCTTTTTCTTTTTTGTTATCCTTAGAAATCTATTCTCTATGTATCATTTTAGCTTCAAAAATTGTTTCTTAGTCTAGGTGGCATTTGAAGCAACAGACAAGATAATTACTACCCATGACCACCTTTGCTTTAATCACTAATCATACCAAGGAACACTAGATGAATATACAGTGGACTGCTGCTTCTGCAATGTAAAGAGCAGATCGTAACAGGAGAAAGGCAGACTTCTAACCTAATGATACTGGTAAGGCAGCCAACCTGGGGCCAACTGTACTTCAAGAAACTGAAGACCGAGGAAACAGCAAAGAGTGTAACTCGAGGGCTACGTATGTGGCTCAGTGGTCAAGTACTTGCCAACCTGCATCAGGATTCACCCTAAACACTGCAATTTAAAACAACAACAAAAAGCCCACAAAGAATACTCCTTGAATCCAAACAAATTATTAACCAGAATCCATTGTTTAAATCCTGTGAGCAGCTGTCTCTGTGTATTAGATTCCACTGTATCAAGATCACCAACACCGGGAACAAGCCTGCTTGGCGCTAACTGTAATGTATGCACAGTAGGCATGTGTCGCAATGGGCACAGCTCACAAATGCACTCCAGATATACCTCCACTGATATCTATCCTCTACTCCTGAAATAATGCCACAGTGTTATGACAGACACGGGGTCCTATTCAGGCAGTACACTCATGCTTCATTCCACCTTCATCAGGACTTGACGTGACCTACGCGTACTGGTGCGTCTCTGTAAGCTCCACGCTTCTAAGCTCTGAGCTCTGCCTGTCTGGACTGATACCGCCATGGCAAATTGTCCCACTATTGCTCTCTCGAGTCCTGGCTCTGAAACACAGTTCTTAGAACAGAATGCACAGTAATGAATGAGTGGATGGATGGATGGACAGATGGATGGATGGCGAGAAAAAGCATTACACAGATTTACCTATCAAAACCTCACCCAAGGTCCTTAAAGATGGTTTTGTTAGTGGAGATGCTGAGTCCCTTCATGTAATTTACTTATTTTAACATTGTAAGAATCCTGGCAGGTTAGCCCCTGCTGAGTAGTTATATTTAATTAATACTGTTACTACAGGGTCCCAAATTTCAATTATTTAAAAGAAAAATAAATGAAAAAAGCTTCTCAACAAATTATTTACCGTGGTAATTTAAAGGAAACAGAAATGAATACAAACCTACTTAGCTTATCCTAATTCCTACAAAATAAAGAGAGAGAACTATACTTACATATAATGTAGTAATCTTTGTTCTTCTGAAATTCTAGACCCCAGAGGTTAGGGCTGAATTCTTGAAACTTGATGGTGAATTTCACATCTTGGTCTGGTCTGGCACAGTTGAGCAGTGGGGTATTTTCCTTCTTAATAGTGCATCTGTCTGCTTGGTCTTTATCAACCATATAAACTTTATAATATTCATACTGGCCAACAGTTTTAGAGTCCACTTTGGGGCAAATAATATCCAATTTGTCTCCTATCTGTGGGTATAGTACCAGGCCTTGTCCGGGTAGAAATCTAAAAAGCATAAAAGAAAAGCCACTGAGTTGATAAAAGTGAACAGTCATCAAAGAGCCAGGTGTTACCAGTCACCCCAACCAGGACAGCTCAGCATTGTGCTCTGATTCACCAAAGGTGTCTTCCTGGGGCAGAGAGCTTTCCTGAGGCTTTTAGGATTAACCCCCAAAACAAAAGGATTAACTCTTCTTCCTTTGAGGCATCAGGGCCAGTGACCTGATGACACTTGGTTCTCACCCTGCCCTTATAATATTCCAATATTCTTTTGTGTAACTTTACAACAACTCTTCCCCCGGTGGTGAGTCAGACCTTCCCACCTGTTTGTTATTTTTTAACCATTGGCATCTCGGTTTATTGGGCATGCCAGAGAGATCCCATCAATTCCAGGAACACAGTGTGCACGGAGCCTTTGTTGTCCTGGTAGTTTCCATGTGCTGTTGATGTTAATTAACAGACAAGTTTCATCAAGAATGTTTCAAATTACTTATCATAATTAGTCAGTCACTGATCAAACAATGGGTTTTTTTTTATTACACAGAACAAAAGAAATGTCTTACAAACCCATAAAAGATAACCAGAAATAATTAGTGTCTTTATTGATTCAGCTGCAAGATGAAGAGCCCTCTCCTTGTGAGGACAACAAGTACCCTCCTTGCTCTACAAATCTTCCCTTTTCCCCTCCCTTGAGATGTATTTGCTCCAATTAATTCTTGAAGGAAATCTTTAGAACTAAGACTACTGATACAAAATCCCTTGGATGTTCCCAGCTAAAAGCTTTCCTCCTTTCCTCTCTGGCTGGCCATGTTGCTGAAAGATCTTCCCTAATGGGGAGTTTCTCTGAGCCGCTGAAACAAGAGCTTCCTAATGAACATCCTTCTGCAAATGCTAACACTAACAACACACTCAGAGAGAGCCGCCAAGCCTGCAGGCTCATTAAAATATTAAAGCTTCCGAACAAAGCATAGCCTTCCAGTGCTTCCAGCCTGGGCTATGGCTTTATTTAGCCAGAGAGGCCCCACCAGCCATGATGACCCTTGGGGCCAGGATGGAGCAACAGATGAGAAAAGGATGATGGGGCTCCCAAAGTTCAAATCCACACCAACTAAGGTGATTTATGTAACCAGTCACCAGTTCTCAGCCAGTGTATTATGTGGTTACAAAGTAGCAGAGAGCCCAGCTCACACTGTAGACTCATATTCAAAACTGATACTTTAAATTTTGTTTTTAATTTTGTACATGTATACAATGTATCTTGGTCTTACCCATGTTCTACTCCCTCCCTCCAGGTCCCACTGTACTCCTCTCCCTCCATATATGTTCCTTTTCCCTCCCAACTTCATATCTTAAAAGCAAAGCAAGCAAACAAGTGGTGGGACACCCAGGACTATGCAGAGAAACTGTCTCCAAAACCCACTTACTACTATGACTACTGATGATGATGATGATGAAGATGAAGGTGATGATGACAACTCTCTGAAACTTTTTAAAAGTGAACACACACACAAAAATGCATGCACACAAAATTGCTTGTTACTTCCAGGGTGTTATTGTACAATGACAAAAAGAGTGGTCTATTGATATTAGTGTCTTATTGTTGTTTGTTCAACTAAATTCGTCCCTTTAGCAAGAACATATTTATTGTTCATTCACTGAAAAACAACAGTGAAACAGGCAAGATGATGGCTCAGTGGGTAAAGATGCTTGCCCCCAAGCCTAGGGACCTGAGTTTAATCCCAGGGGCCCACATGGTAGAAGGAGAGAGGGAACCCCTACAAGTCATCCTCTGACTTTAGAGTACACTGCCATGTGCACAAGCCCTCCCCTAGAACTATGAAGAAAAACTTTTTTGAGTGAGGAATGGGATCTATCTACAATAAACTCTTTCTGTTAAGCAGAACTCAAAATGAATTTATAAAATTGTGACAAATTTAAAACATCCGTGTGTATATTGCTGAAGAATTCCCTAGGACTTTTGACAAACTGAGGTGATTACTGAGGGCCTGCCTGGAATGTTCCACAGTTCTCAGGAGACTTTGTAAAAATATAACCCTAGGGTCTCAAGAGCTTCCCCAGGGAACTTCTAAAGGCCATTCTCTCTAGGTAAGTTCTTCTTGCTAGATAAAATTCAACTCATTTCCGCCAGGCCTGAACATTACCCACTTCTCCCCAAAGTGATTCTGAAGTGTCCTGTGGCTTTAGCAGGACAAGACAAGGGCAATAAGTATTACATTAATTCCAGGAACATTAAATTGCTCACTTTCCTGATTCTTATGCCTATTCCATCAACCTTTAAAGGAAAACCTTAAGACTTACACAAACTAACAGGCAAACACAGGGTCCAGTTCCTACCTGAGGTTTACCATCCTGTGTCTCACGTTCCCTTCTCCTGAAACTGCTCCTTTTTGTGGTTGGTGTAGCTGACACAGTGGGAAACTATATAAGTGAGCTAGGCTTAGTACATGTCTCTACATAAAAACAGAAGTCTGATCTACAGGCTGGTCCTTTTACCATCTTACCGTGAGAGGGAGTAGTTTCTAGGCTTCCAAAATCGGGGGTGTTTCTAGCCAAGGTGTATCTCACCTACCCATTCAGTTCTTTGCGAGGGGTAGGCCATGCCCATCTGACCAGTGTATCGTGTGCGTCTTGGGGATACTCCCCACCCTTGCCACAGCATTCCTTATGTCTGAAGTCTGGCTCAGTAAGCTCTCTCTTCATTCAAATTTCTCCTTGGTCTCTATGAGGATTGCTCCCCATCCCCCACACCCCACACACACACTCACTGCCTAACCAAGACATCACAGGTGGCTGGCTCCCCTACTCAGATTAAGTCTCTTTAATCACCAGGCCCCAGACTCAACACTAGTCCTGATGAGCTAAAGACAAGAGCACAGGGTACATCAGTCCCTGTGGCTTCACAAATAACTGAGCTTTTGACGATGTTTTCAGCAGGAACAAATCACATAAATAATTTAATGAGTTTTTTGATTCATCTTGCAAATCAGCCTTGAGGTTTAGTTTTGATTCAGTGCGCACAGTTTGATGATGGAGCATCATGGAAACCTGTGAATGGACAGGTGGAAGGGCGGGACCCTAAGGTTTTAGTACACTGTATGATGTGGTTCGGGCCAAAGCTATTCTTCCTAGAGCTTCAAGAAAGATACAATGTAGTAACACTGAAACAGAATTTGATCTTCTGCCTCTAACAAGTTGCTGTATTCATTGGGGGTGGGGGTGGGGTTTCTGCATAGCAATCCACAAGAAAGGACCCAAAATTGAAGTGCTGGACAGCTGTATCTGAAGTCTATCTGTGGCAGATAGCACACCATCACTTCAATTGGTAAGACAGGGAGCACAGCTGGGTAGAAAAAAAAGCCATCACAGATCTCCCAGCACAGACCTCTGGAGAACCCTCATCTTCCCAGAGCTAGAGAGATAATGACCAAACTGGGGGTTTTGTTGTGAGACAGGGTGGTATAGAGTGTGGTCCTTCAAGCATGACTAGGTTTTCATCAGGATGGTTGTGACTACTTGCAAGAGTCCCTGGATCAGGGGACCTTGTTGATATTCCCCTTATGGAAAGAAGAGATGGGAGGTTCAATGCATCTTTGGACTCTGGGTGCTCCCTCACCTGCCAGCTAGCTGTGTGTAACTCTGTCCCATGGCCTTGTACTCGCTAGAGGTGCTAGTTAGTGTTTATAAACCGTGAACGGTATGGTTACTAAAGGCAAATGCCATTAATGCAGCCACGGAGAAGCACCCGGGTGCATGCTGGGGTGAGACTGTCCAGTGGTGTGGCTACTTTAGGGTCATCCATCCTCATGTTAGCAATTCCTTACTCTGGTCTGTAAATGAGCTCAAAAAAACCCCATTGGTTCCCCAAGTTGGGCTTTGAGAAAATGGTACTTTGGTTTGTTGGTGTCCTATGAGAAGGGGGTAGGCATTTGCTTACATCTTTCCAAGGAAAGAATCCACCCAGGCTGGCCTGGCACTTACTATGTACATGAGGCTAGCTCAATCTCCTGCCACGACTGCCCAAGTGCTGGAATTATAAAATGTGTCGTATGCCCACCAAGCTCCATATTGTTCCAGGCGCTCTGAAGGACTTTAACAGATGATGATTGAGTTTTTAGGGGCTAACAACCCAGCTCCCTGAAGCTGGGCTGCTCCCATATGTGTGTGATTCCACAGTGAGGGGCCAGTGCTCAATGGCTATCAATATCATCATGCTCAATAAAATGATGTCCTAGTGAAAAAACATGAGTGAACAAATAGAAGCTAACAGCGATACGTGCTCGAACTGAAGGTAGGTCACAGGTAAGACTCTGAAGCCAGGCCATCTCACCAGGGCAAATACACAGAGGAGCCAAGCCAAGATGCCAATCTACTGACTGCTCTCAGGCAGTTTCTTGCCCTAGCTCTCTGGGTCTCCATAGCTTTCAACAACCCTGCTTTGTCTAAAGTACAAGGCAGTTACCATTTGTATCCAGGGCTGCAAATCACAAAACCATAGCCAGTCTGAAGTAGATCTGAGCCTTGCTTCCTGTGCCTCTTACCCCAGAGTCTAAGCCCCAAGAGTATACTTTGTAAAAGAGGTAAATCCCTCAGGGGAGAGTGAAGAAATCCAACAGGAAAAGCCCCTTCCCTGCCTGTAGTTTCAGTTCCCATTGTGTTCACAGCAGTGTCTAAGTCTGGTTTTGTGAAATGCATGTTTTCCTGAATCAGGCTTTTCAGGGATAAGCTATGAAGTTAAGGGGAATGGAGGGAAAGTCAATACACAAGAATCCCACAGAGAACTACACACGAACGTCCAGCTGCCTGCCCTATGAACAATGACTGTAGCACATAGCACTTTCTGAGGTGGTCCACCCGGGATGCATCCATTGTCAAGAACTGAAAGGTAAAGAAGAAATGAGCCAACCATGTAGAGTCTGTGTCTTAGATGTAAAGTTAAACCGACTCAAATCAGCTCAAGCAGAAACTATTCATTTCTCAATCACAAAAACATGGCCATAAAGCCCATTAAAACCAAATCAGTCAACAGAACTCTACCTTTTCCACAGCCAGAGTCGACCTCTGACTTCCTTTGGCAAAGTGGGGTAAGGATCATCTTGCAACCAAAACCAGTCATCACCTACACCACTTGACCCACTTGGGGTGTGGGTTCAAGGACCGGGGCAGTGATTCTGGTCTAGCTAGGAGAACAGAGCCAGGCTTTCCCTCTCTGTATTGGCCATTGAGCATAAGCACTGAGTTGCCAGCCTACCAGAAGCACACACCACCCCCAGGGATACCTCCACACCAATCCTATTCAGTTTCCCTGGGGAGTCCCTTGGGGCTCGTGGGGAACACTGAGAAAGAAACAGGTCACTCCTATGGTTTTCCCCAGTGAATCATTTCCAGTCAGACAATAGATTCCATGACTTTGTCTCCAACAGGGAGAGAAGGGAACCCGGATAAAACAGGCAACTCTGAAGTAGGGTTTCCAAAGCCAGAGGCCTGGTATAAAATGATATGATGCCAGAATCTATTTTTACCTGTGGCTCGCCTATTGATTTAACTCAAGTTTGAAAAAGTGCTTTGCCAAACTAGACTCTGACAAAGTGTCCTACACAGAATACTTTGAGTAACTCTAATGATCTACATTAAACATTAATATTTAGTAATCTAAATTAGATCTCTAATAATTTAAATTAGACATCTCAACTTCATACTTTTTATTGTAAAAAAAAAAAAAAGTTACCTCGATTAACATCACACAACTTAATATTCCTTAATGTTCGTAGCAGAGAACGTAGCAGAATTAATGAGGAGCAGAGGAGAAAGCGCAAGCCTCCGTGTGAACCAGGCTGGTTTCAAATGCTGGGATAATGCATGGAAAACAGTCAAGGATGGAGAGGGAAGGCTGAAGCATGTGTCTTCTGTGGGCATAACAAATCACGTCACCAGGAGGACCCTGGGGTCAGATGGAGGCGCCTATTTCCCCTTTGCCTCTGACCTTGACCCTGTGCCATTGGAGATGAGATACTTCAAGGCAACTGAGTCGAGGACTCGAAGTTTTTCTCTGCCTCTCTCTCATCAGGGAAACCTTAATTTTCTTATTCCTCTTTTAGTGTCCACATTAGGAACCTCAGTGCAGGCCCATCATGACTTCATATGTGTTTCCTCACACTGGCAAATCACAAAGGCTAACGTAGGAGCTACAACACAGCTGCTCAATGCTGATGGTGTCCGTTGCTGCATAGGTGAAGCAACGATATAAAGAAATGGTAGTCTCTGTGTCTGGTGAATCAGGCCAGGTGAAACTCCTCCGGACTAGGCAGTGTGTCTTAGATATGCTAAGCGACAGCTTCTGATGACAAAATGTCAGTCGGTACCTAACAGGATTCGCCAGAAAAACTGATTTAAGTGTTTCCTATTCTGCACCATTAAGCTAGATACAAGCATCTGAAGTTTGGCTCCAGAGTTCACAGAGCAGATGAAGCAGCTAGGTTCTAGCCACAGAAGACTTAAGTTTTCCTATGTGTAGGACACTGCAAAGTCAGATTCATAAGCCATATATAGTACCTCCTACTAAAAAAATTCTAGCCTTCTTTTCATTTGAAATGATATCTAGTATAACCACACACTTTGCAACATCATCTTTGGTCAATTATAGACTGCATATGGAAAGGTTTGTACCAAAATTATCTTAGTCTGAACACTGAGCCATAGTATCAGATCCACCTAAAGAGAGATTCCTTGAAGATGCCCCACTGTTAGCCAACCCAGGACTGTGTATGATCAGTGCACACAGATGACTTATTCCAGCTGCAGATAGACACATCTGTAATCCACGTGCCCTGCACTGGACTGACCACAGAGACCAACATACACAGACGACTGTACCACTGACAGTTACCTGTAACCATTTGGGGCTATGGTGATTTTTAGGTTTCTGTGGGTTTCAAATTTTTCCTCAGTAAACAGTGATTTCATGAGCAGACGGAACATTACTTTTGAGTGTATAGCTTCAAAAATTAAACTTGCTGGGCCTAGAGACACAGGTCTGTAATCCTAGCTACCTCTCAGGGGGCTAGGGCAAGAGGTCACAATCCTGAGGTCTGCCTACATTACAGAGTGTGTACAGGGCAACTCAGTGAGACCATGACTCAAAAGAAAAAGCAGAGAGCCGGGCAGTGGTGGCGCACGCCTTTAATCCCAGCACTTGGGAGGCAGAGGCAGAGGGAGTTCGAGGCCAGCCTGGTCTACAGAGTGAGTTCCAGGACAACCGGGCTACACAGAGAAACTCTGTCCGAAAAACCAAAAAAAAAAAAAAAAGAAAAGAAAAAGCAGAGAAGAGCTGAGAAGATAGCTTAGTGTCTTAGCACTTGCCTATCATGTGCATGGCTAGTTTTAACCCCCAGGGCCCCAAAACTTCAAATAATAAACAAACGTAAAAACCTGAAGGATATTTTTGAACTAGCTTTCTTAGCTCTGATTTTGGAAAGCATTTAAAATGTTTAAGGCTTATAGATATTTTAACTTTCTGAGGCAATGCCTTAGAAAGCACAACGTGACCACTATGGCTTCGGTTTCATTAGATAGCCCTCTAGTCCACAAATTTAGAACAGACATTTATCCAAACAACTGAAAAATAAGAGATAAATGCAATTAGATTTCATCACTGATAAAAATCAGCAATTGGGCTGACATTTTTAAGGAACCAGTTTTACAAACTTGGTCATCCTAGAAGGAAGAAAACCCAAAATCACATTAATACACTCGATTATTCCTAAGCCAGCATTGGGTATCAAGGATACTTGGAATTTGTCACAATTTGGCAAACATACTTTTCTTTATAAAACGCTTATGTTGTTTTTTAACTCAGTGGTAAAGGCTACAGGAAAGAGGAGACCGGCAGTGAGTAAACAGACTCAACCTCCACCAAGTATGGAAGCTAGAACCTTTCAGAATCGGGCCAGTCTCTTGCCTCAACTCTGCAATGCCTGTGATGTCCATATGCAGTTAGGCTAGCATGACACAGCAGATGAAGATTCCTCTTTGGAATGTTCCGTGCGTTGAGAATATAAATACTCCCCAGGAATGGCTGCTTCGAGTCGTGAGTGTGTGAACTTGATACAAACAGGCAGAATATTCAGTTGTGTGTTAGTTCCATTTACCGCTAGAGTGCTGCTGTAGATTAATCAGCTGTTCTAGAAATGCCCTGAACAGAAGGGTTTGTTATAAGATGAATAAGTAAAAAAGTAGCACCCAAGATAGACATTGCAATAGCTTCCAGAAGAAAGTCCTGGGAAATGTTTTTTTTTTCCCCTTTTTAGTGAATAGCACTTTACTGCCCCCTTTGGCACTTTAACATCAGAACAAGTTTCTACACAGACTTATTCTGAAACCAGAGAAATAGTGGGGTGTAGCTAGCTCTAGGGTGTTGGGTTCACACAGAACTAGGTTACCAGATATCATGCTTAGAGTAACAAGTAATTACCCTGAAACTTCCAGAAGCACACCCCTATGTTCTTGCGGCTCCAAACCTTCAAGAAGCAGGTAGTAATTGAAAGCTTTAACTGACATTTTCTGCTTTAATTCGAATGTGCATGTGTGTTGGAACAGTGGCCTGTTTTCACAGGTGCCCCTTTTCTTTCGATTTTCTAAAACAAATGCTCTGTGCAACTTGAGCCCGATTTATTCAAGGATAAGAAGGGGTGGGGGAGAGGCTGAAAGCAGGCTGTACAATTGGGGACCATTAGAGTGTTCCAAATGGGAGACAGCGAGGGGTTGGGTGTGCATTTCAAACTTCACACCACCAACCACAAGCCAAACCTTTTCAAGAGCCGAAAGATGAGAAGAGAAGAAATCCAAGCACCGGAGAGCAAGCACACAGCCCCAGAACCAGTTCAGCAGCTCCGCAGGTGGGGAGCACTGAAGGAAGGGACCAAGCTAGTTATCGAGCGCTAAGAGAGGGCTTTCCTTCTCCTGGCCTGAGGGGGGCTACTTGCCTCCAAACTTATACCAATGAGTCACAACAACATTAAATTCCATAGCTTACACCACTGTAACAGCTACAGGAAAACTGATTCCTTTTTACGTTAATCTTCTATTTGTGATACGATGGTGCTAAACAAAATACTGGTAAACTAAAGTAAAATTTTATCTTGAAATGCTCAAAGATGATATTCTCACCGGTTAAACAGTTTTTTTTCCTCTCCCAGGAAAATAGTATACACATTTGCTACCTATGGGACGGTTTTTCCTGTCTAAACACCTTCATTCCATAGAGGGGTACACCTGTAACAGGCTGAGAGGTTGAAAATGCATTTTCTGCTAATCTTCTCCAAGTCAGGCTTCAGCTGTGTGATGCAGATACCACAGCTGCTTTTTCCCCCCTTTCACAAGTTAAACAGATACTATTTAAATCTGCTATGGAATTAAGAACAAAACTGGGTCTTCACTTATGTAATTGACCAAAGGATATCCCCTGCCTATTCTTTACCACCTCCCTTCAATTAGAAAAAGAAAAAAAAAATATTCACAAAAATTCTGTGGCCAGCCAAGGCAAGACTTGAAGCCAAAGCCTGAAGCTGGAGTCCCCGGGGCTGCGCACTGAAAAAGCAAGAGGGGTAATGGTATGTGCTAGACTGCCCTGCTGGCAAACCAACCGGGCCGGCTCCATGATTGAAACTGAGATTTCATAACCCTAGTGACAAGAGGCATTGCAGCCTTCTTTCCCAACCATAATTTGTTAGCACCTGTACGGTCATGTTTCCAGCCGTGCTTTTAGCAAGAGTCTATAAAGGAAGGTGGACCCCATGTTATTTATAGGCCAGGCCCTAGAGGGAAAGATGCCTCTCACAGAGGAAAGGTCCAAAGGGCACCTCCAGCTGGTTCTCTGTTGTTTCAAAGCCATTTGCTCATTTACCTCAGTGTTGAAGTCACAGGGATGAAAGCCACGTGTAAATTTAACAAGGAGTGAGTGGTTAGCCACTCACTCCAAGACCAGGCATCCAGAAGTAGTGCTGGCTGTCCCTTCAACCCTCGACCCACCTCATCTCCACCAGCATACATTTCTTTCTTCATTTTGAAGCATTCCCCCTTTGTGGAAATCAGTTCACTCTCATCTAAGGAAGCCCTTCCCTACCGTGTGCCTGCCCTTCATGTCTGCCTCTACAGTGCCTTCCAAAACAGGAGTAAATCCACAAAAGACAGAAGGGACCATGGTACTCAGATCTGTGGGTCTGAGATGGAATCTCCTTGACAGGCAAGCTTAACAAGCCGAGCAACAACAGTTTACAAGGTTGTGTGCAATGGCTTTACAAGCCCCTAAATGGCAGCTTCCCAGCACTTCCTCCTTCCCAGGCTCCAGGAGAGGGGTCAGCCACAGGTCCCCTTGGGTGTGGCAGGAGTTATCTTCCTCCTGTCACATCCAGTGGAGAACAGGAAGAAGAGAGGGGAAGAGAAACCCAGCCTGTAACAGAAGCGAGGAGTGGAATTGGTTACTGACTGATACAGATTACCCAGCACTGTCACATGGTGGAAACATGAACAAATGGGGCTTTTCGTAACTCTCTTCCCTGGCCCGAACACAGGACACTCCAGAGTCACTCCAGCAGGCACCCGTTGAACAAGAGAACTGGGCAGGGAGGAGCTGAGAGAGAGCTGGGCCAGGAAGAGCTGAGAGGAAGCCATGCCAGGAGCTTCAGAGCCTTAGAAGTGAAGATTCGGTTGCTTTGTCAGGCGGGCAGTTTGTTCTGGTAGTACGCAGATTCAGAGTGAAGAAAATGCAAATCCAGAGGCGCTGCCGCCATGGAGTCCAGAGAACCCCAGGCCCACCAATATTCACCGCCTGGCTTCCTTAAACAAACTGCTCCAAACTTGCAGAACATCAAAAGCCAGATGGGCTGAACTGAATGAATCCACAGGCAAGAAGCCAGACTCCCCGTTTGCTGTAGAAATAGGCCTGGACTTGATTTGAGTCTTCTCAGCTCTGACAAGCTAGAAGCTGGCACAGTTCCCAAAATCCAAAATAAAATGGCATTTAATTGTGACTAGACTCTAAAAAAGATGTCATACTATCTCCTTAGTTTGACACACACTCAGCAGCAAACTGGAGATGACTCTGGAAGCCAGACTTTCTCCCATGGGGGAACTGACCAATCACTTAAATTCTTAAAAGGAAAATGTTGATAGTCAAAGGAGTCATACGCAATAGATGCATCAAATTGATATGCCATAAAAATTGCCTAGTCATCCTTTAGTTGGGCTGACAACGACTCTGCTTCCAGCAGTATAAGCCTGTTAGATGCGAGGTCCTAACGGTCCCTCTGGAACTGTACACCAGGATAAAGGAGAGTTACCCGGTGTTCAGACAAACAGTGGAAGACCACATTCAACCCTTCTCTTCTCTCTACCTTGTATGGGTCACTTTGAGCAAATACACACTCAACTTACCCAGAGCCAACTTCTTGTGTCAGCGTAAGAGAATTGAACAGCCAGACACCAGAGCATTTCAGCCAGATCTACATCTTAGTTTCCTATGACCATGGAAAACTATTTTCCATTGGTGGCTACAAGAAAGTTTAATGAGTACGTATCCGGCACTTGGAGCAGCAGCTGGTTAGGATGTGGAAAATGGTGTATACAGTTGCTGTTATATAAAATAGGGATCAACAGGAAGCAAGGGTTCTAAATGTGGGGGAAAAAAAAAAACAAAAAAACACCACACTGCCCATCCCTGAACCCAGGTTGGACTCATGTATTCACTCAAGGACAGACATCTTTTATCAGAATATACAAAATGGTTTTGTGCAAAGAACGCACTCCCAGTGTACAGCTGGACAGTTGAACAAGAGTGCCCAGGGCTTGTTCATGTCCTTGGGTTCTAAGACACCAGTGGTGGGGGAAACAGAGGAAAAGGTTCCAGCCTGGTAACAGACGAGAGAATTAAAAGGTGCTTTGTAGAACAAAAAGTCTTAAGGAATCAGTAGGAATGACAAACGAACAGAACTAGACATTATTAGAGAGCTTAAAAGACTAGTGTTAGTCTTCATTAACCAAGTGGTTTTTTTTTTTTTTGGTTTTTTTTTTCCTTGGCATGGGATGGTATTCAGTAGACATCAGTAAATTTGATTAACGGTATGTAGCTGATGTTTCCAAGCTCAGAGATAGGCCCTTCACACCTTTAATCCTGACCACTGTTTTATTACTCTCTCTCACCGCTAGTATGTGATTGTCTCTAATTTAAAGGTAGATGAATGGGCAACACAGAGCATATTGTTCTAAACTGCACAGCCAATAAATGGCTAAGCAAGGATTGGCTCACACAGGTGAGCAGCAAGGATTGGCTCACACAAAGGATTGAACTCCAAAGCCCTTGCTCACCCACCGTCCGTCCTGGTGAAATCAATTGCCTGACTTGCCCATGATGACACTCACTTTTAAAACAATGGGTATTGATAATCCCCACATCAAAAAGACTATTGAAATCAATGAGTTGCTGTCTCACAGGATCTGTTTTTTTCCACTCATGGGATTTGACTCTGTGCTATGGCTATTCAGAGACACAAAACTCTACAGACGCTACTCTAGGCTGAAATTGTCCTAGCTTGCCCACTACTGTTTTTCAGCAATCTGCTCTGACTTTGCTTAGAGATACTGTTCTCATTAAAAACTCAAGTTTCTTCTCCTCTGGACTGCTCCTGTACCCAGGACTGGCCACCTTTTTCTCCCCTCCTGTCCCCTCTCTCTACATATAACACTATGGTATTCCAGCATGGAATGTTTCTGTTTCTACTTGGCTTTCAAATCTCAGGGAGCGAGCCAGGTGATGGTGGTACCTGATTTTAATCCCAGCACCAGGGAGGCAGAGGCAGGCAGATCTCTGAGTTCAAGGCCATCCTGGTCTACAGACTGAGTTCTAGGACAGCCAGGGCTTTGCAGAAAAAATCTTGTCTTGGAAAGCCAAAAACCAAACCAAAATAAAAATATCAAATAAAGAGATTTTTCTGCCTTGACTTTATTCTCAGTGTAGGGCCTTATTGAATTAATTAACCAAGTTACCACTGCCAATTGTCTTGGGCCCTTGTAACCTCTAAAAGGAAGAACAGAGGCCAGGGTAAAGGCCAGATTTCCTCCTGGGTCCTAAACAGTCTTTGAAAGTAGGAAAATTCTGCTAGATTCTCTTCCAGAAAAGTCTGACCCAAGACTGTTCTCCATATGGTTTATCACCACCACCAGTAGTTCGTAGCATCTGGGAGCTTGTAATAAAAATTCGTATCTCTCAGCCCCACCTTAGCCCTCAGGAATCAGAAATTCTAGGGTGGGTCCAGAAACCAGCTTTCTTGATCCTTGAAGGTAACTGACTTTGGTACCCTTGAGTTCAGGAAGCCTTGGATCTGGAGGGTGGATCTTGGATCTCTGACAGCAGGTGATAAAAACACAGGCAGCCAGCAACATAAATCTGGGTTATGCCTGTCCATTCCACAAATACTTACTGGATGCCCACAAGGGTCAGAAGTGAATGAACTGTTGAAATGAGGCAGAGTCCACGCTTGCCTTACAGATTTGGCAAGTTGTAAGCACCTGAGCATAGAAGCTCAGGTGCCTGGAAGCTGCCCTGTCCATAGAGACCTGGGGTTAAACTGCCAAGCCTACAGGATTGCTAAGGAAGTCTGGAAAGAGACTGTTTCATGTAGATCATACAATGAGGATGCTTCTAGAGGAATGGTAGTCTTCCTTCATGACCTGTTTTCTCCCAGAAAGAGGAGATTCAAGGCCTACAAGAGCTTGTTTGAAACCTAAAAGTATCCAAATGATAGTTACATGGAAAATGGTTTTCTAACTTCTTCAGTTAGATACATTTTGAGTTAGAGATTTACTTAATTTATCCTGCTCCATTCAATCATTAGACAATTCTGAGGATGAGTGTGCTAGGGACTCAGTAAGGTAACACAAGCTAGGGAAAAGGCAAGGACTGAAGGGTTTTATCAGGTGGTGTGACCAACCGTCCTGTGCCTCAGGCCCATCTGCTATCCCATGAGTGGATGGAACAGATCATCTCTAAGGCAACTTTGTATCTGAAGGACAGAAACTCCATGAAATACAGGGGCAAGGGAACTGCCCAGCCAGCAAGCTGCCCCACAAGACACATACCTCATCACTCCCCGAACACACAAGCGCCAAACTTAGGAACTCACACATATTTTAGGGAGATTCAAGATGAGTGTCCATGAAAAGTACAGATAAATGTCTTGGTGCTGAAATGGACTCCACCATTAGAGAAGTGCTATAAATACTGCAATTAAAATTCAACACAACTGCCAGGCAGTGGTGGCGTACGCCTTTAATCCCAGCACTTGGGAGGCAGAGGCAGGTGGATTTCTGAGTTCAAAGCCAGCCTGGTCTACAGAGTGAGTTCCACGACAGCCAGGGCTACACAGAGAAACCCTGTCTCGAAAAAACCAAAACCAACCAACCAAACAAACAAAAAAATGAATTTTAACAGAGAAAATGAGCTGGATTTTTTTTTTTTAACCATTCTGTGTAGAATCTATTTACAATGCGATGGAAAGGATGTCTTCTGAGCTCGCCAGTGGCTCATCCATAGCACTTGGAAAGTGCACCGCCTGGGTATTTCCAACTCTTCCCCACGCTGGCTGAGGAAGATAAAAGGCATGAACTCTACCTCCTCCACTAGAGCCCATTTGCTCTTCCTGTTCTGTTTAGAGAACTACTCTGAGCAGAAAGATCCTGTTTTCTCTAAGCGAGCTTTTTTTTTTTCCCCACTATGGTTTTAAAATTTGAAACCAGCCAAGTATGTATCACAGAACCAGAATGCTCTGCACCAGAGTTATATGTTTGACTTTGTACATGGAAAATATTTGAATGAGCCCCTGCTGATTCCATGCTGCAACCCTTGGAATGCTGCTGCCCTGGGAACCCAGGGCACAGCTTCCTCACGACTTGTCTGGGCCCTCCGTTCTGCTAGAGGACGAGTCTAAATAGATCATGCAGGTACGCTCCATAGAATGGAGGGTCCAGAAAAGTAGTAAAGAGCTCACTCCCCCCACGGTTAGTAAACAGATGCAGGGCTTTCTTACATAGCTCTTTAATCACTTTAACCCTGTTCCTAACGGAAAGCTGGAGGCCAAGGCGATTCAGCTTCTCCTTTTGTCGGGTTGCCCGCCATAAATATGCACCAGTCTGTGTGTGAAAAGCTGAAGGAGGCAGCAAGCTTGCTGGACATTTATCATTCTCTGTTCCCTGCTAACAAGCAAATACTTTAGTTGAATGGGCCATTAGCAATCATTGTCAAATGGAGAATGAAAGGTGCTAGGATGTGACCAGCTTGTAAATGAGGGGTGTTCCCTCCTCTTTGAGGAATCTCAGCAAATCCAATGGATCGCTTAGGTATAGATCAGAATTAAGATAGAAAGGGAGGCGCAAAGTGGCAGGTGTTTGGGTACTCGAGGTGGTCTATAACAGTAATGTCTCTCATAATTCTCAAGAGTAATGAGAAAAACAGATCGCTACAGTACCTACCTATCTACAGCCCCAAACTACTATCCAGAGTGAGAACCAGGGAGAAAGTCAGTAAAACGGTCTAAATGATCTTTATTATCTGCGTGGAAACAGGTTTAAAGGAGGCTTTCAACCCTCAAGCTCCTGTTAAACAGCCCCCAGATTCCATGTGTAAATTACCAACAAGACCCACTCCATGAAGAAAGCCCTTGTCCTGAAGAAATAGTGAGACTTTCTTAAAATGCCAAAAGATGACGATAAAGCAAATATTTCCTTTCTGGTGGCTTGAACCAATTCTGGGTGTCACTCTGTACCTAACCCAGCAAGGAGTCAATGGCTCACTTTGTCTACTGACTAAAATGGGTAGTGTGGAAGACCAACATTAAGTCTAGTTCCCTTACAAGCTGTTGGGGGACAGAGGGCAGTGACAGTCAACACACCACAAGAGTTCCTGTTCTTGCCTTTAGTGTGGGTCACCACCATCATTTTATAATCGCGTCATTTCCAAAAGGGAGCATGTCCCAGCCAACTGGCAGAAAACCAATCAACAGCGGTCCAGAAAGCCCAGAACCTCTGGAATCACAATTTTGAATACTGGTTAGATTATTTGAATTAAACTAAAATTTCACCCTTTTCAATATTGTAACCTGTTTGGTTTTTTTTTTTTTTTTTTTCCCCCTTAAATTTCCGCAGGGAAGAAAAGACCAACCTCAGAGAAGAGCTAGAGGCCCAGGTAAGGGCCGTCAAGCACAGGCTTTTCTTTGCCTTGGCACTGCAGAGATACAACTCCCCCTCCGGGGTGGGGGAGGATGGTGGCTGAAATCAAAAGGCCTCTGTTTTCTTTTCAGATAATTCAGGGCCTACCTATCCTCCTTCTGGTCTCTGTTGCTGCCCAGCAGGTCTCTGCCTGAAGCCCAAATAGATGAAGGCAAGGGCAGTTAATCCTACAGAATAGCTGGCTCTGTCAGGCCAAGAGTTAAGCAGGAAAAGCTTCCAGGCCCTAAGGACTGCAGCGAGCTGTGAGTTTTAATCAGCCTCCATCTCGGTCTATAAAAAGGCCGTCAATGAAAGCTACCTTGGCCATATTATCTTCCACCAATGAGCAAGAACTGTACAGCTCCCCTTCTCGGCTTCAGCCATCCCAGACCACAAGTGAAGCTTTCATGATTCTTAATCCCGGTTCCCAAGTCTGTGTGGCTCTCACATAATACCAAACAGCCTGGAGCAAGGGCCTTCGCCCCACACCCTTTTCAGGGACGTGTCATTTCTAACATCAAGCTAATCTATATGTTGCCATGGCTTCCCCTTTATCTGCCTTTACATCTTATGAACTGCATGGATTTACCACATTATTTTTATCTGAAAGACAGAAAATGGTGGTTTTATTGCCATACAATCAGATTACTGCCGCTAGCTTCTCTATGCCTTTTTACCATACTTCAATCAAAAGGGATCAGTTTCTTTATGCTCTGCCCTTGATTTACTTTACATCTGTAAAGACGTAGTCTGGGTTGTAATCCCCTTATTAACTATGACCAGGGTTGATTTGCCTAAAAATAAAAGCAAATTGTGTCAGACCCTTTCACTTTGTTTTTGATTCCGAACTACAAAATGGATTACTAAAGAAATCTTCAGAGTTCACACGGCTGGTATAGTGCTGAATTTAAAATGAGAATTAAACAAGTTAAACAGGGGAGCCATGTCAACGGTTTGCATCTCCCATCATGGGAGAAGGGCTGACTGCTTGCTTTTGTATTCTTCAGCTTTACAGAGACAATGAAGCCACAGGAGTTTTTTCCAAGCTGTTCGGAACATGTCTCGTTTGCCATCCTTTCCTTTTGGGCTGTTCTTATTCCTTGCCGGGCCCCATTCTAATCCACCCCTTTATGGGGGGAGGGGACCTACCTAGAGAAAGAACTGCTCCTCTCCAGAAGCTTATAGTTCTTCGGCATCTGCATATTTTAATCAAAATATTTTAAACAGTCCACCACTTCTCTCTATGCAGAAGCATAAGTGACCTGAAAAACATGTTCTTTATGCCGGCAGCAAAGGCAGGCAGTAACTAGAGGCATTCTAATAATCTTTTGGAAACGGGGCTTCTTAAATGTCCAATTTGTAATTAGATATTTTAAGAATAAAGTTTTCATTAGAATGTCAAAGAAATATTGTTCCTCAAAACAATTCTTTTCCCAGGGTCTACGTTCTATATATGCTGCTCCCTGTCACTCCCACGCCTATGACGATGCCCTGTGATCACGCTTGGGTCTGGCTGGAATAGTTTCCCATTCTTTGAATGTCTTCTGAAATGCTGCTTCAAGTCAGGAGTCAGATTAAGCTCCTGAGAGCAACCCGAAATATTTCAGCTGAAGATTAGACAACCAGGATTTAGTTAGTCCAGTGCCCACAATGCTAGTCCGAAAGGAGGTTATCCTGTGGACCCATCAACAGGATTCATCTTAGTAAGTGGGAAGAGGTTCTAGGAAAGCTAATAAATCCGCCAGTTCTCCAGCAGACTGGAAACCATTCCAACACACGTTCTTTAGGTGGTCCCTGGGGGTGGTTAATTCACCTGCCTTCAAGCCTCGGCTACCGAGTCAAACTACTGGGGTCATTTGCATTTCTTTGCATTAGTAGGACAAGTGTCAAGAGCTAAGCTTTGTCAATGATTTAGAACCAAGTGCCCAGCAAATCATCTTAGCTTCAACCTTCCTTTTGGGGCTGGAAGGCTGTAATTGCGGGAGGTTAAGAAGTTCAGTCCCGGGATGTAGGACTCTCAGATTCTCATCTGCAAAAGCATCCAGGTTTGTCTTTGTGTTCTGCCCGGATCTGCTGTGGAACAAGGACAACGCATAACCTATAGTTTATCATCCTGACAAAGCATGTGAAGAGTGTGGATGTGAGACAGTACCAATTCCAACCCCCAGTGCTTTGTGGTTTGCTATTTTTCCCCCCTCTCTATATTAAAACCAACAAGATTGGCCCAAATGCAAACTGTGGAGCACAGTTCAAGGGGCTATTCAATCAAGGCTGAATCTGCATTTGTTTATCTACAAAAATAGGAATTTCAGACACAATAGAAGGTAGGCTGGCGTATATGTGTTATTGACTGGTTATTTAAACAGTGCTATCCATTGTAGTTTAGTTTATCAATCTGACAGGCCTGTATTTATTCAGAGTCTGACTAGGGAGAGGCCTGTGTTGCAGGTTATCTGGATATTATCCAGTCATTCTTTTGTATCAACTCAATCAATTTCAGGAATTCAGTATTATGTGTGGAAAAACATTGCATGGGAAAAACACAGTGCTTTGTAAGTTAACTAGTATGTAATACTTGTAGAATAAAAACCCCAGACATAAATTAATACTGGAAGGAAATATTCAAGGGTGTAATTTATTTTAGAATACTATGCCAGTGTAGAGTAGTTAATCCTAAGTGAAACTATTATTCATCAAAACAACAACAAACAGGCATCACTTTATTATGGCTAAAACCCTACACTGGGGAGGGGGATTCTACTGAAATGTTAATTAGAGAGATGGTTGCCAGGCTTTGCTTCTCCTTCCAGGACTTAAAAATAGTTGAAAAATGACCTAAACAGCACCAGCATCTTCAGATACAATGTGACTAATCTGACAGGGCAGCCACATAATCTTTGAGTACACAGAACTTCTGATTATTACATAAACTCTCCAGGATGGGATGGCAGGCAATGTGATTAAAGTAGTTATGGAGACTCCAGTTTACAAAGGATTTTCTGGGCTCTACATGCACACAGCTGCTGCATGCTCCCTGTGTCGACCACCTGCTAAAAAGGCTGACCCCAGAATGAAACAAATCTAATTACCAATGCCTGTTTCATGACAAGTGACTTGTCCCTACAGTTCATGCAAAGTGAAGTGAAGCTTCCAAGCATCTGATTCCTACCTGCCACATTTTATCTACAGAAACTTTTCTCTGGGAAAGTGAACAAGGGAGGCGATGATGCCAGGCATTAAAAACTAAAAGGCTTTTTTGTGTTACTCTTCCTAGGAAGAAATCTTTCTGATCTCACAGACAGCATTCAGTCACAGGCTTTCCAAAGACTTCCAGTCAATCTCAGGAAAAATTCTAAGGCATTTTATTGTGGAGGCCAGGGACTAATCACACCAACTGAACCGTACAGGGGGGCCTGCTCCTCAAAACCCAGGGCCCTAGCAGCTCTCTATCCATCTGTGGCCACGGCTCTGAAAACTATACCGTTAAAGATCAAATAGTGAGTAAATGTAAATTAAGTCATTGCCCCCTCCCCTAACACATTTCAAATCGAAGACATTCTCCAGGTGCTAGGTGCGCTTGGTGGTGGTGGTGTTTAAACAAATGGGTATTTCTAATCCTTCCGGCTGCACATCCAAGCATACTGGTCACCACGAACACAAAAGACGGTTATGTTGCTCAGAAGGGGTTCAGGAGAATTTCCTTAAATTAGATTTAAATATAAATATTAAATCCGGACAGTGGGGGTAAAAAAAAAGACAACCACCCAAAGAGAGGCTGTGAGTGAAAGTGCAAAGTAGAGAGAGACAGGCAGCCCGGGAAAGGGAGGGGGGGATGGGCGCGCCCATAGCTTGTATTCGGCAGGGAAGGGTGACCTCTGTAGGCACCGCGAGCGTAAGCAGCAGCCACCACCAGAGCCCCAGTCCGAGTGGCGAAGGCTGCGGCGCTCAGATCCCAGCCAGGCGCCTTCTGGCACCACCAGGTGCCTGTAGATCCCGTGTGGCTGCAAAGATACCACGCCAGG
Source organism: Mastomys natalensis (assembly GCA_021653895.1). Classification (NCBI taxonomy): domain Eukaryota; kingdom Metazoa; phylum Chordata; class Mammalia; order Rodentia; family Muridae; genus Mastomys; species Mastomys natalensis. Next base: position 82,211 of record JAJTUV010001525.1, on the reverse strand, counting down.
ACAACAAATGCAACACCTTGCTTTAAAAAAACCAAACAACAACAACAAGAATTATTTAACAGATCAAGACTACACTAGAGGGGACCGCAGTAACTTTAAAAGAAGGACCTCCCGGCAGCAGGCAAAAAATGTTTTGGGTCATTTACAACTATAGATTTTTTTTGCCCTTTCGTAGGGAAACGTGTTTGGTCAGTAATGTTGGTGAATTTGAAATTTACCACTTTCAAGAGAGTAGGCACAATTCTTTGCATATGGGGTAATTCAAAAACAATTCGTTCCCTTCTACTCTGAAGCCGTGCACCACACGCTCAACTCCAATTAGGCCATTGATTTTGCTTCTAATCTGAAAGGTCTGACTCCAGCCCGGAGCCAGCCGCGTCTCCACGCTCTCCTAGGGCCGAGTCCAGAATTCCGCACAGCACTTTCTGGCGGCGGTTGGAAAATGAGGTAAGAGGCAGCACCCAGGCGCGGTTACTGGGGCCATAGCTGCGTATACCAAGGGATGGCTAACATTTAGCGCACCCTGGGAGCCCAGACCTCAAAGTTAGTCTCAGGCCTGGTTTTCTCTCAGCTGTGCGCTTTGCTAAAGCAAGTCTGATCAAGGGACTCCCGATTCCCCAAGTGCAAAGTCTGCATCGTTGACTGGGTAGGGCCCTGAAGGCATCGTTAAAATGAAGCCACCTAAGGGAACCAAGCCGCACGGGAGCTAGACCACCAGTTCCGACGAGAAGCGAGAGGCCGACATGCAGAGAACTCGCCGCCCGAGTTCTCTGGCCGAGCCATCCAGCTCCCCGCGCACATTCGGGCTAACGAGAAGGTGCTGAGGCAACCTGGCTCAGGGACGCCCCGGGCTTAGCGTCCTTTCCTTAAAGGGACGCTCCACTACCCAAGACCCTCAATTCTTGTCGCCTTCTCGCTGGGCCCCGACCCGTGGCTCCCGCGCTCCTTGCAAGCGCAGCGTCTCTGCTTGTCCCCGGAGCCCGCCAGTGTGCGTCTGTAGCCCCGTTAGTGGCAACGTCCTCCGTCCTCGAAAAAGAAGGGAGGGCCGGGTAGCGCCATCAGACACCTTTCCGGACATGCCAGCAAGTCGCCAGGGCTTTGGGACCCCTAGAGCAGTTGAGGTTGGAGCCCCAAGAGGGTACCCTTGGAACCCGCGCTCTCAAGATCAGCTGTTACCCACCTAGAGAAATGTGGAAGGGTAGGGGGTGGGAGACAGGAGCCCTAGGTTCTAGAAACAGGCTCCAAGGCCTCCTCCCGCCCAGACCATACGGCGTACCCCCGGGCGCCGGCCGAGGGCACCGCGGAAGAGGGAAGGATCGTGGACGCCACTTACTTGGAGTTCGAGGAATTCCAGTAGATAGGCTCTAAAACTATCGATCTGGAGATCGCAGTTCTGCACAAAACCATCAAAAGTCCCCAACAGTACTTCCACACGGAGTCCCTCCTGGACCGGGCCATGGCCATGGCCAAGCCGCTCCCAGTTCTGCGCACTCCGGGACGCGATGGGACCGGCTGCGGGCCGCGACCCCCAATCCTCCGGGGCGGACGCGCCGCGCCGCTTCCCCGGTCGCCGAGGCCAGGTGCGCTCACCCTGCGGGGCCCTCAGCGCGCGGGGTGGGGTCGAACGCGCGGGGCGCGGCGGCTCGGCGGACTCGGGGCTCCGGGGCGCCGCGCCGGACGCAGCTGGGACAGCCGGTTCCCGTGCGGCTCCAGGGTGCCGGGCCAGCCGCGGAGGGCGGGCGCGGCGAGGGCACTGGGCCGGGACAAAGGCCCGCAGCAGAGAGACGAGTCGGTGTGGGGTGGCGGGTGCTGCTCCCGAGAGCGGCCTCCTGACTATAGATCCAGGACAGCGGGCAGCGGCCCGGGCAAGCGAGCGCCGTGTCGGCGCGGTTCCATGTCCTGGAGCGCAGAGAGAAAGGGCGCCTCCTGAATCCTCACAACTCGCGGCCGCTAAGCAGTCAGGAGAGCACTGGGACCCCCGCAGGCGTCTGACGCGCGCGGGCCTTTGTGTGCGGGGAGGGCGCCAGGACCCGCTCTGCGCGCAGCTCCGCGATCCGACCGGTGCCTCAGTCCCCGCCGCGGAGAGTCAGCGCGCCGAGCGCGCTGTCAGAGCACTATAAACGCGGGGCCCCGCCCAGTCGCACACAGCCCATTGGCTCGCCGCGCCCCGAGCGCGCGCTGATTGGGCAGCACTCCCGTCCCTCTGCCGCCCTACCCGCACTAGGGCACCCAGAGGTAGCGCGCCCCTGACAGGTGAGCCCCGCCTATGAGCCCGGTTGGGCGCCGGGGACCGCGCACTAGTGTGGCCCCGCGAGGCGCAGGCCACAGGGTTAGTCGCTTCTTAGCCACTCGCGCCGGCAGGGTCGCCTTGGCCGGCAAGCGCCTGAGCTGGCGTGTGCCCTTGCTAGGATGGGCGAGACTTGGTGAACGCAGCGTTCCGCCGCGCGGCGCTCGCTCCCCGCCGCCCCCCACGCGTTCGGCGCCCTGGTCCTTCGCCGACTCCTTTGAGCCTCTAATTGAGGGCCCTCGAGCTTGATTCTGGCACATGTGATCCCGTCCGGTCCGACACAAGTCAAAACAGACGCCCGCGAGGCTGCGAGCCTTAGTAGCCCACCGGCAGTGCGAGTCCGTCTGCTGCCCATCCCAACCGCGAACCCCAACTCCGTGCGCCTGCTCCCTTTCCAGTCCACTCCCCGCAAGAACAGCGCCTCCAAAGCTCCACTGCCAACGTCTGAGTGGACTTCTCTTCACTAGCTCCTGAGAGACCCCGCGACCCCCACAGTGGCCGGGAAGTTAGGGGTGACCCGGACGACTATCAGTCGGAGAAGTGGCAGTTGTGATTCTCGGTTGCTTGCACAAGACCGATTTTGAGAAACTGCACTACCGCTGTCACTTCTACGGATCCACAGCGCCCACTAGCGCCCACTTTTGCCCCTCCATACTTCCGAACAAGCCTAACAGATACTAAGGAAAGGATCCTGATATTCCCAAATCAAAAACACTTAAGATGCCCGGTAGCAGGAGAGCACAGTAGGTGGAAGGCACAGTCCTATGTACAGCCCATGGTCAAACAAAAATTAACCACGTCTATTCTTAAAATGCTGTCCATCAATACCAGAACTTCTTCAAATGGAACTAAGCAGTTTCCACACCGTTATCTTTAAACACAAGTCCCACATAGTTGTTTGAACACCTTTAAAACAAATTTCGAGCTTTAAAAGTGTTGATTTTCAAAGTTAATGTGTACTGCAACTAAGAGTTAGTTTGGAAAAACTCGTCTAAGACCAAAACACTAAAATACAATCGCCAAAATACAGCTTTGAGAAAACCTTTTCTGTAATTACTATTTTTAAGTATGCTTGCAATATGATTGGGGGTGGGGAACTGAGATGGGATTCACGCTAGGCTAAAAACAAGGGCTACACACACACACACACACACACACACACACACACACACCCCAATGGGGTTTTTTTTTGTTTGTTTTTTTTAACTTCCTGACTGAAAAACTGACAGGCACTGCTATTTGACCTTTACGGAAAGAGGGAAAAAAAGGCACTTGTTTTTTTAAAGATCTCACTTAAGGAATTCATAGAAATCTAGTGTGAAGTTAAAAGGTTTTTAAGTCATGGTCTGAAAGGTGGCTCAGTATGTGTTATGAAATTTAAGTTGTGACCTCTTAGCTCCCCATACATCGTCTCTCTGGTAAACTAAAGGAGGAAATTTGTAATGTCTGAAAATAACCTAGCTTCTAAAAATACCATTTTCAGTAAGCCAGATATTCTAACACCCAAAGCATTTACCCTGGGGTAAAAAGTATAAGTAATAACCTTTTTTTTTTTTTTAAAAAAACCACACACATAATATTCTTGCTTTTAAATGTGACTTTTAAAGGAGACATGGAGTTAACTTCGGATACCTGTGGTAAGCAGATACCTCTGAGCACAAACATCCAGTAACTACACGCCTAACATTCTGGTCCTCAATTGTTTATCTAGTCATTTGGGAAGTAAAACATAACCTCAAGCCATTCATATTTAATATTACACTTGTCATTATCCTAGGCAAAAACGTCAGTGTTTTATACAAAAGGTAATCACAGAAGAAATTCTAAAGCATGGCCACACCAATCACACTGTAATGTCTCTGATATTACTTCATTTTACGACAATATTCTTGGGTTTGTTTTGAAAATAGGACACAACTCTATGCCAAAGGACAACAAAGTACTTCAGCAGAGAGCTCATTGATTTCTAAAGCTAAGGATCTTTCTCAGTCAATAGACTTGGGAATTTTAAAAGTACAATCTACTACAAAATATGATTTTTTAAAAATATTATTTATTTTTATTTATATAAGTACATTGTAGCTGTCTTCAGACACACACCAGAAGAAGGCATCAGATCCCATTGCAGATGGTTGTGAGCCACCATGTGGTTGCTGGGAATTGAACTCAGGACCTCTGGAAGAGCAGTCAGTGCTCTTAAACACTGAGCCATCTCTCCAGCCCCAAAATCTGATTTCTTACAGAGAGGCAGCAAAGCTGAGTTTCAGAATATGTACCATACACCATGCCTTAAAGCCAATCCTAACCAGTTTGGTCTTCAGACTGTTCTGCAACTTGACCACACCCAAGGCTCTAAGTCCTTGATTTGGAAGGAAAAAGTGTGAGCACATTCCTTAGGAATCTGTTGCAGTCAACTGGCTCTAGTTCAACCTTTTCCTTTAGGTATTAATGGAGAACCAGTGAACTACAAATGCAGTAATGGCACTGTATTTGTATACTGTAACCAGTGAAGGTAGGACATGAAGCCTGTTTCCTAATGTAAGCTGAGAGGTCTAGAGGCCCGTGAAGGCCCACCCAGCAAACTGGGTTAGGTATTGTGGTGGACAGAGTCCAAGTGTACAACTGGCCTTACTCTAAACAAGGTCTCTGTTTTATGAACGGATTAGGTATTTGGTTAGCAATATGCAAAGTCAAATGCCACTGCTTGTAACCTACAAGTGGAACCACTGAGGACAATACCTCAGTAATAGGGAGAGCTCCATGTTAAGAGAACCAAGGACCACCCATATGTATAGTAAAGAAACAGCTTTCATTCTAATCCTGCAGGAACTGAGATATTTAACAGAATATGATTGCATGAAACTGCTAGGTCAACAACATGCACTACTCTTTAATTTATTGGTTTCAAATGACGTTAAAGTATGAAAAATACAACCATTCCCACATTCTCCAGAAGGAGTCATGTTCTTTTCAAACAGTGTTTGTCAATCCAATGATGATTGAATATAAAAGTTGTATCTCTATGTATTTTTCAGAGTACTTTAGTACAAAGAAAACAAGCACTTGGGGTTTGCTTTAATAGATGGGGCTGAGGGTCTCTAACCACACCAAAATCCTCTGAACTCTGACCTGCTCTGCTGCTGTCTCAAAAAATCACTTTCTCCTGTAACTTCACTGTTCACCACACAAAGAAATCGACCCAATCACGCCAAACAAATGGCAACTGGCTATAAACATATGGTGCTATGCATCAGGCAGTGCAAACCTACATTAAGGTAACGGTGTCCTTCACCAGGACAACTCGATTCTAAAACCATCAACACACACTTCACAGATGGCAAAGAAACCAAGACCAGTTAAATGTCAGTCCAACAAGGCTTACTGCTAGGGAACACCCATCTGCATGTCTCGCTTTTAAATCTAATAGCAAGTATTTACAATACTTTTGAGCAGGTGACTAGTCTCATCTTCAGCATCCCTCATGGCTACTAATGCAAAGTGCATCAAAGGCTCTAGGTGGAAAGCAACTGGACTGAAGACAACTGTAATACAAGATGCTTGAGCTAAAAGCAGAATGGGGAATGTTCAATAATAAACTGAGGATCCTAAATAAAGCATGATTCAAAGACACTAAGTGAAATGGTACTAGATTCTGTTTATTTTACTTAAACTTATAAGAAAATATAAAGGTATATATTGAAAAGTGGCCATACACAGGCAGGCAAGGCAGACACACCCAAGCGCACGCATACATACACACACACACACACACACACACACAAAGACATATATCAGGTACAATTAACTGACAGGTCATTATTCAGACAGCAGCAAGCTCGTTTACTACATCCTAAAGTGAAACTAAAGTAGTCCCATGTAGGGCTCCCTTCCCCTATTTGAAGCATTAAAGAGTCCTCACACCAAGCTAATTTAAAGGTTCAGTTTATACAGTTGAGATTTCTGCAAACTCCACAATATTAATGGCAATAACTACAAGTTTAAAATACTATGATAAAAAATAAACAGTCAATACTTCTATAATGCATCAAGAATTTCAAGTAACTCAAGAAAACAAAACTGAATTAAAAGGTATATTTATATTTAGTAAGTTAGGGAACATCTGAACTGCTAAGAGAGTAGGAAAGATTAGCTTTTATAATATGTATACAAAAGCAATGAACAAATGAAGAAACAAACTACTACATTGTTGTAGCACAGTAAAAGGCGGGTGCATTTTATTGACAATGGTGTCCTCTTTCCTATAGCCTGGCACACAACAGTAATCAGTTACTAAGCACAGGAACAACCTAGTATATCTCAGTCTCCAACAGCCCATACTCCATCACCTAGCAACTGTGACTTCTTTTCACCGGTGGCAGAAGAAACTCAGTGACAGGGTAAAGGCACGAGAAGGCTGATCTCAAGTATTTGGAGCCCAGGCTATTCTTCAGATAGTGCTTAGAACACTAGCAGAGCAAAAGCAACTTTTAAATAACATGTCCAAAACTTGAAGATGCAACTGAGAGCAACAATGACTCTGAATTGAAGAATTACATTGAGCTAAGTTGAGACTTAGTTTTATAATCTATTCAGGTAAATGAAGCAGACGTGTACTTCAGAGTACTAAGGTATCCTGTTCACTAAAACCTTCACACTATATACCCCATGCCTACTTAAAATTTTATCTTTAAAGATAGTAAAATGATTTCATTCTTCTTTACCACAGTGAAGAGTTGAAACTAAAGCGACAGCAGTTTCCAAAGCATGCAAACACAAAATAATCACCAATTATTCATCCCAAGCAACATTTTCAGTGAAGACAATGTCTCCGGGATCCTTGTTCTCCACTATGCCATACCTACACACCTCAGGTAGCATTTTATAGCCTTTCCTTGAGTGTTTTAACACTAGTAAACTTCAACAAATAAAAGATTAAATGAGGCAGATTCTACTGGGTTATATGTAAGTTTCCACGTGGGAAAATACTCAAACAAAGCCCAAGCCCCCCAAACTAGTGAATTTAAATTGTTTTATCACCCCTCCCCACCCCACCCCTGCCAACATGTTAGGGTGAAGACTATTTTAGTCATTTTGAACATAGAAAGCCAGGTTCTAGCTGACAGTCCACCCTCTCTGAAAGTAACAATATTCTGTAGTTTTAAAGCATACCTTTTGTGTTTACTAAGTATAATTTGTATAATTTCTATAACAGAGGCACAGGTTTAGTATTTTCCAAAGATAATACTTGATGTTATAATTCTTTTGTCAGCATAAAGTAGTGTCTGTAAAAATAGCCAGTAAGTACTAATCCACAAGTATATGTGATGTACATAGAAACCCTGTGAAAAGTATAAACCGGAGGAAATACAGTACAGCTCTAAGGCTTCTAAAACCAAACCACCCTTCAGACTTAACAGAACTTAAAAAAAAATTGCTTAAACATATGAATTTAAGACTTTACTTTATTCAGCAAAATCATTTATTTACAGTGGGGAATGCTGGTTTGATTTTGTCAATGAAAGAAACAAAAGTCCGACAGAGACAATACTGCACTGCAAGTTATTTCTGTAGCAGGTGACCAACTGTTTCCTTACCTGTTGTCAGGAACTTCAAGAGCCACAGCATCACAAGGACACTGCTCTAACAACACACCACAGGTCCAGTAAAACCCTGGCAATTTTGCAATGCAATTACCAACTTTTTCTTTTTTTATAAATGCATAAAAAACAAAAAGTCAGCAAACCCAGCATTATGACATAGTAAACAGAGTATAACTCCGAAGTCAGTGGTCAGTGAACACCTTACCAGACCAGCTAGTCACCGTGACCTGCTTTTCAGCAGACCCAACCAGTACACAATCCCAACAGGTGCAAAATACACCACTTCTAGAAGACAGCAATGATCTGATAAGGACTTGACTTAATGGAGGAAAAGAGGGAAAAATAAAGGGATTGCAGAGCATAGCCCCTATTAGAACAAGCTAACTTTCCAGATTTTCCAAATTAAAAAAAAAAAAAGAAAACAAAAACAAAAAACCACTTCAACATGAAGCTACAATACGAAGTTTTTTCATTTTTCTTTGCAAAAAGTTCAGAGTTTGCCATTCAATCCTGGGTTTTTAGTGAGAAGGACAGTTTTGGCCTGGACTTCCCCTTGCCCAGGATAATTTTTTGTTCTTCTTTTTGTTGACGCTGTCGTTCTTGTTCTAGTTTCATCCTTTCCTCATGAATCTTTCTTTGTTCTTCAACAATTCTCAACTGTTCTTCAGCCTGAAAGTTAAAGTAAGAATGAGATCCATCAGTCCTGTCTCTCAGTATACCTTCCAGGTAACAACCTACAAATCTATCTAAACAGACAGAGACCAGGAGAGAACAATCATTAAGGAGAGAATTATTTAATAGTACATATTTTATTTATAAAAAAATATATTTTATGGACTTCATTCCTTGATCACACACTTGATTCTGTCTTGATATACCATCAAGATTAACACATATCTAAAGCCATAACACAAACTTAGTCCAGATATGGTATCTACTCAATTACTGTATTTATAATTAGACATATGCAAGAATTGTAGTTAAAAATTCCCACTATGCTTATATATTATTAAGTCAACAGTAACCAAGAATTTAACCAGGCAGTGGTAGATCTCTGAGTTCAAGGCCAGCTGGTCTACAGAGTGTTCCAGGACAGCCAGGGCTACACAGAAAACCCCGTCTGGAAGAATAAAATGAACTGTTCTAAGACCCAGTTTCTTGGAGAGAAAAAAATTAGCAAAGGTTTTGACCTAGCTGATTATAAAATGCTATCTAATTTCCAATCAGCTGCAGAGTTAACAGCACCTTTGATCTCAAGCAGCTGACTCACCCCTGCACAGCTCTTTACAGAATTCCCTTCATCACCATGGAAAGTCAAGCTACTTTCACAACTAACCTAACACCTTCCATCTCTTCTCTTCCTCACTTCTCTCGGCTCTAACTTTACCCCTTCTCCTAGAGGACACTAGGAATCACTTAGCTGGTAATTCTGGATATTATGGTGGGAATGACACCCAAAGGGTAAAGGACAGGGACAATGCCACAACAGCCTGCACAACAAAGAATCAGGACCTTTAATTTTAACAGTGTCATTAGGTAGGCTGTTTTAGCCCTTGAATATCTCCATCTGTTACCAGCACATTCTCCCATTTTTTTTTTCTCATCTGACTTTGACCTAAAACATGCACTGTCCTTTGAGCCCCTCCATTTCCTTTCAAAGTTACATTTGCAGTCATTGCTTCTGCCTTATTTTACTTAAAGCTATTTTTAAGATGGTAACCAACAATAAATCCAGTCATTTCTCATTATTTGATTACAACCTTCTGTCTATCTTCATCCACACGGTTCATACAAATCAGCAACATCCTCTGCTCATCACTACTCCTCTGGTCTCACAGTACTATTTTTTCAAGTAAAATGCAATGTAGCTAGAGGCCTTTGGCAAAGGATGGAAATGACTATTACTGTTATGGAACACAAAACATGAAATTATGTCCTGTGGGCATCAAAATGGCAGTAGTGTGGGCCTGTAAGTATAGCTATGAGAGGAAAATGGGAGGAACTTTAGCAGCACTCAGGGTGGGCCAGATAAAAACTCCAGATCCACGATGGCCACTGCATTCTCTGTCCTCCTCAGGCAACTGTTGCAGTAGCCTAGTAAACCACGCACTGAAGAGATCCAACAGCCTCCACACTCTACAGACTCAGTATGTAAAGTATTCTACCCTTTCTTAAAATAAGCCCATCCTTTGAGGGTCAAGTTCTTTTTTCCCCTTTCCTAATTGTTAAGATCACATTTATTTAGTCAGAAGATAACTTACAGCAATCAGTTTTATTCTCTCCACCACAAGGATTCTGAACAAACAAACTAAGGTCACTGGGCGTGATAGCAAGAACCTTTACCCATCTTCTGGCCACTTTTTCATTTACTTGAGAAAGGGTCTCAAATAGTAGCCCAGGCTGACCTCGAACTCACAGTAATCTGATGGGGGCACTGTGGTAACTCCTAAGCTTTGTCCTGCCCTGCTGTCCCCTGAAACAATCCATTAGCTGACTCATGACCAAGCTGTCCACTCTTCTACTCTCTTTGGCTTTAGGTGTATTTTCATCTCCACTGTCACCACACTAATTAAAGGGCACACATTTTCTGTGCACCTAAAATGCTGAGATTGTTCCCCTGTACAAGGTACTGAGAGACCCCTTTGCCTTCAAATTCCCAGTGATCTCTATAGAAAAGAGAATACAGCTGAACTTCCAAAATTACCAAGTCTTGTAAGTAAAACAGCCACTCAAAACTATCTACACCAAGAAAGTCACTCAATTCACTATCTTCCCTAGATTCATCAATGATCACAACACAAGAAGAATGATGAATCTGTGGATAAAACCATTGATGAGGACTACAATTCAGACTCTCAGAAACCACACATAAATGCCAAACAGGTGCTGCAACAGTATCTGCAACAAGCTGCCTAGCTGAAAACTGGTGTGCTCCCAGTTCTTCAGTTAAGTAGAAGACACCCATGTTAACTCCAGACCTAAAACCTTCATGCTAACTATCCATGTCAAATAAATCACCTATCTGGGATGCCAGCGCTAGAGACTGAGCCAAGGTGTATGTAGTAAAGACTTTTCTTCCCATGTGTGTATACACTTGTGAAACCTTTGGCTATTTAAACACTCAGACTCAATCCTACCTGAGTTGAGCCTACAAAAGCATTGGGATCTTTTGAGCGAGTAGAAAAGAACAGCGTTATTCCATGAAAACCCTTTAATATCCCAGATATAATTTCCGATCCCATCAGTGTATGATTGACATGCTGAAGAGCAGCTAGATTCAAAGCTACTTAATTAAAATTTACTCAACTATTTCAGTTTCTGGAATTTTTATAAATATATCTGTAAACGTGCAAAATTTATAAATATTGAATGTATACAAGGCAGGTCAGACTTGATGCTGTCCTCAACAACTTCTTTGCTTTACTTTTGGGACCCCCTCTCAATGGGCCTGGTTTGGCCTAGAAGGCTGGGCTGCCATGGCAAGCTAACAGGCCCAAGGATATACCTTGTCCCCACCTATCCAGACTGAGATTACAATCTTGTGCTGAAGGACACGTGTGCTGGGGACCAATCTCTTTTCTGACTGAGCCATGTTCCTAGGACCCCAGATTCATAATCTTACAAAAGTATTTACTGTATAGTTTGGAAAGAAAACAATGAAGGCTAAATCATCTATAAAACACCTGTTAAACAATACTGAATACTTAACAAAAAAACAAAACAGGGATGGCAGTGGTGGCTGGAGAGATGGCTCAGCAGTTAAGAGCGGTGACTACTTTTCTAGAGACCTAGGTTCAATTCCCAGTATCTGTATGATAACCCACAACCACCTGTAACTCTAGTCCCAGAGAATCTAATGCCCTCTTCTGTTCTCCTTGGACAGTGAACCTATGTGGTACATAGACACACATTTAGGTAAACACTCACAAATGTAAATAGAATATTATTTAAAAGCAACAAAAAACAGAACTAGGGAGACTGTTCTGGGGGTAAAGTGCTTGCTGTGCAAATATGAGAATCTGAGCTCAGATCTCCGCACTTGTGTAAGAAATTGGGTTCACTGGCTGGTCCACATCCAGTGCCATAGGAGCGGAGCTAGGAAGATCTCTGAGGCTCACTGGGCAGTCATAGTCTACCTGAAACGGTCAGTACCAGGTTCTTAAGAGAGCTTGTCTCAAGATGATGGGAAAGGCTTACATAAGACACTGGGTTATGTCTACTTCTGGTCTCATGCACACACACTTAAAATAAAACCATGACATATTTATATATGCTTGAACATCCATTTCAAGAACTCTGGAAAAACAAAATCACAACTTGAATGTCTCCTTTGAAGGTGGACAAATAAGGTTTAGACAGAGGAACTTTACTTAATAACAAATCAAAAAACAAGACTTTAAATGTGATCAAATTTAAGGCAAAAATTCAGTAGCAAAAATTTTGCTTTAGCAAATCACACTGCACTGAGCTCAAGTCTCAGCTTCAAACGTCCACAGTGTAAGACCCCCTTATGAACTGCTGTACTACAAGAGGACTGCCGTATCTTGGGGTAACCTAGCAATAGGATTAATCCCCAGCAGTAGAAGGACAGACAATTAGAAGCCTTTCCTTTTCAGTGAATTAACACCTAAGCTAAGCAGGCAAATGCCCTGCCCATGCATTCACATTTCTTAATGCTAGTGCAGCTAGCTTCACATTTCTTGACAAATGGCATCCTCAAACCCAAATTAGATGAGCTCACCTTTTTAAATATCAGGCTCCCCAGTGATGGAAAGTTAGTTTGCTATCTAGTCTATCTGTGAGCCTTGCCAATACCTTACTTGCTATGTATTTTCCTAAGCCCTGACTTCCTCTAATTAACTTCCCAGCCCAACCACACAACTTGTCTTCTCCCCTGCTTGCTCCCTGTGTGACCAAAAGGAGTATTTGAATGTGGAAGAAAAGAGCACAAGACCCACCTTACCCACAACGGTGGACACCTCTAAGGCCAAGGTTAGTGTCCACTACACTGCAGTCATTAAGATCGCTGTTTCTAGCCAGTATACCTAGAACTCTGCATCCCACTGCCTTAAAGTGGCTGGTGAAAGAAGTCACAAAACTAAAAGAATCTGTCTTTGTGTAAGGTCAGATTGTGCCTCCCAGCCTCTTCTGCACCATCCTGTTTATCAGAGCCTGCCTACACAACATAATCAGCGTTCTTTTCTTGGACTGTCTAAACTCTGTAACAATCCAAAGAAGAAATACTTTTTATCCGAGAGATTAAATTCTGTAACAATCTAAAGAAGAAATATTTTTCATTCGTAGTGTTTAAAAAGGGACAAGAGTAAAGAATTGAAGATTGCACCAACAGGACCCATGCCTTCCAGATTTTAAACCCTCTAAGGCATAAAACTTGATTGGCTCTGAATTACTTCTAATTCCTGTGTTTATTTTCCTCCCTGGAATATATACACTAATGTAAATCTCATTTTTGACATGGAAATGTTTTAAAAGAAATTAGTACCATGCATGGAAAGGCACATCCAGCCTTTAGGCAGTCAAGACAAGTGGTCTTGGATTCAAGGTAACCTTCAGCTACAAGACCCTTCCTCAAGCAAACAAACTAAAACTGCTTAAATGCAACGTGCTGGTCAAACTTTTATACACTTTTCTCTACGTTTTCATATACAAGACTTAGAGAAATAAACAGAGCACAGGTGGGAGAGACAGCTCAGCAGTGAAAAGTACTTTTGTGTTACTCTTGCAGAGGACCCAGGTTCAAATCCCAGTGACCAGGGTGGTTCACAACCCTTTATCAATTCAGTTCCTGGGATCTAAATAAAACCCTCTTCTGACCACAGGCACCAAGCATACATGTGGTGCACACATATACATGCATATAGAGACTTGGCATTTGACAAACCATCCCTCAGACCTGATTTCTAGTCACTTTGCATAATTAATTATCACTTGGCACCTCTCTGAAGCATATGCAAAGCACTATTACTAATCTAAACTACTGCCTACTCTAAATGTTCAAAAGTAAAATGTTTATATTTTTCATTCCATCTCACAAAAACCTAAAGCCTGTTTCTCTTTCTTCAGTGTGTGATTTACTGTAGCTACTGTAAAAATTTGTTAAAGAAGAAAATCATCACAGTCTGCACTTTAAAAAGCCATTAGAATGCAGAGTGAACTTTGCCATCTTTGGAGCACAGTCAACTCCCTTAAAGTTCTAATCAATAGACTTGTCCCATTCTACACTAAACCTTTTAAGGCCACTATCATCAAATCTTGGTCCACTTTCAAGAACATTTCCTGGACGACTTCTCGTCCTTTGCAGTCTCACCTAGCTGAATTCCTGTTAATGTATGCCCTCAGAAACTAATATCCTAACCCCTCTAATTTGGCTATCCTAGAACAATTAAAGATTGGTTAAACGTATCAAATAAGGATTCTAATTCTACGTTCCAAGGTCAGTATCAAGATTGTGGCTATCCAAGTAGGATTCTGTGATTACAGTCACACTACTTAGACAAATCAGTATTGTATAGAGAGTATAAAAGATTCACAACTCAAGACCTAAGTACTTCAATAAAAGATTCTACCCTCAAGATTAAAGTAAACATGCACCTTTATAAGTGTTTCAATAAAACAAGCATTTAAAAGCCGTCCACAGTTAAAGTCGCCTCCCTATCCTACTGGGACCCTCTCCCCATCACTCCTTTCTAGATAATCTTCATTCCTGAGTATCACTGAGATGGCCTGAGACCTATGCAACAACACATGCAACACTTCTTTTCTTTCCAGAGCAAGTTCATCTGTGTCCTTACAAAATGCAAAATTGTTGGTTTTTGTGTTTGGCTTGCAGGCATGTGTGTACACCAAAAGTATTTGGTGGCCACAGAGGTCTGAGAAGGTAGTGGACCCCCTAGGACTGCAGTTACAGAGAACTTTAAATGGCCAGGAATTGAACCTAGATCCTTTTCAAGTGCAACAACTGTTCTTGCCTTCTGAGCCAACTATCCAATCCTTCACCTTCTGTGATTATCTCTTGCAATCAGTAGCCTGAGACTCACCTAAATAACCAAGTGTGCTAGTTCCTTTTAAAGTTATTTTATTCTTCAGCCTTGTTTTGCTATTTCCTACGGGGACTGAGAAGCCTTACCTTCTACACTTGGTTTAGAGTCCCTGTGAGTTCTACCTTTCACACAGCTGTAGGACACAACTTAGCTAGCTAGCTAAGGACCAGAGTCTTCCCTCCAGTTTCAAATAACACATTTTTAACACTTCTGAACACTAAAGAAGCACCGGTAAATAATCCACATTTTTGCACTCTTAAAAAACAGTAACATCTATGTATTTCCTATTTTGTGCATCAAAATCTTCCAGTTTCTGCACGATTCCAAGGGAAGCTCAAAGCAAAGCTTTATTCTGGAGTCTAAGTCAGCATGTGTCTTAGTTAGGGTTTTACTGCTGTGAACAGACACCATGACTAAGGACAATATTTATAGGAGGAGTTGAGAGTTCTATATCTTTTCCAAGGGCAAACAGGAGAAGAGGTTTGCCAGGCAGATAGGACGAGGGCATTAAAGCCCACACCAACAGTGATACACATACTCCAACAAGGCTATACCTCCTACTATTGCCATTCCCTGGCCCCCATGAGTCTATGGAGGCCATACCTACCCATAGCATAATAAAAAATAGATTTAGTTCAACTTCCAATGCCCCCATATTCTACAGCAATCTCAACAATGTTAAAAACCCAAAGTTCAAGGTCTCTTCTGAGAGTCATCCAATCTGTAATCCCAAAGCAAGACAGAAGGAAATCAGTTAGGCAAACTCTTAAACTCTGCATCTCCATGGCTGCTGTCAAAGTGGTTCTCAGATCTCCAACTTCTTTGTCACCTTTGTTGACCACAACAAACTTCCTCTCCTGGGCTGATTCCACTCCCAGATAGAAGCTTTCCCCAGCAGATAGCCCATGGCTCTGGCATCTCGAAATTCTTGGGGTCTCCAAGGCAATTTCAATGTTACAGCTTCTCCAATATCTGGGATCCACACATGATCTTCTGGGCTCCTCCAAAGGAGGAGCTTCTCCAGCCCTGCCCTCTGGAGCAAGCTCTAAACTCAGGTTGATCCACTCCACTGCTGCTGCTGCTGCTGCTGTTCTTATAGTGATCATCCTATGGTACTGGCATCTTCAATACACTGGGGTCTTCTGCTGCAACTAGGCTTCACCAATACCCTCTCACCACCTCTTCATGGTGCCAAGCCTAAATTACTTTGCATGACCCCTTCAGTCCTGGGCCATCAACTGCAACTGATGCTGCACCTTCATTAAAAGCCTTCCCTGGCTTCTCAGAATGCCAAGTCTCAGCTGCTCTGCATGATCACTTCAAAACCAGTACCATCTGGGTGATTCTTACACATTATCTAGTTCATCTGCAGCATGAGGTACAACCTTGGCTATCTCTGGAACACAGCTTCTTTGTGCTCTCAGAAAACACTCCCTAGAAGATTTCACCTCAGTGATGCTCTTCTTAATCACCACTAATTTCTTAAGCTCCAGTTAACCAGCATCAATTGTCCTAGTAGTCAGTCCCTTCTACTCTTGACTCTAAAGCCAGAGCCATGTGGCCAAAGCTGCTGAGTTCTCCTCTGTTGCTTGCTGGGGCTGGAACATGGCCCCTTGTTCTATTACATCATCACCAGCTGTTTTCCAGCTCCTTCACTGCCTGAGCTTGGCTGTCCTGAACTTCTCTGTAGACTGACTTTGAACTCACAAGATCTGCATGCCTCTCTCCTAAAAACTGGGATTAAAGCTGTGGCCCAGCCTGTACCTGAACTCATAGATCTGCTTGGCTTTCTCTCCTGAGATTAAAGGCTTGTACTACCATACCTGGACTTAAATTTAGCTGGGTGGGATCTTGCCCCAAGGTCACCAATCCCTTAATTCAATTTAATATCCTTGAACACAGGATTTAGCTCCATGTCACTGCCTAGTGCCCCTTTAATATTCAAACCATATTTTTTATATTTTTCTTTTCTAAGTTTGCTACGCTTGTTCAAAATTCTCTTCATGAGACTTAACCAAAGAACAAAGTCTGTTGGGCTTTTTTGAGACTTCCTTTGTCAATACATACAAATCTCTTTACCTTAGCCTCAGGTAGACTCTTCAGACAAGGACAAAAAGCAGTTACATTCTTCACCAAAATATCATAAAGAACAGTCTCTGGGCCACGTATTAAAATCCTTCTCCTCTGAAACCTCTAGAACCAGGCTTCCACAGTTCAAATTGCCCTCAGCAACGAAGTCTTCCATATTCCAACTAGGATGTTCCATTAAACCCCATTTAAAGCATTCCATGGCTTTCCAAAACCAAAGTCTCAAAGTCCACATTCTTCCAAACAAAAGCATGGATGGTCAGGCCTATCACAGCAATACCCCAGTCCCTGGTACCTACTTCTGTCTTAGTTAGGGTTTCACTGCTGTGAACAGACACCATGACCAAGACAACTCTTATAAAGACAACATTTAATTGGGGCTGCCTTACAGGTTTAGTACATTATCATCAAGGTGGGAACATGGCTGCATCAGGCAGGAGGGTATGGTGCAGGAGCTGAGAGTTCTACATCTTCATCTGAAGGCTGCTAGGAGAAGACTGGCTCCCAGGCAGCTAGGGTGAGGGTCTTAAAGGCCCATGCCCACAGTGACACACCTACTCCAACAAGGTGTCCTAATAATAGTGCCCTAGGCCAAGCATATACAAACCATCACAGCATGTTATCAGAAATGAGCTCCCTTGGAAGTGTCAGGAGACCCTTGAATGCTTTTAGCTTCTGTTGCCTCCAGGGGCAATCTCCAATCTTATAACCACATAAATCTTTAAGTCCACTCCTTTTTATTTTTAATGGAGATAAGGTCTCCCTAATACAGGGCCCTGGATGTCCTGGAATTGCTATGCACTACCATGCACAGGTAAAGACAACATTTTTTTTTTTGAAGTCTCCTTCTGCCCTGTCCTTACTTCAGCTTCTCTGATTCATGTCATAAAGTTAAACGTGATAACTCAATCACACCAGCAAAAAGCACTCCTCATTTTTTTGACCATATAAAGCAACATCCAAACATTCTCAGAACTAGGTATGGGGTAAGTATGAATGTCTGAGTCTACTTATCACATGCATTCAGAAATAAAACAATAGAAGTCTTTTCAGAGTTATCCACTGTAAAGTGAGCAATAATTTATAGTTAAGTATGTACATCTTTTAAATCTTTTAGACTTTCAAACATGGGATTTTTAACCTCTCACACAGTGGTAAACTCACAAGGGTAAGAATTAACCTGTTTCAGTATTAAATATCTGTCAACGTGTACTCTGGCCCTTGAAGAACACCCACCTACTCATTATCCTAATGGCTCCTAGCTTCAGTGATCCAGAGACGCTCAGATCAGTCTCTACACTGCATGGACACTAGACAGGCCGAGGTGGGTACTGTGCTGCTTCCTGGTAACCATGGTAACCAGTCAGAAACACATACCTCCACAGCACATCTAAACTCAGCTGGTAACATGCCTGTAACACTGCACAAAGGAGTTTGAGTCCAGCCTGGGATACAGAACTGAGAACAAAACTAGAACATAAAAGTCTGCTTTCTTAGCACAATACCTTACATCTTTACAGGCACAGCATGCAAAACCTGGAGAAAACATCAAAAAAAAATTTTTTTAAATGCTTCTTTAAAAAACATAAACAGGGCTGGAGAGAATGCTCAAGTGTGGCTGCACAGCACTAGGGTTGGAGTCCACATCTCAATCTCCATGTGAAAGTAGTTCCTGGTGGTATGCATTCATCTGAAACTGAGGAGGAGGGTGGAGGCAGGCAGATCCCAAGAGCTTTACCCAGCCAGTCTACTAAAATGATTACGCTCCAGGCTCTGTAAAACCCCATCCCAAACACACAAACAAAAAACTGAAAGTGACTGAGGGAAACATGCCGCACCACCTGTCTCCACCAGTGCATGCATACTCAAACACACGCAGAAGAAACAAAAATTCTGCATTAATGACTCAAACTATTTTAAGGTAGTTGGCTGTCAATTCAAGGTCAAAAACTTGGAGTGTACCTGCTCAATGAAGCCAGCTCCCATTTGGATTTTGTGATTTTTATAATCAAATATGTATGTTAGTTACTTGTTTTTGTTTTGTTTTTTTTTAATAGAAAATCCCTCGAGAAAGCAATGCATAGACTAGAGTTAACAGTGGCTTTCACAAATTCCATCTGACTGAATCTAAAATATCCCTTTTTACTCCACATTTAACTGTTACCACGGGGGTGCCTACTATAAAGTTAACCGGAAAGGATGACTTAAATGTACTTTCCTTGCTAACTATTTTTACTCAGCCATAAAAATAAAATGCATTACTTATTTAAAAACACAAAACAAAACGTATAAACTGGAGAAAAGGAATAAAGTTATACTTAGAAATACCAACTAAAGCAACACATTGGCTTATCTTTCTGTGTCTTAAAAGGTATGCATATGCTTTTTGTGAGCTAATGGCCAATTATAATAGCAGATTTGTATCTGGCTATGTTGTACATTATGTCTCTCCTGTTCAGAAAAATTGGGGAAAAAAAAACCTCATTTGACTGGACAGATTTCACTCTTAAGAAAAAGTACTGTGTGCAAATGCAGTTTCCCATGAGTAAATTTTACAAAAATCATTTCTGGGAGCAGAATTTAACATCTGTGGTATATATCTAACCTATGTATTTAAGCAGT
Organism: Mastomys natalensis; assembly: GCA_021653895.1. Lineage (NCBI taxonomy): Eukaryota > Metazoa > Chordata > Mammalia > Rodentia > Muridae > Mastomys > Mastomys natalensis. Next base: position 62,553 of record JAJTUV010001525.1, on the reverse strand, counting down.
TTCTGAACCTTGCATATTCCTTTCTAAATCCACAGGGTCACCATGTAAGTGCTTCCATTACTCTATACACAGAATATTTCCTAAAGAGTAAAAAACTCCTAATTTAGCCAGGTGGTGGGTAATAGCACATGTCTTTAATCCCAGCATTCTGGAGGCAGAGGCCAGGGAGTTTGAAGTCAGCCTGGTCTACAGATCAGGTTCAGGGACAGTCAGAGCCACGGAGAATCTCTGTCTAAAAGGGACTGCAGATACACAGAACCTCCCTAGCTCCATCAACTATGGTGCTTGCCTGGCTGAAAAAGCAGCTGTACCTGCTGGAATTTATAATGAATATGCTTATTTACACATTGTAGAAAACTAGAAGTAGGAAGCATTCTAGCTGAGGAGGTAACCATTCATTAAAATCGATGTTGACAAAAGTTGCTTGGAAAGAAGATAAGGAATTATGTTCTTGTAAATCATTTAACATATTTATTGAGGAGACAGCTGATTGTAAAAGTTAACAACACTGGAATGTTTAAATGGTGTGGATAATAGGATATAATTGACCTAATTGTGGTGGGGTGGTGTCCAGAAGCCTTCCAAGAGATATCTTTTCTGAGTTAGGCCTTTGATAGAAGGCACATAAGAAGGAAAAGTAAAATAGTCAAGGCATTGAGTTAAGTTAGGAAATAGCATGTGTACTTCCGTTCAGATTATAAATTCAAAAGAAGTAAAATACACGAATTGGTATATAGCACACTGGAATTCCAGCACATACGAAACAGAGGCAGAATGATAGGAATTCAAGGCCAGCCTGAGATATATGAGACCTAAGGCTGGGGGTGGGGTGGGTAGGCTAAAATGTACTGTTCTTTGATCAAATGTACAATCTTTCTTCTGTCTAGTGCTTCTATGTCAGCTATCTAAAGAACCTGGGTGTTTTGCTTTTTTTCCCCTCTGATGGTTGGTTTCCAGGCCTAAGAAATGTTAATGTTAGTTAGGACTGAGATACTAGGAACAGAGAGTAGTATATCTCTTCCAGGAAATGTTTTAAAGCACTGAAAATGTTATAATTCTCTCCAAAGCTCAACCTCAAGGTCCTTAAAGGCTTCAGAACTTCCTCAAGTTCGTCTAATGACTGAGCACAAATCCACTCAATCTGGAGGACCCCACATGCCGCCGCCCAAATGCACAGCACTCACCAGTTTGGCCTGTGCTTCTGCGATTTTCCGGTTATTTTCTTCTAATATCCGCTCCAGTTCCTCACGCTTTGCTCTCTCTTCCTCCTAAAGGGGAGGACATGTTAAGATGTTAGAAAAATAAAGTGTTTACCTCTACAGCAAATATTTACTAATCTTCCTCTCAACTCTGTTGATCTGACTTACAGGGTAGCTTTACAGCTACCTCTCTGTCTGACATATGATAAACTGTGCAGCCACTAAAAAATTGGTTTCTAACACTAGATTTAAATCATCCCTCCCAATCCAAAACAGCAACCGACTAAACCCTCCCTAGTAGTCTCCGGGCAATTATTACTAATACTTTAATATCACACAAATCAACAAGGACAACTACAAAACTGGATAGTATTTACCAAATTAAAAATATATATAAAATATAAATAAAGTGAATATTTGTCTCACCAATTATGGATACCTACGTATTCTTTACCTATACTCCTTTAATCAGCATTAAAAGTTGAGTATTTACTGTCTTGTCCAGTGTCCTGCAGAGTGTGCTCCTCGGCTGCCATACGCGCCAGCTTCCTCTTTAAAATGATTTGTACTGTTAGCTTGGCAATACCTGCATCAGCAGCTCAACCATTTATAAAGAAACAACATACAAGGAAGGCTGAGCTGAGGAATGCAGATGTTTATGGTAAGAAGGAACAAAAAATGTAATTCATCATTCCTAAGGCAAACAATTAATAAGAAAAATACATTTACTGTTAGTGAAAAATACAAATGGTAATCCATACTAAGGACTGTTTCCATGGGGCATGGACTTAACATCAGATGTTGACAATCACTAAAGGCAGCTTATATTGTTCATCTACAATCTGCACTGAAATTCAGGAATCCGGGGGATGCACAGTCAGGAAATAAAATTCTGTCATTTTTTTTTTTTTCTTGGAGAATTTAATGAAGTTTTATAATGCAAACTATATGAAGATTGCTTGATGGTTTGGGCAGTGTTCAGATCACAGCAGACATACTCAAATGATTTTAGTATTTGGAAAGACTGTCAGAGGATTGTGTCCGTGTTAAAAAAAAAAATGTTAATATGAAACAAAAAGCAAATGAAGAGAAAAAAATCTTGCTATGATTAATAACTCGCTACAAGATAGCACAATTACTCCAAAAATATCTCCATTATTAAGGGCATTGATACAAATAAAAATACCATACACTGAATTTTAGTCTGTGAAACCAACTACAGACAGGTCTATGTAGTTAAGACAGGAAAGGGAAATGCACTGTACAAGCAAGGCTTACTAGAAAGCAGAGATTTAACACAATGTCAACTTGTCCACAGTAACGCCAGGATGAAAAATGACAGTAAGTCATGTGTTTAGGCCGAATATTTACAAATTTATGTTCAAGAAAACATTAACTACAGATTCCCTATGTCACACAAATGGAATCTGTATGTTCATTAACAAACTGTGAATGGACACTCAGGGCTGGGAAGCGATTAGCCCTGAGTGCTTCTGTGACTTTCGCCACACTTTATGATCCTGGAGTAATCAGTGCAAACAAGCCATAAAGCTCCAGTAGCAAATTACTGTCTCACAGAAAGACATTTTCAACTTCTGCTCCAGCTGCTGATAAAACAAATCATGTGTTTAGCTTGACTCCAGACAAGGACAACCTGTTCCTTCAAAACTCTCTAGAGAAAAAAAGGAGTTGTTAGTAGGTACTTTAAAAAAATAAAAAATAAATAAAAAAGATGAACAATCTGGACATTTTCCTTAAAAGATTCCTTGAAACATATTAGGAGAATGGAGGGCCTTATAATCAGAATGCTAGAATTAGTCCACTGTGTTGAAAGGATTGAGGGAAGGGATGAAGGATAACAGAAGGAAAAAAAGAATAGTGAGAAAACCTATGTATCAAAAGCAGGTGCTGTCACTCAATGTGAGGCCCTGCTCTCTGTAATCTGACTGAAGGCAAAAGCCTCTCACAGTCTAGGTAGCAGAGTGATAACAGAGAAGAAAATGCAACCGCGCACGGGTGATCTTTAGCCTTTTCCCTTTCCACTCCCTGTTCCCCCACCCTCCCAAAAAAGAATGTAGTCCTGCAGCCATGGCAAAAGTTTCAAACACTTCTCAAATACGTAAGCCAGTTCCATTGGATCAAAAATATCCTTGAATAAGTTTTAAGAAAGTAACTTTTAAGCACCAGTCAGCACTTCTGGCTAAAAAATTATCTTTCGCAGCCATGTAAGTTTAGATGAGAAAGGAATTAGATAGTCGCATTCCATCTCGTTCTGGACTGAGCAGGAGGCACACCTGACACTGAAAGTTTTGCCATGGACTGTCTCTACTTTCCAAACGACCGAGCGTTACCTCTCTAGCTTTTTGTGCTGCAAGCTCAGCTTGTCTCTGTCGCTCGAGTTCTTCGAGCAACTGCTTTTCCATGATGCGTTTGGCTTCTTCAACCCTTCGGAGAACTTCTCGCTCAATTTCATCCTTCCTTTTCTCCAATTCTTCTTCTACCCTTTTTGCTACCAATTCTTCCACTCTTCGTGCTGTTTCTTCCTCAATGAGTTTTTCTTCTATTTCCTGCTGCCGACTAGCAAATAAAAATAGAAAAGACAACTTAATATTTTAAAGAATCTAAGAATCAGAAAACTAACTTTAAGCCTACTACTAAATCAATGAGTCTCATGTCTTATATCCTTAATAATTGTATAGCTTATTTTCAAATCACATTAAAAAAAAAAAAAAACAGCAGCCAGGATAAGTGATACAGAAATTCAAATGAAGATAAAAATCTTGGGGTTCACACATTCTAAATATAAGAAAAGCTAGTTAGCATAAAACAACAATCTAAATCATTAGATTTGTTTAGGAACGGTAAATCTGAAACAGCAATCTGCTTCTGCTAGAGCCCATGATGCACTTGTCATTCTATCCAAGGTTGAGCTGCAGAAAGATGCATTCACTTTCCTTGCTCCTTATGTAAAGAGCAGACAACAGGGAGACTACACAGTTAACAGCTGTGGCCTTTACTTTGGGTTCTGAACTTCTAATCCTGTTATGCCTTTTCCTCCTTGGATATTTTATTTTATTTAAAAGTTGTTCTAGAGGCCAGCATAGAAAGGTAAAAATCTAGTGTATTATCAAAGCTAAATAAAATAAAGCATATTACTATTCTCATTATTTAAATCCCACTGACACAGTATACTCACTGACTGGAAATAAAGTTTTCTCTAAAAACATCTATTAAATGATTAATTGTACATTTTGATAGTCATTGGTCCCATATAACTATTTTGAGGTTGGTAGAAGGAAAAACCTGAACTGATCTTCCATGTTTATTTGGTTAGATGTTAAATGATAGTATTTTGGATAGACTGGAAGCATGTTAATGCTACACTGATTTAAATACAGCTACTAGAAAGTATTAAGATACATACGCATCTTGATCACACTGTTTCTACCTAGCAGTGGGCTAAGCAATATTATGTGCAGAATGAACAAATTCAAATGATGCATCAAAAACCAAAAGAGGCCAATTTATTCTTTCTTTCCCCCAAATTATCAAATTGACAACAACAACAAAAAACCTTACAACTTTTACCTTTAGAATCTATTTGACATACATACGTATGAGAGTCATTCAACTGATGTAAGACTTTTTATAGTCTAGTGTGACCCTTAAGCACTGATACATTTCAACTAAATTCCTACCCAAGGCTTTTCAGCTCAACACATCATTTCAGTTTCTACACTTATCCTCTCCATCTTTAAGAGAGACAGAAGATAGGACAGTAAGTCTGGTTTTCCTCAAGGTCCTAGTTATTTCCAACACTGTGAGGACTTATCTGTATCTTTAATACTTCCTTCCCAACTCCAATTTTCCAACAGTATATGAAAGCCTAAGGTTTTAAACTTCCCATCAAATAAATAATTAGAATAAGCCTTTTGTCAAGCCACTTGGTAAGAAACAGCAGATACCCTCTAAAATGATAAACTACCCATGAGAAAAAAAGACAATGAATAGATATCTCAATTCAATGGCAATCATATATAGAATAGTTTTCCTGTCTACTGAAAGGGAAAAAGAAAGATGGAATAAACTAGCAACTTTAGACTGTATTATGGGCTACATAAAGATAGTAACAAAGATAAACTACTGTGTACATGTAAACTTTTCAGTCACTTCTATAAAATCAGTTAAATGTAGTAAAGCCTAAGGAACTCAGTTTTCTGTCTTCAATAACTCAACTCTTAGTTATCAGGGTGAGGTGGAGCAGACTGCTAAGTACAAAGGGAATACTGCAGCTCCCATCAAGACTCAAGTGACAGAGACAGGCGAGAGGAGGGAGGCCCTAGGAGAGCTCATCAGCAGGACACAAAACTCTCACTCACATTAACAGGAATTTGGTAAAAGTCCAAAAGACCCTTTTTTGGGTCAGGCAGTCAAGCCACTCCTAAGCAATATAGCAAGACACAGCAGTACCACCCACAGATTTGGCTGGTATGATGAGCCAAACCCATTCAACTTCTTAAAGCATAAGCCAAAGCAGCTTTACCTGTCAGCTCTGGCATTCCCAGGGGTCATACCAACCAGAGGGTGGGTGACAGGTAATGAGTTGCTGAACTGAGGTGTCAAGTCTATTTAACTGTAGCCCAGAGATTTTATAGTCTAAAGCAGTGCAGGATGAGAACTGGCTGGCCCCTGTTTCAAACAGGGCTGCTGGTCTCCCTTTGTTTCTGGGGGAATGGTAAGGCACCCCAGCATGCCTCCAATAGCCTTATTTATGCTCCCTAAATGAGGAGTGGACAAGGAGTGGGCTCTCAGCACTGCTACAAGCCTCACAAAACGTAATTTTGGTTGTTATTTTCAATAAGATTAAAAAGGCATCTTCAGAATCCAGTGATAAATATTGAATCTGTTTCTAGAGTCTGTGGCAAAAAAAAAAAAAGTTAAAGTCCATATTATCTTATTCCCTTTCTACATAAAATTCAGAAAACCAAAAGGCATATAGACAACCAATTTAAGCACTAGTGTATTTTTACTGATGGCCAAAGTTAACAAGAAACCAACAATAACACCATTTAGGCCAACCCTTCCATTAACTTAACAAACTTTCTTCAAAAGAGAGCTAAAGTAGTTCTGGTCGTGATCTTACAGAAAGACTCACACAGGTTCTCTGAAGCCTTTCCTCGAGAGCTGCTGCTCTCAGTGCCAGAATGCCCTGCTCACCGGCTCCTTGGAAAGGGGGAGGGGAGGTTGCTCAATCTTGTCTTTCTCTAATCTTTGTCTCAACTCATCTGCAGAGCCCAGTGCTTTGCTAAGAATCTCCTAGGACAAGTTACTGAATCAAGATCAAGGTTTTATCAAGTGACACCAGGTCCTCATTTTTCTCATGTATTTTAAAGATGGTCGCTGATTAAATAAACCAAACCAGGGGTGGCACAGTTCTTTGGTAATGTTAAGTGAGGGCACTGCTTGCTATATAGAACTGATGCTATATTTTAAGACATCCTTAAAACAAGGAAACCCAGTTCTTGGAACCTCTAGGAATTGCTCAGTAATTACTAGTAAACATTAATTACTTCATACCTAACAAGGTACTAAACACTGAGCCATTTAGCGTTTATGTAGCACCCCATTATTTTAAACTCCTGTTTCTGAGGTAAGTTATAGTGACTTTAATGAACAAGATGAATGTTGCAGTGACATAAAGAATCTTAACAGACCCCAAAGCTAATGGGCTTAAATCTTTTGCTACTCAGCAGTGTCTCCAGGACAAAGTGAGGCAAGGATGGGAAGAGAACCAGTACCAAAGTGACTGAAACAGGTTTTTGTGCTTGCTCCACAGGTCTTAAAAGCTCTAAACTGCAAAAATACATACATTCCCAGAGTAAATTCACTCAGTTCTTTACCCTCAAAAATGAGCTCTGCTTATTTTTCTAAGAATCATGAATTCCAGTTCATCTGGGATACTCTTAGGCTCCTGATTTGTAATTCAGATAGATACACTAAGAACTGAAAACTGAGCCGGGCAGTGGTGGCGCACGCCTTTAATCCCAGCACTTGGAGGCAGAGGCAGGCGGATTTCTGAGTTCAAGGCCAGCCTGGTCTACAGAGTGAGTTCCAGGACAGCCCGGGCTACACAGAGAAACCCTGTCTCGAAAAACCAAAAAAAGAACTGAAAACTGGCTGGTGGAAGTTAATAGGCCAATGATATGATTTGCTAGAGGTTGTTCACTATCTGTTTTTTCAGCAGTTAGTACAACTTAAAAGAACACATGAGAAATGTTAGTATTGGTATAGTGCATGGATGAGGAATCATACTACTTGGCTGAGACTCAAGGGCAAGAGGAAGATCTGATTCAATTTTGAGCCATGTGAATTAGATCCTCAAAAATGTGAATAAATGTAAAGGCCCACCTTTTAATTATGTTATTAAATTATTTTAATGAACTAAGATTATAATTTCCTCTTGAATTATTCAGCAGGCTGTGCATGGAAGCATGGTCAGTTATACTCAGTAACACTGACTGACTCACTCTCACGCTAAGTACTAAGTACTTGATAACATCTCCAATCTTCACAAGAAAATGGGACTCCATTTCACAAACTCAGATGATTTATTTAAGGTCTTGGAATTATCCTGGTCTCCAATTATCAAGACATTTTAACTTTGTCTTCATCTAACCCGAGACTCCATGAAAACATCCCAGGCACTCAGAGATGTTTAGTGTCATCCTGTTCCATCCTGGGCAGATATACATTCCCTGAGGTTTTCTTCAATCCTTGGAACCAACTGCTCTTCTCTCTTTATATAGTCCCCATGGCATTCTATCTATTCCCCAGGTTTTATAAACCAAGTAAAGCCCTGTCACTACGTTAGTTAGCTCAGCTTTTTTTATATACACAGAACCACAACCTCGGTGTGACAAGGGCAGACTTCTGCTTTTCCCTCTCAACTACACTGCTTGGCAGTCTGGTCTCATTTTAGCCAACAGAAGGCAAAGAATAGTAAGTTGCAGTAATAACACTATAAACATGAGAGCTAACTCCCGATGCTTTGCCTGTAACCCACATCAACTGTGTAGACCCTAAATACTTTTTCAGTGTGTTCCTTTCCCATTCTAACAACTGCCCTTGACCACTCTCTCTACTTACCTTCCTTCTTCTGTTCTCTCAGGGATTCAGGAAGACAGCTTACTCCTTTGGTCCACATATACCCTACAGGTCTGACAGCCTGACCATCTCCTACCCTCCACTCCTGGTGAGATATGCCCAACTGATTTACTACTTTATTATTACCTATCATCTGTCTGAGCTAGATCATAATGTCAGAAGGAGCAAAGCGATCACCTTTCTATAAACTGCACCTACCATTGCTCCTGGCAATTATTAAAGGCTCAGTAAATACTAGCAACTAGCTGAACGAACAAGCCAACAAGCATCTGTAAGCAGACATACTTTCCCTCACTCCCAAGACACCATCTCCATTGTCTTTTCAGTGTATTCTAAGACATTAGACCACACTGGAGTGGTGTCTAATGGATATGCAGAATTTAGTATTAACACTGACTGCCAGCCCTTTCCCTTTCTCTTCTCAATGCTAATGGCATGGTTGAACACAGCTCTATGTCCCATCATTTCATCCTATGCTGCCCATGTGCAGCATGATAATTCTAATTAGCACATCAAGTTTCCTTTGTTTTCACATGGAGAATTGTCTCAACTGTCGCACAAAACTTTTTCTATGTTCTACTAGTCTTTAGGCTTGTTCCAGACCCTGACAGGATTCTATGTGGCCAAGGTGTACTGAGAAACAATCTGGTAACAGTACATACAAGCCAAGACTCCATTCCCACCTACAGTATTAGCTGTGTTCAATCCCTTACCTCCCTCAACTTCTGAAAACCTGCCTAACACAAAATCTGCCTTCTATTTGTTGTTGTTGTTCTGCAGAAAATAGGAACCCCTACACAAGTCATATACACAAACTACCAAGTCCCTGCTTCATAACCACTCTTTCAAGTCTTCAGTGAAGAACTCCGGAAACGATGGCTGCTTAACTGGGAACACATATGCTTAGTATTATTGGTCCACGTGGCTAGGGGAATGAGCACATCTAAAAGAAAAAGGTGCTTCACAACGTACAAGTTCACTTTGGTTGGTCATCAACACCTACTTTTACACCGAAAAAAAAAAAAAAGACTCCTTATTCAAAACCACGTGATCTTCAACCAAATTTCAAGTTAAGTCCCCTAACGGTAACCGGTTTGGCCCAAAGTGAAAATCCGGTTCAGAGTACTCTGAACTAGAGAGTATTTAGGCCATCAACAGCAGGATCAAGCATGCTCACTAGAGGGGCTGAGGCCAAGACAAAAAGGAGAGGGGACGAAGGCACCCCAGGTGTCCGCTAGAAGTTTGTGCATCTGTCTTTGTACGACCGTATAAAAAGAGGTTCAGAAAGGGCCCACACTATGAAGCTAGGCGCGCACCGGGGTTGGACCCTTTCACAGGTGCCCTCCGCTCCAACGCCCCAGGCCCAGAGATGCGCGGCCCCACCAACCTCCCGCCTCGCGCCCTCCAACTCCGACTTCCGGGCCGGCGCTCCCACCCCACTGGTCCCAAGCGCGCCCCCGCGCCTCCAGTCGCGCGCCCCTCACATTTTTCGCTGTCGCTCGAACTCCGCCTTCTTCTCCTCCTCCTCCCGTTTCTGCTTCTCGTCCAGGCTGCTGCGCTTGCTCACCGTGCGCCCGAAGATGTCGATGCGGTCGGGCGGGGACGAGGCGCGCTCCCGCTCGCGCCGGGATGCCGCCGCGTTGGTGGAGCGCGAGCGGGAGCGCGACTCCCGCCGCCGGTTCCGTTTGCTCTCCCGGGACTTGGAGCGCTTCCGCACCCGCTCCTTGTCCCGCGAGCGCGAGCGCGAGCGGCTGCGCTTCTTGTTGTGCTTGGAGCTCTTGGTGTGCTTAGAGCGGGACGAGCTCCGGCTCCGCGACCGGCCCATCCTCGCGCCGCGCGGCGCCCGCCGCCTGTCGCCCGCTGCCCGCCGCAGGCCGCCCTTCGCCGCTGGGAAGCGCGGCCCCCCGCCCGCGGACCCTCCGCCTCGCCCCAAGCGCACCCGCCACGCACACGGCCGCCTCCGCCGCGAAGGCCTAGCAGGCCTGACCCGGAGTCCCTAAGATGGCAGCTGTGGCAGCACCGGCCGCCCTTCCCACAATGCCCCGCGCCGAGCGTGCCGGCACGAGCCCCGCCCCCTGGCGACGTCGCCTAGGCGGGCCGGCGAATGCGGCCGAGCACGCTCGGCTGTTTCCGCCACTTCTTGGAAACTAAATCGAAGATTCTGTCCTGCTTCAGGTCTTTCACTACTACCTCAACGAGACCCACAAAAACCTTAGGAGTTAGAAGATATTTATGATGAACCTTGGCTGAAAGATAGAATAAGGCCCGAGTAATTGGGAAAGTCTTGTTGTTTCCTTAGCCACATGAGATACATCAAAGATGGAGACAGAAGAATCAGTTGTTCAAGATCAGCCTTGGCTATGTAGTAAGTTGAAGACCAACTGGGGATAAATAGATACATACATATATACCAACCACTAAATTAGAACAATTCCCAGAGGAGTCCCAAGTTCTCTTAGGAATGTATATGTTAGAGCCAGTTAAATACTTTTAATAAAGTTTTATTTAAAAGGTTACATCATTGTGGATTTTTCAGAAATTTAAGGCCAGCCTGGGTTCATAATGAGCTCAAGGCCTAGTCCCAGAGAGCAATGGCTCTCTTTAAAGACATTGAAAAGAAAAATGGGTAATGACCTATCTCATTGAGTCCTTTAGCTTTTGAGCTGCTATAAACAAAATACCAATAACTCATTATTTTATACCCAAGAGAAAGTTGTATCTGGGGGCTGAGAACTCTATTAAGTAGAGGGTCTGTTGTTGCTAAGGGTTCTGTCTGAGCTTCCAGCAGGAGACCTCAGGAGGGGAGAAACAATGTATAAGATAAGGGTTCCCTTTTAAACATCTTTTTTCTTTTTTTTTTTTTTTTTTTTTTTTTTTTTTTTTTTTTGGTTTTTTCGAAACAGGGTTTCTCTGTGTAGCCCTAGCTGTCCTGGAACTCACTCTGTAGGTCAGGCTGGCCTTGAGCTCAGAAATCCGCCTGCCTCTGCCTCCCAAGTGCTGGGATTAAAGGCATGTGCCACCACCACCCAGCTCTTTTAAACATTTTAAGAACACTAGGCCAAAAAAAACCCCAACCAAACAAAAACCACACACAAAAACCTGCTAGTCCCATTTTTTTAAACCAAAGCCCCAGGGCTTACTCTCTTCCCCAAAGGGCCCTCACCTTTTAATGCTGACACATTGCATATTAGGTCTTATTTATGAATTTCAGGGTAAGGGTTCTTCTGGAGGTTCCAAGGAAGCATAATTCCACTCTGCCTCTGTGAGAATCGGGTATAGTTTCCCTCCATGCTCCAGTGCGCCCTCGTCTCCATGACACCTGCAGACATTCCATCCTGTGTTTCAAGCTAGACAGGAATTTGAGGGTAACACCCCCATCAGACTTTCTGTACCTTAGCAGGCTGTCAGTCACTTTAGCAATATTCTGTCTCACTGAGAATTACTCCGTGAGAGAGGCACAGCCTCCCGATCTGCCTTCCAGCCAATGAACCCGTATCAGGCCCGGCACCGGTACACAGGGAGCATTTAGCTAACATCATGAATCAGTAAATAAATACAACAATCTTATCTGGCCTCCATAACAACATAAAACAGCTTTCTAGAGAATTTAAAACGACAGAATTTCGCACACCTTCAACCCAGAGCGAACCACTTCCATCAGAGATCTGGCCGTCGAATCTGGAGAACTCTTAACTGCCAAAAACCACCTTTTGATCAGTCTAAAACTGTTCTTTTCTGAAGAATACAAACAGCCTTTCCCTTAAAGAAAAATGATCATTTAATTCTTCATCTAAGAAAAACTAAGGTTAGGAGGTCCAATACATTCGGAGGTTAATTATAAGTGTATTCAAAACAAAAAAAGCTCCCTGTGCCTGTGTGAAGAAACTGACAGAGAATGTTTTACTAACGGAAAGGCTCTTCTGTGTGCAGAAAGCACACACAGGTATGAGTTGTAGAGATCTGGGACCATCCTGTTCAAATGACAAAGAAAAGAGGCAACCGTTGAAAGGCACGGGACTTCCTTCCCAGAAGCTTGTTTGAATTGCATGGGATCACAGGACAATGACAAGATGGTGACAAGGGCTGATCTCTGAGAGCTGGGACAAGTAGTCATTCAGTCCAAAGTCAAGGCCAAATCTAGAGCATCGAGCATTGGAAAATGTAAGCTTAATTAGAGAGGCTTTTGTTTGTTTCTTTACTGGATTATTTCCAGCAGCTGCCTGGGGGTAGAAAGGGATACAGGGAAAGACCACTGCAAGCACAGAGAAGCCCTGGCCAGGTCACCTGTACCAATTCCACCAGTTAGGGAGGAGAAGGTGGTCCTTCCCAAGACAGTATGTCTCGAAGCTCTAGGTGCTTCAAGAGGGAGAGCTGGGATAGCAAATATGAGAAAGTTTGAGTAGGAAACTGGCCAGAGCTAGACACCAGGAAGAGAGGCGAACTTAAAGGTCGGAGAGCAAACACTTTATCACTCCGCCCTGTAGACAAAAGAGCTCAGCTCCTGGATGAGGCAGGGGAAAGATCATAAAGGGCCGGATGTGGCCTCATCACAGGAGACAAGAGTGCTTCAGAGAACCTTATCTGAAACACATAAGGAAGGCTCTGTCTTGGTAAACAGCCATATACACATAACTACATATACAGTAGGACATTTCTTGGACCCTTCCCTGTGGTTCGGGGGCACCCGGCTTGGGTATAAGTCTCTGTGCAACAGGAAGCCACTCAAGGACAGCTCGATTGCCTTCATTTCTCCCTTCTCCGGCCCTCTCTATAGAGATATTTTCCTTCTCTCTAGAGACCTGTTTCACAATTCCTCTTCCTTAGAAACTTTCCCCTGAGCCGGGCAGTGGTGATTCACACCTTTAATCCCAGCACTTGGGAGGCAGAGGCAGGGGATTTCTGAGTTCAAGGCCAGCCTGATCTACAGAGTGAGTTCCAGGACAGCCAGGACTACACAGAGAAACCCTGTCTGAAAAACAAAAAACAAAAACAAAACAAACAAAAACAAAGAAACTTTCCCCTGTGTTGATTTACTAAGGGAGTCTTATTTCTCCAGCACATTTGGACAGTCATGTTGCTGGACACAAAATTCTAGATTAGGGAGTTTTCCCATTTCAAAACTTTGAATGTTTCCCTCCACCCCTCTTGGTGTCTGGCCGATGACTGATCGGCAGTCCCCTGTGCTGCCTTAACTTCTTGCTCAATGGACAAAGTGTCTCCACCTTCAGCTCCTCCAAGAGTGTCTCCTTTTGCTCTTCTGCAGCTTAGAATATGCCCACAAGGGCTGGTGAGATGGCTCAGCGGTTAAGACACTAACTGCTCTTGCAGAGGTCCTGAGTTTAATTTCCAGCAACCACATGTTGACTCACAACATCTGTAATGGGATCTGATGGCCTCTTCTGATGTGCCTGAAGACAGCTACAGTGTACTCACATACATAAATAAATAAATCAATCTTTTTTTTTTTTGTTTTTTCGAGACAGGTTTCTCTGTATAGCCTAGGCTGTCCTGGAACTCACTCTGTAGACCAGGCTGCCCTCGAACTCAGAAATCCGCCTGTCTCTGCCTCCCAAGTGCTGGGATTAAAGGCATGCACCACCACCGCCCAGCAATAAATAAATCTTTAAAAAAAAAAAAATAAAAAGAATATGCCTACTGATTCATGTTAGATGAATGCTTCCCATGTACCAGGTGGTATGTCTGACGGGTTCCCAGTGAAGGACAGAGCTGGGGACTGTCCCTCTTTCAAGTTCTCAACCAGAGAGGGGAATATTACTAAAGTGATGGACAGCCAGCCAGGGTTCTGGGGAGTCTGATGCGAATACCACCCTCATGTTGTTGTTGTTGTTTTTGTTCTTCTTCTTCTTCTTCTTCTTCTTCTTCTTCTTCTTCTTCTTCCTTCTTCTTCTTCTTCTCTCCTTTTAAATTCTCACTCTTCTTTTTAAGACAGTCTCACTCTGTAGCCAGTCAGATTTTGAACTCCCAGAGTTTCACCTACCTCTTTCCTTTAGAACCAGGGTTAAAGGTGGGGGTCCCCACATTGTTCTGACTAGCTTGCACTAGCCTTCTTTCTCCTTTATTTTTTTTTTTTTGGTCGAGACAGGGTTTCTCTGTGTAGCCCTGGCTGTCCTGGAACTCACTCTGTAGACCAGGCGGCCTTGAACTCAGAAATCCACCTGTCCTCTGCTCCCAAGTGCTGGGATTAAAGGCGTGCACCACCACCACTGCCTGGCTTTTTTTTTTTTTTTTTTCTAAAGTATCCTGTGAGTTTTTTCTTAACAGCTTCTCTTCTCTGCTGTTGAGGCCCGTCTGTCTGTTTGTCTGTCTGTCTGCTCACTTTTTTCCCTCAGAGTCATGCACAAATGAATCATAGGTACTTGGAATTCCCGAACTGAAAACTCTAAAGTCTCTGCTCTAGTGAGCCTGATTCTGAGCCTTGCTTTGTCTCTTTAGATGTTTTCTTCTTGTCCAATCACATGGCTTGTAATTTCTTGTTGAATGACAGAAGTAAGGAATCTAGCAACACAAGCTCAGAAGCTCAGTCTTTGACACAGTGTTTGTCAGGCTTAGCAAAGAGCTGTCAGGCTACATTGAAAGCTGGTTGTACCTGATGGCAGCAGCTGCAATGTCTTTTCCAAGGGAAGGAGACACCACACCACCCTGCACACAGCAGGCTGAGGAGTCCTTCTGATTCTTTAGGAAACTCAGCTAGGACCAAATCAGGCCTTACAGCTTTGGTGCAGTAAAGAGTTTAAGAACAAACCGTGAAGAGTAAAGATGGGGTTGTTTACTATTTAAAACATGGAAAGAACCGTGCTTAGGAAAGAATAAAGCAAATTTCAGAGCATAGATAAGGGCTTCTGGAAGAAGAGCTGCTTAAAGATATATTAAGTTTACATTAAACAATTAAGGAAACATTATAGTTTACTTAAAGACTTTTTTTTTTTTTTTTTTTTTTTTTGGTTTTTCGAGACAGGGTTTCTCTGTGTAGCCCTGGCTGTCCTGGAACTCACTCTGTAGACCAGGCTGGCCTGAACTCAGAAATCCACCTGTCTCTGCTTCCCAAGTGCTGGGATTAAAGGCGTACGCCACCACTGCCGACTACTTAAAGACATTTTTGCCATAGATTTTTAAGCTCAAGAGAATAAAGGAGAGAAGCTCTGGGATAGAATAAGACATGCCTCAGTGTAGGTTTGGGCATCATAAGAGAGAGTCATAGTTACTTATCCTAGCATTAGCCATATATATATTGTGTGTGTGTGTATACACATATGTATATATGTATAATATATGTGTAATATATGTATGTGTCTATGTGTATACATAAGTATATGCATATATGTAACTGTATAAGTATTCATATACACATATATACTCCTACCCACCAGCCGCTCATTATGTATATTTATACATATAAATATATACACACATGTACATATATAATATATGTGTATATATTATATATTTATACCCTTTGGGTGGCTCTTGAGTTACATCTCAAAGGGTTGCTAAGAAGCCTTTCCCCACTTGCTGGGCAGTGGTGGCACACGCCATATAGCCTAAGCTGCCTACCCCTTAACTACTTAGTAGCCATCTTGGTTAAAACCATATGTGCTATGTAGAGGAAAGCGCATTATGTATAGGAGTGTTTTGTCCTTTGATGAATTCATTGGAGCATTTGACGTGTGTTCTTGTAGATATGAAGTGGCTGTTATATTGAAGGGCCTTTTCCATTTTCAAGGTGTTGGTTCATCCAGTGACCACAGTCCTGTCATAGATCTAAGAAAAGTCACTGATTTTCTGTTTCTTCAGCTTGTTCATGTTGTATTGAGGAGAGACATTCTAAGGCCTGCGTGAGTTTTGTTTGTTTTGCATTTAAGCAAACAAGGAAATATACCCTTTCCTCCCAAAGAAGTTGCTTTTGTGCATGGTTTTCCTTCACAGCCAATAGTCACAGGACAGTAACTAGGACAGTAAGCTATTCATTACTATAGCAAGTACCTGAGATAATCAGTTTACAAAGAAAATGCTTATGTTAGAGATCTCAGCCATGATTCATTAGCCCGTTTACTCGGGTAAGATGGGATCAGCACACATATCAATGAGGGCACATGATGGAAAAACAACGTAGGACCATGGAGTGAAAGTGAAGAACAGTAGGCGCAGTAATCTCCCCCACCCCGAGGGTATACCCATGCATCAATCTGGGGAGCAAGCCATCAACACAAGGGACCTTAGCGGACATTCTACATCTACACTATGAGGCAGGGGTGTAGCCCTAAGGACAGACACACTGAAAGTGAGTCAGCCACACTGGTCTTTAGTTCAGAGAAACACTTTACTTACTTTTATTTAAAAATATTTGGATTTTTGTACATTACATTTCTTGTCATATTTGTATTTTTAACAACACCAAAAAAAAAAAAATTGTCCCCTGTTGGGAAAATGTACATGAGGCAGAGAGAAGGGATGGGTGTGATTAATCACCTAGATTTTCCCTGGGCAACTGCATTACTACACAAGTGCTTATTGTCCTCTGGAATTGTATGGCATTTAACAAGTCCTCCTGAGATTGCCAAGTGATCGCTCCTCAAAGTCTGTGCGGCAGCCACTTAAAACTCAGGACCAGGTTTTATTTCATTTCTCTTTTCAAATCAAACAGAGTATTTTGGCGCTCATCACCCTTGAGTGAGGATAAAATAGACTGGGAATGGATTTTTTTTTTTTCTCTTCCTAGCTCACCATCCAAAAGTCTGTAATAGGAAGAAATACAAACTACTTCCTGTTCCGACTACTGAACTGAAAGTCACCACGAAACTTGACTGGCAGAGAGCAGTCATTCCCTTACCCATGAAGTGGACCAGGTATTCAGGCAGGTCACAGTTCGAGGGGCTGGCCTCTACGCTACAGTGTCTGGGATTCAGTTGAGAAGACCAGATGGCAGATGGCAGAAGCCAGAAGAGGCAATGTGCCTACATGGCCAGCTGCTAATGCTATCTGAAGGGTTCTTTAGTCATCTGTTTGGCAGTCCACACTGTCTACACTCTCAGCTGTGTCTACCAGCTGTACGTACATGTGGCCTCTAACTTTTTACTGACTATTTTTATTTTATGAGTATAAGTGTCTCCTTGCATGTATGTGTGTACATCACATACTCTCAGAGGCCAATGGTGTTGGATCCCCTGGGATCATAGTTAGGGTTGTGAGCCACCATGTGGGTTGTGGCAATCAAATCCAGGTCTCCAGAAGAGAACTAGTGCTCTTTTTTTTTTTTTTTTTAAAGATTTATTTTTTTGTTGTTTTTTTTTTTTTTTTTTTTTTTTTTTTTTTTTTTTGAGACAAGGTTTCTCTGTGTAGCCCTGGCTGTCCTGGAACTCACTCTGTAGACCAGGCTGGCCTTGAACTCAGAAATCCACCTGCCTCTGCCTCCGAAGCTAGTGCTCTTAACAACTCAACTTCCTATCTATCTGTCTATCTATCTATCTATCTATCTATCTATCTACCTACCTACCTACCTATCTATCTATCTATCTTTTTGAGACATGATGTCACTGTGGAGCCCTGGATGGCACCCAGACTTGGCTCACACTTGCTCTGCAGGCTGCCCTCAAAAGTGAGATTGTCCTGCATTTGCCTCCCAAGCACATGATAGGCAGGTACTTTAGTTGAGATGACACTGCGGTGTCCATTCTGCGATTCTGAGTGAGATGTTATACCTCTGTAGCCTTTAATTTCTTCAACTGCAAGATAAAGAGTTGTTGTGTTGGGTGGAATCCCCAAGTCTTTCCCAGAATTATGATTTAGTTTCTTCCTGCAAGTACGCCAATCAAAACATTAGGGATTCTAGACTGGATTTATCATGAGTATTTATGTGAGAAGACGTCTCAAATAAATTGAGAGAAGTGGTGGCACACACCACTGTCTAGGACAGAGGGAAGTAGAAACACATGTAGCCTCAATCCTTCGATTCTGTTCCATCTCATTAATATTAAAACTGTCATTTACCAGAGCACTGTTGCCGTTCTTGGTCTCCTTTGCTGTCCACACTCACAGTGTTCACCTTGCATGGTGGTGGTATTCTGATGACATCTTGCTATTGTGACCCTAGCTTGGTCATGAACAACCTTTAGTTAGCATTTCTATTGCCATGACAAAACACCATAATCAAAAGGGAAGTTGGGAAGAAAATTATTTATATGGCTTACACTTCCATATTGCTGTTCCTTATGGAAAGAAGTCAGGACAAGAACTCAAACAAGGTGAGAACCTAGAAGCAGGAGGAGATGCAGAGGCCATAGAGGGGTACTGCATACTGGCTTGGTTCACATAGCTTGCCCAGCCTGCTCTCTTATAAAACCCAGAGCCACCAGCTCAGGGGTAGCACCACCCACAATGGGCTGGGCCCTCACCCATTGATTGATAATTGAGAAAATGCCTTATACTTGGATCTCATGAAGGCATTTTCTCAACTGAAGCTCCTTCCTCAGAGTCTGATGACTCTAACTTGTGTCAAGTTGACAAAAAAACAGCCAGCACAGAGACATTGACAGGAGTTCATTTAGCCCTCTGTGAAATAGGCCTCCTTCTGCACTCACTAGAATACCTCAGAGTCAAGCATGATGGTTCATATATGTAATCCTCGCATTTGATAGACTGAGTTAAGGGGATGAAGTATTTAAGTCCAGCCTGAGCTATAATAAATCTTGTCTCAAAACAAACACACTGCAAAGGAGAAGAGCTGCACACTTTTAGTCCCAGTACTTGGGAGGCTACGATAGTTTGAATAGTCTTGGCCCAGTCTTGGCACTATTAGGAGTTATGGCCTTGTTGGAATAGATATGACCTTGTTAGAAGAAGTATGTCACTGTGGAGGTGAGCTTTCAGACCCTCCTCCTGGCCAAGTGGGAGCAGTCTTCTGTTTGCCCTTGGAACAAGATACAGGACTCTCAGCTCCTTCTGTGCCATGGTTGCCTAGAACCTGTCATGCTCCTACTTCGATGATAGTGGACTCAACCTCTGAACGTGTAAGTCAGACCCAATTAAATGTTGTCCTTTATAAGATTTTCCAGATTTTCCTTGGTCATGGTGTCTCTTCACAGCAATGGAAATCCTAAGACAGAGGCCAACCTGGTCTATATAAGGAAATTCTGTCTCAATTAAAAAAAAAAAAAAAGCTAAAAGCAAAATTAGTGTGGTGATCAAAACCGAATGTAGTTGTGGTTGAAGGGTGGGCGTGTCTTATCCAGGCTTTTCTGTAAAGAATAATTCCAGAAGAGTCTAACCAGGCTCTTTTGGACCCTTGAACAAAAAGGCTGTGTCTCCAGTTGCAATGGTATCTTCAGTGTAGCCCCTGATACCACCAGTCTTCCCCCTGGTAGACACAAGCTCAGCATTTTCCCCAAGTCCTTATAACAAATATCTAACAGGTAGCACTCACCTATTTGTCTTCTTTTTACAGGGCAAAGACAGGAAGCTGGAGGCTTTGGGCCTCTTGTCTAGGAGGGTCCACTGCTAAGTTACAGAATGGTTGTGCTTGAACCCAAGACACTGACTCCTTTGCCCACTGTTAGTATTCTGTTCACCCACACTCATCCACTGGCCATAAACACGTCAGATTTTCATTTTCTTTCTTGCCATTCAGCATAGAAGCCCTGGTACCATCTCTATTTGTAACATTGCCCCTTGCTTCAGTGACTTCTGCTGCCCTGGGCCAGCCACACTCTGTACAGAGCCCACTGCAAAATGGAAATGTGGGGTTCTTGTTGAAAAACACAAATCCTGTTGGAGATACTATCATTTAAAGCTTTTTGTTTCCTCAGTGGGTGCTCCCTTAGCTGGAAGTGAGAGTTGGTTTGCTACTGAATACTGTAAGGGTCCGTGATTCATGGAAGAGTCATACCCCAGACTCAAATAGTATGTGAACACAAACAGTGTTTTATTCTGCAGAAGTCCTGTGTGCTGGGTTCTCCCCATTACCAAGATAGAGAGACAACCAAATGAGCTCCCAGGCTAGATTTAAAGCAATTAGGGGATTCTGGGGTAGGTGACCTTTATCTTGCTCCATCTCTAAGGACATTCCATTACCAGGGCGTGGAGGCTGGAAATTGTTACTGAAGAAATCCAGGGTTAGTGACCTTTATCTTACTTCATCTTTAGGGACATTCCATTACCGAGGCATGGGGGCTGGAACCTGTTATCCAGAAGGTCTGGAAACTTGCTGACCCATTGTCCTTGCTTCAGGCTAGGTGGCTGCGCACTTTCTAGTTTCCCCACTAGCTGCCTGAAGCCTAGGGGTTTTTAACTGACTTGCCTGGACTTGCCCAGTTCTTAGGTCTAGACTCCTAGACCGCCAATTTGAAACCTGTCGTGGAATCAGTCTGTCTCAATACTACTACACTTCCTTTGGCAGCAGGTACCCCCAGGCAAGCGTAGACACTCTGAGGCACTAGGGGCTCCCTGTTGGGGACTCTGAACTTGGCTGAGGGGAGGAGGCATAGTCAGGCAGTGATCTAGGGATCTTCCTGGGATCCAGCTAGTCATCTGGAAGAGGGCGGGGGTTGACTATTACTGTAGATACATGCTTTGCTAAGATGAGGGGGCAGGGGAGTATGTGAAGGTGCAGCTCTGTTGGGAGCTGAGGTCCAACTTATCATACACCCCTAAGAAGACACATATTCACAGATTAAAAACAATGTCAGAGTGTGGTGACACACGCACTCAATTGCAGGAGGCAGGGGTGGCATCTGAGTTCAACGTCTCCATGTTCTTTTTTTTTTTTTTTCTTAGGTTTTTCGAGACAGGGTTTCTCTGTGTAGCCCTAGCTGTCCTGGAACTCACTCTGTAGACCAGGCTGGCCTTGAACTCAGAAATCTGCCTGCCTCTGCCTCCCAAGTGCTGGGATTAAAGGTGTGCACCACCTCTGCCTGGCTTAGGCTGGGTTTTAATTCAAAGATATTCTGCTATCTGGCCATTTTTGGGGGTAATGTTTTTTCCAGACTGGGTCCTTCTCCTATTATTTTGTTGTTTTGTTTTTAGAGACAGGGTTTCTCTGTGTAGCCCTGGCTGTCCTGGAATTCACTCTGTAAACCAGGCTGGCCTTGAACTCAGAAATCCGCCTGCCTCTGCCTTCCAAATGCTGGGATTAAAGGCGTTCGCCACCACCGTCCTGCACGTCGGCATGTTCTACAAAAGAAATTCCAGAAAAGCCAGGGCTACACAGAGAAACCCTGTCTCGAGCCTCCCTTCACCGACACCTCCCACCCCTCACCTGTGAGAAAAGAACAATATCAGGAGGGGAGCACATGCAGTGTGTGTGTGTTTGTTTGCTTGAGACAGTCTCACTATGCAGCCTTGCTGGCCTGAAACTCACTATGTTGAATTCACAGGGATCCACCTGACTCTGCCTCCTGAGTGCTGTAATTAAAGGAGTGTGCCACTAAACCTGGATGAGAATGCTTTAAGACAATGCTGGCCATAAAAACACTGAGTTCCATGGGCCTGCCCCGCCCCATTCTCCCCGTCCCTGGCCCCACCCCGCCCTAGCCCGGCCCCGCCGGGCCCTGCCCCTGTGTCTCTGATCGTAATGCAGAACCACTGATTCAGCCACTGTGTGAACAAAGTGCGGACATAACTCTGAGATATGATTACAAGTGCAAGTGCATATACTCATGTCATATGAAGTGTTTTGAGTTGTGTTTTTGGACCTTGTTTTTTATTGATTGATTTAGTATGCAATGTTCTGCATGTATATATGCCTGCACACCATAAGAGGGCATCAGATCTCATTATGGATGGTTGTGAGCCACCATGTGGTTGCTGGGAATTGAACTCAGGACCTTTGGTAGAGCATCTCTGAGTCATCTCTCCATATCCTATTTTCTCTTTCTTAAAACTGATTTTTTTTTCTCATTGATGTCTCTCCATGATCTTGCTTTCATCCTAGCTCAGTACATTATTCCTTATTGTGAAACCCTCAGTAATGGACAGCCCTGTTTTTGTAACCCAAGGTTTTCCACTGAGGCCAGTGGTCTCTACAGTTGGAATCTGCATTCCTGTTCACACTCCACTATCCTGCCAGAATGACCTCCTTACCTTAGGAAGAGCCCTGTCCTATAAGCATGCTAAGCACCAGGCTTGTTGCCCAGGAGAGGCAACACCCAGGTAAGCTTTTTTACTTTCCAGTCTCTCTTGAAGTATGAGGGCTCAGCCACCCACAGAGGTAGTGGTTTGGTAATTTGCCTTTATTGCCTGTTCTGTCTCCCATTACAATGTTCTATTTCCCTACCAGACTTCTAAATAGCTTAATCATTGAACCTGAGTCTTCCGGTCTTTTTTTGTGTATTTATGTACTTCGTGACTAAGTTCAAATATGCTCCTACACAGCGGAGATGTGTGTAGCACAATCTGGACATAGATACACCTTATAGTGAGTTGGGAGAATGACAAGTTAGAAGCCAGTCTGGGCTACATAAGGAGCTGCTGCCTCAGGGAATCAAACACTAGACACCAGATCTGCCTTTGTAAGCACCTGTTAATAGGATCCATGTGTGGATGAAGATCCTTTCCTGGACTAAGACAACGTCAACAAGCCTCCTTTCTTTCATTCTGGGGACTTGATTTAGTGGCCTTATGTGTTGTCCAATGCTGACAAGTCAACTTAGTCCCAGTAACCCTACCCTTCATTATCTGATCATCTTGCTGGAGTAGGTGTGGCCTTGTTGGAGTAGGTGGGGCCTTGTTGGAGTAGATGTGGCCTTGTTGGAGTGGGTGTGGCCTTGTTGGAGTGGGTGGGGCCTTGTTGGAGTGGGTGGGGCCTTGACGGATTGGGTGTGGCCTTGTTGGAGGAAGTGTGTCACTGGAGGTGGGTTTTGAAGTTTTCAGACGCTCAAACCAGGCCCAGTCTCTCTCTCTCCGTGCTGCCTGTGTATTCAGATGTAGAGCTTTCAGCTACCTGCCCAGCACCATTTCTGCCTGCCACCATGCTACCTGACATGAAGATAATGGAATAAACCATTTTTAACTGTAAGCCAGCTCTGTAGTGTGAAATATTAAAAAGGCAATCCACGCTACTACCAGCAAGGCACCAGCAGGCCTTGTTCTAATCTTTGGCGAACTCTCTGACCTGGAGCTTCGAAATCTCACCACCTGACTCACTAAGTTCCGACTGGTGAGTTACTACCATGCCAGCCACATGCTTCCAAATTCCCACAGCCTTTTGGGGTGCACTTCTTGCAAACCCACACTTTGTCGTTCCATACCTTTCTCTCTGGAACCCAGTTGAGCTGCCACATGAAGGAAAACATACGGACTTAGTTCAGAATCAATGGTATCCTAATTTATAAGCCATTCTAAGTTAAATCCTCCGGTAGTGGATCCAAACGGACCTGCCACCTGAACGAGGGTCTCTGCTACCTACATTTTAACCTCCAGTCTCTTCTCCTCTCCTCTCCTCTCCTCTCCTCTCCTCTCCTCTCCTCTCCTCTCCTCTCCTCTCCTCTCCTCTCCTCTCCTCTCCTCTCCTCTCCTTTCCTCTCCTTTCTTCTAAGTCCCTCTGTCCAACCAGGAAGTCCCATCTTCTTGCCCAGTGATTGGTTTCTTTATTCATTAGAAAGGTCACATGAAGTCCTGAGTACATACTCCCAGACAGCTCTTCTTGGGGAAGCTGAATTAGCATCAAAATACAAACAGTACCAGGGCTATCCACAACACAGCCCAATTAAATGTTTTCTTTATAAGACTTGCCATAGTCATAGCGTTTCTTCACAGCAATAGAAACCCTAACTAAGACAGTATCTGAGGAGATATGATTCTCCTGTGGACCATAGCCCAGGTAGTATCAGCCTGGTGTTCAGGAAGACTCCTGCTATCTACCTGCAATCCCCCTGCCTCTCAGGCCTCCTCCCTGCTGATCTCTACTCTGCTCCTTAACCATAGGTCTCTTCACCTTCCCTGAAACATGTATCTGCCAAATGTGGTGGTTTACATTTTTAGTCCAGAAACTTGGGAGGTAAAGGCAGACAGATCTCTATGAGTTTGAGCAGATGAGATCTCTACAGTGAGATCTGGGCTAGCCAGGACTACACAGTGAGACCCTGCCTCAAAAAAGGATTATTCTAAAAAGTGTACTCTAAGTGGTTTGCTTCACTGTACTGGGGGCTGGGAAGTCCAAGGTCAAATGAGCAGTAGATGCAGTGAATGTTGAGAACATCTCCATGCATCGAAAGTTTTCATTTCAGGTGTGTTCTCATGTGGCAAAAGGGCATCCCTTATGTGCCTCATTCATACTGCCCTCCATGTTTAGAAAGTTTTGCCACAGAGTCTTCTCCGCTCTCCCCATTCCCTCTTCTTTACTCAAGGTCCCCCACTTTTCCTTGCTGCCTTTGAAGTTGAGTTCAACCTCTCTCCCTGTTGCAAACCCCACTGCCCAGAGTCCCTACACCCATCACAATACTATCAGGATGCCTGCCTTACTCTTCTTGAGCAAATGAATGGTATTTTTCCCTTTCAGTAGATGTGTAATGTATTAGAACCCAACACAGAATAGACAGGTTGTGCTCAGCATTCACTGCAGCTCTTGAGCATAGGAACCAGGGTTGAGACTCGTCCGTATTACTTGTGACCAGATAGACAAATAAAGGAAAAGAAGGGAACTACAAAAACAACAAAGACAGAGCCTACTTTTGGCTGAAAGCCTCTACTGTTCACCACAAGTGAGACTTCTCAATACACAATTTAAAACCTAAGTAAAGCTACCTGCTCCATTGGGTTTGGAGGGAGCTGAGGGAAAGGCTTGGGGGTTCTCCCACCAAAGCTCTTTCTTTCTGTATCCTGGGATCGTGATCAAGGATCTCCCAGTCAGAACAAACAATGTCTGTTATTCCTCTGGCTTTTGCTGACCTGGGACTTGATTATAAGGAAGTTACCCGGTCTACTGCACTCACAGAAGATGACAGGCCATCTGGGAACCTGTGAGTGCAGACACACCCACTCATCAGGAAGGAAAATATCTACCATTTATCCTCCACAAACAGCTGGACTTTCCAGGTGGGGTGCACAGTGTCATGTTAAACACACACACACACACACCACACAAAAGCATGCAGTTGCTAAGTGATAGAGTTCCTGACATCAAGCAGCAGGGATGGGAAAGCTCTCCTGCGTGACTTCATGCTTCTTGGCAATTCTGAGCATTTACCGACTTCTCAGGTAAGCTACAGAACACCCAGTTAATTCCAACTCCAGATTAACAATGATTTATTTCTAGAGTAAGCATGTCACAAATACTGTATTGCACATACACAACTTATGAGACTTATTTATACCAAAACATTGTACTGTTTACCTGAAATTCAAATAAACTAGCAATCCTGCACTCTTCTTTAATGACTCCCCCAATGCTAACTTTCTGGTTTTCTTCTGTCAAAGCAGTTCTTGCAGAGCTGACGAGAGGCTCGGACCTGTGGACAGTGCCTCACAGGCCGTGTAGCTTCGCGAGATCTTGTGGATGCACAGTGTGGTAACTTCACGTTGGAACACTGTTGGATACCCTGATCGCCCCAAGACCATACCCGCTTCCCCTGCCACTAATCTGAGCAGCAGAAGGCTATCCAACTTGATTTTCTTTTCTCTAGCAGATGAATCAGACGCTGTATGTCTCAACCTAGTTGTATATTTTTTTTGCTGAGGGTCAAGTTGTAAATTTTTAAAAATCTGTTCGAGGGCTAATGGTAGTTTAAATAAGATAGTCTTGTGCATGTGAACACTTGGTCCATAGTTAGTGATCTTGCTTGGGAAGTCTTAGAAGGTGTGACGTTGCTGGAGGAAGTGTGCCAATGCTTGAGGGTTTAAAGACTTGTACCTTTCCCAGTTCACTCTCTGCTTTGTGCCCTCAGCTTCCTGTTCTCCTGACGTGTCTTTGTCCCACCATCATAGACACCAATCCTCTGCAACTATCCAAATAAATCCTTGTATATGGTGACGTATGTTTTTAATCCTGGGAACAGGAAATAACTAATACAGAAGTGGGTAGCAGGGGTTGTACTATTACTGTCATAGATCTGACTGTGTTGCTTTTGGTTGAGGAATGTGGACGATTTTTGGTAGCTAGGGTAGAAAAACAGGGCTTAATGGGATATCTGGGAAGCCTGGAAGATAGTGCCCAGAACAAGTAAGACTGTGGAGACTCAGCTCAAGAGGTTTCAGAGAGGAATAATATTATCACCTGCGTTAGAGACCCTTCCCATGATATTTTTGACAAAGATTGTAGCTACTTTCTACTAATGTGCTAAGACCTTGCCTGAGGCTAAATTTAAACAGAATGTACTATGGACTAGGGAGATGGCTCAGCATTTAAGCTCTTGATCTTGCAGAGATTCTAAACTTCATTCAGATCCCAGCACCTACCTGGTGGCACAAGGCCATCTATAATTCCAGATCTAAGGGACTCAGCCATCCTCCTCTGACCTCCACTGGCACCAGACACACACATGGTGCACATATATACATGCAGACAAAATACCCACACATGTAGAATAAAATAAACAAATTTTTAAAAATAGATTAAAAGTTATAAAAATAAATTAAAATAAGATCTTTGGCAGAAGAGATTTTAAGATGCCCTAACAGTGATTCTGTCTCATGTTTATTAGTAATTGTTCTTATTCGAGTCTACAATGAAAAAGAACAAACAGGGCATATTTACACACACACACACACACACACACACACACACACACACACACACACACACGAGTTTCGAGAGAAAAGAACACTGGCCAGCTTAGTGTTCCAGGGAAACGTGCACTGGATGAGAGACTGTTACTGTAAAACTATTATCACAAAAATGAATAAACAACCACAAAGGACAGATCTATACTGATCTACAAAAGAAGGAGTCCTCAGGGGACGATCCCACTCAGCTACCTTCTACCACCTGAAAGAGAGCGTGAGGCATTCACTGCTCCTGAAAGGCAGCTACAGTCAAAAGCTAATGCTGACATGATTTAAATGGGCCAGGGTTCATCTCAAGCTGGTAGCTGAACTCAGCAGCGTCATCCACAGGGCTGGCTTTAGAATCATAAAAGCTAAGGGGCCACGGAATCTTTCCGAGAGGCTTCAGAGAGAGCCGGAGGGCAGAGAATATATGGCAGGGAGTCCTTGTGTGAAGACCAAGAGAGCATGAAGCTGTGCAAGTGAAACCCCGGCTGCATTTGCTGTGGGATATTTCTCAAGGAGAGCAGCAAAAATACAGGGAGTGGAACTAGGCCAAGGGAATAAAGTACATTGTAGTCAACAGAGTTGGAATGGCAGAGCCATCTAAGCCTTTTGACATCAGACATGGAGCTAAAGGATTTGGCATTTGCCTGCTGGGTTTCAGTCTTGTTTGGTCCAGTATTTCCTCATTTGCCCCAGGTCTTCCTTTTTGGAGTGATAATATATATTCTGTGCCGTTTTATGTTGGAAGTATGTAATTTGCTTTTTTACTTCATAGAGTGTGGAAATTACCAGATTAACAGATTGCTTTGAGTTTCAGAGACTTCGGATTTAAAACCGGTGTTGTGACTATAAAAGACTGGTGGCTGTAGTTTTAATTGTTTTTGAAACCTACTTTTAATATGGGTTCTTAAATGCTTTAACCTCCCTTCTACCCCCACCCCCAGAGGTAGCAGAAAAGAAAGGTTAGTAGGATACCATGTTGCGGGGGGAGTGGACCTGTTTAGAAATTTTACTTTGGAGCAAATTCTATTCGTGTTGTCAGGAAATCACCTGTTCAGTTCACAGGTCAGCAGTGGCAGCTCAATCCACTCGAAAACTCTTCACGGATACACCAGCAGTCCAGTTCAGTAGTATCAGGATAGCAAACATGAATCAGCAACAGTAGCAGGACCTAGAAGACATAGCCAGACCTCAGGAGAAGTGGCAGGAGTCAGCAGCAGTGACCAAGACCACCAGGGACACCAGGAGAAGTATTCTGCCTATTAGCAAAGACCAAAGAAGCATTGCAAAGCAAGATATGCAAGCAAGCCCCTGTCACTCTCTGTTAAGTCCTATTTATACTCCCTCCAGACATCATGTGTCCTTCACCGGTCTTGACTCACCATGTGTTTTGCCTCAGCTCATGAGTTTGTCTTGGCAAACTCCACATGAGCCTGTATCAGCTGACTTCACTCTGCCAATCAGCCCAAGTTCTGGTTCCAAGGCAAGAAGCCACAGGAACCTCTCGAGAAGTTTTTTGGTGCATGGAGACATGCCCAATGGAGCTCAACAACACACGTAAGGCAAACCAATACATGCATGTTAGAGACTGTCCTTTCACACGCTTGCTTTAGCAATACATCCTTTCACCTGTGTCTGCTTCAGGAAAACGCTCCTTCATCTGTTTGCCCCAGCAAAACAGCATCCGACACGACTGACTTTCCGAAGAGACGGTTAAGTTCCACTTCAGGTGGCTTTGAAGTTGGACTGTGTATTCTGTACTGTGATATGGCTATAAGCCACCAGGAGAAGACAGGGAGTGGAATGTGGTGGTTTGAATGAGATGCATCATAGTCCAGGCATTTGAACACTAGGCTCCCAGTTGACAGACCTGTTATAGGAAGGATAAGGAAGTGTGGTTCTGCTGTGGGGGAGAGTATGTCACTGGAGATGGAAATGACATCATTTCCAGCTCACTCTCTCTGCTCTGTGCTTGTGGCTCAAGAGGTGAACCCTCCTCAGCCTCCTGCTCCCACCGCTGTGCCTACACACAACCATCATGAACTCTCACCCTTTGAAACCATATGGCCCAATAAATCCTCCTTTCTATGAGTTACCTTGGCCGTGGTGCTTTATCACAGTTTTTTTTTTTTTTAAATCTTATTACATTTTATTTTGTCATATTTATGATACACACGATAAAATAAAATATAAGATAAAACGAAAACCATCACGTTGAGGCTGGACAAGGCAACCCAACAGAAAGAGCCCCAAGAGAAGGCACAAGGATCAAAGAGTCACTTGTTCACTTGTTCACATATTCAGGAGTCCCATAAAAATACTCAGCTGTAAGATAATACACACACACACACATACACACACATACACACAACACACACACACACATACACACATACACACACACATACACACTCACACACATACACACACTCATATACACACCACACACACACACACTCACACACACATACATACACACACATCACACACCACACACACACACTCACACACACATACATACACACACATACACACACACATACTCACACACACTCACACACACACTCACACACACATACTACACATCACACACATTACACACACTCACACACACACACTCACACACACATACATACACACACATACACACACACACACACACACACACACACCACACACACACACACACGACCTGGTGCAGATCCCTGCAGGCCCTATGCTTGCTGGTTCAGTCTCTGTGAGTTTATAAGAGCCTTGCTCAGTTGAGTCAACTGGCTTTATTCTCCTGATATCCTTCATGCCCTCTGACTCGTCATACTCTTTCTGCCTTCTCTTCCACAACATATTCCTATTTTTATTTAACAATTAACAAATACATTGTCATACCACTTTATGTTGATCTCCACTCTTTTTTTTTGAGACAGGGTTTCTCTGTGTAGACCTGGCTGTCCTGGAACTCAGTCTATAGACCAGGCGCCTCGAACTCAGAAATCAGCCTGCCTCTGCCTCCCAAGTTCTGGGATTAAAGGCATGAGCCACCACTGCCAGGCTCGATGTCCACTCTTGATGTTTTTTCTTTCATTATATAATTGGGTTTTGTTGCGTTTGATGCATGTAATATAGTTAAGGTCTTTATTTCTACCACCTATAAAATAACAATGTGCCAAGCAGTGGTGGCACACGCCTTTAATCCCAGCACTTGGGAGGCAGAGGCAGGCGGATTTCTGAGTTCTAGGCTAGCCTGGTCTACAGAGTGAGTTCCAGGACAGTCAGGTCTACACAGAGAAACCCTGTCTCAAAAAAAAAAAAAAAAAAAAAAAACCCTAAATAAATAAATAAATAAAATAACAATGCACACATTTCTTTTTGTGACCCTACCTGGCCCTGGGGATCATCAGCTAATATTTGACCACAAGGTCAGATGGAGCAGAGATGACAGACAGTGGGGGAACGGAAGCCCCGTGAGTACATACAGTCATGACAACATACTGGGACTAGCTTCAGGGAGATAGATCAACTTTACTCAGGGTGAATCAAGGGATATATAGTTTTGGGTTGGGGGGGGTAGGAATATCCAGGGTGAGCAAAGGTTATTGGCTAAAGACTTAAGGTGCTGAGACGCCTCATTAGCATGGGGAGTCACTCCAGGAATCTGAGGTGCTAGCTGAATGAGTTCTTGTCAGGAGAAAGGAAGTTGAACCTGTAATTGTAACCAAGGCTATGTGACACTCTGCAGGTAGAAGTTGTGTAGAAGTTTCAAGCTCCCCAGACAAGGAGAAGCCCTGCCAATGAAGGAAATCTGACACTTTACACTAAGCCCAGAAGGCTATCTGGATGATGGTAGACTTCGACTTTAATTAGCAAGGCAATACTTAATCATTTAATTTTGTTTAAAAACCTTTTTCATTATATGTTTGCATACATGTTTTATTTCATTGTCAGTATCACTAAGACTTTGACAGGAAGGGACACGTAACCATGTGAACATTGTTTCCCAAATTGTTGGATGTTTTTCACCTCTTTTCTATTTAATTATTTAAATGTAAATCTTCAAACTTTATATATTTATTTTGAGACATGGTGTCTCTATGTATCCCTAGCTGGCCTGAAAATTGATATGTAGATCAGTCTAACTTTAAAATGATAGACATCCACTTGTCTCTACTTCTAGAGTACTGAAGTTGAAGGTGTGCAACACCATGGCCGACCATTTAAAACAATTGATTTCTGGTTCAGTGATCTATTTCTTCAGTATTGTTTTCTGTTGTTCTTTCTGTATTTGTTTATTCCTTGTTAATCTTCTGATTTATCTTTGTTTTTGTGTGATTTTTTTTCCCTTATGTTTGACTTTGTCTTGCCGTATCAGACTTGAGGCGCTATATTTCTCTCTTTTTGTTTTCTTCATAGAGGCCTCTTCCTATGTCTTTGTTACTTTTCTATTGATGTGATAAGGTAGCATGACCAAAGTAATTTATAGAAGAAAACACATAGGCTTAGGTTTTAATGAGGATTCTTAAATACTTCCATCCCCCTTCTAGCCTACCATCCAAGGCTGGAGAGAAAAGATGGTAAATAAGACACCATGGGGATGTGGAAACCACCATTGGGATGTGGGGGTGGCAGAACACAGCCTAAGATGGGGGCCCCCAGCTTGGGTGAGAAAAGGCATAGGCTGAGGAGTCAGGGGTTCCTAAACTCCTGGGAGTCCAATTGCCTCTGGGAACTGTGTGGAGTCAGGAATGAGGGTGCTGTGTGGGCCGGTGGTGAGCCTGGGGGCCCGGGGGAACTCTGGCTTAGTTCAGGGGTGAGTGTTTGTGTCCAGAGATCTAGAGGGGGAGATTTAGGCCGTGAGACTCTGTATGATGAAGGCCTCTTCCCACGTCGGTTCTTGATGAGAGACAGTCCTTGCTTGTCCAAACTATATATGATGAAAATAGTGTATACAACTTACACAGAGTGGACCAGAGATTAAATACCTTTTGCAGGAAGAAATGTCTGAGAAGGAAAGTTTATTGGCTAAACCACTCTGGGCTACATAAGGAGCTGCTAGGAGTCAGAGCTCATTTTATTTTATGCTGGGTTTTTCAGTCCCTGCATGTATGTGGGTGGGTGTGCTTTGAATGTGGTCATGAATGCTCTTGATTGAGTACTTTTATTTAGCAAAACTTAATGACTGGATTAAAAACAAAACTTTTTTCTCAGATGAGAGGGAATAAGGTTTAATCATTACTGTTTTTCAGATCTCTTCCCCATTTCCCCACAACTAAAAGCTTATTATAGGGACTTCCATTTAAACATAAAAGGCACAAACACGTAATTAACAGTTTCCATACCCTTAACAACCCCGCAAGAAAATGATGGAATGGTGGGAAGTAATTTTGATAAAAAAAGTGGTTGTAAAGAATGAACACAGAAACAAAGAGAACAAGGGAAGGGACAACATCAGGCAAATCTTAGAGGCTGAAAGCGAAACCGTTGCTAGCTGAGTTAGAAAGCTCTTAGAGAGGGAACTCGGATGTCTGAACACGTCTAGGTGGAGAGTTAAGAAGATGTTCCTTGGAGCTTCCGCGATGGGAGAAGGCAGCAGACAGGCATGGGCAGTAGGAATGGGTAACCATCTGTATGCAGCAGGGTCTGGCCCGATTTCATCTCTCTACCTCAGTGATCAGTTGGCCCAGCCCCACAGATGTCCACTGTGGGCCATACTGTGGAAGGAGAGAGGGCTAAGTGTTGTGGGATGGAAATACGGATAAAGTTAAAGTATAACCAAATGTAACGTTTTCCCATAGAGCCCTCTGTCGCCCCTGCAAGGTCTTGCACGTGGCCTGTGGTAGGCGTAGGTGTGTGCTGCACGTGGCTCTTCCTCCCCAGCGTTCATCTCGGTTCGCTCCTTTAGCTTCACTCTCGCGACACTTGGGTAAGCCTCAGAGGAAAAGAGAGTTGGCCAACAAGCATGGCGGGTTTAGGCTGAGGTGAGCAAGGCTGACCTTGCGGGCCTTTGGAGTAAGGCCGTATGTGTCAGAAAAATTTCCAGGCTCCTGACTTCATCAGCGCTGGGGTGTCAAGAGAAAGGAAGTGAGAGCAGCTGGGGTGGAAAACCTGAGAAGAGACAGGAGGACTTCCGGTAGGGCGAGCCTCGAGGAGACAGAAGTAGTAAGTGACTTAAGGACTGGAGGAGTGTAAGATGGAGATGGGGGAGAAGACGGTGGAGCCGCAGGACTTCCTGAAGAGCTTCCAGGAGTTCCTGAGCCAGCAGACTCGCAGCCGCAGAGTGAACCTGCTGTCTGGGGACCTGATACAGGCCGGAGACCCTGGAACCCCCGGGGAAGTCCTGGACCGGAACCGAGTGCTGATGGTGGACGACTTCGAAAGGACCATGGACGGGAAGCTGCAGTGTTCATACTGTGGCTATTCCAGCCAGAGAAAAGCTCGGCTGATGGAACATATGAGAATCCACACGGGTGAGAAGCCGCACAGGTGTCGCCTGTGCCCCTTTGCCTCGGCTTACCAGCGCTACCTCGAAGCCCACATGCGCTCCCACACTGGAGAAAAGCCATACAAGTGTGAATTGTGTGCTTATCGCTGCAATTACAGAAGCAACCTGTCCCACCATCGAAGGCACAAGCATAATTTGTTACCGCTGACCGGTCCCAGGGCCTCCTTAAGCAGTGTGAACATGTGGGGGACCTTACAGAATAAGAGCAACGTGGAGGATGGCAAACGAGGGGTGCTCATCACTGTAGCCCCACCTTCTGTGGTCGTTCAGAAACCAGATCAGTTGAGTGATTCTACACACAAGATCCCAAATGTTCAGAATGGGTTCCGTGACAGTACGGATAAAACTTCAGTTTGCAGACTGCCGAGGGACCCACAAGGACTCCTGTTTGTGGATAATCCTTTGGCTCAGCTGTCTGACCTACCAGGGTACTTGTCCACCTTGCCATCTGAAACCCAAAGCCCCGTCTCTGCTGATGTAGATTCCATCCTAGAAGAGTGGAATCCTTTCGTGATGCAACAGCCCTCTGCCCAAGGGAGTGTCCCTCAGAGCGCTCTCATAGTCCTCAGGCTCTCTCCACCATCGAGTCAGAGAGACTGCAGTCCACTGGCAGGGCCCAGCAGCCAGCCAAGTGGCTACACCAACACCCCCATCCTTGGAAACAGCCAGCCAAGCAATCCAACCGAAACCTCACTGCCGCCGCAGGACCCTCTGCTTCTTTACTGCTGCCAGCACTGTGACACATACTTTACAGACAATGTCCTTTACACTATTCATATGGGATGCCATGGGTATGACAATCCCTTTCAGTGTAACATATGTGGATTCAATTGTGAGGACAAGTATGATTTTGCCTGTCACTTTGCACAAGGTCAGCATCACTAGGACTGAGAACGACCAACTGTATAACTTTACTCAGGTTAGCCTTTTGGGGTGTTTGTAGTTTAGTTTTAGATTTTGGTTACTCCAGGTAAGGCTTTTTCTAATTTAAAAGCTTTCTATAGTTGGTAGAAACCTCTCCCCCTCTCCCATCATTCCTCTTTTGATATAATTCCATCTAGTCTAGTCAGGGTTACACACTAGATATTCTTAACCTTTTTCTTCCCATCAGTAAGTCATGTGAGAATTGAAGTCCATTCAAAACCTTACCAGGTATTTAGTTATATTTTCCCTACTTATGACCCTTTAGGCTTTAAGGATTGTTCACACTCTTGGGATTTCTGATAGTCATTGAATTTAGATATTGTTTCTGTTGTATTTTTAAAATAGAATAATTTTCCCCTATAAATTGGTTACACCCTATTTCCATGCTTGTATTAATTTTAAAGTTACCTGTAGTTGAAGTATTGTCTAGTTCCTATACTGAAATTGGACTAGTAGTTTCATTTCAAGTGGAAATAATAAGGCTGTCTCAGTATAGTAATTTTTTTTTTTTTTTTTTTTTTTTACAAAGGGAACATAAAACAAAGTTTTTGAAGTTAAAATAGGTGAAAGTTCTGAAAAAAAAATGGAACTTGGGATCAAGTATTCTTTAACCTAAATAGTGTGTTTAATATATTTAACACCGTGGAGACATTGTCTAATTTAGATATATTAATAACCCATTGAGCTGCTGATGTTTCAAGTTTATTTTCTAAAACCAGAGGAAAAGGTAGAGAACAGTAGGCACCTTTTTGCAATTTCAATTTCTTTTTATTTTTTTTTAAGATTTATGTATTTTTTATTTATATGAGTACACTGCAGCTGTCTTCAGACACACACTAGAAGAATGCATCAGATCCCATTATAGATCTATGAACCACCATGTGGTTGCTGGGAATTGAACTCAGGACCTCTGGAAGAGCAGTCAGTGCTCTTAACCGCTGAGTCATCTCTCCAGTCCACAATTTCAATTTCTTAGTAATTTTTCATTGTCACATGACTGGTGTTAGTTAAATTGGTAACTTAATGAGACTCTGTTTTTCAGATTCTTTTGATGACCAAAACAACAGGAGGCACAGCAAATTTATCCATTTGAAATTGCAGCTGTTCCCCAGAACCTTCCGAGGCAGCCAGTGAGACCCAACAGTTCCTGAACTGTGACCTTCAGGCCTTTAGGGCTTTGTAGTTACATTATCGATGCTGCTATGTTCATATGACTTTGATAGAACAGCACAGAAACTTCACGAAAGGCTTCTGGGAAAATCTGATCCCCAAGACTATTCTTTTGAGCCTTTATACTAAGGCTAAGCTGACCCACTTCCTGAGTGCTCCTCTTTTGCCTCTAGGGATGCTCCTGGCAAAATCTGACGGTGCAAGGTGAGGCCCAATCCTGCAACAATTCTTCTTCTTCTTCTTTTTTTTTTTTTTTTTTTTTTTTGGTGTTTTCGAGACAGGTTTCTCTGTGTAGTCCGGGCTGTCCTGGAACTCGCTCGGTAGACCAGGCTGGCCTCGAACTCAGAAATCCGCCTGCCTCTGCCTCCCAAGTGCTGGGATTAAAGGCGTGCGCCACCACCGCCCGGCTTCTTCTTCTTTCCATTGGATGGGCAACAGGGGCCCGTAGAATCTATGTTAATCATTCCTCTCCTTCAGGCCCCACCCTGACCTCCACGGTGGCCAGTGTGGACACATCCTATAGGTTCTCCTGTCTTGTAGCAGCAGCAGGGCTTATTCCAGGGAGGTGCCCACAGAGGAGATGAGCTGGGAGTCCTGCCCAAACTATATATACAGCCATAACTATATATATAGCACAACAAGTGCCTGCTGCCTCGTTCTTTCCACTGCCTCTCAGACTGAGGCTGGGAATGGCTTCTTTCTGGTCGCTCTTCCACCTCCAGTGGGTTTCTGTGCGCTCTGACCTCACTGTTGAAGGGTTACCTCTCTGCCTCTTTCATCCATGCCCTTTCTGACAGAAGCCTGATTTATTCAGTCTCCTTTGACTCCA
This sequence comes from Mastomys natalensis, assembly GCA_021653895.1. NCBI lineage: Eukaryota > Metazoa > Chordata > Mammalia > Rodentia > Muridae > Mastomys > Mastomys natalensis. The sequence continues at coordinate 26,057 of JAJTUV010001525.1, read as the reverse complement.
GGGCCCCTATCAAGCTCTCTAACGTACACTGTGTAGTTAATAGTTACTGATTTCTTCAGAAATTTTCTTTGAATTTATAGCACATACAATGGGCCTGAATGGTGTCTTACCCAAATTCATATGTTGAAATCCCTGGAGCTCGTGAATGTGACTATATTTGGACAAAATGTCTTTAAAGGAGCAAGGTCAAATAAGGTCTCCTGGACGAACCCTAACCTGGCATGATTGCATCCCTAGGAGGAGAGGAGAGTTGGACACAGTTCTACACGGGTTGATGATCAGGGGAGGGAGGGAGAAGCTGTCTAGCTGCCTATGAGCCAAGGATGGACAGAAATCTCAGAAGGGACTAGGCTTATTTGCATTTTGTTCTCAGGTTTCTAGTCCACGGAACTATACAGAAGTAAATTTCTGAGTTAAAATGTCCTGGGTTATAACAGTAAGTTGCTAAGGAAGCCTAGCAAGTTGATAGAGTAGTGTTCTGCTTTTGTTTGATTTTTGGTTTAGTTTGGTTTTGAGTCAGGTCTCACTATGTAGCCTTGGCCAGCCAGGAACTCACTGTGTGGAATATCTTATAAAGATCCATTTGCCTCTGCTTCCCTAGTCCTGGGATTAAAGGGTGTGCTACCATGCCACCCTGTTTTCTTTTTTCAGGAAGAAAATGTCCTAAAGAGATAGTTATGGAGGGGGAAGGAAACACATGTAATTCCACGACGCTGTGTTTTATAGCTTGGTGCAGTGTAAGAGCAATTTCCTGGGCTTATCTAGTTCCGCATTTATTAGATTTTGTTTACTAGTGCTTCCTTTGGAATGTAGCATCCACTTTATGTTCTCCTAAAGACTGCCACTCACTCGTAGCACTTTGTAGATCTCCTTAGCTGCTTTCCTAACTTGTCACATAATAAATGCCGTAGTAAGCTCCTGAGTAAGAGTGAGTGGATTCACAAGCTGGAGCTAGGCTGTTGAGGGTTGCTGTGTTCCTTGACCCACATATCCTTACTGCTGGTGTTTATCACTGAGGTCAGTACAATGGGGACAGTGACATTCAGGAAATTGAGTCACATTTAAAGCATCGGAATCTTTTGTTTCAGTTCATTTTTGTACTGAAATTCATCCATCATAGTCAAAAATGATTTAGTCAGAGAAGCCAGTCATCATTATTTATACTTCAGGGTAGAGGCTTGATCCTATTAACTGTAATGGCCAGCATTTGACTCTGAAGGCTAATTCCTCCCTAGTCTTTCTACTCTGTGCACTGTGAGGTCACTGTTCCTTCACTCACAGTCCCTCTGTGTCCTCACCAGGCTCTTTAACAATGCCTGTGTGCTAACTGACACAGATCTGCCTGCAGCACGGAGTCCACTCCTGGCGGAGTTCCCAGCCCCTGGGTATGAAACTGTTCACTGAGCATCCCCGCCATACCCCTCTGAGTGCCCCAAGCTCGCCTCGCTCGTCCATAACCCTCGTGTGCATTTCCCATCACCGGGCTTATTCCTTCCTGTCCTCACTCTTAACTGCACACCTCTCTGTCTTAAACTGTAGCCCAGGCTGACCAAGAGCAGAGGGTAATCTTACCACAGTCTCCAACATGCCACAATTACGGGCCTAAGCCACCATATCCAGCCTACTGTCTCTTGAGATGTCCGGTACCAGAGACCTACACACCCCAGCATGTAAATCCAACCTCTTCTTTCCATCTCACATGGCCATTCACCAGGGCTTATCCATTTCCTTTCTTCCATATTGAATATAGAAGAATGCTCAAAATGTATTTTGTCTCACCAGTGTTGAGACATGCAAATCAACAGAAAGCAGAATGAAACTGACAAAGGCAGCACCCAACATGGTTAAAATCAGAGCGAGTGAACACATTTGCAGGCGGCCGGCTGGAAAGTGTCGCTTGTGCTGGGTAACTGGCAAAGACACCAGCAAGTTTTTAAAAAAAAAAAATGCATCTCTTTGATTCAGTAAACTATCTTTTTAGAAATCTGCCACAGCGAAGTAAGTTGAGAAATATACAGGTTACACGTTTGGTTTACTAGATTTTCATAAACACTAAAAGATCGTAAATATCATCAATACAAACAGCCTAAATGAGGGATTTGTTTAATATACTGTGTTAAATATGTGAGTTTTGGCACCGCTGATGACTGTGGAAGGTGTGTGCTTACCAAGTCCAGTGAAACCCACTTGTACTTTCCATGCAAAGAAGGAGTGTGAAAGAGTGTATAGATGGTGAGCACACTTGATATAACTATGCACACGGGCATTCTCAACAGAAATCAAGGCAAGCTGGAAAATGCTTTGTGGGCTATCAGTGGTGGGTACTTCAGGAGATGACCTTGTAGAGGATAAACTCTTTTCAAGAACTTTGTTTGCTCATTCTTTCCCCTAACAACAAGAACTCCAAACAAGGCTGAAGCTCTTATGAAATCTGTGAGTAGGAAGCACCATAGGGTACATTCCAGTAGACAATGCTGAAATGGGCAGGTGCCTCTGTTTTGTCCCATGGAAACCTTAGTCTGTGGACCATGCAGTGACCCAGAAATGAACAGCAATGTCTGTCCAGTATTGTCCAGTCACCAACACCAGCTCGAGCTCCTGACTTTTGTCTGATAGAAGAGCAGTGTATCCAGGCTCCAATATCCCCTTACATGCATACGCCATGTGATGGATTTCCTCCCAGAAGCCCCACTTCCTGGAATTTCCACCATCTTCCTCTAGAGAACACACCAACAGGGTACCAACGTTTCAACACACGAACATTTGGAGGTCTAAACCATCAAAGTCATGTCAAAGATACATGGATGTTAACATCTAAAAAGTCCCAGGTGCCACTTTTGTGACTGATATCTTTGCTTGTATCTACAGTTAAACACATTTCTAAATTTAGTGTGACAACCTTTTCTGTGCCTCCCTGAATGTTTCTCCAGAATTTGCACACCATCCCACAAACTACACATTTTTAGTTTGCTTAACAGAACATGCTATTATTGTGTCTATTCTAGCACTTGCTTTTTTCTGAACAGAGAATTAATGAGATTTTATTGTGTTGATGTGTACAGATAGATGATGTTAGAGTATAGAATAGCACCATTTGAATATTTCAATTTCATCTGTATTTTTACTGTTGAAGAACATTTGTATTATTTTTAGATTTTAATACTTTTTCTCTTAGTAAAAATGTAAAAAAAAAGTATTTATGTGTGTTTATGTACAGATCTCACTGTGTGTACGTGTATACATGTATGCGTGTGTGTAAGAGTACATGTATATGTGTGGAGTGCTCTCTACCTGGTATGGCATGGCCTTTGCACACATGAACTCACAGAAGTTGATTATCTGCATAAGATTGGGTCTATTACATTCCATCATGGGGGAGGAAGGGGATGAGGGCCCACCTCTTCCTAATGATTAGGCAATTAACAGTTGCTGGGGAGGAACACATAAAGGCCCCAGTCCTCTCCGAGGATCTTTAGGTTAGCTAATGGTTGGAGGAAGGAGAGAAATACTCTTTATTAGTTGTAGGCAGCTGTGTTTAAGATAGCACCTGGGACAGTTGCAAAGTCGTATGACTAGCACCTGACAATGTAAGCAGCTGGCTTCCAGAGTGGCCAGCTCAGCTAAACTGGTAAACAAGTCCTTTGTGCATGGTCGGCCTCGTGCCCCTGCCCGAGCGGGCTTATGCTAATGAGGAATTGGCAGCTTAACCTATCCTGAGAGAACACATCACCCAGCCTGCCTTAGGCAGATATATAAGCAGCTCGTTTCTGCTGCTGGGGGTCCCCATCCTGTCCGGTCCCCGTTCATAAGTCAAGAGTCGTTCCTGGAATAAAGCTGACTGAGAAGGATCCAATCCTGTTGTGTCTTACTTGCTGGTCAAGGCGGATGCGACATATGGTGGCCTGTCCGGGGACCCGAGGAGTATTTATCTGGGGAGCCGTTGTTCTCCTGGGATGTGGTTTCTGCTTTGGTTTCTGTGTCGTTTGCGCCATGACCATGCTGGACATAAGGCTGTGGTTTACCAGGCGCTGACTGCCATGGAGGAAGGTACTCCCCCAGGTATTTGGCTGGCCTCCCTTAGGGAGGCATAGTGGGGAGCTTTCTGGACCAGGTAATGGCTGTCCAGGCATTATCCCTAGATCCTGACCATCTTGACCATTGCCAAAGGTGTACACTCATGAGGCTCCTACAGCATCACCTCAATGTTTCTGAAGCGGGGAGTACGAGGAGTGCCTCACTGAGATGTTCTCAATCTTGAGATAGATTCTCTGAAAGCATGTCCGAGTGCATAGAGGTTTTGTGCCAAACATATCTCTCCCTGAAAAAAGGCACGAAGGCAGGTATGGCAGAAATTATATAAACTTTCCCATTACAATGCCTTCACTTTGCACAAGAGCTTGAACCTCTGTTTTCCACCGCTGACTTGCTGCACTAGCGGCGACCTTCTAGGTGTGCTCTCGATTGCCTCGCCAACCACCTAATGAATGAGTGCAAGCATGCTTGGGTGTGGGATGCCTAAGGTCTGAAGGGTCCAGAGGTAACCTACTTCAAATTTAATAAATAAATAAGGGGGAGATGTAGGCAGCCGTGTTTAAGATAGCACCTGGGACAGTTGCAAAGTCGTATGACTAGCACCTGACAATGTAAGCAGCTGGCTTCCAGAGTGGCCAGCTCAGCTAAACTGGTAAACAAGTCCTTTGTGCATGCGTCGGCCTCGTGTCCCCTCCCGAGCGGGCTTATGTTAATGAGGTATTGGCAGCTTAACCTATCCTGAGAGAACACATCACCGAGCCTGCCTTAGGCAGATATATAAGCAGCTCGTTTCTGCTGCTGGGGGTCCCCATCCTGTCCTGGTCCCCGTTCATAAGTCAAGAGTCGTTCCTGGAATAAAGCTGACTGAGAAGGATCTGATTCTGTCGTGTCTTAATTACTGGTCAAGGCGGACACGACAATTGGTGTAGTTTCTGGTGATATACCCATGCTGCAGGAAATAACCTTTAATCTATGCTCTTGTAAACACTATTGACAACACTCACTACATCATAAAGGAAGGAGGAGGGATGAATGGATGGAGGGATGGATGGATAGATGGATGGATGGACAGATGGAGGGATGGAGGGAGGGATGATGAGAAGAGGAATTTGCTGGCAAGAGGGAGGGGATCAGTGGAGTGGAAGTCAAGAACGTCTAGAGCTGATGGCAGTGGTAAATTGGTCACACTCTCTCAGACAGAAGAGAACGAGTGTGTGTGCATACTGGTTCTCACCTGACTTTCTCCACTTACCCAAGACAAGCTCTTCTCTCCCAGGAATGGTCCCGGTCAAAGTTAAGATGGATCTTCCTACATCAGTAATCTCAAAGACAGACCCTCTTAGGTGTTCTCATAGGCTAACCTAGCCTATACCATGCCTCCGAGGTGTGGCTAAGTGACTTGTCTATCACAGTCTTTGAAGAACGTCTTCTAACTTCAAGGTTATATGAACAACTTCCATATTTAGTGTTTCAGCATCTTGCCTTTCATATTAAAGCTTTAGTTTATCACATAAATATGAATGGAGAGAGACATCTTAGTTAGCGTTTCCATTGTTGTGAAGAGATACCATGACCAAGGCAATTCTTACAAAGGACAACATTTAATTGGGGCTAGTTGACAGGTTCAGAGGTTCAGTTCATTATCATCAAAGCAGGAAACATGGCAACATCCAGGTAGGCATGGTGTTGAAGGAGGTGAGAGTTTTATATCTTGTTCTGAAGGCAAACAGGAGAAGATTGGCTTCCAGGCAGCATGTATACCTCACATACAAAATAAACATACTCAAATTAATGTAATCTTCATACAACAACAATGAAGTATTAGGAGGATAAATCAAGAAAAAAAAATCCATTCACAATAATACATAAAACCATCTTAGAAATAATTTAAGCAAGAAAACAAAGGAGACTTTCCTTCCCAGTATTTAGGGTTGACCCAAACCCAGAGACCAGGGCTCTGCCACACAAGTGAGCTATATACCCAGAGAAAAGCTTGCTAGGAAACTTAAAAACTGAAGACAGAAATTCAAGAAGTCATAAATAAATACTTATGAATTGGTTGGAATTAGAATAATGTCTATACTACCCAAAAGGAGCCACATATTAAAATCATTTTAAAAATTTATTATTTATTTCATTATTCTGTGTACACATGCATGCTTGGTGCCTGAGGAGATTAAGAGCCTCCAAGTGTATATTGGGAATTGAACCTGGGTCCTTTGCAAGAGCAATAAGTGCTCTTAATCACTGGGTCAGCGCTCTCAAGCCCCTCAAACAGTCATTATTAAACTTCGTTTTCTTCCTTTTTTAAAAAACAGGTCTGATTGTGTAGGCCTGAATGGCTTGGAACTTACTATGCAGACAAGAATTGGCTCAAATTCATAGAGATCTACCTGCTCTGCTGCCTATGTGCTGGATGGAATTAAAGGTGTGCAACTCTACACCTGGTCTATAGTCAACTAAAGTTTAAATAAGCAACTGAGCAGAGTCAGTGGGGAAATATTTTCTTTAGTAAACTTTACTGGGAAAGCTAGATATCCTTATGTAGAAAAACAAAATTGGGACTTTTCTCATACTGTATAAAAATTTTATATGTACAGTTAAAAAAATCCCAGTGGATAAATGTATGAGCCAAAGTCAAAATGTATGAGCCAAATCCTATTAAAAGCAATTTTATGAAAAATGCTTTTTTGCTATTGGTTAGGGCAATCATTTTCTTGGGATATGAACTCCAAGATATAAGCCCAGAACAAACATAGACAAGTAAGATTACAAGTAAAATTCTCCTGCACTGAGAAGGAAAGAGAGCACAGAGACAACATATGGGGGGGGGAGGGAGAGAGAGAGGGGGAGAGAGAGAGGGAGAGAGAGGGGAGGAAAGAGAGAAAATTGGCAAAGTAGAAATCTATATGGGATTAATATTTAGAATATATGTGAAATTTAAATAGTACAGCAGCAAGAAAATACAATTTTAAAAATGGGATGTTTTCCTAAAGCAACACTTATGTCTAGGGATATATCTCAGAGGTGAGGACATAGTTTGCATTTACGAGTCCCAGTGAATGAAGGAGAAGGAAGAGGAAGGGAAAACTCAGGAAAAGGGAGAATATAAATGGTTAATATATAAATTGTTAATAACTTGAATCATTGTGGAAATTAGAATGGAAACCACTCTGAGATATCACCTCACACCTGTTATTTAAAACATTAAAGGTACTTGTTGGTAAGGATGAAATAATAAAGGAACTGCAAGTATAGTTGTTGGGCAGGCACACATTGGTACATCAATTATGAAGAGTAGTACAGTGTTTCAAGGCGTTAAAAATGGAGCTGCCTTGTGATTCAGCCATATCACTCCTGAGAATATACCCTAAAGAAATGAAATCTGTGTGTTGAGGGACTCGCTGTACTCTGATAATAGCCAAGATATAGAAATCAACCTTTGTCCACTGACAGATTAATGAGTGAGGAAATGTGTATATATATGCAGTATAATTCATACACGGCAGAATGTCACTCAGCCTTGGAAAATAGTCTCGTCTGTGACAATACAGGCAATGCTGGAAGACACAATTCTAAAGAAGATAATTGAGGCACAGGACAAATACTGCATGATATGATATATGTTAGCCTATTTTATTTCGTTGCTGTGATTAATACTCTGAGACTTAAAGCAACAAAATTAGGGGAGGGAAGGCTTTCTTTCATCTTACCCTTCTGGTCATTCATTGTCCATCGCTGAGGGATGTCAAGACATGAACTTGAGGTAGAAACCATGAAGGAATGCTCATGCCCAGGTAGTTTTCCAATATAGCTCAAGCCCTCCTGCCTAGGGATGATGCCCCCCCCCCATAGTGAGCCAGGCTCTCCCACATCAATCATCAATCAAGACAATCTCTCACAGACATGTCCACAGGCCAATATGATCAAGATGATTCTTTAATTGAGAGTCCTTCTTCCTAGATGACTTTAGGTTGTGTGAAGTTGAAAGAGATTTAGTGGTACTTTAGAGTCAGAGTGTAATGGTGGTTTCTGAAGCTGTAGTTATGTTGGAGGAAATGAGTTAACGTTTCAGTTAAGTAAGACGAGAAAGTTACCCTACGTATCTAATGTCTGATGACTGTATACATGAAATTTTTTTCCATTAATTTACTTATTCACTTTGTATCTCAATCAGACGCAGCTTCCCTTCTCAATGCCTTCCTCACATAGCCTGTCCTCCTTTCCTCCCTCATCTTCTTCTATGATGAAGAGAGGGACCCTCTCTGGGTACCAACACACCCTGACACATCAAGTCACTGCAGGCCTAGGCACATCCTTTCCCACTGAGGCCAGACAAGGCATTCAGGGGAACAGGGTTCAAAGGTAAGCAACAGTCAGGGACAACCTTGCTCCGGTTGTTAGAGGACCTACATGAAGACCAAGCTGGAAACAGGCTACATATGTGTGAGGGTCCTAGGTCCAGCCCAGGCTAGCTCTTTGGTTGGTGGTTCAGTCTCTGGGAGCCCACAAGGGTCCAGGTTAGGCAACTCTGTTGGTCTTTCTGTAGAGTCTCTCTCCTTTTTGAGTCCCTCAATCCTTCCCCAACTCTTCCACAAGACTCCTGAGCTCCATCTAATGTTTGGCTGTGGTTGTCTGCATCTGTTTTGGTCAACTACTGGGTGGAGCCTTTCACAGGACAGTTATGTTAAGCTCCTGTCTGCAAGGATAATAGGATGTCTTAGGGTTTTACTGTTGTGAAGAGACACCATGACCAAGGCAACTCTTAAAAAAGACAACATTTTATTGGGGCTGGTTACAGGTTCAGAGTTTCAGTCCATTATGACTTCCAGGCACCTAGGAGGAGGGACTTAAAGCCCATCCTCAAACTGACACACTTCCTCCAACAAAGCCACACCTAATAGTGCCACTCCCTGGGCCAAGCATATTCAAACTACATTCCCTGGCCCCCACAGGCTTGTTCAAACACATGAGTCTATGTGGACCATACCTGACTGTATAATGCAAAAATACATTTAGTCCAACTGCAAAGGTCCTTATAGTCTCTCACATTTTAAACAATGTTCAAAAGCCCAATGTTCAAAGTCTCTGAGATTCATTCAGTCGCTTAACTGTAATACTCTATAAAGCACAACTTAAAAGCACATCACATACCTCCAACATCACAGGTTCTACTTTACCATTCCAAAATGTCACAGTGAGGAAATCCTGGACAAAATCAAGACCAAAAGCCAGCTGGGCAAACTCCAAACTCTGTATCTCCAAGTCTGACATCCAACTCCTTTCAGCTTTGTTGACTGCAACACAATTCTTTCTCTTTGTCTGGCTCCATTCCCTGTTAGCAGCTTTCCTCAGCAGGTATCCCATGGCTCTACATCTTGAACATCTTGGGGTTTCCAAGGCAACTTCAACTTTACAGTTCTCGTTCCAATGTCTGGGATCCACAATGATTTTCTGGGCTCTTCCAAAGGGCTTGAGTCCCACCTCCAGCTCTGCGCTCTGAACTCCAGGGTCTGGTTGACTCCACTCCACTGCTGCTTCTGTTCTTGGTGATCATCCTGTGGTACTGGCATCTCTAATACACTGGGGTCTTCTGCTGCAACTAGGATCCTTTTATGGTGCCAAGTCTCCATTTGTTTACATGGCCCCTTCAGTTTTGGGCGATTAACTGCAACTGAGCTGTACTTTCACCAATAGCCTTCCTTGGTCTCTCACAGTACCAAGACTCAGCTGCTCTCCATGACCATTTCACACCTTCAAAACCAGTACCACCTGGGTGATTCTTACATGTTACTAATTCCAGCTTCAGCATGAGGTAAAAACCTTGGCTATCTCTGGAACACTGCTTCTTTGTGCTCTAAGAAAACACTTCCCAGAAGATTTCACCTCAGTGATGCTGGTTTCTTCTTAATTGGCTCTAATTTCTTAGTTCCATCTAACCAGCATCAATTGTCCCAGTACTCCCTTCCATTTGTGACTCAAAAACCAGAGCCATGTGGCCAAAGCTGCTGATTTCTGTTGCTTGCTGGAGTTAGAACATGGTCCTCTTGCTCTATTACATTACCACCAGCTCCTTCACTACCTAAGCTGGGCTATCCTGGAACTTGCTCTGTAGTTTGTCCTTGAACTCAAAAGATCTGCATGCCTCTATCTCATGAATGCAGGAATTTAAAGCATGTACCACCACACCTGAACTTGATCTTTGCTTCATACTAGGCTGGTCTGATAGAAAGATGGAATGGCCTTTTGAAAACACAGTTACAGTGTCAATTAGGTGGCAGCTAGGAGTAGGGTCTCAAAGCCTACCCTCAAACTGACTCACTTCCTCCAACAAAGCCACACCTACTCCAAGGCCACACCTTCTAATAGTGCCACTCTCTGGGCCAATTGTATTCAAACTACCACATAGAGTATCATTAATTGCCCATGGGATGGGTCTCAAGTTGGGCCAGTCATGGTTTGCCCATTTCCTCAGTCTCTCCTCCATCTTTGTCTCTGTATTTCCTGTAGGCAGGAAGAATTTTGGGTCAAAGGGTTTGTGAGTGGGTTGATATCCTTATCCTTCCACTTGGAGTCCTGCCTGGCTACAGGAGGTGGCCACTTCAGGTTCCATATTCCCCTAGGAGTCTCAACCAGAGTCACTCTCACAGACTTGCTGGAGCCTCCCCTATCCCATGTTTCTGGCATGGCCTAGAGATGTGGTCCCTCTGATTTTCATTCACTCTCCTGGCCTTCTTTCCCTGGCTCTCCCTACACCTGATCTGTCCTCCATTTCCCTCTCCATACCCAATCCCACCCAGTGTCTTGCCTTCATCTACCTTCCATGACTATTTTATGAAATTGTTTTTTAAAAGTAGATGTAAGGTTCTTATCAATCACACATGTTACCTATAAACTGATGGATATGCTAATCATCTTATTGTCATAATGATCTCATAGTCTATACATCTAAGGTAGATACTGACAATCCAAATAATCCAATTAAAAATGGGGTACAGAGCCTAAATAGAATTCTCAACAGAGGTATCTCAAATGGCTGAGAAACACTTAAAGAAATGTTCAACGTCCTTAGTCATCAAGGAAATGCAAATCAAAATGACTCTGAGATTCCACCTTACACCCATCAGAATGACTAAGATTAGAAACTCAAAGGACAGCACCTGCTGGCGAGGCTGTGGAGCAAGGGGAGCACTCCTCTGTTGTTGGCGGGAGTGCAAACTTGTACTCTGGAAATCAATTTGGCAGTTTCTCAGAAGATTGGGAATAGTTGTACCTCAAGACCCAGCTATATCACTCCTGGGCATATACCCAAACGATGCCCTACCATCTCACAAGGATACTTGCTCAACTATGTTCATAGCAGCTTTATTTCTAAAGGCCAGGAGATGGAAACACATAGCTGTCTCTCAACTGAAGAATGAATACAAAAAATGTGTTCATTTACACAATGGAATACTACTTAGCCATCAAAAACAAGGACATCATGAATTTCACAGGCAAATGGATAGAACTAGAAAGTATCATCCTGAGTGAGGTAACCTAAACCCAAAAGGACACACATGGTATGTACTTACTTATAAGTGGATATTAGCCCTAAAGTGCAGGATAACTAGGGTATAATCAACAGACTCAAAGAAGCCAAATAATAAGGAGGGAACAAGGGAGGATGGTTGAATCTTTCTCAGAGGGGGAAACAAAATAGATATTGGAGAGATGAAAGAAGAGGGGATGGAAAAGGGGGCAGGCAGAGTGTGGGGAGAACATATGTAGAGAGAGCAGGGGAGAGACAAGGGAGACCAGCTGGGGGGCAATCTCTGTGTCATATCAGAGACCTGGGACAGAGGGGGGACCCCAGAGAGTCTAAGGGGGTGACTATAGCTGAGATTTCTAGGAGTTGGAGATATGGATCCTGAAGAGACCACTTTCTGTAGCTGGGCAGGACTTCGAGGATAAGGACAGCAACTTACCCACAAAGCCTTTGACCCAAAACGTGTCCTGCCTACACTATGTGCAGAGACAAAGAGCAGAGACTAGGGGAAAGGCCAACCAATGACTGCCCCAAATTGAGACCCATCCCATGGGCAACAGCTAGTCCCCAATACTACTAATGATACTCCGTTATGCTTGCAGACCAGAACCTAGCATCACTGTCCTCTGAGAGGCTCCACCCAACTGTCAATAGAAAGAGATTCAGAGACTCACACCGAAACTGTAGATGGAGCTCAGGGAGTCTTATAGAGATTTAGAGAAAGATTTGGGGACCTGAAGATGACGGGGATTCCACAGGATGATCAGCAGAGTCAAGTAACCAGGACCCTTGGGAGCTCCCAGAGACTGAGTCACCAACCAAAGAGTGAGCATGGGCTGAACCTCGGCCTCTGCACATATTTAGCAGATGAGCAGCTTGGTCTTTATGCGGATACCCCAAATAACTGGAGCAGGGCTGTCCCTGAGTCTGTTGCCTATCTGCCTGCCTGTGGATCCCGCATGCCTAAATGGACAGCTTTGTCTGACTTTAGTGGGAGAGGATGTGCCTAGTCTCTCAGCAATTTAATCTGCGGGGTAGGGAGGTTAGGAGTTTGGGGGCTGGGGTGTTGGAGGATTGGAGGTGGGTGGTTGATGGTAGGTAGGTGGGGTTGAGCGTTGGGGGGTTGGAAGGGTGGGGTTTAGGGGTAGGGGTTGACCAGAAGAGAATTTCCCCTTCTAAGGCAAATGGTTTCGGATTTAATAGGGGGTACTGAGAGGAGAGGAAGGGTGATATTGGGTTGTAAAGTTATAAATAAATACATTTAATAAAAAAGTGATTTATGTTCTTTCGATCACACAACACTGTAGGCTGATGGATATGCTGATCATCTTATTGTCGTATGATCTCACAGTCTGTACATCTATTAAAGCAATGTGATATACACTGCAAGTTATTATAGTCACAGTTATACATCTATTAAAGCAATGCGATATACACTGCAAGTATATATAGTCACAGTCTATACATCTATTAAAGCAATGCGATATACACTGCAAGTATATATAATCACAGTCTATACATCTATTAAAGCAGTGCGATATACATGCAAGTATATATAATCACAGTCTGTACATCTATTAAAGCAATGCGATATATACTGCAAGTATATATAATCACAGTCTGTACATCTATTAAAGCAATGCGATATACACTGCAAGTATATATAATCACAGTCTATACATCTATTAAAGCAATGTGATATACACTGCAAGTATATATAATCACAGTCTATACATCTATTAAAGCAATGTGATATATACTGTAAGTATATATAATCACAGTCTATACATCTATTAAAGCAATGTGATATACACTGCAAGTATATATAATCACAGTCTATACATCTATTAAAGCAATGCGATATATACTGTAAGTATATATAATTTTTATTTATAAGCTCCACTTCAAAAAGCTAGAAAATAGGTCTTTTCCTCTTGTTCTTTTTGTTAAATCTTTTTTTCTGTTACTGGTGCTCTTGAGGTTGCCATGATGTATCCAAGCATACATTTCTTCCTATTTTTTTATTGGTTACCTTAATATAAGTACTCGCACCTTTGCGGAAAATTCTCTCTGTTATCACAGAAATACCGCTTGCTTATTATGTTTTTACGCACTATTTCTGAAGTGGTAATTAAAAAGCCACAAATTTTGCGAACATACTTCTCACGTCTTTCGCATTGTATAAGAAGCCCTAATGAAGAGGAACAAAATGTAAAAAGGTGAAAGGGTGCTGCCAGTCATGGGAGCACAGTTACCTGAGAAAGGATGAGGTCATGGCTACCCTGAAAGGACCAGGCCATGGTTACCTTAGAAAGGACTAGGCCATGGCTTCCTGAGAAAGGATGAAGGATGAGATCATGGCTGCCTGAGAAAGGAGGAGGCCATTACTACCTGAGAAAGGATGAGGTCAGAGACCCATTTGGCTATAGCTTACAGTGAGTGGAACAAAGGTGAGAGATGAGCAGTGAGCAGATTTATCCCAAGTCTTTAGTAGGAAACCCTTCTAGGGTTCATAGTTTGATGGTAGTAGATTTAGGCTTATGGGTTTTTAACCTTTTTATTTTACTTTTGAGACAGGGTGTACTGGCTAGTTTTATGTCAAATTTATATAAGCTAAAGTCATCTGAGAGGAGGGAACCCTGATGACTCCTCCGTAAAAGAGGGGTTCCAGGCAAACCTGTAGTGCATTTTCTTAATCAGTGATTGATGGGGGAGGATTCATCACTGTGGGTGATGCCAGCCCTGGGCTGGTGGTCCTGGGTTTTATAAGAAAGCACAAGGAGTCAGTCAGAAAGCAGCACTCTGCATCTGCTTCCGCCTCCAGGCTCCTGCCCTGTTTGAATTCTTGTTCTGACTTCTTTTGATGTCTAACAGTGATATGGACGCATAAGCCAAATAAACCCTTTCCTCCCCAGGTTGCTTTAGTCATGGTGTTCGAACACAGCAATGGTAACCCTAACTAAGACACAGAATCTCTCTCCGTAGTCCTAAGCTGTCCTCGGAGATTGCTATGTAGACCAAGCTGGGATGAATTTACAGAGCTCCTTCTGCCTCCGAATGCTAGGATTAAAAGCGTTGTCCTGTCCTGTCCCCCCATCCCACCCCACCCCTGTCCCCTTCCCAGATTGAGGCTTGTATGTTGAAACAGGGTCCTAGATTCTGACCTAGCAGATGGGTTGGAGGACGCTCACACATAGCAGCAGAGCAGTTATGAGGCTCTTGTGGTATCCAAGCCAGAAATGCTAATTTGCTGGGATGAGACAAAACAATGCAGTGTGCTTATCTTACAAATGAGTATAGCCTTGCCTATTATTTAACATCTAGAGACAAGGTCTTTTTTCTCTTTCTTCCTTCCTTTCTTCCTTCCTTCCTCCCTCCTCCCTCCCTCCCTCTCTTTCTCTCTTTCTCTCTCTCTCTCTCTCTCTCTCTCTCTCTCTCTCTCTCTTTCTTTCTTTCTTTCTTTCTTTGACTCGTGTGTATTAAGGCATGAGTCAGGATAGTGATGGTGTGTCACTCAATACCGATAACCTTAATTCAGTGTTATCTTCACTGTAGGGTACACATTGTCCCGATGTTGGGTGAGATTCAGGAAGGCTCTACAGAACAATGGGGAGCTGTCTTCCCTTTGCAGATTGTCCTGCACACAGCAACACTTGGCATCGCTGACTCCTGACTTCTAAACTCTACTAACTGTTCTTTTTATAACTTGTCAACTAGAAGTATTCCCATATAATTTTCAGATTCATTCACCTGAGTTGAAAATCTCTCTGCGATGGCTAATCTTGGTTGTCACCTTGGTACACTTGGGAAGAAGAAATGTCAGTCAACTGAAGAATTGCCTCCATTGGATTGGCCTGTGGGCATATCTATATGGCATCCTTGATTAATTGTTATTGTTATCTCATCATGGGTGGTACCTTCCCAAGACAAGTGAATCTGAGTTGAATAGGAAAGGTAGCTGGGAAAATCAGGGGGAGAGGAAACCAGGTAAAAGCCCTCCTAGATGGTCTCTGCTTGAGTTTCTCCTTCAAGCTCCTTCCGGGAGTTGCCTGGATCAGAGTTGGTCTGTAACTTGTAGGATGAAAGAAACCCTTTCTTCCCAAGAGGCTTTTGGTCATGATATTTGTGATGGCTATTCCTGGTTGTCAACTTGACTATATCTGAAATGAACTACAGCCCAGAAATGAAAGGCACACCTGTGATCCAGGTCTTGAGGCATAGTGGCCATGAAAAGCTTGGGTCTAGGCAAGGTAGTACATGCCTTTAATCCAAGGAGACAGAGGCAAGCAGATCTCAAGAGTTCAAGGCTAGCCTGGGAAAGAGCAAGTTCCAAATCCAGTCGTGGTGGTAAACACCTTTAATCTGGGCCATACCTTCTGCTGGAGGCCTACATAAAGACAATAGAAAAAGGAAGTGTTTGTTCTCTGCTTTGCTTGCACTTACTTGCCAGCACACCTGTTGGAACCTACTTTTTCATAATTTCAGCTTATATAGAAAACCAGCTGAAACACCTAGCCTCATGGGACTGAGCAACTACTAGATTCTTGGACTTCTCATCTACAGCTGCCCTTTTTTGGTTAGTTGGACTACAGACTGTAAGTCATTCTAATAATTTCCCTCAATATATAAAATATTCTATTAGTTCTGTGTTTCTTGGAAACCCTAAGACAGTATTTATAGCAACAGAGAAAAATGTCCAAGCTAGGGCTGGCAGATTGCCAGCTGTCATCTTGTGACACCAGCTCTCCACAATCTAGAACCCTTTCGTTTTCTTAGAGCTCTCACCTACTGTTGATTCCATATAAAAAGCAATCTTGCCACTGGTGCATAGTCCAGGCAGGCTGGCACCCTCAGCCTAAGGAAGGAGCCAAGATGCCAGCGTCGGAGCAGTCTCTTCTGGTGAAAATGATTGGTTTAGAGTGTCACACGTGACCTATCCAGAACCAAGCACTTACAACAGAGCTTCTGCATAAAGATCTTCCCAGTCACCTTGCATGATGGGATGTAAGGTATGCATTGGCTTCATCTTCTGCACCTCGTAGATCTTCTAGCAAAAAACCACCCCAGTGAATGCATAATTCACTTCTGGTTCCTTACAAGTAGTGAAGTAAAATAGAGATGACCAGTTATTAGATATTTATTTATTGGTTTATTTAGTCATCTATTTCAAACACTGCTCCTGTTGCCATTTACTAAGCATGATGTGTCACTTGCTCTCCGGAAACAGAACGACCAGGGGAAATAACGGAAGCAAGGGTTGTTTCCCATAACCACCAGCTCACTGCCACATATACTTCTGTAAAATCTTGCTGACTTGTCCATCCCACCTGTGGTTTAGAATATAAAATGATAATACAAACTCATTTCATTTCTCAGGATGGAAGCCTTTCAGGAGCTAAGCTGGCTCTGGCCAACCAGTGACGTCTCGCTTCCGCGCTCACTGGGGTAGGAATTCTTACTTCACAAAGAATCTTGCAATGGTGGTGACTTCACAAAGCAAGTCCTGCTAGATTTGAGAGATGGGAGATTGCATTTCTACTTCCTAGGCGGGGTTAGCATGTGCAGGGAGAGCTTATGCACACAACTTTGATTGTGTGCTCGTGCTTTCTTGTGATGTTTTTCATTGCACTTCTTTGATCACAGTCAGCTATACATCCCAAAGGCTCCATCTGTGTCCTCAGAGGAGGGATTAAAAGCAAGTTCAACACACAGATAGCACGAAGATGCCTTCCTAGTGCTAATTACCTTGTTTATTTTCTGCATCTCATGAGAACATCTTCATAAGGGTAAGACTGCCTTCCATTTCTGTGCAGGGCTGCCAAGGGAGCCTAGGACAGCACCGTTGGGATGAAGAAAAGGGAAGCAGTGCTTCCTATTTAGGATTAGGCAGTACTTACGGATGCCTACTCTGCTGTTTTGTAAACTTTCAAGTATGACTAATGTTGGGAATTGGTCTGGTGCTGTGTATACAAATGCTAAATTCTGAATGCCAAGATCTGGTTGCCCCTAGTGAGCAGATTCTCATGTATAGGAGACTTTGTGTGTGTGTGTGTGTGTTGTGTGTGTGTGTGTGTGTGTGTACCTTGCTCTCCAATTTAAAGCCGTTGGTTAAATTAAAGTGGTTTTTCCCACTGGGGAGAATAGAGGTAGGTGGGGTTTCAATTACTGGGATGGGAGTCGCAGGTAGGGATTCTGAGGATAGAAAGATGAGGAAAAAGAAGAGAAGGAGAAAGGAGACGAAGAGAACAGGAAGTCTCCATTAGATGTGATGGACCAAGAACACATGGCCGAGTGAAATGCCCCCTAAGGACAGACTGATGGAGCAGAAATGACCCAGGTGAGACTCAAACAGTAAGTACTTGGGAAATGCAGCTGGGGAATTAACAGTCTAACTTATCGAAAAATAAATTATCGGTAATTTGCCCAGTAATTGTGCTAAAGCTGATTTAAAAAAATCCATAGTACTCTACCTGAATTATTGGGGACCTGGCTGGGTCATATTAATAACTGGTAGTTATTAAATAACATTTAAAAACCATTTACAGTATAAAGTATAGAAAATAAGGTTGAATTCCTTGGTATCCATTACCGAGCTTCACAAATCAGTCTGCTTCTGTTTGTTATCATATCTATTTCTTTGTTCTTTTAACAAGATCACACTGAAGTAATCCCAGAAGACTTCCATTTTTGTGTATGTATGTATGTATGTATGTATGTATTATGTGTATGTGTGTTTATTTGGCACAAGGTCTCTCCATGTAGTTTTGGCTGTCCTGGGACTCATTATGTAGACCAGGCTGGCTTCCAACTCATAGAACTCCTGCTTTAGCCTCCCAAGTGCTGAGACTAAAGGCACATGCCACCCTCTCTGGTTTCTGGGATAGCCTTCTGTTTGTGTGATCACTTTTTACCGTTAGCTATCTCTCCTTAGTTTCTGACTTTATGAAGAACTTAGACTAAAATCAGTGCTTGGAAGGGTCTTCATTTCTTCCTTCACCCACTGATTGACACACTCATTCGGGGCTTCTTTCTAGGATGAGACCATAAACCCAAGTTTAAACTCCTCAACTGTAGTCCAGAAAAAGCATGCACAGAAAAAAGACAAAGGTTTCACATATATTCCAGGCTGGCTTCGAACTCCCTGGTTAATGTCTGGCCCTCCTGCCTTTGTCTCCGCAGTGACGGGGTTACAGAAATGTAACCACTGTTCGAGATTTTATTATGTGTTCTGTAGACTAAAATTTGGGTACAACTTCCATAGGACGTTGATCTCTTTTGAAGAGGAGTAAGAGGTGGCACGATGAGGTCAACCACAAACTGTAAAGCTTGTCTTAAACTACAGTTCACAGTCGTTGTCAGCCTGTAGTGCTTTCGCAATCGCTTGGCATTTCTGCTGGCCTGAGTGGTTTAGCTGGTGAGGTCATTCATTTCTGAGAAGCAGAAGCCCATGGTCTCACTGGCCTTCTTAGCCTATGGCTACTGCACTTACCTATGCCTGTTCAGTTCTGGAAATATGAATAAGAGACATCTCAGTGGATCACCTGGGTACCGAGCATACCCCTCATTTGCCTCATTATGTAGAAGCAAATGTACCTTTCTCAATATTCAGAGTTGTGGTGGTTTGAATATGCTTGGCCTAGGTCCTGGCACTATTAGAAGGTGTGGCCTTGTTGGGGAAAGTGTACTGCTATGGGAGTGGGCAATGATACCCTCCTCCATGGGAGCCAATCTTCTCCTGTCTACCTTTGGAACAAGATGTAGAACTCTTAGCTCCTCCTGCACCATGCCTACCTGGGGGCTGCCATGCTTCTGCCTCACTGAACCTGTAAGCCAGCCCCAATTAAATGTTGTTCTTATAAGAGTTGCCTTGGTCATGGTGTCTGTTCACAACATTAAAATCCTAAGAGTCAACAACCCCACCAGGATGCTCACTACTTTTGTTGCCCACAGGGTACTGGGAAATAGGAAGATCAAAGTGTCCATGTACATAGCAGAGCTTGAAATATTCTGTGTCTTACAGAGACTTCTTTTCAAAATAATAAAAAATTCCTTTGATTATCAGGGTATCTGAATCCGTACGGTTCAGTAATGGTGAGGAGTTCAAGTTATTTCCGAGTTCATTGTGCATTCAAAGCTGGGGCAACTCTATGTTACATTTTTGTTTCTGCACTCCAGTGTATCTTGATTTCGATGATAAACTGCAGCCCTGAAAATGTTCCTCGATAGAGCATTTACCACCCTGCTAGAATCTCATTTCACCAGCCAATGTTCTTTCTAACAGGCTGTCAGTTCCTGGCCAATGTGCTAAACCCAGTGGATCCCATGACCTTGTGTACTTTGTTACACTTACTTCAGGGGATGTACGTTACTTTGTGTGATGGGAGAATCAAAGATTCCATGGGTCAGATCCTATGCTGGCCTTTGGATATTAGGAATGACTGAAAGCCTGTGAGAAGGAAACTGAAACTGTGCTTTATGCCTTATGGCTACTGTCTGATAGGCTATGGTTACAGGTAGGGTGTATACAATCATTTTAGCATTAGCAGACTAACTGGTCTCCTTGAGACTGGAAAACACTGGGGGCTCAGGTTTTGGTTTCTGTACTGACACAGCAGAAGTTACGTCAACGTTTACAAACCAGGAACCCATGCTTTAGAACTCATGTGTAGTCTTGTCTCCATTCCTGCTACCACAGTTACTCTGGCCATGTCCATGTTGTTTCAGAATTAGAGCAGCGTCACAAGGAATAGCTGACATTGATTGGCTGAGCCAGTTCATTTTCATAGTGATGTCTTTTAGTGGGTATCTACATACAATATGGAATCTGGTTACTTTGTGTACACCCTGCATGCAGTCCTCGAATTTCCTCCCACACATCTGTGAATGATCTTTCAATTTTCTCTTCCTAGATCCCTGGATGACCCACTGGCTGCTTGCCAGTGCCCATGAATCCACTCACATTTTTACCGTGTTCCACTTTCCCATCAAAGAGCTTAGAATGGCTGAAAAGGTAAGCTACTGAAACCTCTGCCTACTGAGAGAATTCCTCTTTACTGTCTCTTTTGGGGTCATACCCTAGAGGATCTATAGTCAGAGGCAGTTTGTTTCATCTTTTACTCCATACCAAGCAACCACATTCATGAAATAAGCTTGTGTCTCTTTCTCCCCACTGCATGGATGTACTTCAAGGATGGATAGCAAAGGTCTGGGCCTCCTGACTGTGTGCATTGCTGTGACCTTTAGCCCTGTTAATAATGATTTGAAATTAACCACTTTTTATCTTCCTTTGGGTTTTGGTTAAGACAATGGGCGTTCTGGATGTATCATAGTTAAGGTACTGTAGTCCCTCCTGGGTATTGTGGGCACATGTGTATTTGAGTGTGTGCACCCATGTGTGCACATAGAGCAAAACTGGATGTCTCCCTTAATGATTCTCCTCTTTATTCACTGAGGCAGTATCTCTTGCTTGAACCCACTGCTTGCTGATTAGGCTAATTCAGCTAGCTGTCTGGATCGGAGATCCTCTCTTTCTGCTCCCTTAGTTTCACGTGGGCTACAACACTCACCCCACATCTACACTGGTGCTGGGCTTATGAATTTCAGCCCCCAATTTGTGCTGGAAGCACTTTCTCTGCTGAAGCAGTCTTCCAAGCCCCATGCTTTTTCTTAGTAGGGTATAGAAATGATAATTTGCCCTTTACTTTGGAAAAGAATGACTTATCTTCTTTGGGTCACTGATTCTCAAAAGTCTTTGCTTAAAAAAAATGAGACTACAAAAAAGGGTTTTCTAAGATGCAGAATTTGATTTAGTTTTCTAAGATGCAGGTGAGATTAGGTTCCTTGGAATTAGTTTTTGCATGAGCATAAAAGCATAGGTATATGAGCATATGGGAATGTTACAGTGAAATCGTTTATTTTGTACAATTAATTTGATTAAAAATTAATATCAAAGAACACACAAAGTTCTCTTTGCTATGTCTCGGGGTTTTCTTATTGTTTATTGCAAATGCTCAGAAGTGCACATAACATTTATATGACCTCCAGTGTCCTTGCCTCTTCTTGATTCTGTTTGAGTGCATGACATCATTGATATGGTGGACCAAAACGGCAATCTGTTTTCCATTTTTATGTACTGTGACAACTGGGATTATGAACTCTGGTCCTTACAGACAAGAAAACATTTTATTCGTTGTATATGTGACTTATTTTGACCCCGATGGGTTCTAGGAAAGATACTGTGCCTGGCACCAACATCTTCAGCTAGAGTTACCATGTGGCTGAATTTGATGTAGTCCAATGTTATCCTTTAATATCTGCCTGACTCTTGTCAAGTCCAAAGTAGCATTTTCAGTGAGAAATGGTAGAACCCATCAGCCCCATATCCTTCAGGTATTTAAAGAGGGCATTAATCTCTGCCTCTCCCCAGGTGCATAATCATCTCTCATACACATATTTTGGTACTTTAGACTGTTCTTCCCATTCTTCACGGATGAGCCCAGCAGGTCACCTCCTGAAGGTTGATTGGCAGTTAAACTAAGCATCATAGCTTTCTATTTCAGTTGTGCAGTTTGGAGACAGGACAATGAGGACTGGGTGAGACTGTGGGCCCAGGAGACGTCTGTTACCTAAATGAGGGCCCAGGGAGTCACTGGTTATTTGGTTATATAAGCTCCATGTCAGTTAGGGAATTCTACCAGCCTGGAGTTCTCGAGATATGAATGTCAAATCAGAGCACACATTCAGCATTTCTAAAAAACGTTCGCAAATTCTGCATCTTCAGTGTGTGATTGCCTCGAATAATGACCACAGATCTTGTGAACAGGAATTCCAGCAACTCTATTGTCCCTCTCTTGCTAAGGAACTGACCTCTCTTTTAATTAGTGAGTTTCTGGGTTAGGACACTGTCTCAAGCAACAAGATTTATCTTATATAGTCTTCTATCATATATCACAAGAGTGCTGGCATTTCACCTTTGTTGTGGCTGTAATTTTCTCCAAAGTTCTATGGAGTCGTTTTACCACTAATAAAGGCATCCTCTGGAGCCCCGCCAGGTGGCAAGTCATCTCTCACCTCAGGCTGCTTCCATGAAAATAGGCCCGTTCTTCTCTGATTTTATGTTTCATCTTTTGTGGCCTGTCACTCCCAGATCCAACCATAAGCCATTTTGGGTTTTGGACTGAAACGTATTGGTTGGTCCTGTAGTCCAGAGGTCCCTTCATCCTTTCTTTATCTATCAAACGACCCCTGACATGTGTTATTCTAACGTGAGTGTGGTTCTCTGGGAGCAGGAAAGTAGTGTCAATCCATGGGTGACTCAGGTTGTCCTTCAATAAACAAGAGTCACACCTGCAGACCCAGAAACCCCTGGGAAAGTTTCAAAGTTGTGGGAGCATTGATTTGATGTCCTGTCCACTTCTAACTTGCAAAGCCCCACTCATCTGACTAGTCCTTGACACTGTTGTAGGAAAAGCTGCTATTCGTATAAAATTACACCCTTACCCACAGCATCTCCGATGCAGGAGATTAAGAGTCTCTTAGGTCCTTCGGAAGACACTAACTTTTTTTTTTGTTTTTTGTTTGTTTTGTTTTTTGTTTTTTCGAACAGGGTTTCTCTGTATAGCCCTGG
Source organism: Mastomys natalensis (assembly GCA_021653895.1). NCBI lineage: Eukaryota > Metazoa > Chordata > Mammalia > Rodentia > Muridae > Mastomys > Mastomys natalensis. The sequence continues at coordinate 2,871 of JAJTUV010001525.1, read as the reverse complement.
CTGTCTGGAACTCACTCTGTAGACCAGGCTGGCCTCGAACTCAGAAATCCGCCTGCTCTGCCTCCCAAGTGCTGGGATTTAAAGGCGTGCGCCACCACCGCCGGCAGACACAACTTTACGCTTAGCTTTCAGGGACTCACATTGTCTTTCTCTAATGTATCAATAAGTCAGCCAGAGCCATCAAATACCGTTGTGCTCATAATCAATGCCTTTTTTTTTTTTTGCATTTTCTGAAAGCCTGGGGATTATTGCATCCGCGAGGGCCTCTCTCCCTGCCACATCCCCTCTGAGTTCATCACCAGTGAAAGTGATGGCAACGGTACTTCTGTACACGGGTTGGCGGGGGAGTGAGAGGGTGGAGGTGTGTGGGGGTGATTTGCTGTGCAGGGATCACAGTCTCTTCAGCTTGATCCATATAGCAATCTCTCTCCTCCTCCATCTGCAACCAATTCCTTGGGTCTGTTACTCTGGAAAAAAGAGCTGGCGGTATGGATTCGCAGGTGTTTTCTGGGGAGTTGATGTGGCATCTCTGCTGACAGGAATGAACTGATGTCAGGGTTCCCAGGCCTTGAGCGCTGTGAGGTGCTTTCTTGCTCCTTGGTTGGGTAATGTAAAGGTCACCTCTGTTTGTTGTTTCCTTCTGTCTTCCTTTCTCCTGGTGGAGACAGCCTTCCTGGCTGGAACAGTACCAGCCAGAACCTGATGTGACAAAACGTAGCTCCCTCAGCGGGCTCACTCTTGGTGTCTGAAGTCCATGTCACCAGTGACTTTAGGCCTATTCTAAGGTGTGGAGCAAGAACATTGACTTCTGGGTTGAAGAGCTCTGCTGCTGCTGGTGGTGGAGTCTGAACAGGGATGTCTGGTGCCTCCCTCTCCCCGGTCTGCCACTGGGATTTTATGGAAGACAGACGCACCACAACACCCACGCACACGCACACGCCACGCACATGTGCACGCACACACACACACACAGACATGGTCTTGTCCCTATAGTTATGAGGGAAATGCATGTTACAAGTGGTGGTTTTGTTAAATAGGAAAACAAAGCATGTGCTTATGATTGTGTTACTTGTTGAAGGTGTTTTTTTTTCTCAAATTTCTCTTCTGTATGCAGGAAGTTACATGTGCTTGTGTGCATGAGACCTTGGGTAGCATCCTACTAGCTACATACATACATATATACATTCATGCCCAGCTACATACATATACATACATACAAACATATATACAATATATACACACATCATACATACATACTTTCATGCTAGCTACATGATACATACACACACATTCTACATAACAAAACATACATAAATTCATGCCCAGCTACATAAAAATACATACAACATACAACTTAAAATACATTCTGCCCAGCTTTTTCTAATACATTCTTAATACTTTAAAATTTACATTTATACATTCATGCCCAGCTACATAAAAATACATACATACAAACTTTTCATACGTATTACTTAAATACATTCATTCATGCCTAGCTACATACATACTACAACAACCCATACATTATGCCCACTATAAACATAATACATTCATACATACATACATCCCAAAACACATTTATACATTCATGCCCAGCTAATACAAACAGACAGCCCAACAGACAGACGGCATTCTTTGAACACAGACACACACCACACACACACACACACACACACACCACACAACACACACACGACTTCCTTCCAAGAGGCAAGGGGAGGAGTGGAACTTGCCTCTTGTCATCTCAAAAGAAAGGAGGCTTTTGCACCTCACTAGGGAAAGGTGCTTCCACTTGGGTGCGTTAAATTTCTTTATCGGGAAAACCCCCATGTCATTGTTTATCTTGAATTCTTTAAATGCCCCCGTGTCCAGAAAAGTTCCCCTTCTGTGCTTTTCCCTGTGGGCCGCTCTTCACAGTCTTTACCTCCTCTCTCCCCATCACACAGCTTGGGTCACTGATGTTAGCCTTAGCTCCCCCTAGTGGCAAAACAAGGAAAAACTTGCCTGGCACCGGGGTCACAAAAGCTGCAGTTCAAAATACATGAAAAGATACAACTTCGAAAGAGAGGGAAAAGGGGACTCTTAAGTCAGAGGACTTTTAAACTATTGTGTTAACCACTAGAATGCCCGAAAAAGAAACTGCGAGATGTTTTTTATATTATTATTCCAAAAAAATTAATTGTTTGAAAAAAAGAAATAAGACAACTTCATTGTATTTGCATTGTGACATAAATGAAGCTGAAGCTATAAAAACCCCCGGGTGTCAGGGCCCAATTGCCTTTTGAGTGAAACTCACATATTTAGTTGGTAGCTCGGGGCTGGTAGTAATCTTTGAGAACATGGGGTGAAACGTTGTGATAAAAAGTGGGCTTGGAAGTTTCTTTGAAACTGAAGTTTCATGTGGTCCTGGCTCTAAAGTCACTTGTTCACGCTGAGAGGCGATTACATTAGTAAATTTTAATGTAAGTTCTTTTCTATAAGCTTTTTCAAGCCTCCGGGAACAGGGTGGAAGCGGGGTGCTGGGCAAGTTCAGGCAGTGGGGGGCAGAGAGAGGTTTTGGACAAGGGTGTGAACGGGGACTCTCCAGCTGTTTTCCATACACACTTTTTAAAATTTTGGGGTTGGGGTCCATAGGGAGATTTCTGTCCCGGAAAGTGGCGGTTGTGCAGGTCAGGTGCCAAAACACACATTCTTCTGAAATTTCCTGTAGCAGGTGGAACGTATATTAATCATCCCAACAACATCATGGGGAGCTTGTTTATGGAAATGCTTAGACAGAGACATTTGGAAAGTTTGGCCCAGTTTTCTGTGACACTGGCCACGGGCAAGTGCACCCAGAAATACAAAGGACATTCAGTGTGTGTCCAGGTG